>CM070524.1:44513067-45121984 GCA_036346145.1 Olyra latifolia
GGAACAAACTCCAGCCAAGGCGAAGGCGGAAGGACGCCATCATTAAGGGTGATCTAGATCATGTACTTGCTAGACCGATAATCCAGTAGAGTGGTGATCCACAACAGGAGTGCCTAGATCTGGAATATGATGGCAGAAGAAACGAGGAAGACTGGAACAACAGAAGCAGCTAAGTTATGGAAGGTCTGGCTGTACCAAGGGTTGGTATAAGGGCGGGAAGAGTTGGGTAGAGGGATACATGGGAAACCACAACTCATTCAACAAATACTCTACCACTTAATAAGGATTTAATTTTGGCTAAGTCATAGGTTTGTATTATGAGTATTCCAACTGGGTTTATACAAATAAACAAACCATCAGCCTTCCTTTAAAGCCTTAGAAGGGTGTTAACTCGCAAATACGATTTGATTGTGCACTTACCCTCTCACCCACTCACTCTTTAGATGGAGATCAACCTGAACATCCTTATGAGTGTCATGAAGATAAAGAACCAGTCTACAACGGTTAGGATGAAGTTCAGGGTGGTCCTCCAGTCGTTTGCAAGATTGCATAGCTGTTGGATGATCTTTTATTTTTAAACTTTTTGCACTGGCATTGAACTCTAAAATCTCTTTTGTAATATATTATGACATTTGGCATGTTCGGCCTACTGTAAACTATTCACCGAAGGATGCTATTTTAGTAAACTATCGAAGACAGCTCTATAACGCTTGTATATGATTGAACCGGCTATGTAATTGTATGCACTAGCTAACCGATCTAAGGTCTAGTGCAGGAACTCCATGGTCCTCATAGGCGAGGGCTCACATATTGCTTATCTTCTTTATATGAGGCTAGCCGCTATCCTAATTAAGCAATAGAAATAGTTCAACCGAAGTTCTAAACAGAAAATGCGATATGGAAAGAAAATGCAATTTTCATAATTCAATGTTTCAACATCCAAATTAATTCTAGAGTATGTAGTTTAATTGTTTGAAATATTGGATGTATCATGTATAAGGAAATTCTCAAAACCTCTAATCATTCTTTACTTGTAGAACGTTGAATTAAATATTTTTATATAATATGAAGGATTTGAAGAATTTTAAATCGATTCTACATTTGAAAAATATATAAAATTTGATTGTCTTTTAATTATATTGGTCGAGAGCTCGTGTTTGCTACAACAAAAATAAAATCAGATGTCGTCTTATACCATGTTGTGATCAACGTATTTATCACATGTATTTATCTCCTCTCTATGCTCAACTGTGTCCTTCTACAGTACCTAGGCTCCGTCAAATTTTTATTCTTTTATATAATGTGAACGGGATATAAAGGTAGGATCAATGCACGTATCACCCATAGATCATAGGTAGGTTCATCTTACATATCCTAAACGTGATCAAAACCTTTCTAAAATACAAACACATTTAGATAGGAAAGTAAACCAAATCTATATAAAACATGCTTGTGGATATAAACTTCCCAAATACGAATCCATACAATAGGAAAGAAATGATCCTCATTTTTAGTCCATTCGCTTTTTGAAGACTAGAAAAGAGATGTTCTTGATTTGATTTGACTCACACTAAGGAGGATGTTTGATCTAAGACGTTGATTGGAGATCAGATGGCGGAGATGAATGACATACCACATGATCACTATCACTCATCACAAGAGACTTTTATATCGGTAGAGATTGAGATTCAAATCTATATATTTCTAAATTTATATATTTAAAGGATATTCCATGCACAGAGGGTGATTGGACAAATATCGCAAAACAAAGATTATTTAGCAACTATTGCATGTATATTATGCATCGACCCTAGTCCTGTTATCCAAATCATCAATCGTCTAGGAACGAAAACAATTAGTTTGGTATAAACTTCGACCGAGCAAGTGCATCAATGTTGTTACCATGTTGTTTTGGTGTAGCTAATTAAAATTTCATCGTCAAACCTGCCTGAGAAGGACAATTGAGTACTTCTCGATTGATAGTATTTCTTCCCTAGACGAGGTTTCCCAATACGAGAAAAAAAAAATCATCCATCTAACCCCACACTACTGTTTATTAAGCAGGGGGCAGAAAGCGACCCGCCCCATCTGCATCGATCAGTCCAAACTCCAAGATATATAGGAAAATATATAATGTACTATTCAACTCGGCAAAGTATCTAGAAAAGACTACGCAAGTGCACAGAAGATTCTTTTCTTTAGGGAAAGGTTATTCCAAAATGATACATTGTTCTCTAGCTAATTGTAAAGTCCATGAATTTAAAACTTTGCGTTTTTGCGGCATTGGACTAATATAGAGTGGCCGGTAGGATGGTAAACGTGAGAAGGGCCTAAAATTCTATCTCCTAAGGCCTGTGAAATGTTTTGCACATACCGTCGACAATCTTCAAGTATCTTATTTATCCATATGTACGTCTCTTCTCCCCAACCAGCTAGTAAGCGTGCCATCCGTTCAACCTAGCCGAATGGAAGAAGTCAACCATAACATTCACAAGAAAACGCCTTGCCACAGAAGCACCTGGCCTATAACTCGGCATCGTGCTTTCTTCTTCTTGGCATCATCGCAAGCCTCTTTAGAGCACCCAAAGTTTTTTTTTAAAAAAAAGTGACGTATACTAGTCAGCTCATCTTGTATATCGAGATACTTTTCGTATGGATTCGGGTTGAGCTAGCATTTACGATTCAACCATGCATGCATTCCGATGCCAACATGTTGAAGACGCATGAGAGCTTTTCATGTCCCATGAGGTCCGGGAGAAACAAGAAGGCAGAAGAAAAATCTTAATCCTTTCGGATAATTGTAAAAAAATCCATCTTTTTTGACCAAAATGAGTGAGAGAAGAAACTGAAGATGAGTTTGGTCAAACAATCCAGTTGGTAGGTCCCATGTGTTGCGCAATGGTTTGGTGGAGTGTGCAGTATGCAACGAACGTACGTACATACCTTGCTGGGAATTCTTCGGCGGTAGAAGGCGGAGTCCTCCTCCGGGTCGGAGCCGTTGAAGGCCGGGTCGGAATGCACGTAGACGGAGTAGAGCCCGCGGTGCCCCCTGAAGAAGTTGTCCCACAGCGGCGCCATCGGCAGGTCCCACCTCGTCAGGAACAGGAACGCCACCTTCGGGGCCCCGCCGCCGCCGCCGCTCACCGCCTCCCTCGGCGCCGCTGCAGCTAGCGCCATCAGCTCGTCGTCGCCAATGCCGCCGCCGCCACCCGCGGGAGCGTCCGGCCGTTCCTCGCTCTCCGCGCGCTGAGCGGTACCGACGCCGGCGTCCACCCGCCGCGACGGCGCCGCCGGTGCGCGTGGCTGCCGAACAGCGGACAGGTTTGCCGCGGCGGGCGGGAAGAAGAGCTCGAGGGCTCCGCCGGCGCCAGGCAGTGTGGACGTTGCCGTGCCCGTGAGAGAGAGGGTGGCAACGATGCCGAGCGCGAAGCCGAGGCCGAGGGACACGGCGCAGAGCAAAAGCCTGACGGGGCAAGGGGTGGCCATGGCTGCCACCACCATAGGAACTACATGCTGCTGCGGCGGCTGCTGCTGCTGCTGCTGCTGCTTCAGATTCTTGGTGCTCATGGCTAGCTCCTAATTACTCCAACAGTTTCTTCTCCTGATTGGAGTTGGAGCCCGTTCGTTATTTCACAACGGTTTCCGGGAGACGGAGCCCAAGGCCGAAGGAAGGTGCAGCCTGCAGGAGCACGGCATGTAAAGGCAACCGGTGAGGGCGGCATCTGGGCGCTTAGCTACCCTTGGGGATTACATTATATTCTAGTACTAGTATATTGATATGCATGCACCAGTTGTGTGTATGTGTATGGTGTATATGCGCATGAAAGGGAAAGGGGGGGACACATCGGACGCGGTAGCCACCTCGTTGGACCGGAACTCCGGAAGGAATAAAAGTTCCGTGGGGAGGTGGGGCCCACGTGGGGATGACTTCGTCGCTAGGGTCTCCTATTGGATTCGTCGTCGTCGTCGTCGCCGTCGCCGTCGCCGTCGTCGGTATTCTGGAAGGCGGTTTGCATTTGCAGTGGTTCTGTTTCTGCACACCGCCTTCGCCATTCGTCAAAACAACAGTTAATGTGGCCATGAAAGCTCATCAAAACTTGATAGGATTGCCCTGTTGTACGTGAAATCAGGAGAAATTAATCTAGCTAATATCCAAGGTTAATTTTTTTGAGATCTATCCAAGGTTAATTTTCTTTTTTGGAAACGCCAGCAGACGAACTGCATGGGATTCCATTAAAAGGGAGAAACGACGAACACAGCCTCGAAGAACATAGTAGAAGGCTCGCCCTCGCATTCATTCAAATACTGCTTCAGCCTGCCGACGAAGGCTGTAGCAACTCGTAGAGTGTGACATCATCGAAAAATGAAATTAAATCAAAATAAAAGAATTTCTAAACTTTCTATTTCTCGTTTTCCTCTCTGTTTTTTCTTCTCCTTTTTCTCTCCCATTTTTCTTTTGGGTTTCTATCGAGGCCTGCCTTGCTGTGGATTGGCTTGTTTCCTCTGTTCCTCTGTCCAAGCCATGCACGAGCAGGCTTGGCCCAGAGGGAGGCAGCCGGTGCGACCGTAAGGGCTCCCAATTTTGGAGGCCCCGGCCCATATAATGTGTAGTAGATATTAAAGGTATTAGGATTTTTGTCCATGTACAAAAAAGAAATCCCAATAGGTAGTGTTCTGTGTTCTCCTACTGTGGGCTGGCCCGCATAGCACCGGCGTGCATTACACGCGTATAACGTGTTAGCAAAATAGCAAACGGCATCGCCCGTTCGTTTTCCAATGCCGCGCCGATGCGAGTTACGCGCGTATTAACGCATTAGCAAACTGCAAAGTGCAAACGGCTTCGGCTTCGGCACTACGCATGAGTCATGATGCGTCCATGGTCCACCATCCACCGGTCCACGGTCCACACACCACGCCGCGCAGCCCGCGCTACCCTGCTGCCCCAGTCCCCCCTCGGCGATTCCAATTCGGTGTCGGCGGCTGACTGCCACTAGCTGAACGCCTCAGCGCCTAAGCGGCTCAGGCGGTGGGTAGTTAGGCCCACCCTGCTTTGCTGGCGCGGCGGCGGCGGCCCTGCTGCCCGAGTGCCCACCCCGAGGCGGCGAGGCCCGAGTCCTGACGGCGACGAGCCGATGAATCCCAGCTTGCCCTGCTGCCCAGGTGTTCATGTTCTAAGTGTACTTCAGTACTTGTTCAGTTGTTTATTTGTAATTGAGTAATTCCCTAATTTGTTTGTTTGCTACTGTTAGTTAGTTAATAGTTAATTAGTTAGTGCAATATGTCTAATAGAAAATATTTATCTGGATGTGAAAAAAGAAAAAAGAAAGCATGATCAAAAAGTGATGAATTCATAAAGAGAAGCCATAGAGAGATTTTTTAATGTTAATTCAAGTTCTTCTACACTACCAATTACACCGGCTGAGGTAGAGGAATTAGATCATAATGTTGTTAGTGAACCGGAGCATGCTGATATGAGGAATTTAAATGACATTGTTTCTAATCTAGAAAATATGAACGAGGGAATTTCAGGTGTTGATGAACAACCAAATTTTACTATTGATATTTATGATCCAAGAAATTGGGGAAATTTGGATAATAGAGCTAGAGACATTTTAGTGGAAAAGGGTCCTACTTGAGAAGAAAATCTTGTATTCCCTGTGGATAACCATTTTAGACATTTCTCATATTCTTACTATTATAGAAAAATGAGTAATGGAGAGGTCTATGAAAGAAAGTGGTTAGTCTATTCTAAGCACATTGATAAAGTGTTCTGTTTTTGTTGTAAGCTTTTCAAATCTTTTAACAACAAGAGTTCATTACCAGCCGATGGAATGAGTGATTGGAAGTATCTTAGTGAGAGACTTAAAGAACATGAAAATAGTGTTAAGCATGTTACTAATATGGGCACTTGGAATGATTTAAGAATTCGATTTGGCAAAAATCAAACAATTGACAAGGAGAAAGAGCGCTTGAGACAAGTTTTACTAATGATAGTTTCTGTTGTGAAATATCTTGCTAAACAAAATTTAGCTTTTCGAGGGTCTAATGAAAAAATTTATCAAGATAGCAATGGTAATTTTTTAGGATGCATTGAGATGATTGTAGAATTTGATGTTATAATGCAAGACCATCTTAGACGTATTCAAAACAATGAGATTCATCATCATTATCTTAACCATAAAATTCAAAATGAGCTTATTTCCATTTTAGTATGTAGTGTTACAAGTTCCATAATAAAGATTGTTAAAGAGAGCAAATATTTTTCTATAATTCTAGATTGTACTTCAGATGTGAGTCACCAAGAACAAATGACTCTAATTATGCGATGTGTAAATATGTCAAATAATAAAATTAAGATAGAAGAGTTTTTTTCTTGAGTTCTTTGAGGTGGATGATACATCTGGTTTGGGTCTTTTACAACATTGTTGGATGCTATTAAATCTTTTGGTCTTAATATTGATGATGTGAGAGGTCAAGGTTATGATAGTGGTTTCAATATGAAAGGAAAACATCAAGGAGTGCAAAAACGATTGCTTGAAATAAATCCTAGAGCATTGTATATGCCATGTGCTTATCATGGTCTTAATCTTATTATCTGTGATATGGCCAATTCTTGCAGTAACGCTATTTTATTTTTTGGAATTGTGCAACGCATATATGTGTTATTCTCAACTTCTACCAAACGATGGAAGGTTTTGCTTCACCATGTGCCGTCTTTAACTGTGAAATCATTGTCTAATACTCGTTGGGATAGTCTCATCAAAAGTGTTAAAATAATCAGATATAAAGCCCCCCAATTAAAATTGGCTTTGCTAGACATATGTAAAAATAATGATGACCCCAAGTCAAAGAGTGATGCATAAAATTTATATGACTTGCTTGGTAGTTTTGAGTTTTTACTTGATATGGTTATTTGGCATAACATTTTTTTTGCTATAAACGTGGTTAGTAAGAAGTTACAATCACCGTCTATGTGCATAGACTCTATATTAAAACAAATTGAAGGTGTTATACAATATTTTAAAAAGTATAGGATTGAAGGATTTACAACTAGTTTGGATATTGCTAGAGAAATTGCATCTAACATGAATGTTGAAGCATTATTCCCAGTTAAACATCGAGCTATTAGAAAAAAGCAATTTGATAAAAGTGATTATAATGAATAGGTTTTATCAGCTGAGAAGTCTTTTGAGGTAAATTACTTTCTAGTTATGGTTGATGTAGCAATTTCTTCATTGAAGAACAGATTTGAGGACCTTACTACATTTAAAAGTATATTTGGATTTTACTTAGCTCAAACAATTTGAAGTAATTGGATAATAATGAACTAAGAAATTGTTGCATTAAATTTGACAGAACATTTTCTCAAAATGGTTCATCTGATATTGAATTAGATAATTTTTTCTCAGAATTAAAAGTGTTACAGATAATTTTGTCGTCTAAGTCACATTCCGCCCTCGAGATTGTTAAAGATTTAAATTGTTATCCAAATGTCTCAATTGTTTATCGAATCTTATTCACCATTCCTATGACTGTAGCATCCGCTGAAAGAAGTTTTTCAAAGTTAAAATTATTGAAAAATTACTTAAGGCCATCAATGTCACAAGAAAGATTAAATAGTTTGGCAACTTTATGTGTCGAGAAGGATAAATTGGATGAAATTGATCTTGATACTATTATAGATGACTTTGCATCTAAGAGTGTTAGAAGAAACTTTAACTTGTCCATTTAAATTTACAGGAGCTGTTGAGATAGGTTTTGATCGTGGCATTGTGGTAGTGATGATACCGTGGCAAGGATGAGGCGATAGGCATGGAGGTACAACTTAGAGTTTATTACTTTACTTCGTTACTCGCTAGCAATGAGGAGGACATATTCATTTTTGGTAACGACTTATTCTTTCTATCAATTTTATGATACAAAAACATATTCATTTTTATTTGTAATAACTATGATAGTCAATGAAAAGGCCTCATGCTTTTACTCGCCCCGAACCCCGAAAACTTTGGACCAGGCCTGTGCACGAGCCAAGCGCCCAGGGCTGTCTCCTTGTTTCTGTGCTTGGGCTGAGCCAAGCACACCCTTCAGCACCAGTGGCGGAGCCAGAAAATTACTAATAGAGGGGCTAAAAAATAACATCTAAGGCTCGGATGGATTTGATTTTTGCAATGGTGCAAAGAATCTCTTCGTTATACAAATTAGTTATAAAAATTACTTAATTATACTTAGTAATCGAATCAAACATTGTGATTAGAAAAAAAACTGACCTGCTAGCTGCTGTCCTTGAGCGCTGCTGCGCGCGGCGCTGCCAGTCTGCCCTGGAGGAGCCGTCGGCGTCTCACGCTGTCAGGCACGCACGTCGCTGTTGCCTGTTGGAGGAGGCGAGGAGACGTTGAGACGAGGACGCGCGGTGCTGCCAATCTGCCATGGAGACGAGGAAACGAAAAGTCGAAGAGTCACGAGGGCACGCGCGGTGCTTCAGTTTGTACTTGGAACTTTGATTAATTGGGCCACTAAGTACAGCATACTAATTACTACTCCTAAGTACTAATTGCTGCGGCCCACGACCGGGGCTTCAGCCCCACGAGCCCCGGCCTCAGCTCCGCCTTTGTTCAGCACCCTGCCTCCTCTGTGTCTTCACGGGTAAGGACTACTCCCACGTCTCCTATATTTCTCTCTCTGAAACAATCTCTAATCCAAATTCAAATTGAGCTCCTAATCCGATTGGAGCTCTAGCTAATTTCAGATACAAACTATCTCTAAGCAACCACTATGTATATATCAAATCAATCCATCCACCACCTCATCAAATACCCATCTGTTTTCTCTATGTAAGAGAATGAATACGTGACGAAGGACACAACGGATTGTAGGCAAAATGGATGCGGTGATAGTACATAAGTAAATGCTAGCTTGCAATTTAGGGATTTAAATTTTGACGAAATTTTGTCGAAATTTCGCGAATTTCGGCCTGGGGCGAAAAAGCCCATGGTGAAATAGTTTAGGCCTAGGGCTAAAAAGCCCATTTCGGTCAAAAATTATCCAAATTCGTTAGTTTTTGCCGGCGCGTTTGATTTTTCATTGGAAATTTCGTCCAAAATTTCCGAATCCACTGAATCTGGATTTTTCGCTAGGGGACAATATTTTTGCTTCACCAAAAGATTAATTCTTTATTTGCATCATAAACAATTATAGAGATAAAGATAAAATCATATTAAAGAGATAACAATCAATCAATTTTAATATGTTCTAGCTGAATCCTTGTGAATTATACCATATATACTTTAACACCCACCAAAACCCATCTGTCATTGTTGCCAAAGCCGAAGCCGCCGCTACCCGTGGTAATCCACATCGCGCCGGTGATCGTCCAGGATTGAGGAGCCGAGGAACGGGACCCTAGGACGCCAAGGAGAACCTAGGAAGTTGCGGCCATCGCCCTAGTCGTCTACCTGCCCCACCGCAGGTAGCACGCCCTCCTCTTAATTCCTCCACCCACTTTTCGAGGTTTTCCACGCGGAGCAGCCCTCTGACGCTGCCCTCGCCGACGGGTGTGCCTTCAGGACCGTCCAAACATTCCCTTGCCTACTGTTCTCTCGGTTCCTCTCTCTTTACTTAGACTCTCTCCAACCGTTTCCCACTCTTCCATTCCCTTCCCAATCCTTGACGGGAATCCCTTCTCAGATTTCATTCCCTTCCCAGTAAAGCACTCCAACAGCATCCCTTCCCTAATTCCCTTCCCTTCCATTTCTACTTATTTTAACCATTCATACGTAACCATCATTTCACATACTACGTAGGTACGATGTTGTATTTGTATATGACAAAATGAATATTTCTAAATAAATGAAATGACACTTACATAATTATAAATAATGAATATATTACGAAGAAAAAAAAATATATTTATGGGATTGGTGAAGTAAATATATGTAAAAATGATATTAAATAGGTACGCATGTGAAGACAAGTAGGCATGAGATGGTTGGCATTGTCTGCGAATTATTGCTACAGTACCGAAAAGATGCTCTACGAGGCCACATGGCCATCACATGGCCTGGTTTTGGTTGCAAGTGGTCCTCTCTTGCAGAAAAGATGCTCTGCGTAGCCAGCTGGCCATCACATGGCCTGGATGCCCCCGGAAGGAATACCATGTGGCACAGGGATGTTTGCAGGGGAACGAACCCTGCTAGAAGTTGTATAAAAGTAGGGGTGGTGCGGCCTTCCTGAAAGCATCCCATTGCTTCACACATTCAGAAAGCTTCTTTGCCAAGACCCTCCAATAGCCATGAGTACTTCGCGATTCCCCTCGAGATCTATTGGTCGTCGTCTGCGTCGTTGGACTGACGATGTTGAGGAGGAGGACGACGAAATGGTCTTTGTAGCTACCATTGAGGAGGAGCAAGTCGCTGAAAATGAACGCTCACCCAATTGGGGGGGCTCTATTCCGGGCCATGCGGTCCTGAACCGAGGTCATGCTGAGGGGGCAGCCAGGCTTTTCAACGATTACTTATCGGATTGTCCTGTGTATGGCCACACCTTGTTTAGGCGCAGGTAATTATCTGTCTTACTACGTATATTAGGACATATTGTAGAACTCTTATGAGTCGCATTGGTTTATGCAGATTTAGGATGAGCAGACACCTTTCTTCGGATTGCCGCTGCGGTGGAAGTCCACGACGATTGGTTCAAGCAGAAGAGGGATGCCGCTGGGAAGCTGGATCGCTGCCGCCGCAGGTTCATCGCTGCTATATTGACGATAGCCTACGGAGTGCCTGCCGATGCTATTGACGAGTACGTGCGTATTGCTGAAAGCACTGCTCTTCTAGCTCTCCAAAGGTTTGTCCGCGCAGTCGTTGAGCTCTTCGAGGTTCAGTACCTGCGAGCCCTGTCCGAAGAGGACACGGCTCAAATCCTAGCTATAGGAGAAATGCGAGGCTTCCCAGGGATGTTGGGGAGTATTGACTGTATGCACTGGGATTGGAGGAACTGCCCGAAGGCATGGCAGGGTGCATACATAGGCCATACTCGAAAGCCCTCCATCGTTCTCGAAGCCGTGGCCTCGTACGACCTGTGGATATGGCATGCATTTTTTGGTATGCCCGGTAGTATGAATGACATAAACGTACTGCACCGTTCTCATGTGTTATCTAGGTTGACCGATGGAACAAGCCCAGGGGTGAATTACATCATCAACGGGAACAACTACAACATGGGGTACTACCTCGCTGATGGTATATACCCCGAGTGGTCCACATTCGTGAAGCCCATCCATGCTCCTAGGGGAAACAAGCGCGCGTACTTCGCAGAGGCCCATGCGGCCGCACGGAAGGACGTGGAGAGAGCCTTCGGTGTGCTCCAAGCGAGGTTTCCAATTGTTCGAGGCCCAGGTAGAAGTTGGAATCAGAGCACCCTTCATGATATTATGACTGCATGTGTCATTCTTCATAACATGATTATTGAGGACGAGAGAGACGGGCCAAGGCAGGATACCATGTACGAAGGCATGGGCGAACAGGCGTCTATTGAGCGTGGACCTAACAGGTCCATACTTCACTGCATTCAGGCATCACAGTTGATCCGTGACAGGGGAGTCCATCACCAGCTTCAGGATGATTTGGTAGAGCACCTATGGGCTCGTCACGGAGGGGATTAGAGAGACTATGTCAGGAGTAACTAATAAATTGTAGTGTGCGTCCTTTGTTGTAGCAGTTAATATTTGCATCTCCATGTTGTACCAGAGTCGTTGTTTCATGATTTGTCATAAGCATGTCAGTGTACCTTCGAATTTGCAGAGTTTCAATATGTTTGCAACTTTTGGTAATGCTTCCGCACTTATTATGATTCATATGAATTGTCCGTTCGAACCTGTTGGCAAATGTTGTCCAATGTACTATGTATGTGTCACACAATCGAAATTAGAATGTGACTAGAGCATTCAACAGTATGTCATCTTGTGCACAACGATTGATTGTCCTTGAGGAGTCACGGGCATCTCAGACAAGATGTACGTTTCCATCAGCACGAAACAAAATCGAGGACTAGCAGTAGCAGATGATTTGAGTATGCCAATTTCTTCATTTTTAGCAAACGAAAAGCCTCCGCTATCAGGGCTCAGTTATTACAATGATAACCGAACATTACAAAATTTGTGGGTCTTTACACTATCTAGAATTAGAAAACACAGTCGAGTCTTCATACGTTTGTTCTGATAATAATTCCATCTTCTGCCAACTCTAGCTCAAGCTGCACTTCTATTCTATGGTACTCCGCTGTCTGACCTTCCAACTGTATTTTCAATCACACAAACTACACACAAGAGTAGCTGTCTGAAAAATTCCTCTACATAATACACGTCACAAATGAATTAGCTGATGGAGTCTGGCCAAAGAAGCATGACCTTCTATTTGTTAAGCACACAGCACAGACCATGAAGCCTCAGTTTCAGCTTTTGCTACGTCAAAGTGTAAAGCAATTATATGAACAGACCCAATTGGAGAAATCTAGGGTCATCACACAAGTTACCAGCTACTTCATTTTCAAACTCCAAACCGACCAGCATCACAATATATATAAACCCAGTCTTAGCATACAACATAAACCACATAACAGTACGAAAACGTCCCTGCATTTCAGTACATAATAAAAACAATAAGACTTCACACTCCGGTGTACAGAATAGAAAAAATATAAATGTCGTTTTCCGGCGATAAACAATAACACAGGGACGCCTTGTCGCCTTCACAATCAAGTCTACAGCAGCTCCGGCGATGAACACATCATAACAGCATGAAGCCAGCAGCATCACTGCTCCCTGCAAGAAGAACGTTTGACAAGTGCACAGAAAATAATACAGGTAAGTAATTGTTTGAACATAAATAACCTTGTTCAACAAAAACCAAGCCTTCTCACCGCTGCGCATGAATCCTCTTCAGTATGTCGTCCTTCCGTATCCTGAAATACTCCCTAGACACAGCATCTAGCTTGTCCAAATCCATGGACATGACCTTGTCTGAGTTTTCTTCCTTCATAATAGAGACCTCTTCGTGCCTTAGCTCGATAAGAGTAGCCTTGTGCTGATTCATCTCAGCAAAGTGCTCACTATATGCACCGCCGGTGATACTACCATGGGAGGAGCTAGAGGAAGCACCTCGGGCTCTAGCCTTCTTTGCTGAGTCCCGGCCAATAGGTCTAGGTAGGTCACTACAGACGGGTGCATCATTGGAACCACCACACACTGGGCTACATGCTGGGGAGGCTTGCTCATTTATCTTCTGCCTTTTGTTGACTAGGTGAGCAGCCCACTTTGGGTGCTCCCTAAGCATGGTCCAACAGTGAAGAAACCCAAATGTCTTGCTCTCAATCTCCTTGAACATCTTCGCCGCCATCGCCAACTACATTCAATATGCGAGGAAAAAACATATATTACACCTTTAGTGTCTAGGTAAGTGCCAATAATTATGCTAAAGGTTACTAACTACGTACCCTGTCCTAGTGATTTGTTCCACTCGGGTTGAGGGCCTCCACCTTATGCATGTGCCCTGCAAACTTGCTTGCATCGGCGCTTATAGCTTGCCAATGATTTATTAGTCCCTTCATGGACCTCTCGGGCCAGGTGGCCTGTCCATGTCTCTTGAAGTAGTCCACTATACGACCCCAATATGTCTCCGAGGACTGGTTTGAGCCAACTATTGGGTCCTGGCTAACGTTCAACCAAGCAGACACAAGCAACTCATCCTCTTCGGCTGTCCAAACTGTTCTATTGGTCTTAGCTGCAGTCTTCTTTTGCTTCTTCTTTTTTGCACTACTTGGCCCAGGTTCAAGAGAGTCCCCTGAGCACTGTGTAAACAAGGGGGGACTGGACTCATTTGCAGGGGTGGGGGTTGGGCCGAAATGACCCAACCCCTCTCTACCTGCAGCACCTCCTGTAAGTGGCATGCCACTCCAGGATATGTGGTCAACTCCTTCCTGCAGGAAATTCTCGTAGAAAGGATCCATGGAATCCCTGAAAGGAAGCATGGCACGCTAATTCAGGAAGTATAACATTGCAACAAAGATCCATGGTGACCCCTCATCCTCAATAATATTTCTAAATTGACATGCCATACATAGAGGAATATAGTAGTACATGTAATGAAAAAGGTCCATCGATGACACAAAGGCGAAGGTGGCCTTCGTTTTATGTCACCTACACGGCATACCATAGAAAACCTAGAAAGACATGTACCGTACACAGGTACCCATTATTAAGGCTACACCTAAATTGAGGGGTACATGCAGTAGCACATAACGGGGATTACGCGATGCGGGTCAAATTCCACGAGCGATCCGACTCCCACCCATCGCTGCCATCACCATCCCCGTAGTAGTCCTCTGGCTCCACGTAGTCAGCAGGGATGATGTCGTCGGGGTCTACGTTGTTTGTAGGGTCGGCCTCGACAGCAGATGGCCCCGCATCATTTTTTCCCTTGGTTGCAGCTTGGAGCACATCCTTAGCATTCATGGAGAGTTCCTCCAGGCGGGTCGCAATGACATCAACCTCCAACAGAGCACGGTTCATTTCTAGATGAACCGATGAGGTCCTGGACGAGAAATTGTCGCAGACAACTTTCCTAAGAGCCTCGGCCTCGGCATCAACATGTTCAACCAGCATGCGCAAAGCTGCTTCTTTCGTGGGGGCATCCATCAACACTACACATACAACATTTTGAAGTGCAGGTAATTTTGGTTCTTGCAGAATATAGGCAGCAACAAAGGAACTACCGGCTGGTACCAACAACTAAAGAGGCTACTCATCTAATCTCCCCAGGAAATCATGACAAGGTACAATACTCTTTGTATGTGCAAAGCCGTACTTGACCATAAGAGAAAATCTAGACTGGTGAAGTAGCTATTAGTGCACTGCTTTCTACAACACAAAACCACTGCTTATTCACTACAGTATCCATGCTAAATTATATGCCATGAAACAATCCAGTCGTCACCACTCTAACATTGTAAACAAAACTACATAGAAGAAGTTTTGCAGTCCCATCTATCCAATAAAATTGTGAACAAAACTAACCAGGAAAAATAACCACTCACCATTACTAGCCATGACAGCAAATGTAGATGAATATAATGATTTCCTAAGAAAATCTTGTATGCGTGTCACATTTAAGCAAAACAATATTGAAAATTGACATGACAAATAGTGCCATTTCATGGCTGCCACAAATATGTACACATCAATTCAACTTCTCTACAGCTTTATAGTTGGTAGATTTGATGAAAATAACTCAGACAGAATGACATCTACATATGTAGTTCAAATAAATGAAACTACGCAGAACTTCACAATCATATCACACATATCTTAATTTCGTAGTTCAAGTTTGAAAGAGTACTTATTGAAGACCATCTGCAGACACATAGCAATCGCACTATAGATAATGCCATTTATTACCATAGCACCAGCACAAGATGCAAAGATTCGATGTCCAAGCCATGGAGATCGAATCTGACAACACCAAACTTCTTGGTGGGCAGTAACAAGGTGAAAACTATCCTCATACATTTAACATAGCCATCAAACTGACATATTCTAATTCAGCACTAGCAGAGGCTCAACAAGATACATGCCATCCTATCTTTGTCACAGATCTGTATGCACTATCCTTTGCGTTGCTCGAACAACATCCAAACTAGCTTCTTTATGCTGATCCGTAATCATTTTTTTAGGTTTTCATATGATTCATAACCATATAAATCAAGTAGATATTCATCCAAGTTTTCAACCATTTCTCAGATTCATCCAAGCATACATATCACGCAATACCCAAATCCAAGCATACATATCACGCAATACCCAAATCCAAGCATAGATCCGACATTTTTGCATGATTTGGGAAGGAGAAAGTAGGCAGATTTCCATACCTAGACCCGGAGTTGGTCGCGGTCCAACCTAGCTCGCCTCTGCCGCCGGCGCAGCCTCCGCTTGGGGGTTCCGCGGTCGCGTGTTCGCCGCCGTCTCCGCCGCCGCCGCAGCCTCCGCTCGGGGTTCCTCGCGCTTCGATCGCCGACGCCGCCGCCGCTTCCTCCCGCTGCTGGTTCGACCTCACAGCCTAACCGCCTTTGCTCGAAGCCTCATGACACCGGTCGTTGGGAACGCCTGAGCTTCCTTCGAGTCGGGACTCTCTCCTATTTCATTGCTTCCCGTCCGGGACGGGATGCCGTTGGAGCGCCGCCGCCCTTCCCCTCCCAGCCTTTTCCCCATCGCCATGGGAAGAGACGCCCAGACGGGATGCCGTTGGAGAGAGTCTAAGTTCCAGAGCCAGAAGGATCTACCCGAACCAAATTTGCGCTCCGAGCCAAGCCAGGAGCAAAGCCACGCTAGGAATTGAGCCGCAGCTCGAGCTTTCTCAATTTCCTGATTTTTTAGCATAGTGCACCTTCATCTTTTCATATCATTTCCGTCTGAACTCCAAATTCAGTGATTCAACTTTCTGTAAATTCACAAATTTATTATCTACACTATTAATTTTTATATTTTTTTAAATTTATTTTTCTAGTATTTACTATTTCTTCTTGATTTGTGCGATAGACTATGTGAGTGCCGCGGAAGCCGTCTCCAACATTCTAGAGTTCACCCAATCCAAGACAAGTCATTTCCATAGCATCCTAGTTTTCTAGATTTTGTGTAAGAGTCAAAATAGGGAAATTTTCAAAAAAATTTTTACAAACCTTCAAATTCAACTCCCACAATTCAAATCCAAGTCACTGAATCCTTTGAAAACGGGTGAAGCCCAAGTAGCAAACCTCAAAATTGGGCTTCGGCCAAGCCCATTTTAGGCCCAATTCGGTCCATTCTCTCTCTCCCTTCCTCTCTCACCCAAATCGCTCTCTCTCTCTGCTCTCTCTCCGCCTCGGCGAAGCCGTCTGCACACCCATTCCTCCCGGCCCTCTCTCTCTCTCCATGCGTGTGTGTCGACAGTCCGCAGCACTCCCACGATGCAGGGGCACGACATGGCAACACCACCGTTCCCTGCCAGGAAGACGCCGCCACCTCGTTGTCTTGGGGAGACCGAGCTGAGCCATCCTCTCCATGCCTGTCATCGCCGTCTCTCTCCTCTCGCTCACACACACACTCTCTCTCTCTCTTCGTTTTCTCGGACACACTCCCAAACACCTTACCCACGCTGCCCTCACCTATTTCCGCCATTGCCGCCATCACCACCTCACCGCTGCCAGCCCAAACCACCGCACCTCGAGCTCCAAATCCCCTTCCATCATGCTTCTCTCAAGCCCCTAGTGCTCGCCAAGCAAGCATTCGGCCTTCAACACCCTACCACGGCCATAATCTGCCATTCCTGGCAGCCCACCGCATCTGCACCCTTCTGGGTTTCTCCTCCCACGGTGAGCCATTTCCCGATTCCTCGCATCGTTAGCATTCTCGTATCGTGCTCTAGCTGACCTCTGCCATGGCCATGCATGATCTGCACCATGGAAGCCCGGTGATAGCGACCTTGTTTTGGCAAACCGGAAGCTCCACGTCGCCAAGCTATTCCAAGCTTCCCTGGCCGGTCCTGACTGCTCGGTAAGCTCCCTTGTGGACCCCATATGCTTCCTCCTCAAGTTTTGGCTTTGCGACGGCATGTCCGAGCTTAGCCACATTTGCCCATAGCTCATTTCCACCCTCGCACGTGTATCATGCGATCTAGGGCTCTCCCGTCTTGTTCCATGGGAACACGTTGTAGACGATCTCACACCAAACCCGTAGCCATAAAAAAGTGGGAAATGGTGGAGGGATGCACTCGGGGCCGTACGCCGGAGAGATCGCCGGAACAGTGTGCGGCCTGTCGCCTCGAGGTAGGAGACGATCCCTCCGTTCGGGGGACGCTGACATGCGGGGCCCGTTGGTTAGCCCCTGCTAAAACCCTGCCCTAACCCTAACGAGTGGGCCCTAGGCCCACCATCAGTTTTAGTGGAGGCGCCCCCACGGACGCTCCGTCTCCCAATGAAGAAGGCGCCCGGGGCAGTACGCCTTCTCCATGCATACGCTAGGCTAGTTCCCAGTGTGCCGGCCCGTTACTATTCACCAGAATTTCTCAGCCTTTATCAATATAATTAATCTAGATATATGTTCTTGAATTATTAAAAACACTAAATGTCCTCCAAAAATTATGGAAAAATCACAGTAAATACTAGACCTCTTGTAGGGCAAACTAAAATTGCTCACATGAACAATAAATAAAATCTTTGCATTTAGATAAATAATAAAAGCCTTTTTTAACACTTTTCCTTTTTAGAAAATCATTTAATAGCTCCCTGGAATTCTATAAATACTATTCAGCACATAAAAATAGGGATTTACCCTAGAAAAATAGTGGAAAACATTCTGGACCCAAAAGTATAAGAATACCCTAGTGACAACAACTTAGGAAATCACCAGCTTACCCATAGGAAATTAACCTAACCTCATACCTGGGATATCTAGCTTCAAGAACACCTATCTTGAAAACTATACACTAGTAATCTAGTAATCTAAAGGGAGTTGATGAAGGAAATATAAAGGACAAGATTAATCCTATATTAACAATACACTCAACTGTAACATCTCTAAACCACCTCATGTATTTTCACTTATAGATCCTAAAACATATTTTGGTTAGTTCTACTTGGGGTATTCTATACACTTAGCCCTAGCACCTCATGCACTCCTCACCATTTGGTATTTATTTGATTTTACCTCCACAAGTAGTAGACGATCAAGAAGGAGACTTTCAAGACGCAAGTGAAGAAGTACCCCCAAGCAATCAAGGTGAGTAAACATCCTAGATCATGCTTCAATTCCTAGTTTACTAAACTATGTTGTTTTAACTATCAATGTGCATGCTCTATGATTTGAAATGCCTTCATTATTAATCATGATGTATCATGCCCTGTTGTTGAGTGTTTCCTTATCAACATGATTGCCTTGTTAATCATGATCCTTGCTGGCTCTCTAAACAACTTGGATTTAAACTTTGTAGTCTTGGGTAAAACATGCTTAGACATGCTTAGGTCCTAAAATATAATTTAGTCGGGCAGGTCAATGCTCGCCCCGATGAGCCAAAACTCATCAGCTGACACATTTTTCCTCAATAATTAAATGGTTGTGGATGATTTGGTGCTAGACAAGGTTCAGTAGGAGCGCGGAGTAACACGCGTAGCGGCGGGGCGCTGCCACCTTAAGGGGTGGTTCCAACACAACGCGTGGCCAAGGTGACTGCACGATATTTAGTATTGTGACATGGTGCTGGGCGAGGCTTAGGAGGAGCGCGGAGTAACATGCGTAGCGGCGGGGCGCTGCCACCTGAGGGGTGGTTCCAACACAACGCATGGCCATCGCATGGAGCGCAGGTATAGGGGACTCCGATAGTGTGGTGACCCATCCCCGGACACCGGCAGCATGGGGAACCAGCTACGGAACGGCCATCGCCTGAGGAACATGCGGCAGGGCGCAGTCACCGAGGGTGATCTAGACCGACATTGGCACAGACCGACAAGGTCCGCAATGGGAATTGTCAACCCCCGGATAAGATGGTAGTTTGGTTGGTGGGTTTGGTTGGGGGATTTGTGTGGAGGTGGTGTTGAGTGGTGAAGTGTCGGGTAATCTAGATTGGATGGCAGAGCCGGTTAGGTTCGGAAAATGTAAAACCCCATAACATTGACATCCGACTCCGCATCTTTTTGGAGATGCACCTTTTCTAAAATTGCTAGGTATAGGTTCTCCTATACTTCTCTATTTTAAAAACCGGCTTTGAGCAAATAAAAGAACTCTACCTTCCACCATAAAGCCTGTATCACTAAGATGCATTTTAGGACAGGTGTTAACTCGCCAGTGCTGTTGATCGCGCACTGACCCTCGCCTCTACTCACCTTTTTAGATAATGAGGACCAAGAGGAGGACCCCTATGCGTGCCATAATGACGAGGAGCAGGAGTTCGACATCGGAGCGTAGGATTAGGGTTAAACATAGCCGAGGAGATCGTATTTGTATAATATGTTCTTCCGCCTAGACTCTGATCTTTTGGTATTGTAAACTTTTAGCCAGACATGGCTCATATCTAAACTAAAACGCCATTGGCATGAATTCCCTCTGTAATAAACTTCTCTACGACTGTATGAAATGATCCGGCTATGTAACGTGATGCACTAGTGTACTGGATTAGGGACTAGTGCTGCGTTCACAGGTGGGCTTCATAGGTAAGCAGAATGTGAGGCCCCCACATTTTGCTAAACAGCTATATTCTTAATTGTTCGATATATTGATCTAGTATTGCCTAGTGCATGTTATCTTTCGGGTATATGCGCACACTGCAATGAATTGCCACTAGTATGATATTATTATATATTTTCCTTCTATTTTTTATTATTAGTTGGCCTAGTAATGCTTAGTTACACATCGAGGAGTGGTTTCCACTCCTATGTTCACTAATTGTGAACCTGAGTACGAGAATTGAGGAATGTGAATATGCGTATTAGGAGATGGTGGGATTGCTCACTCTCAAATTAAAATTTGACCAATTAATAATTTAACTTAGAGAGGGTGACCTGAGTCAACGCTCCAGTCCCTAAAGACCGATGAGTGTGATGAGTTTGACAGAAAATTTTCTGTGTGACCGTAAACCTGTTATGGGACGTGGCCTAGCCTAAAGATAGAATAACGTCGGTATTGTCACCATCGACACATCGTAGTTGGGATTCCACGGGATTAGCATTGCTGGTGTGTGTCCAATTAGGTTCACAACCATGGCAAGACTGAGATTAGCCTTCTGAAGGGCTTGTTATGAAGCTCTTTGCCATTCGGTTAGTTTTCCGAAGTCTTTGTTATGATCCTCTTCGAATAGAGGGTGTCATATTTTGCGGGTAAAACATACAACCTCTACAGAGTCTAAACCCATTGAAATGACCGTGCTTTTGGTTATGAGTGTCTTGGTGGTTATTCACATCATAGCTATACCTCTTAATAAATTTGAGTTGAGTGAGATTTTTTCAGCCATGTGTCGCTGCTATATGTGATGATAACGAGAACAATAATAGGAACTGGATGAGACTTTGAGTTGAGATGAGACCCTGAGACTTAAGAACATCATACATGAGATACCAAGATCGAGAATTTTGCTATATCATTATTACTATTTAAGTTAATCATGATAAATACAAATTATTTGTTTATAAATACTTTTAAACTTCTAAGTTAAATGCTTTTGTGCAAATAAAACATGGCCTTTCCTAGGATGAGCCCTTACTTGGCACTTTCTAAGAATGATTTTCTAGCATTCGCATGCTAATCCTGTCTTTCATGCCGGGCTACTTATTTCACAGGTAGGTCAGAAGTACAATGAGACGTATGAGTACGTGAAGTTTTCCCGAAAGGTGATCTAGAATACTAGAGCTTCCCAGTCAGTTTGTCTGTGACTGATGATGAGTCTACTTTAGTTTATTCTTATTTTGTCCTTCTGAGACTATAATTATTGTAATAAGTCATCGTTCTATGATTTACTTTCTAGTTATTACTTTATTTTTGTTATACTGTGGATGCTTGTTTTGATACTAAGGACACGTACTGATAATATAGATGGGTTTAGTTTAGTAAAACCGCGTGCGGACATGGAGTTTGGTGGCTCCACACCTTGCTTAAAGGGACAACTCTTCTATGATACTGGACAATATCTTCTCGGCCTATTGAGCCTCACTATCGAAGATACCCTTGTTCCTCTAAAGCCAAATCTGCCAGGCCACCAACATGAGGATGGAGCACATACCTGAGCGTCTACCCCTGCTCTGCATAGAACTAAGGTGTTGCATAGTGTCAATTGCATTCTAACAGCCCGGAGCATCCAGGCGTGGGAAATTTCAGTTTATAACATTAAATTGGAAGGCCTCGCTCAAAATGACACTTAATTGACTTGCCTTTCAGCCACTAACCCTGTGCACACGAATTTCTTCAGTTTATGACATTTTGACATTTTTTTCTCACTTTCTTTTCTTTTCTTTCTTTTTTCTATTTTTCTGCCCAATTTGCCCCTGCTCTCACCCCAACTGACAGGTGGGGCCCGCATGATAGTGAAATTCTATTTTGTTTTGAATTTTAAAATCCCAAAATTAAATAGTTTGAATCAAAACAAAAATTCCAAATTTTAAAATTTGGAAAATTGGAATTTTAAAATTTGAAATTTTGGAATTTTAAAATTTAAAATTTCAGAAACGTAAATTTTAAAATTTGAAAATTCGGAATCTTAACATTTGAAATTTTGGAATCTTAAAATTTGAAATTTGAAATTTGGAATTTTAAATTTTACAGTTTGAAATTTTGAAATTTTAAGAGTCAAAACAAAATAAAATTTTAAATTTTAGTTTTTTCAAATTTCCTAGTTCTAAATTTTTAAACTAAACGATTTGAGTCACTGCCATGCGGGCCCCACTTGTCAGCCGGCGCAGGAGTAAGGGCAAATTGGGCAGAAAAATAGGAAAAGGGAGGAAAATAAAAAGAAAAATGTGAAAAAGGCTAAAATGTCATAAACCGGAGAAATTCGCGTGCACAGGGTTAGTGGTTGAAAGGCAAGCCAATTGGGTATCATTCTCAGCGAGGCCTTCCAATGTAGTGTTATAAACTAAGATTTCCCTCCGGGCGTAGCCTGAAACAGAAGCAACCCTGCGAAAGCTCATTGAAAGAGAAGGTGAACGAGAGGATACCCCTTCACTGCTGGTTCTGACTCCGGCAGTTAATAAGCGACAATTATAAAGCACCTTATTACTGTCGGCTAGAAAACCAGTAGTGACAGAGCAATATCACTGCCGGCTCATAGCAGGAACTGGCACTGATAAAGACATATCACTGTCGGTTCGTGGTGAAGGACCGACATTGATATGGACCTATCCCTACCGGCTCAAGCCATGAGCCGGATCTATCACCGCTGGCTATCACTGCTGGCTCAAGCCATGAGCCAATAGTGATATTGCTCTATCACTGTTGGCTCTAGCCATGAGCCGGCAGTGATACCCTCCAACAGAAAACAATTACATAAATCAGCAGTATAAATTCACCATACAAATCAATATCATTGCCCATACAAGCTCGTGACATGTCATTAATTCAGAAATTGCTAAAGTACTTCTGAACTCCTTACAAAAGGCCACAATATGTATGCATACATAGTTTTCAAACCAACCAGCAAACATCAATGATAGAAATACCATATTAATGTTTAGAAACATAAACCAAAACTACTAAATAAATACCATGGTCTAGAATAAAGAAATCTGACACATATATGTATACCAAAGAATAAAGAAATGCTCTTGGATGCATAATACACACCAAAGAATTTTAGTGATCGAAGATTGCTCTCAGACGACGATTGCAAATGCACAAGGCGCTGTTTTCTCGACGCAAGGTCTAGACTTACACAAAAAAGGATAATTTAATAATCAAGCTAGGCACTGATTTACCATTCAACACCAGATAGTATTTTAGAAATTAAAACTACACGAGTAGAAATATATATATGCAAAGTGGTGTTAGCAGACTCTAGTGTTTAGTTATCTAATTGATTTGGTCAACATATCAATAACTAACACTATTTGAATTAATTGATCATAAATTACATGGACATATACTATATGAAAGGATGTTAAATCAGTGTCTAGCTTGATTAATAAATTATCACAATTATCAAGTGTAGACCAATTTCAACATCAAGCAAAACCGAAGGCCACAATATGTATGCATGCATAGGTTTCAAACCAACCAACAGACATTAATGACAGAAATACCATATTAATGTTCAAAAACATAAACCAAAGCTGCTGAATAAATAACATAGTCTAGAATAAAGAAATTTAACACATATGCATATACATACATACATAGACACACACACACACACACATATATATATATATATATATATATATATATATATATATATATATATATATATATAATAACGAACTGCTCTCAGGCGACGGTTGTAAAAGCACAAGGCGCTACCTTCTCGGCGCAAGGTCTAGATTTACATAACAAAAGGATAATTTAAGAATCAAACCAGGCACTGATTTACCATTCAACACTAGACAGCCGTTTAAGCTGCACTAGTAGAAATATATATATGCAAAGTAGTGTTGTTAGAATCTAGTGTTCAATTATCTAATTGATTCAGTCAACATATCAAAGAACTCTCCTCCCACATCGTAGGACAGTGGCAACGAGACACGTGCTGTCTCCAGCGTCTACACCAACGACGACGACAGCCACGACTATTCCATCTCCGGCATCTTAGGCAGCAACATGTGGTGATCGCGCATGCCACTTTTGTAAACCGTTAATGTTAATGTCTCAAATGATACTTAATTATGTTAATGTTCATAAGTTCACCACTTTTGTAAACCGTTATGTTATGTTATGTTTACTGTTATGAATCGGTTGTAAACACCACTTTCATAAGTTCATATGCTTTTGTTTGATATGTTAATATTACTTTTTTTTCTTAATTTTGAATTATCACTGGCAGTTAGAACTGGCACTGATGTATGCTAGAACCGGTAGTGATACGAGGCTTATCACTACCGGTTGGGGATAGAACCAGCAGTGCTGACTGGGTGGCAGTGATTAGCCTTATTACTGCTGGTTTTTACGCCCTCTATTTTTTTCTTGGCCGTGGAACTTAAAAACCAGCAATAATTAGTTATCATTGTCGTTTCTGAGTGAACGGACAGTGAAGAGCAGGCAAAGAGGACACCAGAACTGATTTGCGAGGTTTTCCTGCTAAGCCTGTCGGCCGTGTTAGTCCTCCCATGAAGCATCAGCCAGTTAAAGAATTTGCAAGATGCTGGCGCCCAGTGATCCCAGACAAGGCTCTTGGAAGGCACTGATATAGACCCAAAAAGCCGAACTTGGTAGGCCGACGCACTGGAGTAGACCTGGTTAGTCGAGAATTTCCAAAGTATTACATCTTGGCACCCACCAGTAAGCGAGAACCGGGAGATTTGAGTCCACAAATATATGAATTCTAGAATGTGCTGCAACGTTAAAAGATTTCTCATTTCCACGATCCAAGTGTTACTATGTAGCGCCTCAGCTTCCGAGACGGATTTCTACCGTGCAATCTTAAAAATCTTGGGGAGGCGATTGCATAAAGAGCTGCCTCCCGGCCAGTTGTCCTTCTAGAAAGCAGCCAATCGACCATCTCTGATGCTGATCTCTGTACAAACCCGACACAAATCTTTGTCGACCGAAGGCGTCCCCATGAGTTCATGGAAAAATGCTTGTCAGGGTGACCCTTCAGGTTCCACAACCACCTTAACCTTAGGTTTGTGCAAACAGAGTTAAATCGGGGACACCTAGGCCACTAAGTTCGAACGGTTTGCAAGCCATCAGCCAGTGGGCACCTGTCGCCAAGGAAGAACCTGTCCACAGCCAACCTGTGAGATCATCACATGTCAACATTTGGCAAAGTGGTTGAGTTTGTGGCTGGATTATGTCATTTAGAAAAGACGTTCCTTTTGGCCTGACCAGGGCGGTCTATGCTGCCAGACCGCCGCTCAGACCTTGGTCCAGTAGATGTTCAAGAAAAAAAAAACTTACCACCGTAGTGGAGCATGTAAACGAGCTACCTATTATGCCACTAGACCGAGATGGTCTGGGTTGGCTAGACCTCTTGCTGGACCGAGGTCCAAAACTTGCACACTTGGGGTTGACGAGCTAGGTGAAGGGCTATGCAGCTAGACCTTGATTGTCTGGGCAGCCAGACCACCGCCCAAAGCGGGGTCAGTACCCGGACCGGTTCGGTCGGCCCGACCGTGTAATTCCAGTGACAGGTTATAAAAATTTTGATTTTTAGAGACCCTCCTTTGCTCGGATGAAAAAGTGTTTTACATAAAAATTGTATAGAATTTTGATACGCATCTTTTTCATGTTGTGAGATTTTTTATTAGAGCAATAGATGAATTGATAAAAATTGATTTGTGCCCTACTGTCTTGCATGGGTGAATGCAAATGTTGAAATGTGTCTAGGCGGAGTGGATGCTTTAGATAGCATTGTTGCTAGTGTCAAATTGATGATGGTATAAGGTAGTGTAGGTGTCTATGGACTAATGTGGATCAAGTTGAAATACACTTTTTTCCGGAGAAATGGTTTGCTCGTCTCATGTGCACAAATGATCGGAGTGAATTGACGTCGGCGAATAGATCGATGACGTGGATGGGTGATCAATGGTCTAGAGGATCAAGGGTTCACACGGGTTGATCATGAAGGCTTCGGGTGTGGAAGCGGAAGCAGTCCAAGAGAAATTGGACATGTGGCGAGCTTGGCGGCCAAGAAAGCGAGGAACGGTAGTTTTGGAGAAACCGTGGCAAAAAGATAAGTGGTTTAAGTCATAGATAAGTGGTTTAAGTCATTGATCATCTTGGAGAGCAAGATGGATCAAAACGGGTTATCTGAGTGTCATTTGTAAACCGTTTTGAGAAGTGTGCAGCGTGAGAGTGTAAGCCCGGTGTCTTATTGGGTTCGGGTAAGCCCACAATGTAAGGAGAGATAAAACCCTATGAGTTTGTGGTGATCCTCCCCAATCATTCAGCTGTAACCATTCCTCTTTAACCATCAAGCAAGCTTCAAATCATGGTTTGAATTTCATGCTCCCTTTCTCCTGTTAGATTTTTCCCTTTTCTCGAGTGTTCTTGGCTTGAATCCTAGGTAATCTTGTTCCCTTTGTTTTAGTTGTATTGGACCTACGATTTAGGATCACAAAACGTGTAAAAACACATCTAGGTTTACCTCATACAATCTTGCCAACAATTGTGGCCATGGATTGAATTTTTATATCTTGCCTAGTGCATGACCTAGGTTTAGAAAATTACGAAAAAGGTTGAGCTTTTTGACACTATAGCTTGGATTTTTGGGGGATTAGGTACTGACATCCTAAGGGAGCTATGTTTCGAATTTAAGGTCAATCGGCTGCTTAAACCAAGAGATCCATAATTTTTCGTTTTGGCTCGAGAGACCATGCAATGCTGGGAGACTATGTTACACAGGGAGACCTCCTTGGTCTGGCCACATAGATTATTCCAGCTGCACAATTCTTGATAGCTACACTGAGAGACCTCCTTGATCCGGCCGCATATAGTGGTTCGGCCACATAATTAGGTGTGGTAACATATTTTGTTCTAGTAACTGATTTCGTGTAGTATCATCTTTGATCCTAATTCCTGATAGCTATCATAACTATTTGAGATAAGAAACATCAAGGAAATTGGGTCTTAGGATGCGTTGTGAACAAGGAGCTAAAATCAATTGAGCTCCTATTCAAGCCCCTCTAGTCGCCAACCTGGTCCTTCACAACCTCTATGGATTTTGTCGATCTTGCACAGGACCGTTTGTGGCACTGCTAGGATGCTAAGCTAGTAAGTAGGAATTGCCATTAATAAGGTACTCTTGGGCAGAACTAGACACCCACCACGGGTAAGATTCGTCGATTTCCAGCCAGCAAGTCTACTACAGTAGTGATCCTATCAATCAGAGGCTAGAAATGAAGTGCACGAAGCCTAGTGACACAGAAGGGCATCCCAAGATAATTGCAGGGGAAGCTACCCACTTTGGCTGGGAAGAATTCCAAGATGTCAGGGATGTTCAGGTTCGGACTAATTCAACTCTGACCACCGCCCATACTTGTCTCCGGACACTCGCTACCAGGGAACAGTACAACACAAGCGGTTCGATAACCGCTTGAAAGCGGTTACGAACCGCTTGTATACAACCGAGAGTGATACCTAGAACCGTTTGTGGTGCGGCACCACAAGCGGTTCGAAAGGCGTCCAGGAAGTGCAGTGGAGCAGCCACGTGGGGGCAAATCACAAGTGGTTGGTGTTACCAACCGCTTGTAGAGCCCTGAGCATGGCGAGCCACGTGTGCTCTCTCCACAAGCGATCGTTGTTACAAATCGCTTGTGGAGATGCCGACAGCAACCTGGCCTTTTGAGCTAGACTTTCAAATATGAATTTTGACAATAAAATTAAATACAGCTACAAATTTATTTCTGCATAATTAAATATATATTATAAATGAGAAAACCATTAGTTTATTTGCACAAATAGTATGAACTTATAATTTAATTACAAATTAAATGCATATATATATACAAGTTTTACAATACATGAAATGATGATCAGCACAAGCAACGTTTTACAACTTTTGAAGAGTACAAAGGTTGTGATCTTCATATCATTTCCTGCGTACATCGCTCTTTGCGCCCACAGATGAAGATTCCGTAAGTTCACCTGTCCTTATTGAAGGGCCATCTCTCCATGTCTTTGCGTAGAACTCGTCTCTATGGGTTATAATCTCATCGACAATAAAGCCAATAAGTTGTTTTTGGATTGCTTCAACCCGATGCGATGGGATCACGCCTGTCTCATCGATGCTGGGCTACGAAAAGAAATAAATAAATAAATAAATCTTTGAACACGCCAAGTATAAGTGTATTAAGAAATTTGTTTTTAACACACACGCATCTCGTTGTCCAGTTGTCGCATATCACCGTGGGTAAGATTTTGCATGTAGAGGCACACATAATAGCCACATAAGTTGTTTCCGGCCGATTTCTGTAGAACCTGGAGTGATATTTGAAAAGAATATAATTAATTATTGAGAAGATAAATTTTTACGCCATATATATTCTTTAATTGATATTTTGTAGTACGTACTCGAGTGCTGAATTGCACTGTGAATTCATTCCTAGAACATTTTCCTCTATGCTTCGTTTGGAACGTGGCGAATGCCCTGTCATGCGTTATTACATGAATAGTAATCATGAGTATTCGAAGTATTTATATATATGTAGGTTGCCATCTTGATGTTACCTGTTTAGAATATCAATGACAAACTGAAAATCTTGCTGTGGTTTTCTTCTCTAGTCTTGCACAGTGATGTTCGCACTATCGATATTGATAATAAGTAGGATCCAGTGAAACCTATTTATATATGTATTGCAACATATATGTAATTAGTCATATTATGAATGTCTTGAAAAGGATAAACAAGAGGTTGTGTGATGACATGTATATATACGTACTGGAAGTTGAAGGGCAGAAGTATGTGCGGTTTGTAGTACTGTTCTAAAAGAGCCTGCAGAATGTAATCTTCAATTTCTTTTGGCCTGCGTTTACAGTTAGGCTTGTTGACAATTGATGGGTCGACGAAGCCGATGTTGAAGATAGTCTCTCTTCTACATCGTTGAATTTCCATTCTACATACAAGGGGATGATTTATTAGATTTTGCAGCTTGAACTACGGCAGAATTAACACATATATATATGGTAAACTCAATCATTAGCTGGAAGTACTTACAGACACCAACAGCTCATTACAGACACGTTGACGGTGTCTCGATGGTAAAATTGGTAGAGGTCGTCGAATTCCGAATTCCATCCATATGAGTTCATCCCCACGATAAAAATCTGTGTTTTTTATATGGACGGGGAACATTGTTCTTCCTTGAGCGGACTATTCCATGTATTGTAAGGATCAAGACCCCCATGGGCTTTTATTGATTTTGATGATTGTTGATCGGTCATCTCAAGTGAAGCTACATCTGGACGCCATTTCCTGCCAACTGAGGATATTTTGGTTATCTTGGACCCCTCACTGTTTTAAATGATCTTCGTCGATGCAATCAAGGCTAAGGATAATTTAGAGGATAGACCGAGAAGTGTGTGGGTCTATCCTTAGCCTAGGTTTTTCTTTTTTCTGGCTTTCTCGACGCTGTTCTGAGGGGGGCTCGATGGTGATGTTACCCGTGCATTTCCAATTTCCCATGAAGCACATCTTTCCTTTCTCTTGTCTCTGGCTTAGGAGTGTCTCTAGGTGTGGTCTAGAGCTTGGGAGTGTTGGCGGCGGGTCACCCCTAACCGACAAGGGTTTGGACCGTCTGTTGGGGGTCCTACCTAGTTTAATTGAGATAGGAGCAATGAAGTTTCGATCGTCAACCGGAAAGTTGGGCGGACCGTCCGGCGGTGTGTCCGGTCCATGGGTGGTTCCCCTCACAGTGGTTTGGGGGCGGTGCTTTGGGGTAGACAGTGGTGCCGGCCTGTCCTCGAAATTTCAATGGACCGTCCGGCCAAGTGTGTCCGCCCACTGGCAGATCCTTCCGCAGGGTTTTGGGAGAAGAGCACTTGGATAGTGTAGCCCGGCCTTGGTCCGGACAAATTTAACGGACTATCCGCCATGGTGTCCCATTGGGTTGGGAGGAGGGTTTCTAGGTGTTTTTCTTTGTAGTGCTTTGTCCAGAGGAGTTCAGCCTTCGTCGGGGACGATCGAGGGTCTTGTCCCCGATGGCTGTCTGGTCGAAGTGTGAACCCCTCCACCTGGGCTGGTAAGGGAGCAGGTTAGGTTTAGGGGGGAGACTGTCTGGTTCCCCTAGGCAGATAGTCCAGTTTGTGAGGGGATCCTCCCACCTCGGGGGAATCTGAGGGAATATTTCTCCCGAATCCTTGTCAGTATTTAAGGGAGTGTGTCTGAGAGAGAGGTGAGCTCGAGCATTTGGTGTTACTTTTGCTAGGTAAGTTCTTGAGCCTCCCAAGCCCGTGTGAGTGTGATTTTGGTTCTTCCGGTGTTCTTCGATCTTCCGGTCGTGCTTCTTCGGGGATTCAGAGTTGCGGGTTCGTCGTCATCAGGCTTGTTACCCTCGGGAGTGTGTCTCCCACCCGACGTGTGTCGTCAGGGGTGGTGTGAGGTCGAGTAGCTCACCAAGGCGTGTGGGAGCACTCGACACGGTGTGAAGGTTTGAGTCGACTTCTTTGGAGCGTGAATCGACTACCACGAGTGGAGAAGAGGACTAGGTTCGATTGAGAACCGGCCTTCGTTCGTCGAGGGTTTCCTTAACGGGGAGTAGGAGTTCGTCTCCGAACCTTAGGATAAAAATATCCTTTGTCCCTTGTGCTCCTTTAATTTCTTGTATTCTATTCATGTTCCTGCAATGGTTGTGATGCTATTACCGATATAGTTTCCGTGTATGTCTTGTGTCCACTTTGCTTAGAATAGGTCATTGTTTTAGTGTTAATTTATCTTAAATTTCACTAAACCTAGAAAACTTAAAAAGTTGCAATTAGGCCTATTCACCCCCCTAGGCCTTCGATCCTTTTCATGTACCATTTATGAAATTGTCGCATTTTGGTTGGCAAATCCCTTATCTTTTCTGGTGCAACCAACTCTTGGCCCAGCTTATTTGGCCACCTGACCTCTGCCGTTGGAAGATCATCTTTTAGTCCCATAGCTGCAGCGTAAGACAACCCTGACTCTCTCAAGAATTCCTCTAGCTGGTAATCTTGGGCTGTCTTATTAGGTGCCGCCGCCGCCTTAGCCCGTTTTCCTTTCAATGCAGCCTTCGCTATTGTGCGTTCGTAGTTAGTCGAGGCAGGAAGAGGCGCTGCACGACATGTCGCAAAGTGGGCTGTAGCTTTCGGATCAATTTGCGCCTTGGGAGGTGGCACCTTTGGTGCGAAGTGTGTCTCAATTTTCTTTTGAACTACTTCTCGTGTCTCCTCAGCCGTCATGTCGTATGCCCTTTTCGGAGGTTCCTTTGACGACAGTTTGACCGGCTAGACTGGGCCTTCTTGGGAGAGGGTAGAGTCGCAGTACTGGTCCTTTGTACTTGGAGTTTCTTCCTTGGAGGAGATTGTGGAGCCAGGCTTCGTGGAGCAGGAGGTGGAGGCGGAGTGCTATGTATTGGAGACGAGGCATGTCATTGAGGTGATGTAGGAGGAGGCGTGTTTTGTCATTGCGGTTGAGGTATGGTCCCTTCGGTCAGCTCCAATTGTTGGATTTCTATTGCTGGAGAGGTCACCTCCACAGTCTTTGGAAATATGATGTACCTTTTTCACCAGAGGATGATTCCGTGAAGGGCCTGTCCAAGCTTGGTTATGTCATCCCCTCCAGCAATCTTGAGCAGGAGATCTTCATAGCCGCTCGACACCTCCTCCACTGTGACCTTCGAGTAACCTGGCGGGATCTCGTTGTAGTGGAAAAGCTGGCCCGGCTCCACCGGGTACGCCATGCCATAAGCCACCTTGGTGGAGAGGTTATGCGTCTGAATGTCTAGCTCACACTCCCAAATAACTTTGATGCTATCCATCGCAGATCGCCCCCAGTCCGTAGAAAGTCGGCAATTGCGTTCACCTAGCCTATCTCCGTCGCATGGAGGTGAGCGGCTAACCATGGCCTGTGTATTGCTTGTACCGCTCCTTGAAGTTTACCGAGTGCCGTCTGCAGCTTTTGCTCAACAATCTCTCGATGCTCTCTGAGTTGCTCGAGCTCCCTTTCCAAAGAAGTTGTATCTGTCGACTCTCTTTTTTTGCTTCTTGACCGGCTCCCGTACATATCGGCACCTTTGGAGAAACCGTACTTCCATGGCACGGACGATCCCATTCCTCTTGTCCGCCCCGGTGCTCGGGGTTTTGAAGTGCACGTGTGAGCTCGTCATTCTCCTGTCATCACAAAGGAACCGGAGCGAGACATGTCGACGGTTTCGACAATTCTGTTTCCAACATCCTCCGCTCCCGGTGGCATCAACAAGCTACCATCGTCTGCAAGGGCCCCTCCGTGACCCATGAACCAATTCCGAAGGCGGAATTCCCATTCAGCAGTAGCAACCATGATATTCTTGGCCACTAGTTCTTCCTCCCGCTTCTCCCATTTAGGTACAGCCTTGACGTAACCACCGGTGCCAAGATGGTGGTGGTATTTTTTCTTCCCAGCGTTGATCTTGTTCTGATGGCTCACGGCCTGTCCTTCCTCTGACAATTTGTATTCTTCAAATGCATCCCAGTGATCTGCCAGCTTGGGATGTTGGTTGAAGTCTGGCTTTTCTCCCTTCTTGACATACTTGTTGTTCAGGTGAACTTTCCACGACTGAAATTAGGTTGACATCTTCTTCAAAGTGTATCTCTTAACCTTGTTCTCGTATCCTTCAGGAAATTTGAAGTTCTCCTTGATATCTTTCCAAAGGAGCTCCTTGGTGGCTTGCGGAACTTTAGTCCATTTCTTGATGCTAACTGGGACATGATTCCTAACGTGGAAACCACATGCATTGTTAAACAGGCCTACTGTAGAAAGAGGAGCAATCGGCTTCCCGTCATTGTCAACGTTGGTGAAAACAAACTTTGTAGCAAGCTTCTTGTTAGGTCCTCGCTTGGTTTGGGTGCTCGATGTACTGGGCTGAAAATGGACAGAGATGTGAATTTTTCATGTCAGAGCCATTTATAGTAATTGGTTAAATACGGCTAAATGGTTTGTCCGGATTCTCGTGGCATTACCTCACTTCCCTCAGCGTCCACGGGATCACTGAATCCACCGATAGCGGTGTTGACAACGTTGGCATCACCTTCATTGGCGCCCAAGTTGCTACCATAGTCGATCTCGTCTAGCATGAACGCTTCGTCCATCTCGAAATTAGGATCACCACGTCCTGGTGTCGCCATCTATCGTAATTATAAAATATTGTTTAATTAGTAAGTATGGCAACTCGTCAAATTGTAAAAGAAATATATATAACAAAAAATCCATTTTCACTCATCTCACTCTCACTCTCCATCTCACCCTCATTCTCCATCTCACTCTCATTCTCTCTCACTCTCTCTCTCCATCTCTCTCTCACTCTCTCTCCATCTCTCTCATTCTCTCTCACTCTCATTCCATCTCACTCTCTCTCCATCTCTCTCTCATTCTCTCTCTCTCTCTCATTCTCTCTCACTCTCTCTCTCCATCTCTCTCTCCATCTCACTCTCCATCTCATCTCCATCTCACTCTCATTCTCTCTCGCTCACTCTCTCTCCATCTCTCTCACTCTCATTCTCTCTCACGCTCTTTCTCCATCTCACTCTCATTCTCTCTCACACTCTCTCCATCTCTCTCTCATTCTCTCTCACTCTCTCCATCTGTGTCCTTAGGGACATTTTGTCGAACACCTTGTGGGCGGCGAGTGTACAGAGCGCGTGTAAGCAGAGGAGGGGGTAACCTAGGCTCTTCGGGATGGAGGAGGTCGCAGCGCTCGACGGCGGCGCGGGGAGACGACTTCGACGGCGACGACGTGACAGGGCTCGACAGGGGCGCGGGGTGCTCGATGGAGACGACGGCTTGTCACGACAGAGGAAGAGAGCGCGTGCGGGGACTTAGAAAATTTTGGAGTATGTCCCCGGCCGGCGAGACATATTTATAAGAGCACATCTACAAGCGGTTGGAACCACCAACCCCTTGTAATAAGGGTTCTACAAGCGGTTCATAGTAGAAACCGCGTGTAGCACTACCCTTCTACAAGCGGTTCGTATCACCAACCGCTTGTAGAAACACCTCACTGCTGGCGGGGAGCGGCTGATGGACCTCTACAAGCGGTTCGTATCACCAATCGCTTGTAGAGGTCCCTCACAGCTAGCGTGAGAGCGAGGGAGGGACTTCTACAAGCGGTTCGTATCACCATCCGTTTGTAGAGTGTGTCAAGAGTCAAAATGGTTTGACGCCCCGTATTGGTTGAGATAAAACTTCCCCCCTACTGGCTAGCGAGTGGCGCTCGAGCGTGGGCTCACCTGCGGTGTCGCGGGTTCGAGCCCCGCTCGCATCCCCTGCCTTTTTAATTTTTGCTTTGCTTTCCTCTTATAATTTAATTTAACACCCCCTCTACAAGCGGTTCATGACAGAAAACCCTCACAACTAGCGGGGAGCGATTGAGGGACCCCTACAAGCGGTTCGTATCACCAACCGCTTGTAGAGTGTGTGAAGAGTCAAAATGGTTTGACGCCACGTATTGGTTGAGATAAAACTTCCCCCCTACTGGCTAGCGAGTGGCGCTCGAGCGTGGGCTCACCGGCGGCGTCACGGGTTTGAGCCCCGCTCGCGTCCCCTGCCTTTTAAATTTTTGCTTTGCTTTCCTCTTATAATTTAATTTAACACCCCCTCTACAAGCGGTTCGTATCACGAACCGCTTGTAGAAAACCCTCACAACTGACGGGGAGCGATTAAGGGATCTCTACAAGCGGTTCGTATCATCAACCGCTTGTAGAGTGTGTGGAGAGTCAAAATGGTTTGACGCCACATATTGGTTGAGATAAAACTTCCCCCCTACTGGCTAGCGAGTGGCGCTCGAGCGTGGGCTCACCAGCGGCGTCGCGGGTTCGAGCCCCGCTCGCGCCCCCTGCCTTTTTAATTTTTGCTTTGCTTTCCTCTTATAATTTAATCCATACAAAAATTAGTTTTTAATTTTTGCTTTGCTTTCCTCCCATAATTTAATCCCTACAAAAATTAGTGAGTCCATTCAAAAATATTTAGTGCATCCAAAAATTAGTTAATTTTTGCTTTGCTTTCCTCTTATAATTTAATCCCTACAAAAATTACTTAGTCCATTAAAAAATTAGTTAGTGCATCAAAATATTAGTTAGTGCATCCAAAAATTAGTTACTGCAATAAAAAATTACTTAGTCCATTAAAAAATTAATTAGTGCAATAAAAAATTACTTAGTCCATTCAAAAATTAGTTAGTGCATCCAAAAATTAGGTAGTGCATCCAAAAATTAGTTAGTCCATTCAAAAATTATTTAATCACATGAATTAATGATCACTTTGTCTTTACAAGGGTTCCTTCGTGGTGATCGCGACGTATATAAGAGCAACTTTACCAGCTACGTTATATGACTGTGTCCGGGGCAGCACAGTGTTATAGTGTGCGAGCCGGCCACACAGCCAGCCTACGCCGAAAAGGCAGATTAGCGAGTAGCGTGGGAGGGTGGTACGTGATATGTGGCGGGTCGCGTCTGGCGCTATGTGTCGCAAGACGGCGGCGTTCCCAGTGCTCTCGTTAAGGCGGAGGCGAGGTCGCGAAGAGGACGCGACGACGGAAGGAAGGGCGGGCCGAGCGGCGGAGGAAGGTCGGTGGCATCGGCGCGTGGAAGAGGCAACACCGGAGGAAAAGGCGAGGAGCGACGCGAGTCGCCTGTCGATCCGTCGGCCGAACTCGTCGTCGGACCCCGGCCCGTGCTGCTCCGGAAAGAGGTACGCGTTCGCCCCTCCTTGGCAGAGTAGAGGTAGTTGTAGAGCGGCGGCCGTGGTGGGGGAGGCGGCGGCCGATAAGCCGGCGAGGGGGTGGGGGAGCGGGGGGAACCGGGTTGCCCAGATCTAGAGTCCTAGCAAGGAGGGGGAGTCGATTTTGCAAGTTTTTTGTAGATCGAAGCAAGAATGAGTTGCCTCATCCTATTAGATCTGGCTGTAGTCCACCATAGAACTACAATGAACACATTTTTGGTTAATTGCTTTTTTACTCTCATGCCCGCCAGGTGCTTGATGAATTGTTAGATTAGTTGAATGACTACATTTGCATGCAGTAATAGCATCTCCGGTGCTCCACATACTTTAGTTAGAAATTTTTTTGCATGTGCTGTTAATGTCAAGTTGATCTGCAGTACGTATTATTTTGCTTCATGACATGGACACTAAACTAACATACCATATTCATTTTGTTCCTTAGCTTGGCAATAACCATTTTAGAGAAAAATATCCTAGGCCTATTCACATTTTACATTGCTGTTACATATGTGAATATATTTGTATATTTTCATAAATTGCTCATGAAACAACAAGGAGTATATGTCTAGATGAGCAGAAGATTCTGCGTAGCCTAGATGCAAGTTAAAATTAAGACTTATAGCTAAAAAATAGGAGGTGAGGCCACAGTGCACTCTCTTGCGAATCAGTATTGTTGAAGCTTTACTTCTGTTCTAATTGATTCAATTAATGAAAGTTGTACAGATACATAGTATGTAGTGTAACTAACAGTAATCATATTCATATCCTTCTGTTACTTGGAGGACTATATATTGTCATTTTCCATTTTAAATCTGAAACTTCCAGCTAAAAATTGCAAATACCATGATGACCAACAAAAATATGCATATCTTTTTTTGTGGAAAGGATTGATCGATGGTCTTATATGTGATTCATACGGTCGTTTTTTTTCCGGTTGAGTGGTTAATTATTTCGTTATTACCTGCTATATATGCTGCCTACCGTATTAAGTTGAGTAGGAAAACATGTACGATATGATCCCCAGAGCATCGTAGTGATATGAACCAATGGAATTTTGTAAAGTAACAAAGTTAGAACGAATATTAGGTGAATACTCTGGCATTTTGCTACGAAGTAAGCATAATTATTTCACAAATTCCAGTAGTGGAGAAGCTTAGTATAGCTCAGTATAGCTGCCAAGTCTCCAATGTAGGAAATAACTCCTTTAAGTATGACAGTGAAACTTTGGTAGGCCTCTCTAATTTAATTTCTAAAAGGACCAAGATCTGTATGGAAGTAAGCATTCCCTATGATTTCAACCTTTCTAGATGGAGACAGAGCAGTTAGTGAAAGCTCTAATTGCCACAATCGAGGAAGTGGCGGATGAAGTCCGCATCGTGGCCGAGCAGCACTTCCATCCCGGGAGCTCACCTGCAGCAGTTGCATCTAATTGGGCTGTGCTGGACATGGAAGGCATTGCGGAGAAGCTGGAGACCTTGGCGCTGCAAGCCCGAGACCATGTGGATCACAACCGGCAGATGGAAGGAACACAAAAGGACATTCATGTCGACGAACAAGGTAGAAACCCATGGGATGAGATTGATCCGGACGACGTAGTCCCTGAAAATTGGCAACCTGGTGATGACGACCACTATGGTTCGTTCCAAGATTGGCTAGAGGAAAATGGGCTTGAGTACGACAATGATCAATTGAGGGGTATCTAGTAGTGCTATGTCTTTTGGCTATTAATGTCCTAGTAATTGGACAACTATATTGTCGCTTGGTTCATATGTTCTACTGTGTGTGTCAAACTAGTTAAATGATGTCATCCCCGCTATGTACGGAAGACATATTATTCTCAATGTAATATGTTTGCTTTAGGGTTCATGGTTTTGCACTATGGCATGCAATGATTGTGACGACTATTAAGGCAACTACAAGGAGTGCATTTATGTTATTTCTAGCTGCCTGTGCAATGATGTGTTGGAAAGCAATGGATGATGAGGCAATTCGTCGCATGATGGTGTATGAAGGACCAAGGCCAACCTTTGCATATCCTTCTCATATCCCGGGAGCCCCTTTCCCTGTGGGTGGTGGTGATCGCAGTGAGTTACCACAGGTTCCATTTCAGGGAGGAATGTATGGTGTGTACCAAATGGTATAGCGCCGGGCAAGACGGGCCGCACTCTATGGTTCATCATCGCAAGGGGTGTCCTGGAGCCAACATAATGACCAACATACTAATAACTGTGACATTGAGGACGACAGCGAAGATGTGGAACAAGTACCTGCTGCTGTCAGCAAAGGGAAGGGACCTAAGGGCCCCAATTATAATGAGGAGGAAGATAGAGTACTCATGTCGGTTTGGTTGAACACGTCCTATGATCCAATCGTTGGCAACAATCAGACTGCGAAAAGCTATTGGGCCATAGTAACAAAAGAGTTCAACAAGCATTCGACCAGAGGTCTGAAGAGAGACCAGAGGTCGATTGAGTCACGGTGGCATACAATAAACAAGTCAGTAAGTTACTTTGTTGGTTGCCATCATAGGATAGTTGCACTAAACCAGAGTGGGAAAACGGACGTAGACAAGGTATGCCATTTATTTATTCATACGTTCCACTAATCCATACTGACATTGCTTAGTACTAACATGTTATAACTTTTGTTTGGAAAATTGAACTAGGTACAGGATGCTTTGGCCCTGTATAAGCAGGAAATGAAGAAGGCGTTCGTGCTCATGCATTGTTGGGAGGTACTGAGGCACCAACCTAAGTGGACTTCACGGTCGGTGGCGAAACTTGAACAAAAAATGAAGACCACCTTCAGAGCTCTCCGCCTCGAACAACCCGTTGGTTGAGAGTCAGACCGAGACTGTGGAGCGGAGGCCGATGGGCAGGAAGCAGGCCAAGGCACGTAGTACGTCATGTGGTACACAATCGACTGAGCTCTTAGGCAGATTCAACGCCTTAAAAGGAGATGAGGCGGAGTACAAGCAAGCTTACTATGATCGTCTTGCGAAGGCAAGGGAAGAAGAAGTTGAGGCAAAACGAATTAGTTTGGAACGGATTGCCAAGACAAAGAAGGAGGAGACGGAGTTAAGGAGGCAAGAAACTAAGACAAAGGAGGAGGAAATGGAGTTAAGGAGCCGGGCAACTGAATCCGACATTGAAATGAAGCAAAGGGAGTGGGAGAGGCATATAATGGGGGTGAATTTTGATGGAATGAGCGAGCGTCAACGTAGGTACTACGAGCTGAAGTAAGAGGAAATATTGCACGAATATGAGAGACGACACCAGTAGTCGGTCTCCTAATTGCATTTGATGCTGTGGCTGCTGCTTACTCGGACCGAATTGAATGAACCTCTTTTCATATGTTTTTGCTGTTCTCCAATTTGAACTGTAAAATAAGTGCAACATTGCATCCAACAACACTTACTCGGCAGTGAGTTTAACTTCATGTCCTACGTGCGATTGGATGTTTAGCTCAATGACTTTGTAGCTGATTGAAGCTGTAGCCGATTGGTTATGCACCTGATTGAATTTGTAGCTAATTGAAGCTGTTGCTGATTGGTTACGTTGCTGATTGAAGGTGACTGTGTAGGCGATTGGTTATGTTGCTGATTGAAGGTGTATCTGTAGGTGATTGATAATGTTGCTGATTGAAGCTGTTGCTGAATGAGGTTGAAGCTGTTGCTGATTGGAGCACATGCTATTGCTGAATTGGAGCACATGCTGTTGCTGATAGGTCGACCACATCGACCTGCTGAATTGGAGCACATGCTGTTGCTGATAGGTCGTTATTTAATTTGTACGTGAATGAACGTATTGCATATTGAAGCTCTTGGGCTGATTGTAGGTGAGTGTGGGTGCTAAGATTATTTGTTGTGAAGGTTCATGTATAGGTCGACCACATCGACCTGCTGAATTGGAGCACATCTTGGAACTTTATATTAACGTAACATACTAGTACATCATAGCACATAGAACTCCTTCGAATTGAACTTAACCACATGAAATTTGGCTATTAATACATAGCATAGAAGCACAACACACCATAGAAGTACACTTCAAACAGAAAAACTACTAGTAATTAATAAACCTACATACCACCATGCATGGCCCACTGATGCTCCACGAGGTCTGCCTTTAGCTGCCTGTGCACTGCTTTGTCACGGATTGCAAGATTCGTTGACAAGAAAGAGTCCAACAACTGCGAGCCACCATGTTCCGGATGCACAAGGTCTCCCATTCCCTCAAATTCGGGTGGCCCGTGGCTTATTCCTCCCTCGTCTTCCACTATCATATTATGCATGATGATACAAGCGGACATTAGGTCCCAAAGTGACCTCTCATCCCAAAGCCGTGCGGGCTCTCGAATGATATGGAACCGGCCCTGCAATTGACCAAAAGCTCGCTCCACATCTTTGCGGCAGGCGGAATGAGAGGCGGAGTATAGCTCGGCCTTCCTTGTCAGTGGCAGCGGGATGTTCTTCACAATTGTAGCCCACTCAGGATAAATACCATCTGCTAAGTAATATCCCATGGAGTAGTGGCGGTTGTTAACAATGTAATTAATTGCTGGTGCATCTTCCCTTGCTAATCTATCGAATAAGGGAGACCTATGGAGGACATTTATGTCATTGTTTGACCCAGGCACTCCAAAAAATGAATGCCATATCCATCCGTCATAACTGGCAACAGCTTCTAGGATGAGTGTTGGGCTGGAGACGTGTCCAGTGTATGTGCCATGGTACGCCGTTGGGCAATTCTTCCACTTCCAATGCATACAGTCTAAGCTACCGAGCATACCTGGGAATCCTCGGCGCTCGGCTTCTGCGAGTAGCCTGGCCGTGTCATGACTATTTGGGGCATGAAGGTATTGCTCCCCAAATACCTTGACAACAGCATCGGCAAATCTCTGGGTGCTCTTTAGAACCGTCGTCTCGGCGATGCGTAGGTACTCGTCAATGCTGTCGGCGGACCTCCCGTACGCCATCATGCGAAGGGCCGCTGTGATCTTCACCAGAGGATGAAGGCCCAGCTTCTTGGCGTTGTTTCTTCTTTGCTTGAAGTAATCGTCGTAGTCGACGACCGCGTTCACTATATGGAGGAATAACTGCTTGCTCATACGAAACCTGCGTACATTGCGCAACAATAATTATTCTCTACATGCATATCACATTTCAATGTATACATGTACACATTGGACACGAATACCTGCCTTCTACGAAATAGGCCCTCGTGATATATGGGAGAGTCCGCGAAGTAGTCTCGCATGAGCTGGGCGTAACCCTCATGTGGCTTGCGATCGATGGTTCGGCGGCGCGATGACGAGCCAACGTACCTCCGGCGACCACCCTCTTCTTCCTCCATAATCGTGGCGATAATCGCCACCACAGCAGTGTCGTCGTCTGACGATTCCGATACGGGCGCCTCATACTCCTCGGATGAAGAGGAACTCATCTTGAATTGCTCAAACTAGCGAAAGGAGATGTTTCTACTATCTTCTACAAGGGCCAATGGGATTGGAGTCTCCCACCTTGGCATTTATAGAGGAGCCAGGCCAAGCTCCTTCCAGAGGAAGCCACCCCAAGCTCCTCCCAGAGCAAGCCAATGGCCAAGGAGGCTTCTGAAGGAAGCTATTGGCCTCGTGGCCAGTTCCTTCTATGGCAAGCTTCGCAAGTTCCTATTGCCTACGCATGTGACGTAAAACACAACAACTACGACAGCCTAATTCCAATCAATCCACATAAATCATGGTTCGAAGTTTTTCAAATGGTTATGTTTAAAAATACGAAAATCAATTATTTCAATTTATGACCCACTTTCAGTAACGTGAAATGCTAAACTAGCTAAAAATACAGGCAATATTCCCCGCGTACGTAAATACGGCGGTTGGAAGTTAGTTGATGTATAGTCATGGAAGAGAATATAGAGTAGCAGATATGGAGTACCTGAAACAGGGATGTGCTGTTTTAATAGGAGAGAGAATATAGAGTGTTGGGTTTAAAGTGATATAGAGTAGGAGATATAGAGTAGCAGGTGTGGTTGCTCTAAGGAGCATCGACTTCTGTTACATTTAGGACACTTATGTCGACATCTACCACAAAGGGAGGGAGCTCGTCAAACTGATTATACTCCTCCTCGTCTGTGACGTCCTCAACACCAACAATCCTTCGTTTGCCCTGGAGCACCATGTGTCGCTTTGGTTTACTACTGCAATCCTTTTGTTTCTCCCTGTGCTTCTTTGGTTTGCTTGACATGTCCATTATATAGAAGACCGGTCTCACATCGTTGGCAAGGACGAATGGTTCGCGCCTATAGCCAACTTCTGTCAGGTCCACGGTTGTCATGCCGTATTTATCGATCTTCACGCCGCTTGAAGTCAGTTTGACCCACTGGCACTTAAATAGAGGGACCTTCAATGGTCCATAGTCGAGCTCCCATATCTCTTCTATGTAACCATAATATGTGTCCACATTGCCTTTGTTGTCAGTGGCATCTATACGGACACCGCTGTTCTGGTTGGTGCTCTTGGTATCCTAGCATTTTGTGTAGAAGGTGTAACCATTTATCTCGTAGCCCTTGAATGTGACGATTTCACTAGATGGCATCCGAGTCAGGCATTGCAACTGTTCATTTTCTGACCCGTTGACTAGGATGTAGTTTTGTAACCAAGCGCCGAAAGTATCCATGTGCCTCACTGTGATCCAATCCTCGGACCTCCCTGGGAATTCGCGGCATAGAATACTCTTATGCTGAAGGACATACGGGGCCACTACGGTTGATTGTTTCAGAATAGTGAAATGTGCTTGCTTAAACGTTAGGAGATCATTGCATGCAATTTCTTTCCGTCCTAGTGTCCCTTTTCCCCGTGGTCTCCCCTCATGGCGTGGTATAGGGACGCCAATGGGATGTAGATCCTCAATGTAATCCAAACAAAACTGAACCACCTCCTTTGTCCCATAACCCTCCGCAATGCATCCTTCGGGATGTAAACGGTTACGGACATACTTCTTTAGGACTTTCATGTACCTCTCGAAAGAAAACATGTTGTGCAGAAACACGAGCCCGAGAATAGCTATCTCTCTGACAATGTGAACAATGAGATGAACCATAATATCAAAGAATGCAGGAGAAAAGATCATCTCAAGGCTGACCACACTCTGTACCACGTCATCTTGTAGCTTACTTGCTTATGGGGATCGATGACCTTCTGCGAAACCGCGTTGAAAAAGGTACACAGCTTCATGATTGTCACCCGGACCCAATCAGGCAAAATACCTCTCACAGCCACTGGGAGCAACTGTGTCATCAGTACAAGACAGTGATGAGCTTTCAGGTGTACGATTTTATTCTCTTTCATATTTATGAGTCTCTTCACATTTGACGAGTATCCTGAAGGGACCTTCACACTGTTCAAGCACTCTATCATGCTTTTTTTCTCTTCTTTGCTTAGAGTGTAGCTTGCGGGATTTAGGTAATGTCCTTACTCTCTCTTTTCTGGATGTAGACCATCCCTTAGTTCCAAAAGTTGTAGGCCCTTCTGAGCTTGTAGTGTATCTTTCGATTTGCCGTACATATCAAGTATCCTAACAGGTTCAAGCAAACATTCTTCGTGATGTGCATGAAGTCAAGTGAGTGACGGATCTCCAAAACTTCCCAATAAGGCAAGTCCCAAAATATTGATCTCTTTTTTCAGATGGGTGCCTGACATTCCTCGTTCGGGACAGGTTTGCTTACAAGACCCTTTCTAAATACTATTTTAAGATCTTTTACCATGGCAAACACACGTGGGCCACTACGATGCTCAGGCTTATCACGATGGTCTGCTTTCCCATCAAAATACCTTCCTTTTTTTCCTCAATGGGTGCCTCTTTAGAAGAAACCTACGATGGCCCATGTACACAATCTTTCGAGAGTTTTTCAGGTACATGCTGTCGGTTTCATCTAAGCATTGCAAGCAGGCTTTATATCCTTTGGTAGTATTGCCAGACAGGTTACCGAGCACGGGCCAGTCGTTGATGGTTACGAACAACAGTGCACGTAGGGTGAAATACTCCCTCTTGTACTCATCCCACACCCGTACACCATCCTCCCACAACTTTACAAGATCTTCCATCAATGGTTTCAAATAGACATTGATGTCGTTTCCGGGTTGCTTCGGCCCTTGGATCAATAATGGCATCATAATGTATTTGCACTTCATGCACAGCCAAGGAGGAATGTTATAGATACATAGTGTAACAGGCCAGATGCTATGGCTACTGCTCAGGTCACCAAAAGGATTCATACCATCGGTACTCAACCCAAACCTTATGTTTCTCACCTCATTTGCAAAGTCTGGGAATGTTTGATCGACTTTCCTCCACTGGGACCCATCAGCGGGGTGCCTAAGCATCCCGTCATCCTTACGCTCTTCTTTGTGGCAACGCACCATCTGGGCATGTGCTTTGTTAGCAAAAAGACGCTTTAATTGGGGGATCATAGGGAAATACCACACCGTCTTAGCAGGAGGTTCTTCACGCTTCGTCTTGTAACGTGATTCTTTGCACACTGGACAAGCATCCAAATCCACATATTCATTGCGATATAGGATACAATCGTTACGACATGCGTGTATCTTCTGTACTTTTAATCCCAAAGGACAGATGACTTGCTTGGCTTCATATGTAGATTCAGACAGCATGTTATCTTCTAGAAGCAGATTCTTTATGAGTGATAACAACTCATCGAATCCCTTGTCTGACACACAATTTCTGGCCTTCCATTGCATTAAGTTCAGTGTCGTGCGAAGCTTCCTTTGGCCCTTCCCACAGTCTGGGTATAAAGGTGTCCTGTGGTCCTCTACCATGCGCTGAAACTTCTCAAATTGTCTTTCATCTGTGTAGTCTCCCTTTCCATCACGCAGCATCTGGTCTAGCTCGTCATCACCAAGATCGCCGACTGTATCTTCCACAAAACAATATTGCGTGGCGTCCGCCATACTGTTGAATACCTCTTCTTCTTCACCATCTTCTTCATCGTCTTCCTGGCTGCTCCCCTGTACTTCGCCATGCTTGGTCCAATAGGTGTAGTTTGGCATGAAACCTCTCGTGATCAAATGGGTCATAACCTGAAAGCGTTGTGTGGCGCCCCCTCGGAATTCACATTCGGCTCAACAAAGTCACTGCCCATTCGCTGTCCATGTGGTTGGAAAGTAACATACTAGCTGCCCAAAAGCAAGCCGAGCCTGTTAGCTCCCAACCCGAGCTTGCAGCGGTACACACGGACGACCTTCGTTGAAACGAATGTAAACCGGGTGCCCGGATATGTGTCCGGTGATGGCTCCCAGGATCAGCTACCATCATACACATATCCTCACAATAATCGATAGCACAACACATACATCTTCGGGCATAATTTTCATCCAACCGGGCAACATGAACTGCTTCCCGAACAATAAGTTTTAACATTATGAGAGTTTTACTGCAGCGGAAATACAAGTTTGTTCACCAAAATAGCATCGGAAGAACATTATAATTAAACAAAAGACCAACGTGGTATGCCCCCATTAACCCCATGGGCAACCGACTAGAAATTAGAACTCTGCTTGCCCGCTAGCGTCACCGTGCTCGGCTTGGTAGTAGTACTCAAGCACGGCGTTGTCTTCACCTGAAATTGCAACACATTGGTTGAGTACAGATGGTACTCATCACTAAGAGGTAATGTATATCCTCAATCATGAATATTATGTACTCCGAGGAAGGGCTAGCAATACTTTTAGCACAAATTGCATTTTTGCAAGACATGGACACGAGTAGGTTGTAAATTGCATTTGAGGAAAACATTTTAAAAGTGATGCTTGTAACATCCATCATAATTCATCATCATAAAATCCATCATCATCAATCCATGGGGCTCTAACCGTCCTTGGTCTCTATCCGACCATAACCACAACATGCTCGGGCTCTATCCGCCCTTGGTCTCTATCCGACCATACACCACGAGCAACCCTGTGCTCGGAAAGACACACGGCTATCCCACCATGCCAAAACCAATACCCAAACTGAACCATAAGCTAACATCAGTGTCTCGCCTCACAAGTTTAAGTCCTTAACCCTGGACGCGGCTGTTCGAACAGTTCAACACTCTGCAGAGGTGTACCACTTTACCCACACGACACAGCAAGCCAAGCCGAAGCCTCTTAGATATACATGCCAGTCCATTGGGTCACCCGAGTTGACTTCATCCACTCCCCACTCCACGAGTGCAGGAGGGAGTCAACCGTTACAATGGATTTGTCCAAGGCCCATCACACCCAAGCACAAGGACGCACCACGGATGGTCCACCCTGCCACCCCACCCTCTAACACAAGTAGCCCCGCTGGTACCCAATGGCGCGAGCATGCACAGGAAATTGGCCAAGTGTTCCCATAATACACATGTGGTCGTACGTATAGTAACTCGAAGGGATTGGCACCATGTTCGGTCCTTAATTCACTCGAACAGGGCTACGTGTCCGGGATCTATCCTCCCATCATCCCCTATCACCTGTTCAAGTCCAATTTAGAGCTCACACGTAATCCATCATCATCATCACCAGTATCACATAGTAAATCATTCACAATTGAAGTCGTACGACCAACGGAATTACTCCATTGATCGCTTTACCACGTTGACTCTAAGCATGGCTAAGCTTCCGCTGACCAAACCCAATTAATACTATCCTCTTACGCTACAAAGGAAAAGGGATATCAAACATAGACCACTAAGTAGAAGATAACTAAGTTCTACCCACCAAGTGACATATATATTTTAACTTAGCATGCAGGCAAGTGATAGAACATAATTGAAATCATGCAGTCATAAATAGAGGATCAATATGATGAGTCAAATGAGGGGAGTATATGTGCCTTGTTGCTGCTAGTCGGGGTACGGAGCTCCTTGCTCAAGCTCGGGCCCCTCCGGAACGTCGGCTCCTAATGTTCGGTAGCAAGAACATCAAATAAAATCCAAATAAAATACCAAACAAATAGGAACATCAAATATTTTTAGAGATTCAGAAAGTTCATGAGCTAATGCAAATTTTGCAAAAAGAATCACCCAAATCCGAGTTCGGATGAGTGAGATCGAGCTATTTGAAATTTGGGTGCAAAACTAGCTCGGGGCTGTAAGGACTAAGCTTAGAATTAACCAGGGTAGCTCGGGAATGAGTCTCCTAGCTCGGGAAGGACGTTGCCTTGGTCAAGAGTGGGTTTACAAGGTCGGATATGGCATAGCTTGGTCGGCTAGGACATGACCAAGGTCGGGCTCAACTAGCTCTAGCTCGGAAAAGTTACTTAGCTTGTATGTTGCCTAGTACGAGCCACTTTTAAGGGTCCTAATAAACTTGGCTAAGCTCAGGCTTAACACGAAAGTTGTAGAAACTTTCCTGGCGCACAATTTTCATGTAGAACACTTTTTCATCCGAGCTATGGTTGATTTTATAGAATTTATTTACTAGGCTGCTATTCAAAGAAAGGCTGAAACAAGCTGTTTTCAGATCTAGGGTTCTAATGCTTCGGTTTCCACCAAAGAACGGCTTAGCCATGAATGCTAAATGGTGAAAAACAGAAGTGAGAGAGAGTATTGGGTTCTCACCTTAACAAGGGAGGCCTTGCTTAACAATAGAGAGCCCAAAGATGAGGAGATCGAAGTGGTGGACGGTAATCTATTCAGAACTCGGTTCAGCAACTCTTCCGCTTGTTCCTTGAGGTCCCTTCAACTCCAGCAGTGTGGATCTGCTCCTAGATGTTCTTTAGCTCGTGCATAAACTCTTCTTGGCCATCCCCAAGCTTGCATGTGAGGGAAAATGACATACAAGATGAGAAAACTGTAAAGAACCTCACTGCTGTCCAAAACAGTGAAGTAGATGAAGATAGGCAGCAAGAACTCACCCAAATCCTTGTGAATGTGCAAGAAAGTTGGATGTCCTTGAAGCCTAGGAAGTTTAGATGTTACTCCTGCTCATTTCATAGCCTGGATTTGAAGAAAGAGGGCATAGATGGACAGAAAACGAAATCAGCCTTTGTTGTCCCAAAACCGAACAGCAAAGAGAAAAGGAAGAGGAATCCATAGCAAACCTTTGTGCATGTGCTTACCATGGAGTGGAATGGATAGCCAACGATTTCAGCTTTCCAACGATATATAACACCCTATATGGATTCTTGGTGGTTTGGTGGAGATTTAAAAATGGTGGAGGTGGAGATGAAGAACAACTTGCTGTTCTTGCTACTGTCCAGAACTTGGACGTGGGAAGAATGAGAGTGAGGGCTGGTTGAAGTGGCTGGAGAGGGGTTTAAATAAAGGTATACTCTTCCATTGACAAGTGGGTCCAGGTCCCACCTGTAATAGAGAGTATGCGGGTAAGATTCTGTGTAAGAAAAGCTGAGGGTTTGGGCTGCCTGCAACATCGCCCAAGTCAGCCAGTGGATGGAAGATTCGGCTGATACTGCCCAGCACCGTCCAAGTCAGCTAATGGATGGAAGATTCGGCTGATACTGCCGGAGGGTAAAAAGAAATAAAGAATAGATATGGTGGCGGGGTTGTTTGACCGATCAGGTCTTCTGTAGCTCGGTTCAACCGTCTATAGCTCGGGCGGCTTCCTCCGGACATCTTCTAGCTCGGACAAGTGATAATCAGCTCGGATGGGCAGCAACCAAGCTCGGGTAGAGCTCGGTGAAGTCCGGCATAGTCACTACCTTGCTTGATAGAGCTCGGGTGGACTCTACCTTGCTCGGACAAGCTACAGCTAGCTCGGGTATTTAGGGAACATGCCCGTCGGGCTAGGTCTCACTACTCTAGTGGCTCGGCCAGAGGGTTTAAAGTTAAAAGCCTCATGTTCTCACCATAGAGCATGGTGGTTGAATGCAAAACTTTTGTAAACCAACATAAAAACGATTGATCATACTAATGGTATGCATAGCTTATACGAAATTTAACAGTTGGGCTGTTACACGTTGGGAGTGCTCCTTCTCATTCTTGCAGTCTACGCACAGACAACATATGAAGCTGTCTGGAGGCAAGAATGCAACAGCGGCATCAAGAAATGCCTTCACGCCATCAATGAACTCTCTGGAACGACGGTCCGCATTGTACATCCATTGCCGGTTCATCTACACAAAGATCTAATTTTCAGATACCTTCAAAGATCTTTCACTAAAGTGTTATTTACATTGTAGCAAAATTCCATTCCAAAGTACTTTGACATATATTTACAAAAGTCATTGTTTCCATGTTTTGGCTATTATCAAAGGTAATAAATAATATAGTTATTTTATATATGCATATCATTTAGTTATATTTGTAATTAAAACTACTCAAACATGTTGTTAGTTTTATAGTTGTACAAGGCATAATCAAAAAGAAATTAATAGTTTTATAGTGCTAAGAATTTATATGCCATATATTTTGCGATGGAGGGAGTGGTTTTTCAAATTTAACCTTTAAACTTAATTTAACTAATTATTTTGTCCCTTTAAATTTTTTCCTATTTTATTTCATAAAACATTAATAATTTCCTTCCAAACCTAGATCTACTATTGTTACATTGAATGAAGGAGTGTTATATTAAAGATTGTAAAGCTAACAACTTTTGAAAAATAACTCCTTAATTACAATTCATCATGGTCCTACCTAAAATTAAAGTTATGGAGTGAGATTGAAGAGAAGGAGTGTTAGATTAAAAATTCTAAATCTAAGAACACTTTTAGAGAAAATAACTACCATAATTCATCATGGTCTTGTCTAAAATTAAAGTTATGGAGGGAGGTAGCAATAAAAACCCCCAACAATCAAAATCAATTTTTTCTCCATATTAAATGCAAAAGAAACAATAATATCTGGGTGAGAAGGATGGTAGCATGGTATTACTAACCTTGATTCACTTAATTTGAAACTAAATCATCACATTCAAAAATTTAGACAGCACCTCCCCCAAGAAGAGTGCCAGGCCCTTCCTTGTTCATGTCTACGAGCTCGGGGAGGGAGGAAAAGTTTAAATGAGTGGGCGGGATCTCTTCCAGAAGCGGTTTGAGATACCAACCGCTTGTAAATGTGTATCTCTATAAGCGGTTAGTGTCTCAAACCACTTGTGCTAATTCAGCAGCAGTTTGGGACACGAACCGCTTGTGGAGGTTGCTCAACACAAGCGGTTGGTGTTACCAACCGCTTCTGGAAACCCTCTCCCGCTGTTGCTCACGAACCGCTTCTGGCTTCGCACCAGAAGCGGTTCGCGCCTAACCGCTTGTAATAGCCCGCTTGTGATGCCCAGTTCTGTAGTAGTGACTGCCACTTGCTCAACTCCGGGCGTTGCCTCGACGTTACCGACGATGGTCCTTGCACGACTCTGGCTCCACCTCCTGCTTAACTCTAGGCACCACCCAAGGCTCCACATCTCGATCTTACCAACGTTTATCCTATCCTCGCCATCCACCGTCTCCTCCTTCCTCTCTTCCGGTTCTAGTTCTAGGGTAGTCGTTGTCGATCTTCGAGTTCGGGTATGAGTATCCGCAGATTGTAGGTATAGGTATGTGTCCGTGAGTGATTTTAGGTTCAGGTTAGACCTTCCAGTTTCGGGTTCGGGTCTAAATACCAACCGGATTACCATCCCTTAGACCCTAAATGCTATGTGCTCATGGCCTTTCCATTCTAGAGTATTCTTTCTCGTGCTACAGAATTCGAAAGGTTTCCTTTGGGTGCTGATCTAAGTATCATGGATAGATTTCCCCATGTAAAAAAAAGAAAGCGGCTACATTTGAACTGGACGAACAGTACTATTCCATGCCCCTCGGCACGCCTCAAGGTCGATATGACCATCTTTTTAATTTGTCCATCTGTTTGGAGCAAAGAACTAGATGAAAAAGACACAAACTGCACGAGTTCAACTTGTTCCAGATTCCATCTTAGCAACGTGGGTCTATCCTATTTGAAGAGGAAAGGTGGTATGAATTCTCCAAAGAGCCAAGAACTTTTGACAATTCGGGGTCAATGTACGTGTGTTTAGTTGCTGCATGTCTTGCCATCTATGACAATAAGTGAGGTGGGGTCAGGGTTCACAACACTTTCGAAAAACATTCGTTTCTGCCTTTTTTTGAGCTTACTGAAACAGTGACACTAAGCAATAAGCAGTTTGGCAAACCGATACAAATTTTAAAATTTTCAATTCAAACTAAAAATGGTAAAATTCGCAAAAAAATTCCTAAAAATATATCAATACGTTAAAAGCGTTTGTCATAAAGTTTTTTTTAGCAATGGAGCTAGGGTTCGCTGTATGAGTTCATTCCATCTAGATAAAAAAACCTATGTTTTCAACCGAGAACTGGTTTAGTTGGCTTTTTATTAAACCAAGTCCCTTCCTCTCCCACGGTGATGTTACCCTTGCTCCTCTAGTCCTCACTCCCTAAGCTGCTGCCCTCTCTCCTCATTCCTTTGTGTGCCCTAGCCTAGCTGCCGCCGCTCCTCCCTCCCCTCGTAGGATCATGTTGTCCTCCTCTCCTCCCTCCCGTGCAGCCGCCCCGAGCTCGATCTTCCTTCCTTAATGAAATTTCAATTAACTAGAAAACTGAATTAATCAACCATATTATTTCAGTTACTTTCGTTTAGTTTTTATTTTCTATTTTTGAAAAAAATGGTGTAGCATCTTTTAGGAACGAATTATTTAAAACTGAATAAACCGAATACGTACCGCTACTACAGAGCTAGTATAGGCAGCTATTATTTCTGAGTGAGTAGCACACAAATCACCTATCGCCTCTATCTATTAGCATGAGGGTAGATTACCTGAGATGCCTAGCCTCTTGTATAGCAATTGGATTAGAAGCAGACAGTTCAGAGCATTCTAGCTATAGTTAAGTGCTACAATAAACAAGAAGATTTTTAAAATTAAATTTTGTACAACAATCTTCTGGAGCATTTGGAACTAACACTTTATTTCGTGCGCATGAGGCTTGTTTATTTCAAGTTTTTTTTTCGTTGATTGTCTATAAAGATTTGGCTTCCTTCGGGACGCGGCGTGATGTCGTTCGGACCCCAGATTCCTAGCCAGATGCCATGCTTTGGGGGCGTCTTCGTGATGCCCTACTTCCATGCAGCCCGCCACATCTGCATAGCCCTCCTCGGCGCCTAGTCGCCATGGCACACTTGGGCGCATCCAAGCGGCTATGAGTGCCCCTCCTCAGCAGCTCATCGCCATTCCCTTCTGGTGGCCGCATTGCCACCTATGCATTGTACCATGAGTGGTCTAGCGCAAACAGTACCTGGCAGTGGCACCGGCTGACTGGGGACAGCAGCGTGCTCATCGGCCGGCTGGGTGACGGCAGCCTAGGCAGCATTACTCGCTGGTTGTTGCAACTACATGCCAATTCATTTCACATAATTTGGTCAGTGCACTGTGAGTATACAATCTGGTTGTGACGTATAAATTTGTGTCTGCTATAGAGCCAATTAATGTGATTTGTGGGAACTTTACTCTTGTTTTGAGTAGAGGCTAGTCGCATCCCTCTTCTGCTTGAACCAATCATCGTGATCTTCAACAGCAGCCGCAATCCGGAGAAAGAAGCTATGGCTCATCCTAAACCTGCAAAACATGTGCAACGACCAGTTACAAAAGTATATTTTTGATGGCTGCGAAGATTAACACTCCATGATCCCTCCGCATGACCTCAATTGACAACCGTGTGACCGAGAACAGACCCTCCACGACAGGGGGTCTTGCATGCAAATCACGTTGCTGTGCCTCGATCAAAGCAAGGATGACAAGCTCATCCCCGTTGTCGTCGTCACTCGAATCAGACCAATTGAACATAGAGAATCATTCGAAAGTATCTCAACTCATATTGAATGGAAGTGTCTGAAGACTAGGATGCACTGTGAACAGGGCGAAGCACCCCTCTTATAGAAGTTCATGTTGGTTCCTTCTCCTAGAAGGATTGCTGTAGAGATTGGCTACCTTTAAGCCATTATCTGATGAAATGTGGCTTCCAGTGAAAGCCACTCGATAATACAACGTTCATTCCTTGTGAAGCAAAGCCACATATGCGTCATTGCATTTTACAATTAAATATTTGTCATTTACTTTTAAATATTTGTCTTTTTATTTTAAAAATTACTTATTTTAAAAACATTTTATTTTAATTATTCGCCAATTACATGTTTCTCCTTTTATTTTCAAATACAGCTTCGTATGTATAGTGTATGTAAAATGACGGTTAAGTATGAATGTTCAAAATATTGATCTTGAGAAGGGAAGAAAATGAGGAAGGGAATGTTGTTGGAGTGAAGGGATGTGAAGGGAACGTGTTGGAGTGGAGGGAACGAAATTTGGAAAAGGATTCCCGTCAGGATAGGGAAGGGAATGAAAATGTGAGAAAGGATCTAAGATGGTCTAAGAATTCAGTATATCAGTTTGTACTGGAGCTGTTCCTATCGGAAAACCTGCAGTCCATGACATATTGTGCCTGCCCTATGCAAGTCAGGATTATTGGCAATATCACTTCTACTACATCCGCAATCGCCCATCTGCTATCGCTGACAGAAATCCGCAGTAAGAATTTGCAAGGACTATAGCACAAATTTATAAAGAAGATAATATATATAGCATTACCCATCCGCGTGCAAGGCGCGCAACAAGTTAGTTATGATTGCTGTATGCCCCTGCCACCAATTATTTGTATACACAAAGGATGAGGACGCCATACGAGGCCTAATTGCATCCAGTGTATCATAGAAAAGTCTACTATGCAGTCATATCATACATCTAAATCCTAACTTAACTGTGTCGAAAAGCTAGGACATCTTCCAGACACGATGTACCAAAATAAGCCGTAGCTTTGATTCTCCAAAGGTATTTAACTTTCACTTAGAAAGCACTCTAAAACAGCAGGGAGGGAGCGAGTTCATACACCCTTGGAACCAGGGATGTCGACCCACTGAAGCTGGAGCTCGATTTCGCCGCACTCCACATCCTTCAGTCTGAGAACCAGGTCTTGCTTCACCTTCCCCTCAGATATATATATGGCGCTCTCCTCAGCTAGGCAGTTCTGCCTGTTCGGCACTAGTTTCTTCACAATGGTGTTGTCCGGAACATCCTGAAGCTTCATCTTCACAACGTCCACCAATGGCCTGATGTCCAGCTCTGCATGGCCCATTGGATCATCGATGAACGTGTCCTTGTCAAACACTTCCTGAAAAGTAGCAAGGATTAAAAAACTTGTCAGCTTGATAACAAAGTATGTAAGCTCTCAAATTTCTTTCATTCTGAGCAAATTGGTTAATGCAATAATAAGGTGTAGATCTAGGATAAATAGTAACTTTTATAGCAAATAGAAGATATATTGATGAAAGCACCAAGCCAATTTATAGACTAACGGAATATACTGCTTTGTGATTGACAACGACACTAATTTCATGGTGTGCCACTTATCTATTTCCCAACACTGACGCCTCCCTCTCCGGCAGACCAGACGACTAGCTCTTCCAGCATTGGGAAGAAAAGAAGAATACCTCCGCGGGATAACAATTCACCAGGATATTATGGAAAGGACAAAGTCCAATTTCACCCCCTTAACTATCTAAGTTCGATATACTGCCCAAACTAAAAACCACTTATTTGACACCCCATCCATGAATATGTTATGTGCATGTGGGGCCAAAAGGGCACATGTTAAAGAGTTAGGCATGCTGAAATTACTGTTCACGCGTGTGAACAGTACCCGAGCTGGATTAGTTACTGATCTAGGGTCCGATTCTTTCTGCGGCGCGGCGCGTTCTGATCCTGACGACGGCGTGCCATTAATCGCGCTATGACACGGCGAACGCAACGCGGCCGCAACACGCAAACGAACAAGGCCCTAGATTGAATTGGTTAGACAAGTATCAGGTTCTAGTTGTTAGTTTAACTGTAAAGTATCACCCATTCATTAGATTAAGCAAGCAATAAAGAAGGGATTTAATCCACCACCGTGCCATGCGTGGCCCCTGCTCGCTGCCAGCAAGACCTCCTGGCCGGCCACAACAAAATACACAAGAACACTTAACACCCTATGGTGGTTTTTCTCAGCTTTCTTGGACAGATTCTAGCCAAGCAAAACTGCCCGTTGTGCTAAATGATCTGGTATTTATGGATGGAGGTGTTAAATAACCGGTCTTTCATATGGCTGTATAACAGATTTTTCTGATAGTTGAGAGGGGGGGAGGGGATGGATCTATTTCTTATGGAAATATGCTATTTTAACTTTCAACTATGCTCATTTTTGCCCAAATATTCAGGTATCACAACTCTGTAATTTTTTGTGTGAAAAATGTGTTCGTGCTGCCGACACCACGATTGTGTAAAGTAGTAAAACATAAATTGTGCTCTGCTCAGCACTTGTTCAAGTAACTTGTGACCTTTAAGTGCAAAAACTTTCAAAGATGTAACTCATTGTTTTCCTCTGTACATTACTAACTAGTCCATTTTGTTTTCAGCAAATAATACTCAAATGATAGCGTCCTTGCAAGACTATCCACTAAAAATTTGATCTTCCTTTCCTAAGTTTGACTCCTTCAGATCCAAATCTATTAACAGCATACAATAGCAAGACTTTAAGTACAGCAGGAGATGGGTACATTCAACTTAAGAACCGAAACCATCCTAAATGTTTCCTACATTTCAAATTTATTTTCTACAATAGAGAAGATATGAATCAAAAGATTAGTTCCATGCAAGAAAAGTTGCTGAGCCTATGTAAATGATAATTGCACAAGAAATATTTTAGCATGGTAAACTGATAATTTAGTAAGCTCACAGTAACAGATGGCATATAGAAATGCTATTTCTTTCTATTTTATCATTTGGAGTGACATGTATTTCACATTCAAGGCAACTAATAAGGCGAACCCCACGGATGATGCATTGCTGTATGAGAAATGGCATGTTAGCCGAGGTACAAGTAAATAGTTTCTTGTTTTTCACATTTTAGGGAATATCATTACATTTTCAAAGAGTACATATACAAAAGAAGTTATTTTTGTTTGTGTGAAACAAGAAGAGAAGGGGAGAGGGAAATAGAGGGAACATATACCAGTCTCACAGGAACCGCATGATCTTCAATAGAGAGGGTCAATTCATCATTCCACTCTGGATTGGTACTCTTTTTTATCACCCGTGTCTTCAGCTTCTGTGAAATGTTGAAACAATTAGCGCAGAAATAGCCTTTGGTAATATCAAAAGACAGGTGCATAACCAGGGGAAAAGTAAACAAAATATTTTGCTCTTGTTGCCCTCTTTGCAGGAAACAAAATAAAATTGACAGACTAATTGGCATATGTACTACTGATTGTTATACATAACAAGAAGAAATTTCCACAGTTCGGAAAGCAGCCGGAATCGGCATCCACAGAAAGGGATTTTGCATAGAAAGATGCAAGGAAGAGAAGAAAAGAACACAAGCAGATGCAAGATTCAACCTGCCTGCCCATGCGGATAACGACGTAGGGGTCGCTGGAGCGGAGGTCGCGGATGGCGAGGTTCACCCCCCTCAACACCCGCACTTTCACCAGGCCGACGATATGGCCCAGCATCCCCGCCTCTCTCTCTCGTCTTCCCCCCTCCGCCCTCTGGATGTCCTCTTCTTCTTGCTCAAACTTCTCAGGGCGGATGGCAAGTATGCGCGGATGGAATGCGACCCTTTCCCTTGTGTAGTCGCCACCAGCTGTGGGGAACAGAGGCGACCTGTGTAGTTGTGTTGGGTTTTCTGGCCTCGCCTCCCCCTATTAGTACTCCCCCGATCGAGTGTCCACCGGGCTGGTTTGCCCCAGAGAGCATTGGATTGGACTTGGGAGTGGGTGGGGTGGACTACTAGGCTCACTTGTTTACGGAGGGCCGCGTCAAAGACAGCTGCGGCTGCTTGTTTGAACCAGTCCTGTCCTGCTCGAAACGGCAGCTTGGAAATGGATTAATGGAATGGATGGAACGATGGGAGGGATCCAAGGGAGAACGTGGATCCACGCAGGCTGCCGGCCTCACCGTTTGTAGCTTCCCCCCCCCCTCCCCCCCGGCTTCCGCGCTTATCCGGTCATCTATTCCCCTCATCCATGACGCGTCTCGCTGTCAACAAAAAAAAAAATTCTGACGCGTCTCGCAGTCACTGATACTGTACGGAGTCTCGACAACGTGCAAATCAAGATGGGCTCCTCTTGATTCCGTGCTTGTTCTAGAACCTCGGGATGTGGGTGGTCGCATACCAACGGGAAAGGTTCCGTAGTGTCCAAGTAAAGGACCTGTGGAAGATTCCAACTCCCAACCACTCTCTATTTGGTAGGCCCATTCATGGGTTGATAAGCACACCCAACCAATACCACCCGATCTGGCTAAACCCAGATAAAAAAAAAAATCAAGAGTCAGGTTGGGCAGGGTTGACAAGATATAACCCATTTGTCTATTTAATCAATCAGGTGGGTACGGGTTAGAACCAATCTAAACCACCTACCAGTGAGTATTAGCCGACCTCAGCATCGACCGGACACAGGCAGCCTTTGACTTGCACCGTCGGGCGGCAGCTAGCCGGTGGCCTTCCCTTCACCTTGTCAATACTTCCCTTAGCTGAGCTGCAGAGCGCCTATGTGGTGGTAGCCCTTCCCCATTTCATCTTCTCCGTCTCCCATTTTGCCGGTGACGACCGTCAAATCCGAGGGTGTCACTATGTGTTCCTAGATTCCATATGCCTTTTGTTTAGTTTGATTTGATTTTTGAGCAACGATTAACAAGATCAACCTCACCGATTGCAGTCACCGATTTGGTCATCTTCCGGCAACTGCACGACCTTCTCTTGGTCTCCAACTGCAAGGACCACACCGTTAGCTTTCATGTGCCATGTTGTATATGATGCTCATCATCCCATCATTGAAGCATTGTCGGAACTCTGATGCTCATGCGCGACGCCGTTGCCCCTTGTCGCCGCAGCAGCCGTCAACTGAGCTCGCCGTTGGCCGAACCATCTGTGTAACTGTCTTCGCCTTCCTAATGTAGGGGAATGTGGGTATGCTACGCTAGCACATAATCAAATCATACCGCGAAACCCATGACAACCTATAAATAATTGATCATAAATCGTTACGCGCAGTGCAGCAGAAGAAAAGTCGATGAAGCCGGTTCAACGATCTGCGCATAGTCGTACGGTAGTAGCCAATCACGTCTCCTCCTCGCGATCGTCCCAATTAGCACCACCAACGCAGCGTCTCTACATAGTCCACACATATGGGTAGAGAAATTTGTCCGCGTATGGCGTGCTAGCACTGACACATGCGACCTAGGAGATGACAGCTAGGGTTCGGTGGATGAGAAAAACCTAATGCTGGTCTGTCTCTCTAGTCTCCACCACCTCCCTTTATATAGCCCCATAGTGGGCCCCTAGCCTAGAGACCCAAAAAGGTCCATAACCCACGTCCTACGTGGCCCAGAAAGCTCATGTCATACGTGGCCCATCACCACTGAGTTCACATCTCATGTGATCCATAATTGCTATTGGACATAAACTCAACAATCTCCCACTTACACAATAGACAATTATGCAACAATTTATTCCAGTCCTCTTAAGTATGTGACCCTGTAGGTTCATATGTACTCTCAGCCGTAACCTAGAAACTATTTTATGGCCACAAGTCAGCAGCGGTCCCTAGCAGAATGTGTCGACCCCTGAGTACACACAAAGATCTAATCTTACAAACCAATAGTGCTAAAGTACCGATCATTTTGCCACACAATACCAGTCAAGCTCAAAACGAGAAACATGTCATCCCGGTGATAGCTCGACCATTCACTCGATCTTGTAGTGAATTCTAAATCGTGATTAACACATTAATCATTGTGATTAACTCTTTAATCACATTGGCATGACCATGCACTTTTCCAAATCTAACCACATTGAGGGGCCTAGAGATCTCTCCTATTATAAAGGAAGGGCAAATTCCATCTTGATCAATATACCCGAAAACTGCCTTTATAACTACCCAGTTACGGTATAGCATTTTGCAATACCAAAGTAACCCACTATGCATTCTGAGAATCAATGACGATTTTAGATCTAAGGATCCTACAATCACTATGTATGATACCAACTGATAACGATTAAGAATATAATAATTCTCGCAGTGTCTTATTGTGGGTCGGTCCAACGCCATATTCTTTAACATGTGCCTACATTATTAATTCGATATTTCCATATCCATGATCCGGGAACGTGATCATCAATCAATACATGTGTCAATCTTTAAAATCATAATTGTTTCAGATTACGATATAAGATCAGAGACAATTTTAGAATAACATCATGATAGTAAAGAGTTTCATGAACAAATCGTACTTGTTAATCAATACAATGATGTTTATTCAAGAAACTAGGATAACATATTATCCATATATCATAAACATAGAAGTGATACAGTCATCTCTATGACCGCCTAATAGGCTTATCGCCAATAATTCCTACTTGCACTAAAGTCTACTTATTAGATATCCAATACCAATTGCTCATGCATCTCATAGAGAGATTGTGGTAAATATTTATCAAGTCTGGAGCACTTTCAGCTTAGTATACCTCTATTAAGTACCGGTTTTGAAACTAGCACACGATATAACCATTACATGTCGTCTTTCCTCATCACAAAAAACAAAGAGCACATTTGTAATACTTCTCAAGTATTTTAGAACGTTCTTTAAAACTTTCCAATGATATTCACCTGGATTTGATTGATATTTGCATATTCAATGACATTAACCTTAATGCATAGGGAACGAAAACTCTTCTTTGGTACTTATAAAGCTCATCAAGTATCTAAATGATGGGGAACGAGTAGGCTACGCTAGTGCAATTTTAAAAATTTCTACCGCGAACACCCAGGACATTATGCAAGTAAAGTATCACAGATCGTTACCCTTGACCCGCGGTCGTAGCGAAAGAACAGTCGAAGTAGCTGAGTCCGACGTCACGCGTGTCGAGGTACAGAAAGTAGTTATTCATGTCAAATCAAATATCTCCTCCTTGTCGATCAGCACCACAGCAACCTCATGCGTACTGCCGTAGAGAAAGTAATCGATCTCGCTGGCCTTCTCGTCCCTGTTGCCGATCAGCATCGCAGCAACCGCAACAACGCTTCTACGGTATCCACATGTCTAGGGGTAGAACTCCATGCGCCGGTGTGTTAGCACCGCACGCGCGCGGCTAGGGTTTCTAGGGGTTGGTAGGGGGCGTGATGGCTAGAGTTACATGGTGACGAACTCGTGTATCTGCACTGCCCTATCGTCTCTCCTTATATAGAGCGTATTAATGGGCTTCTATGTTAGAGGCCTGTTAGCACTCCAATCCTACATGGATCAGTATTCATGAAACTAATCCTACACAGATTAGTATCCGTGAAACGTACTAATGAATCCAATCCATTAGACATGTTTCAACCCGTTAAGTTCCTACATAAGTGGCTGTGACCCCGGAAACTCTTTTTCAACTCACAAGTCAATAGCGGTTCCTAGTAGGACATATTGACCCCCAAATGCACAAAATGATCATATCAGCTGAATCTTGATATACTCACATACCGATCCCTTTGCTGCACGATAACAGTCAAGCTCAAGGCAAGATGCGTGCCACCCTTGTGATAGCTCGACATTCACTCGATCTTGTGATGGATTCTAAACCGTGATTAACTCTTTTAATCACATTGACATAGCCATGCACTTTTCAATCCAATCACATTGAGGGGCCCAGAGATATTTCTCCTGCTATCAAGGAGGGGCAAATTCTATCCTGATCGCTCACAACCCACGACATGTTTATAAGCATACCCGAAAGCCATCTTTACAACTATCTAGTTACGGTATAGCGGTTGATAACCCCAAAGTATACAACTACGTATGCTGGGATTCAATGACGATCTTAGGTCTAAGGATCATATAGGTATACCACTTGAAACTACAGGCTGATAGCACATGTAAGATAACAATCTCTGTAGTGTCTCAGAATAGGTCTATCCAATACCATGTTCTCTAACATGTGTCCATATTATTGATTTGATATCTCTATATCTATGGTATGTGAAATATTACTATTAATCAATACATGTGCTGATCAAATCATTACTGTCCTACATAATGATATAAGATCAGGGATCATTTAGAATAAAATCATATAAAAAATATGTCTCACAATCAAGTCATACTTGATGAACAATGTGAATGATATTTATTTATGAAACTGATAATATATTATCCAAGAGTACATAAACATAGACGTGATATAATCATATTATATAATTGCCTCCAGGGCATACACTAACACTAAGGACACTGAATCATGCTATCCAATGTGACATATGCAAGAACTCAATCCTGCCTATTGAACCATTCAACATCTTGTCAACATACATATTCTGGCTTAATCCAAATATCCTTTTAGACATATCTCCATAGATCTTTATGCCAAATATGCAACTTGCTGAAAGTGTATCTAGACCCCCTAAGTGGGTTTTGGTGATTAATGACAAACGATTAAGGGATAATGAGTTCATTGAGGATATGAACAGGTGAAAAGTCTTAATGGCATAGATCTTTATGCCAAATATGCGACTTGCTGAAAGTGTATTTAGGCCCCCTAGGTGGGTTTTGGTGATTAATAACTAACGATTAAGGGGCTAATGCGTTCATTGAGGATATGAACAGGTGAAAAGTCCCAATGGTGAAAAGTTAGAGCGTCGTGGACCCCTCAAATAAGGAAAGAAGACGGCACGTGGTTAATTCTAGACTTGTAGTTATTTTTGTTTAATTTGAGTCTAAGGATTGCCATACTATTAAGAGGGATGTGACGAAAAATGGCTTAGAAATATCTCGAGTATTCAAATGATAGGTCTTTGCTATTTTGAGAGACAAAACAGTCCACATCGTGCACCGGGTATTTTCCAATCTTAGTGGGTCAGAAGTTTCGATCTGTGAATTGGAAGTTCTGATCCCATCGGACTGTCCGGTATTTTTTTTAGATTCTGAGTTCTCTGTTTGAGGTATTCTTTGCTAATCGAAAGTTCCGATGGTTGGGTCAGATATTCTGGTCCGGTCGGATGTTCCGATCTAGTTGGAGTTTTCAGAAATTTCAAGTTGTGAACTCTCTGTCTGGGTTAGGGTTTCCTAGTCGGAAGTTCCGATGTTTGGATCGAAAGTTCCGATCTGTGTTTTATCCCAGGTTTGAGTTAAGTTGAGCGAGTTGTTTTCTAGAATTTTGCACATGTCGGAAGTTCCAATACGTAAGTTCGGATGTTCCGATGTGCGCTGGATAGGGCTCCAACGGCTAGTTTTTGGGGACCCTATTTATTGCCTCTCCCTCTCTGACCTACCAGAAAGCTCGTGCATTTACTGTTGGGTCTCAAGTCGAAGCTTCATCTTTGAGCTCCTAAGCCTCTCCCCAATATAGATCTAAGTGATTCTCATCTAGAATTGTTGGGTTGAGAGATTTGAGGTTGAGAGATTTGAGTGTTGAATCGTGCTAGATCCATCTTGAGTACTTGAGTTCATCTCCAATATTGATTTTTCGTTGGATTTATTACTGTTGGAGGTTGAGAACTCCTAGACAGCTAGAAGTTGCTCATGAGTCTCCGATCTACGTGTGGTGAGTCATGAGAAGTTTGTGAAGGCCGGATTTCGCCTCCGCACGGGAAGAAATCAAGAGTGAAGCTGAGGAGTGCTTGGTGCAACCTCGTGACGACTAGGGTTGAAAGAGATCCCGGCTCAAGTGTGACCGAGCTGCCTAAATGGAGACATATGATCCTCTCAAGGATCTAAACTTCGGGAACAAACTTCGTTGAGTCTTCATTTTGTCTTGGTTTCTCTAAATCTTCCTTGTAGCCTCGATTTGATTGCTCATTGAGCTATTGTGGTGATTGATTTGCTTCTACAGCATTTCAAGTAGCATGTGCTCTAACTCTGTTGTAGGATTGTGTCCTTAAGTTCCCTAGATCTGAATTGATTTGTATTCCTCTATTTCTCAGTAGATCGGAGATTTCGATATCTGAGTCGGAAGTTCTGATCTGAAATGGAAGTTTCGACCTAGTGACCGGAAGTTCCGATCCAGCTTCCGCAAGTAATTCTAATTTGAAATTTAAAACGCCTATTTACCTCCCTCTAGGTGACATCCTGATTCCTCACTTGCACTTAGTCTTTCATACAGAAACTATTTCTTAATTAAGAATTAATAAATTCAACCATAGGAATAATACTTCTGATCAACAATATGTCAAACATATATAAGATGAGAAAAGTAAATGTGCTGCCATTAGCTCTTGATGAACTAGCCAAACTTTTTGACTTTGCATCAAAATAACTATTCTAACTCTGAGATGCCTGCTTCAGTCCACAATTGGATATCTGAAAATTGCACAGCTCTCTAGCATTTTATAGATCAACAAAATCTCGAGGCTGTGTTGTACACATCCCTACTTTAAGAAAACTGTTTTGACGTCTATATTTCATATCAAAATATGCAACAGAACTAGATAGATCCAGACAAACTTAAGAATAGTGGCAAACTAAGAGAATTTCATAAAATTCAACATTTTGAACTTATTTGAAACCTCTAATCACCAATCATGCTCTATGGATATGAACAATTTCATTCAAGTCTATCTTTTCAAAAACCATTGAGCGGACCAATTAAGTTTAAAACTTAATTGTTACTCATGAATCTCATTTGAATCTCATGGTTTTAAGCCATCTCTTACAGTATGGGTCCATCATCACTTTTTCATAAGTCTCAAGCTCATTATTGTCCGACATCAAGTGTCACACCTATACCATATAGATGACTAATGTGACCTTTAGAACTATATATGATTGGTTCTGTTTCCATAAAACGTACAACATCTCATACATTGTGTGAAGGTTTAATAGGAGCAGAAACTTTTTCTGATGATTTTCAAATTACTTTGAGTCACATCAAGCTCTCACTAACTATTTTAAAGAAATATTTTCTCCAAAATAAACCATTCCGAGTAACAGGAAGTTGTAGTTTTCACCACTTTCTGAAATGTACAAACAATTTGTACCTCACAAAGAAATACTTTTCTTATTTGAGTGTGATTTTTTAAGACGTCAAACGCCCTACATATGCCTCACATTCCAAATTTTGATAAATGATAGCGTGGAACATATTTCGATCCATATCTCATATGGTAACTTCTTTGTGACTTGATGGAACTCTATTTAAATGTGCGTAATTATTTCTTACGTGTACCATCAGAGGAATAATGGAACAAAAGGGAATAAAAACAAGTATATTCTCAAGATTCAAAATACACATCCATTTACAAATGGAGCATGCCCACAAAGCAGATCAATCAAATAAATTGAATAACAGTGATGTGACCATGCCCATCATGGATATGACCAGACCTATATCTACATGGTTGACATCAAGATTTTCATCAACTACTTCCTTAACATGGTTGTCACTGAGCTTTTCCTCGCAACGGTCTTTGTTTAGGTTTCCATCAACAACTTTCTCTTCAACCTCGATATTTACAATAAGCTGGCAACACTTTACGACATCCTTTACTTCTTCTGCATCTAGTTGTTGGTTGCATTTGTGTGGTTTTGTAAACCACCACCTTGACCAGGTTGCACATGCAGGTTGCAAGCTCGTCGTCCGGATATTGCGCTACCGCCGCCACATGTTCGGCCACCACCTTGGCTGTCTCCACTACATGAAGACATACTCAACAAAGGAGCCTCTCTACCTCCTCTAGGTCCTTAGATCTAACTACTCACGTAGCTCAAGGCCTAGCCTGAGATAAAGTGCACTTCATCAGTAAGCCCGGTTCGGCCTCTAGGAGTAGTCTAATTTCAAATGACCATAACTTGGTCATACGAAGTCTGTTTAGGGCGTTCCGGGACACTATGGACAAGCGAACGACAAATCTTTCCGATAGATCCAGTTCCACATCCAAATTCCTTCCAAGTCAACAGGAATTATTGAATTAAGTTGCGTCCAAAATCTATTGGGCCGTTCGGTGGTATGTCACCCTTCCTAGGGCCCATGGCCCTTGTATCTAGCCGAGGGTTGCGAGCCAACCCTAGCCGTCACCTTTAAATACTCCGTAGCTATCATTGTTTGACTCGGTTTTCTTAGATTATTTTGCCACTGCAGTTTTGCTGTCATAGGTTTGTGGAACCCCAACTTCGTGTGCCTAATACAATTATCAATTTTCAGATTGCTTCTTCGTTCTTGATTGTATTCTCGATTCGCTCATAGGAATAAGTCTTCTTAGCGAGGTCAATCGTGTTCGCACGTGGTTGATAACCAATGGAAACGTGGTGTTGCGATTGCAGGGTTCAGTCAGTTTTGATTAGAAGTCGAATCATCTACGTCGATTTCTCCACCAAATCGACTTACCTCTATCTGACGGAAGATCAGGCATTGCATGCCTCATCAAGTGGTATCAGAGCCTTGGTTGCCCATCAGGTATCACTGTATCCCTTTTGTTCACCATTCATCCATTACCAGGAGTCCAAAAAATTGCCCTACAAAATAGTGTTCATTGTCTTCTACTGTCCAAGCCACTTCGAGCCTTTACAATTTTGTTTTCAGTATCGCATTGATGAGTTCATGTTCATGGTCATCGTCCTATTGCTGTTTTAAGTCATGTCCTTAGATCTATTTCATGCCTTTTTTGTTTCCTAGTTCATCTCACCACCGCCAATACCCAAAACCAAGTCGAGTCCTACTCGGTTTGCCCCCGCCAACTATCTTGTGTTAATAATCCCTATTGCCAACCCTAAATAGGTCACAAACTGCCTTGTAATAGTCGTCCTACATCGCTAGCCTCCAAATTTGTCAGCCTGCAGTCCTACTGCTGCTTGCCCTAGCCGCAAAATCAAAACCAATATTGAATTCGTGCGTGATTCATAGCACCTTCGGTAAAATGGGCGTAACTTTTGCATATGGACTCCAAATCACGCAAATCTGGTATCTACGAACATCTACAAGAAAAGTTAAATCTGAACCACACCCACTTTGTTGGTTTTGGTGAAGTTTTTGGGCCCAAGGTTGCCCTAGAAGATACTGTTTCGACCCTTAGAACATTTTGCACAGTTTTTGGAGCACACATTTAAATTCATAGCCGGCTCTCTTTATGCCAAATTTTGAAGGTTAGTGTCGTTGATCCCTGTTCTAGTGCTATGTAAGTGAGAAAAAATAAGTAAAAATAAAAATAAAAATAAAAAATTTACAAAAGAGGCCAGCGCATTGAAAAGAGCTGTGCTATAAAAAAAGAGTGCAGTGAATTAGAGTTGCTTCTATCTTTTGATTTTGGTACCTTTGTGAGTTTCTTGCTTGTTTGAACCAGTTCTAGAAACACGTTTAAGCCAGTAATTATGACAAGTGTTTTGGACATTTATTCAGCTTTGCTTTTTGATTTCGATTATTACTAATTCTTGCTACTATACACTGCCATCCGAGCTCATGAGGACATCGCCCACATAGTTGCGACCACCGCTCCTTCCCCTACTTTCTCTTCGTCGCAGGGAGGCTTCAATCCACGAGCCGTGCCATTGAATCCTTTCTCAGTGGATCAGTGCCTCAAGCTTATGATTTATCATACCTCGGCGCTCCAAGCAAAGCCCAACTTGAAGCCCAAGTGGTCTTCCAGCCCGGTTCGGCCATCCAAGAGCAGCGCACATTCAAATGGTCGCCAAATCCATGTCCGAACTTAGTTTGGGAAGTGTGACTACTTGATGGAAAGCTTACTTCCTCTACTTTCTAACGGATCTGGCTTTACCTCCAAATTCCTTCGAAGTTGCCTAGAATCATCGAAAAACCACCATGGACAGATTCTACTCAATGCTGCAATATCTTCTTTGGGCCGTGGGCCTTGTAATTTGAGGGAGGGGCCTAGGCCAGGTTGTGGGTGTGGATGTGGAAGTGGAAGGAAACCCTAGCACGTCCACCACTCCTTTGGTCGTCCTTCTCCTATCTCCATTATAAAAACTAGCCGCCACCATCAGATTTGTTTAGGTTTTGTTGTGTTTGGTAGACCCCGTGTGCATCCCTCCTCGTGGTTGCGTGTGTCGACTAGACCTTCCGACACGAGAAACAGAACCTCACGCTTGGTTTGATTGATTGGTTTGTTTCAGTTTGTTATTTATCTTGTTCCTGCTTGTTCTCGATTGCTCGTAGGGATAATGATCAATCGCGTCTAGGCGTGGTTGATCAACTCGTGCTAGTGGTATTGCGATTGCGGATCTCCTACCTGTTGGTTGGTAGCTGAAGTCACGAATCCATCAACTCTCAAATCAATGTCGACCTGTGTGTGCATCAGTTGGTATCAGAGCATCGGTTCTCTGGTGAGAGCACATCTATTTTAGATTAGATTCAATTTTGTTTCGTCCTATAGTCCAGAAAATTGCCACAAAAGAATACTAGATTATTTCCCACAGTCCTAGCCCCTCGAGCCTTTCTACTACTACTGTTTAGCCTTTGCTTTTTGAGTTTTTGATTGTTGTGTCGTTGTTGGTTTTCGAGTTCGTGTCATGTTTTTCATCACCATCGCTGCTATCCAGTTCAGTTTTTTCACCATTTCTCTTCCATACGAACTTGGATTTTGGTGTTCTTATAGTTGTTGGAAATTCTAGAACGTGCTCTCCATCTTTGGTATTCAACTCCACATCTGATTCGGCCCCCGTCATGAATATCTTTTGCAATTAGTTTTGGGCTGTCTAGATTTCAGATTTCAAATCTGACAATCTGGCTCAACTGATCATATTTTGTTCATCCAATCTCGGAATGTGATGATCTTGGACATTCTGGAATCAGTGTGAAAATTCCAACAAAAGGTTAGTACAAATCATCCTCAAATTCGTCCGTCTTCAAGGCATGCAGATCTGAGAAAAACTTTCCATACTCGGTTTAGGAAAGAACCGATTTGGGCTGATTCAGTAAAACGGCTATATCTCTTGTTTTTTAACTCCGTTTTGGATTTTCTTATACTTGTTGGAAAGCTTAGAAGATCCTCGAGAATTTGCCCATTGTACTAAATTCCATAAACACAATATTCATGCCCTAAAATCACGTTGGAAGTGAATCTCTCTCATCTCAGATCTTTCTGTACGGCTTGTATTTCGAGGCCCATATCTTCTAATTCCATACCCAAATTGGGTGTTCCATATATGGAAATTTATGAGAACAAAAAAAATCTACAACTTTTATATAGAGACCTTACTCAAATTCGGAGTTTTCTTGGGTGAATTTTGCCGAACAACATAACTGCTGCTGCTGTTTTGTTTGGAAAGTTAGAAAAAAAAAGGCAAGTGCAAAAAAAAAGCTGCACAAAAAAGAAAGAAAAAAAGAAAAAAAGAAAAAAAAGGAGGAACTCTCTAGCTAGGTGCTGTGCTTTGTTGAGTTGGTGACATTGTTCGTGTCTCGGCTCGCGTCTCTAGTACGGTTTGTCCTAAGACCAACATAGTACTGACTTTGAATGATTATTCAACTTGCTTTAACTAACGTGGTACTAGTTCTTCCTTTGCTACATATATTATTGCCTATCCAAGCTCCACCAACTACTAACCATACAGGAACAGGGTTTTGCAATCGCTTTGCCACCTACAGGTTGTCACGAACTACCCACAGGCTGCATCTCCCTTGTTTTGCTATTCGAGAACTTGGTGAACGCTTGACTGTGTGCGATACTAGCCACTTGATTCCTAGTAGTTCATAGAAAAATATATACTTGTGTATTTTCTTGTTTGCTACTAATAATGGCAGGTCATATCTCCCATCCTCATGAGAAGAACGCTATATTTGCTCCATCTCCTCCCACAACTCAGTATGATGACTATGATGCAGATGATGCCTATCTTGATTTAAAATATCTGAGACAAGGTAAAATGAAGGTAAAAGAATACAATAGAAAATTTCAAACCCTGTTAAGACTAAGTGGTTTAATCGAATGTGAAGAGGAAGCTGAATTAGATTTTTGAATGGACTTAATAAGGATATTCAGAATATTCTCATTGATAAAACATACAATTCTCTTTCACAATTGTTTAAATGTGCTTGTAAAGCTAAAGGTATGCTTACTTAATCATTGAATGAATTTGTAGCTTCATTAGAGGTGCCCCTTGTTGCACCTCCTCTTGTAGCTAATGTTTTGCAGGAAAATAAGCACAAACAAAAGGCAAATGAAATCAAGAGAGAAGTACTTGATGTACCATGTGAACTCAAGAAGACAAAGCACTTATATCAGCTGAGAAGGAGAATAAAGGTAATGAAAATAGTGCTGCACTTAATCATGGTGAGAATAACTTTGATGTATTGAAACTTTCCACCAATCATGCTATTGTAGAGCAACAACAAACTGTTGATTTACCTTTGTTGCCAGATGATTTGCTTAATATTCCTTGTGATCAAGAAGAGTTGTGCGATAACACTTCACTTATATCAACTCCACAACTAGTGAATGAACATGACACATTTGTTTTAGAATCCAATACTTGTGCTGATAATAGACATGTTCTTCACATTGCAAGTGAAAAAGATGAGCTGAAATTATTGTCTTCTTTAGATACTTTTGGTTACATTGAATATGTTGTTCCATGTGAGCTAAATTGTCTAGAGAAAATGTTGGCTATACAACCAAATTTGCCATGCTTATCTAGAAACACTTTTTATGCTAATGGCAAATACAATGAGAAAGAAGAGTATATGGTGCACTGTGTTTATATTTGTTCAAACTTGAAACCCCCTTTTTATTGGCAATAAATGTGACCAACTAGATGTACATGTTCCTTTGTCCCCTATTTGTACTAAGCTTTTGTAGGAGCATGTGGTGGAGTCGAGGACGACTCCAATTCAAGAAGGAAAGAATGATGAGGACATCGCCCACATAGTTGCGACCGCCGCTCGTTCCTCTACTTCCTCTTCATCGCAGGGAGGTTTCAATCCACGAGCCGTGCCATTGAATCCTTCCTCGGTGGATCAGTGCTTCAAACTTATGATTTATCATACCCCGACGCTCCAAGAAAGGTCCACCTTGAAGCCCAAGTGGTCCTCCAGCCCGGTTCGGCCATCCAAGGGCAGTGCACATTCAAATGCCCGCCAAATCCATGTCCGAATGACTACTTGATGGAAAGCTTACTCCTCTACTTTCTAACTGATCTGGCCATACCTCCAAATTCTTTTGGAGTCACCCAGAATCATCAAAAAACCACCGTGGACAGATTCTGCTTGATGCTGCGATATCTTCTTTGGGCCGTGGGCCTTGTAATTTGAGGGAGGGAGGGGCCCAAGCCCAGGTTGTGGACGTGGGAGGAAACCCTAGCACGTCCACCACCCTGGACACCACCCCTTTGGTCGTCCTTCTCCGATCTCCATTATAAAAACTAGTCGCCACCATAGCTTACTAGGTAAGGTTATAATTTTATTAAATCCAGTCAGCTGTCTAGTATTTATCAAAAATCTTCAAAAATCATTTATACTTTCTAGAATTATTAAAATAGGAGAAGGCTAGAAATTCGAAGACAGGAATAGGACATCTAACGCTGTACAGCCTAGGGGCGGTTTGGTCCGCGAGTGCAAACGGTCCAACCGAGGGCCACAGATAGAAGGCATAAGCCAGTAGTACGCCTCCACTAGTTCTGACAGGTGGGGCTACTAGCCCGCATGTCAGTGGCTAATAGAGTTAAGTGCTGGAGATGTGCATCCCACATGTAACAGCCCAGCTGTTAAATTGCGTATAGCTATGCATATCATTAGCATGTTCATTTTTACAAAAGTTTTTGCATTCAACCACCATGCTCTATGATGGGAATATAAAGCTTTTAACTTTAAACCCTCTGGCCAAGCCACTAGAGTAGTGAGACCTAGCCCGACGGGCATGTTTCCTAAATGCCCGAGCTAGCTATAGCTTGCCCGAGCAAGATAGAGTCCACCCGAGCTTTATCAAACAAGGTAGTGACTGTGCCGGACTTCACCGAGCTCTACCCGAGCTTGGTTGCTACCCATCCGAACTAATTATCACATGTCGAAGCTAGAAGATATCCGGAGGAAGCTGCCCGAGCTATAGACGGTCGAACCGAGCAACAGAAGATCTGACCGGGCAAGAAGAAGCTCGGGTAAGCTCGTACCTATTCGAACAACCCAGCCACCAAATATATTCTATATTCCTTTTACCCTGCGGCAATATCAGCCGAATCTTCCATCCACTGGCTGACTTGGGCGGTGCTGTAGGCAGCCCCGACCCTCATCTTTTCCTACCCGAAATCTTACCCGTAACCACTCTACTACAGGTGGGACCTGGACCTACTTGTCAATGGGAGAGTATATCTCTATTTAAACCCCTCTCCACCCACTTCAACCAGTCCTCACCCTCATTCTTCCCACGTCCAAGTTCTGGACAGCAACAAGAATAGCAAGCTATTCTTCATCTCCACCTCCACCACTTTCAAATCTCCACCCAAACCCCCAAGAATCCATATAGGGTGTTATATATCGTTGGAAAGATGAAATCGCTGGCTATCCATTCCACTCTATGGTAAGCACATGCACAAAGGTTTGCAATGGATTCCTCTTCCTTTTCTCTTTGCTGTTCGGTTTTGGGACAGCAAAGGCTGATTTTGTTTTCTGCCCATCTGTGCCCTCTTTCTTCAAATCCAGGCCATGGAATGAGCAGGAGTAACCTCTATACTTCCTAGGCTTCAAGTACATCCAACTCCCTTGCACGATCACAAGGTTTTGGGTGAGTTCTTGATGCTTCTCATCTCTATACTTTACTGTTCTTGACTGCAGCGAGGTAATCTGCTCGTTTCTCACCTTGCATGTCACTTTGGTTCACATGCAAGCTTAGGGATGAGCATGGAGACTATCTCCATGATCTAAGGGAAGGGTAGAACTAGACCCATGGCCTGGAAAGTAAAGGAACCGTGAGGAACAAGCCCAGGAGCAGCTAGCATCATCTTGGGACGAACCGGCGTGATCGTCTTCGACTTCTCCATTCATCAAACGTCCATTTCATAGCAAGGCTTTTCTTGCTGGGTAAGGACCCTTCCCTATCTGTTCTTAATGTCTTTCATTTGCTGGATCTCATGGCCAAGCCTTTCCCGTGGTGAACCCGAAGAACCCCAGCCACCGAACCCAAGGCACTCTGTCTCAGCCTTCTTTCCAGGACTGTAGTGCAGAAAAAGGATTCTTATAAAATCATCCATAGCTTGGATGGAAAAGTGCTCTACATCAAAAAGATGCACCTCGAAATTCTCTACAACTTTCGTGTTGAGCCCGAGCTTAACCGAGCTCATTAGTGACCTATCCGAGCTAGAGCTAGTTGAGCCCGAGCTTACCCGAGCTCATTAGTAACCTACCCGAGCTAGAGCTAGTTAAGCCCGAGCTTAACCGAGCTCATTGATGACCTACCCGAGCTAGAGCTAGTTGTGCCTGAGCTCAACCGAGCTCATCTTAACCACCAAAAGTTATTCATACCGAGCGACATACAATCTATGCGACCCTCTCGAGCAAGATGAGGTATGCCCGACCAAGAGCAAGACCTAACTGAGCAAGATATGCCATATCCGACCAAGGGAATCCACACCCGGGCAAGAGGATGTCCATCCTGAGCTTAGTCCTTACAGCCCTGAGCTAGTTTTGTCCTCCCCGAGCTAAGAGACTCATTCCCGAGCTACCTCGGTCGATCCCGAGCTTAGTCCTTATAGCCTCGAGCTAGTATTGTCCTCCCCGAGCTAAGAGACTCATTCCCGAGCTACCTCAGTCGATCCTGAGCTTAGTCCTTACAGCCTCGAGCTAGTTTTGTCCTCCCCGAGCTACCTCGGTGGGTCTCGAGCTTGGTCCTTACAGCCCCGAGCTAGTTTTGTCCTCCCCGAGCTAAGAGACTCATTCCTGAGCTACCTCGGTCGAACCCGAGCTTAGTCCTTACAGCCCCGAGCTAGTTTTGTCCTCCCCGAGCTAGGAGACTCATTCCCGAGCTACCTCGGTCAATCCCGAGCTTAGTCTTTACAGTCCCGAACTAGTTTTGGCACCCAAACTTCAAATTGCTCGATCTCACTCATCCGAACTCGGATTTGGGTGATTATCTTTGCAAAATTTGCATTAGCTCATGAACTTGCTAAATCTCTAAAAATATTTGATGTTCCTATTTGTTTAATATTTTATTTGGATTTTATTTGATGTTCTTGCTACCGAACATTAGGAGCCGACGTTTCGGAGGAGCCCGGACTTGATCTAGAGGCTCTCCCCACCCACGACCAGCAACAAGGCACATATACTCCCCTCATTTGAATCATATTGATCCTCTTTTTTTGACTGCATGATTTCAAATATGTTCTATCACTTGCTTGCATGCTAAGTTAAAATATATATGTCACTTGGTGGGTAGAACTTAGTTATCTCCTACTTAGTAGTCTATGTTGGATGTCCTTATTCCTTTGTAGCCTAAGAGGATAGTATTAATTGGGTTTGGTCAGCGAAAGCTTAGCCATGCTTAGAGTCAACGTGGTAAAGCGATCGATGGAGTAATTCTGTTGGTCGTACGACTTCAATTGTGAATAATTTACTATGTGATACTGGTGATGATGATGATGGATTACGTGTGAGCTCTGAATTGGACTTGAACGGGTGATAGGGGATGATGGGAGGATGGATCCCGGACACGTAGCCCCGTTCGAGTAAATTAAGGACCGAACATTGTGCCAATCCCTTCAAGTTACTATACGTACGACCACACATGTTTATGGGGACACTTGGCCAATTTCCTGTGCATGCTCGTGCCATTGGATACCAGCGAGGCAACTTGTGTTAGAGGGTGGGGTGGCAGGGTGGACCATCCTTGGTGTGTCCTCATGCTTGGGTGTGATGGGCCTTGGACAAATCCACTGCAACGGTTGGCTCTCTCCTGCACTCGTGATGAGGGGAGTGGATAAAGTCAACTCGGGTGACCTAATAGACTGGCATGTACATCTAAGAGGCTTTGGCATGGCTTGCTGTGTCATGTGGGTAAAGTCATACACCTCTGCAGAGTGTTAAAACTGTTCGAACAGCCGCATCCAAGGTTAATGACGAAAACTTGTGAGGCGAGACACTGATGTTAGCTCATGGTTCAGTTTGGGTATTGGTTTTGGGCATGGTGGGATAGCCAATGTGTCTTTTGGAGCACAGGGTTGCTCGTGGTGTATAGTCGGACAGAGACCAAGGGCGGATAGAGCCCGAGCAGGTTGTGGTTATGGTCGGATAGAAACCAAGGGCGGTTAGAGCCCCATGGATTGATTATGATGGGTTTATGATGATGAATTATGATGGATGTTACAAGCATTACGTTTCGAAATGTTTTCCTCAAATGCAATTTACAACCTACTCATATCCATGTCTTGCAAAAAAAATACAAATTATGCTAAAAGTACTGCTAGCCCTTCCTTGAGTACATAATATTCATGATTGAGGATATACATTACCTCTTTGTGCTGGGTACCATCTGTACTCAACCGATGTGCTGCAATTTTAGGTGAAGACGACCCCGTGCTTGAGTATTACTGCCAAGCCGAGCATGGTGACGCTAGCGGGCAAGCGGAGTTCTAATTTCCAGTCGGTTGCCCATGGGGTTAATGGGGCATACCACGCTGGTCTTTTATTAATTTATGATGTCTTTCCGCTGCTATTTTGGTGAACAAACTTGTATTTTCGCTGCAGTGAAACTCTGGTTATGTTAAAAACTTACTGTTCGAGCAACAGTCCATGTTACTCGGATGGATGTAAATTTTGTCCGAAGATGTATGTGTCGTGCTATCCATCATTGTGAGGATATGTGCGTGATGGTAGCTGATCTTGGGATCCATCATCAGGCACATATCCGGGCACCCGGTTTACATTCATTTCAACGAAGGTCGCCCCTGTATACCGCTGCATGCTCGGGTTGGGAGCTAAAATGCTCGGATTGCTCTTGGGCAGCTAGTATGTTATTTTCCAACCACATGAACAGCGAATGGGCAAAGACTTCATTGGGCCGAATGTAAATTTAGAAGGGGGCGCCACAGGGGTTGGTATCAGAGCACATGTGACTGCAGGTTAGAACTTAGCATGGCCGCCAGCTAGCTAGAAAGGCTTTGTCCAAACTATTTTAACTATGAAATGAGTTTTGAAACATAAGTTTGCTAAATTTTCTCCTCATCTATCTTATATTCATCCTTACCTTCATATTCATTTGGTTTCGCAAATTGGGATTTTTCCTAACTCTTCTCTCTCTAAAATGGTAGATGACTCGCGGACGACTTGTTTTGGTCACTCGTGCCGAGGGAGTCGATGGATATCCTTCTCTCCTTCGAGATCTCCTTTCGAATGCCAATTACACTTATGCCCCAGAGTATGCTGTCTACACCAACACTCAAGGACCAAGCATGGAGGACTACATTGCCACGGTCACCATCACCGCAAGGATCGCGACGAGAAGCAGCCAATATCACTTCGAAGCAAGGGGAACTACAATTGCCATGGCTATTCAAGAAGTTGCTCGTATTGCCATGTCCTTTCTTCGTAGTGAGCATCGGGAGTTGGCATGAGCGCCGTACACCTATTTTCCATAGCTGGGCAACGACTCCCATAACAACTTCTTCGTTGAACCAGCAATGGACGGGGATCCGACCATCCGTTCTTTGGCGGGCTTAGTTCGCACTATGGACCGAGCTCACCGTTGCCTTCTTCGTGAGCTTTGGGCTATTCGTGCTTACCTTGGAGCAGCATGTGAGCAACTTCACCACCTTGCTCGGATCAGACTTGTGTCTCGGGATGCCTTAGGATCCTATGGCATATCTCCTCGAGAGCCTGTTCCACCTTATTTCCAGCTTCTCGTGTTGATGGAGTAGAGCCACCAAAGACTTTTGTTTGCAACCATGAGAGTCTTTCTACTCTCTTGGGTCCTCCTCAGCGTCTCACCAATCCTTGAGACCCTGAAGACCTCGGTTCACCAGGATATCACCTCCTTACAGTATTCCCCGATGGCTTTGATAGAGATCTAGGCTATGTTAGAAATGATTAGTGAGTAGAACCATGGTCGGAGAGTGTGTTCTCTCCATTATGAACCTATGTATTTGTATGGTGAACTTGGCTCTTCGTCCCAAGCGGCTACCACTAGCCTACGGGCTTTGTATTTGTGTAACTATGTTGGAAAACTACCAATTTGTCTTAATGGATCTTGTTTGCCCTATGGGTCTTTGGCTCTTATCAAGATTGAATTTATGAGCACCTTGCTCACTGCATGCATGTAGGATCAACATTGGTTGCTTGTTGTCCCATTCCATTCCATTCTACCTTATCAGCTATCCATCATCCGAGTTGCTAACTTTTTGTTTTGGTTTGGCAACAGGATGACAGGAGCCAACACTCGACCTCGCTCGTAGTTTGGGGTGCTTCTTCATCCCAGAACCCTCCACCTGCTGGCTCTCAAGCTGGGGATAGCGCCCATGCCAATCCCGAGCATCCTCAACATCAATCGGAGGAGAACTTACCGCCACCACCTCCAACTATGGCTCAGGTTCTTGCTCTCATTGAGCAAAATCGCCAAGATCAGACCCTCATTCTGCAGCAGATTGCTCGCAACACTGCTCCTACTGCGGGCAATGCTTAAGGTGCTGGAGGAGCAGCGCATCGTGCAACGGGAGGGCTCGCTGAATTTCTTCGCACCCAACCGCCAACCTTCTCCTGTTCTGAGGATCCACTCGACGCGGATGACTGGCTTCGTACCATCGAGCGCAAGCTCACTGTTGCTCACTGCTCTGAAGATGAGAAAGTTCTCTTCGCATCTCACCAACTGGAAGGCGCGGCTTGTGCGTGGTGGGACAGTTTCGTCACCATGCAGCCTGCCGGACATATTATCACTTTGGAAGAGTTCTGTACGGGTTTTCACGGAACTCATGTCCCAACTGGTATCAGGGCCATGAAGAGGCGAGAATTTCTAGCATTGAAGCAAGGCCGCAAGTCCGTCATAGAGTATCTACACGAGTTCAAGTTTCTTGCTTGTTATGCCCCCGACGACGTCTCTAATGACGAACACAAGTAAGATCGGTTCATGAACGGTCTCTCTGATGAGCTGCAGCTAGAGCTCGCTGCAAATGACTTTCGGGACTTCCAACATATGGTCAACAAGGCTATTATCGTGGAAGAAAAGTGGAACAAGATAGATGAATCACGCAAGCGCAAGAGGGCAGAACAGATTTCAACAAGCAGTAGCTCGCTAGTGCAGCGTGCATGGCAGCCCGACCTCAACTTCAAGCTCCACCTCCCCAAAGGCCTCAAGCCCCTCTACCCCGACTAACTCAGCAGAGGTTTCCACCTACCCTGGGTGGGAATCAGTAAGGAGGCAATGTCCATGCTCGCCCGGACACGACTTGTTTCACCTGCGGGCAGCCCAGACACTTTGCAAACCGGTGGCCAAAAAGAAATCAAGGAACAGCCAACGCAAGGTCACCTGTCATGCCCGGACGTGCAGCACCACCTCAGAATCCTGCTCGGAAGCTTCCACAAGTGCAGCAGCATGGTCGCATCAACCATGTTAAGACGGAGGAAGCCCAGGATGCACTGGACGTGGTTTTAGGTACGCTCTCTATCAACTTGTGCTCGGCCACTGTTTTATTTGACTCTGGAGCATCTCATTCCTTCATCAAAAAGAAATTTTCTGCTTCACATGGTTTTTCTATCCAAGCTTTGCATTCCTCCCTTCGCATTCATGCCCAGGAATGACCTTTAGAGCAGACCGAGTTAGCCGGGGAACAAGGGTTGACATCAATGGGGTAGAATTCTTGGCCGACCTTATCTTGGTCGACATGGGGGACATTGATGTCATACTAGGTATGGATTGGCTGTCCAAGCATCATGGACAAATCAACTGTGCCAAAAAATCTATCTCTCTTACCAACACCACCGGTGAACAAGTCAAGTTTTCATCTAGGTCCAAATCAACTCATCTCTATGCCTTGAGAGGTGATGTTTTCCCTAGGATTAGTGATCTACCTGTGGTATGTGACTACCCGGATGTCTTTCCCGAAGAACTACCTAGGATGCCACCTGACCGGAAAGTAGAATTTATCATCGAATTGCTGTCCGGGACCGCCCCAATATCAAAACAGCCATATAGGATGCCTCCCAATGAGTTAGCAGAACTGAAGAAACAACTTATGGAGCTGCAGGAGAAAGGTTTCATCCGTCCGAGCTCCTTACCATGGGTTGCCCGGCGCTATTCGTAAAGAAAATGGATGATAGCTTAAGGATGTGTGTGGATTATCGACCGTTGAACGAAGTCACAGTCAAAAACAAGTATCCCCTGCCCCGGATTGATGATCTATTCGATCAGATGACCGGAGCCCATGTATTCTCAAAAATAGACCTGAGGTTGGGCTATCACGAAATCAAAATCAGAACAAAGGACATTCCAAAGACGGCTTTCTCAATACGATATGGACTGTATGAGTATACCGTCATGTCCTTTGGCTTGACCAATGCACCGGCGTACTTCATGAATCTCATGAATTCAATCTTCATGGAGTTTCTTGACAAGTTTGTCATCATCTTCATTGATGACATTCTCATCTATTTGAAGACCGAAGAAGAGCACCTTCGGCTTGTATTGGACAAACTTTGAAAGCACCGACTTTACGCCAAATTCAGCAAGTATGAATTTTGGCTAAAGGAGGTTGCCTTCTTAGGTCATATCATACCCCAAGGTGGTGTGGCTGTAGACCCAAGCAAGGTACAAGATGTACTGATTTGGAAACAGCCCACCAATGTCACCGAAATCCAGAGTTTCCTTGGTCTTGCCGGCTACTACCGGCGATTTATTGAAAATTTCTCCAAGATTGCCCAACCACTGACCCAACTCTTAAAAAAGGATAAGAAGTTCGAATGGTCACAAGAGTGTAAGGGAAGTTTCCAAACTTTGAAGAACTGCTTGACCACCGCTCCTGTCTTAAGTCCTACCGGATATCTACAAGAGCTTCGACATCTACTGTGAAGCATCTCACCATGGACTTGGTTGCATTCTCAAGCAAGATGGCAAAGTCGTGGCTTATGCATCAAGGTAATTAAGACCCCATGAAGTCAGCTATCCCACCCATGATCTCGAGCTAGCAGCAGTTGTGCACGCTCTCAAAATTTGGCGACATTTCTTGCGCGGAAAACATTGCGAGGTCTACACCGACCATAAGAGCCTCAAGTATATCTTCACCCAATCGGATCTGAATGGTAGGCAAAGAAGATGGTTGGAGTTAGTCAAAGATTATGATATAGGTCTTCACTACCATCCAGGCAAGGCCAATGTGGTTACCGATGCGTTAAGCCGGAAATCACAATGCAATTGCATCTCAACTGAGTCAGAATCAGATGCCTTATGCGTCGAATTTCAGAAGCTCGGTTTGGAGATAGTTCAAGGAGGATATCTTGCTTCCATGGAGATAAAGCCAGACCTCCTGGATCAGATTAAGGATGCCCAAAAGATAGACAAGGGCATGGTGCGTATCCGAGCTAATTTGAACGCGGGCAAGGCAGATTGCTTCACCAAAGACGCAGAAGGTGTCCTATAGTTTGGAAAACGCCTAGTGGTGCCAAACAACAAAAAGCTAAAAGCGTCCATCCACAATGAAGCTCACAACTGTCCATTCTCGATTCACCCCGGAGGTACCAAGATGTACCAAGATCTGAAGCAAAAATTTTGGTGGACTCGCATGAAGCGGGAAATTGCCCGATATGTTGCGGAATGTGACATATGTCAACGCGTGAAGGCCGGCCATCTCAGGCCAGCGGTACTCTCCAACCGTTGCCCGTGCCTGAGTGGAAATGGGATGAAGTTGGTATAGATTTTATCACCGGCTTACCTAAGACGCAGAAAGGTTTCGACTCTATTTGGGTAATAGCTGATCGAATGACCAAATCTGCCCATTTTCTCCCTGTCAAGGTCAATTACCATGTGAGTAATTTGGCGGAGCTTTATCTATCACATATCGTGTCTCTTCACGGTGTTCCCGAGAGGATAGGTTCAGATCGAGGCCCTCAATTCACTTCTCATTTTTGGGAGTGCCTCCACCGAGCAATGGGAACCAAGCTTTCCTTTAGCACAGCATATTATCCTCAAACCGGTGGACAAACTGAAAGAGTCAACCAAATCCTTGAAGACATGCTCCGAGCATGCGTCCTATCCTGTGGCAAGGATTGGGAGAAATGACTACCCTTTGCCGAATTTTCGTACAATAATAGTTATCAGTCTTGTCTTCAAATGACTCCATTTGAAGCTCTCTATGGGGAAGTGTAGGACTCCCCTATATTGGTCCGAATCTGGAGAAAGGCCATTATCTAGTCCTGACTTAGTTGCTGAGGCTAAGGAGCAAGTTAGGTTGATCCGAGAGTGATTGCGAGCAGCACAGTGTCGACAAAAGAGCTATGCTGATCGTCGTCGACGCGAGCTTAGCTTCGAGATGAACGATCATGTCTATCTCAAGGTTACCCCGCTGAAGGGTACCCGTCGTTTTCATGTGAAGGGAAAGCTTGCACCTCGCTACATCGCTCTATTCCGAATCCTATCCAAGCGAGGAGCAGTAGCTTAAACTTCCATCTTTCTTCTCTGACGTGCATAATGTCTTTCATGTCTCTCAACTCAAGAAGTGTCTTCGAGTTCCAATCGAAGCAACCGAGTTGGAAAATCTTGATCTTCAATTTAATCTCTCCTATCGAGAACATCCCATTCACATTCTTGAAGAAAGGGAGCGCACAACAAGAAGCAAGACCGTGAAGTTCTACAAGGTGCAATTGAGCAACCACACTAAGGATGAAGCAACATGGGAACGTGAAGATTTTCTCCGTGCAACTTATCCTTACCTCTTCACCGAGACAGCGGAATCTCGGGGCGAGATTCTTTAGGGGAGGTGCATGTGACCAATTTGTTAAATTGCGTATAGCTATGCATATCATTAGCATGTTCATTTTTACAAAAGTTTTTGCATTCAACCACCATGCTCTATGGTGGAAATATAAGGCTTTTAACTTTAAACCCTCTGGCCAAGCCACTAGAGTAGTAAGACCTAGCCCGACGGGCATGTTTCCTAAATGCCCGAGCTAGCTGTAGCTTGCCCGAGCAAGATAGAGTCCACCCGAGCTCTATCAAGCAAGGTAGTGACTGTGCCGGACTTCACCGAGCTCTTCCCAAGCTTGGTTGCTACCCATCCGAGCGGATTATCACCTGTCCAAATTAGAGGATGTCCGGAGAAAGCTGCCCGAGTTATAGATGGTCGAACCGAGCAACAGAAGATCTGACCGGGCAAGGAGAAGCTCAGGTAAGCTCGTACCTATTCAAACAACCCAGCCACCACATCTATTCTTTATTCCATTTGCCCTCCCAAGATGTCGGTAAATCTTCTATCCTTTGGTGACTTGGGCGATCTTCTTGAGCAGCCTAGACCCTTATCTTGGGACCTGGACCTACTTGTCAATGGGAGAGTATACCTCTATTTAAACCCCTCTCCACCCACTTCATCCAGCCCTCACCCTCATTCTTCCCACGTCCAAGTTACGGGATACAGAAAAACGACAAAGTCGTTCTTCATCTCCACCTCCACCACTTTCAAATCTCCACCCAAACCCCCAAGAATCCATATAGGGTGTTATATATCGTTGGAAAGCTGAAATCGTAGGCTATCCATTCCACTCTATGGTAAGCACATGCACAAAGTTTTGCGATGGATTCCTCTTTCGTTTCTCTTTGCTATTCGGTTTTGGCACAGTAAAGGCTGATTTCGTTTTCTGCCCATCTATGCCCTCTTTCTTCAAATATAGGCCATGGAATGAGCAGGAGTAACCTCTATACTTCCTAGGCTTCAAGTACATCCAACTCCCTTGCACGATCACAAGGTTTTGGGTGAGTTCTTGATGCTTCTCATCTCTATACTTTGCTGTTCTTGACTGCAGCGAGGTAATCTGCTCGTTTCTCACCTTGCATGTCACTTTGGTTCACATGCAAGCTTAGGGATGAGCATGGAGACTATCTCCATGATCTAAGGGAAGGGTAGAACTAGACCCATGGCACAGGAAGTAAAGGAACCGTGAGGAACAAGCCCAGAGCAGCTAGCATCATCTTGGGATTTAACCGGCGTGATCGTCTTCGACTTCTCCATTCATCAAACGTCCATTTCATAGCAAGGCTTTTCTTCTTTGGGTAAGGACCCTTCCCTATCTGTTCTTAATGTCTTTCATTTGCTTGGATCTCATGGCCAAGCCTTTCCGTGGTGAACCGAAGAACCCCAGCCACCGAACCCAAGGCACTCTGTCTCAGCCTTCTTTCCAGGACTGTAGTGCAGAAAAAGGATTCTTATAAAATCATCCATAGCTCGGATGGAAAAGTGCTCTACATCAAAAAGATGCACCTCGAAATTCTCTACAACTTTCGTGTTGAGCCCGAGTTTAACCGAGCTCATTAGTGACCTACCCGAGTTAGAGCTAGTTGAGCCCGAGTTTACCCGAGCTCATTAGTAACCTACCCGAGCTAGAGCTAGTTGAGCCCGAGCTTAACCGAGCTCATTAGTGACCTATCTGAGCTAGAGCTAGTCGATCCCGAGCTCATCTTTCCCACCAAAAGTTGTTCGTACTGAGCAACATACAGTCTGTGCGACCCTCCCGAGCAAGATGATGTATGCCCGACCAAGAGCAAGTCCTAACCGAGCAAGATATGTCATATCCGATCAAGAGAATTCACTCCCGGGCAAGAGGATGTCCATCCCGAGCTTAGTCCTTACAGCCCCGAGCTAGTTTTGTCCTCCCCGAGCTAAGAGACTCATTCCCGAGCTACCTCGGTCGATCCCGAGCTTAGTCCTTACAGCCCCAAGCTAGTTTTGTCCTCCCCAAGCTAAGAGACTCATTCCCGAGCTACCTAGGTGGATCCCGAGCTTAGTCCTTACAGCCCCGAGCTAGTTTTTCCTCCCTAAGCTAAGAGACTCATTCCCGAGCTACCTCGGTCGATCCCGAGCATAATTCTTACAGCACCGAGCTAGTTCTGTCCTCCCTGAGCTAGGAGACTCGTTCCCGAGCTACCTCGGTCAATCTCGAGCTTAGTCTTTACAGCCCCGAGCTAGTTTTGGCACCCAAACTTCAAATAGCTCGATCTCACTCATCCGAACTCGGATTTGGGTGATTCTTTTCGCAAAATTTGCATTAGCTCTTGAACTTGCTAATTCTCTAAAAATATTTGATGTTCCTATTTTTTTAGTATTTTATTTATATTTTATTTGGTATTTTTGCTACCGAACATTAGGAGCCAACGTTCCGGACGAGCCCGGACTTGATCCAGAAGCTCTCCCTACCCACGACCAGCAACAAGGCACATATACTCCCCTTATTTGAATCATATTGATCCTCTATTTATGACTGTATGATTTCAAATATGTTCTGTCACTTGCTTGCATGCTAAGTTAAAATATATATGTCACTTGGTGGGTAGAACTTAGTTATCTCCTACTTAGTAGTCTATGTTGGATGTCCTTATTCCTTTGTAGCCTAAGAGGATAGTATTAATTGGATTTGGTCAGCGGAAGCTTAGCCGCTTAGAGTCAACATGGTAAAGCGATCGATGGAGTAATTCTGTTGGTCGTACGACTTCAATTGTGAATAATTTACTATGTGATACTGGTGATGATGATGATGGATTACGTGTGAGCTCTGAATTGGACTTGAATGGGTGATAGGGGATGATGGGAGGATGGATCCCGGACACGTAGCCCCGTTTGAGTAAATTAAGGACCGAACATCGTGCCAATCCCTTCGAGTTACTATACGTACGACCACACGTGTTTATGGGGACACTTGGCCAATTTCCTGTGCATACTGGTGCCGTTGGGTACCAGCGGGGCAACTTGTGTTAGAGGGTGGGGTGGCAGGGTGGACCATCCGTGGTGCGTCCTCGTGCTTGGGTGTGATGGGCCTTGGGCAAATCCACTGCAACGGTTGGCTCCCTCCTACACTCGTGGAGTGGGGAGTGGATAAAATCAACTCGGGTGACCCAATGGACTGGCATGTACATCTAAGAGGTTTCGGCATGGCTTATTGTGTCGTGTGGGTTAAGTCGTACACCTCTACACAGTGTTAAAACTGTTCGAACAGCCGCGTCCAGGGTTAATGACGAAAACTTGTGAGACAAGACACTGATGTTAGCTCATAGTTCAGTTTGGGTATTGGTTTTGGGCATGGTTGGATAGCCAATGCGTCTTTCCTAGCACAGGGTTGCTCGTGGTGTATGGTCGGACAGAGACCAAGGGCGGATAGAGCCCGAGCAGGTTGTGGTTATGGTCGGATAGAAACCAAGGACGGTTAGAGCCCCATGGATTGATTATGATGGGTTTATGATGATGAATTATGATGGATGTTACAAGCATTACTTTTTGAAATGTTTTCCTCAAATGCAATTTACAACCTACTCATATCCATGTCTTGCAAAAAAAATGCAAATTGTGCTAAAAGTACTGCTAGCCCTTCCTTGAGTACATAATATTCATGATTGAGGATATACATTACCTCTTTGTGCTGGGTACCATCTGTACTCAACCGATGTGCTGCAATTTCAGGTGAAGACGACACCGTGCTTGAGTACTACTACCAAGCCGAGCACGGTGACGCTAGCGGGCAAGCGGAGTTCTAATTTTCAGTCGGTTGCCCGTGGGGTTAATGGGGCATACCACGCCGGTCTTTTGTTTATTTATGTTGTCCTTCCGCTGCTATTTTGGTGAACAGATTTGTATTTCCGCTGCAGTAAAACTCTTGTTATGTTAAAAACTTACTGTTCGTGCAGCTATCTATGTTGCTCGGATGGATGTAATTTATGCCCGAAGATGTATGTGTTGTGCTATCGATCATTTTGAGGATATGTGTGATATGGTAGCTGATCTTGGGAGCCATCATCGGGCACATATCTGGGCACCCGGTTTACATTCGTTTCAACAAAGGTTGCCCGTGTGTATCACTGGGCAAATATCGCTGCATGCTCCGGTTGGGAGCTAATATGCTTGGCTTGCTCTTGCACAGCTAGTATATTATTTTCCAACCACATGAACAACGAGTGGGCAAAGACTTCACTGAGCCGAATGTAAATTTAGAAGGAGGCGCCACAGCACATGTCGGTGACTCCGTCTTGTGGCCGACGTTGGGGATGACGTCAGCCACGTGAAGGGTTCATTTGGTTCTCCGGCCAAACTCTAGCGATCCTTCGGCGGGAGACTAGCGGTGCTACGATCCACCATCCTACTGGTTAATGATTGGAATGGATTCGGACTGGGTACTGGCTGGAGCATTGTCGGTAGCGAGCCAGAACAGCGGCACCATGCGCACGGGTGATGGAATGCTACGGGAGCATGATTTTGTGGCGAAGGATGGGGGATGGTCAGTACACCGATATAGGAAGCATATAGGGATTACTAGGGAGCTACCTGAGGTGGTGCTAAGCTCGGAGAAGGTGGAGGCAAGCAGTCACCGTGGAGGAGGTAGTGGCCGAAACAGGATCACGTCGTCGGGGAGCTCCGGTGAATCCTGACCAAAATTGAAGGCAAGATCGAGAGGGGCGCCACCTAGAAAAGCTAGGGACACACGGAATCGATCAGCAACGTACCATGTTGGCGGCGAGACAAAAAGGGCTGAACGACAGCAATGGCGAAGGGAGAGGGAACCGGGCCGACCTAGGGCTTAAATAGGAGAAGGAAGTTGCGGGGAGGTAGAGGCTTGTCCCGCGGTGAGGGGTTCAAGGGAGGAGCGGCGACGGGGCGGTGCGAAGCAACAATGATGTCGGGTACGACGGGGGCGCTGCAGCCTGACGAGGGTATGGGGTGTGAAGCGTGGCTGAGTGGAGCTGAGGATGCTAGGCACGGCGGTGCCAGCGATGATGCCGGCACTGTGAAAGCAGAACTTCTCGGTAGTCTGTTTCAATGATCTGGTTGATTTGATATCTGAAATTGTTGATACAAAAAAGGGTTCTTACATCAGCACACGCGGGCTTTGGAAATAAGTTTCCTATCAGCACCGGGAGCTTGGTCCAAGGCGTGCCGGCAGATTTGATCCTACAATTGGCAAGAGGACTGAATTAGCTTTTGCCTAGCCGATTAGATCGGTAATATGATGAATCTACCGCACTTAAAACAGATTCAGACAGAGTAATGGGCAATGAAACTATCGGCTTGGATTAGATCCAAACCAATAATATGAAGGGTAAACAATCCACTGCTTAGCCGATAGAATCAACTGAACAATAGAAAGACGATAAACAAACTATCAACTAGCCAATGGTATCTTCTAGATGATAGAACGAAAGGGTAAACAGACTATCGACAAATAGCAAGCTATAAGCCAATAAAACGAGGGGTAAACAATCTGCCACCAACGATTGTGTTGGTCGGCAGAAATAGGAGTCAAACCTAACCCTTGATCAAAACGGCGATGCACAGCAATATCAACAAAGATAGTATTTCAACTGAAAGCTGATGCAAGTTCATAGATCGAACTTAGTCGAGGCAGTGCTTACTTGTAAGAACTCTCAGGTTGTATCTCGAAGCCGATCGAAAGGTAATGCACAACAAGTCGATCGAAATCTAAATACGACAAAACTACTCTAATGCGATAAAAAGTAAAGAACAAGTAAAAGTAGATGTATTTGATTGATGTGCGGATGGATTACACGTACTTAAGGGCAGATTATTTATACAGACTTTTAGACTTAACTATAACTAGGACTCTTAACTTGTATTCGATACAAACTCGACCTTATCTTCTATATTTGACTAACTTATCCTAACATACCAGATTTTGTCCGATCCAGACTCATCTTTCAATTTATATCCTTCTACTCGATCTAGACTCTTTCATATCTTTAGCTGGTCTTTCTTGCCGGTTTTGGATATTTCCATATATACCTGTCAGCCAATTTTGGGCATCGCAATATTTTGTTTTTAGCATGTTTCCTTCAAGGCCCATGCCGATTTTTAGCCCATCGGCTTTTGCCAAATGTTGGTGTCAACACATGCCCCCAATTTTGGGATATAATGTTTATGTCTCAAAATTATTGGCTATTGTATCTGCCTCACACTCTATCTTGATGATATCACTAGCCAAAAGGATACGCCATTACCATCTGCATTGAATCGCACGAGCACCACCGGCATTGGTTACCGCACAACTTCCTCATTAACTCTTGTGACAACGTGTGTGAATTTGTTTCAGTTTCGGCACCATCGCGTGGCAAAACTCCTTCATATTCCCGATCCTATCTCCACCTGCAACATTTCAACTAGCCACGTCTCCCCTATAAATAGGGACAACAATGATAATTTTTACCACATTGCTCTCCACAACAAGGTATCAAAACTCCACGGCTTTCACAGTAAAAAACCTCTTTTTTCCCTAATCACCATGTCGGCTCTTCCTTTTCTTATCCCTCTACCTTGTTTGAAGAGTCCGATGCCCATTCTGATAGTGACACCAACTCTAAGCCCATCGGCTACCCCACCGATGAGGACAATGACTCGGCCATCGCCGCAGTCCTCTAGGCAGAACTTTCTGCCAAAGTTAGGGCAGTGGAAGAAGTTGCTAATGATGTGACTATTGCATAGCTCCTCTATGAGGACTACACCGCTGCTAGTATCGCCATCGACGGCGACACCGGTGATGTGGCCCCTCTCGTTGCTGATGAGGGAGAAGGAGACGGTGATGCGGTCACAGCGGCTGAAGAAGGAGGTGGTGGAGAGGATCGAGATGTGGATCTCGACACCGCTGTCGTTCCTCGGGCTAATGCCCTCCTTGCCATCATTGTCTCTATTGATGAGAATGACTGACCGGTGCCAACACCGAGCCCCACAGCCGATCCCATGCCACCGTACTCCCCGATTAGCTCCTCCGGCAGCAACCAGGGCAGCGGCAGAAACTTCTTCGCCATCAGCTGCAATCACGACGAGAACAAGCGCCTCTGGTTCTTTTAGGGTTTTAAATCAACTTTTGAAACGTAGCCGATAGGTTCTTTATAGATTCTAGTCTTCGGGCTTTTCAATGAAAATCTTCGTTAGCTTAAGTATGCATCGGTTTTACCAACTTCTGTCAACTTAATTTTCATGTAACCGTCAATTCCTCATTGATCTCACTAGTCGATACGTACCTCGTATTTTGCACACAGTTTCATTGACTTGAAGCTGATTCACAACTTGTTCTCATCTTTGCCGTTGGAATCTTTAGATCCACCGTTAACTCAAAATGACAAGTTGCATTTTACCTCGCATCTTTCTTGTGTCGTAGTGAAACCCTATTTTTCACTATGACTATAAATACTGGGACCATCCCCTGTCATTTTCATGCCTCCAAGCTTCTAATCCCTTGGTTATCGGCTTTCACACCTGCATCGGCTTACAGTCTCTTCTTCCAGACTTGAGCGTTCTTCCTCCCTTCCCTCCATTCAGTAATCATGTCTCAGGTACTTCTTCCAATTCTTGACTTTCCTTATACCTTTACCCTTGGTCCGGTGGGAAACCTCACCCCATCGGAAATCATAAATTTGCATGTCCCCCATCTTAATTCCCTTGTTTGTTGTGGGTGCAAATGTGGAAGGTTGGAAGGATAGCTTCCAAGCCTAGCCGATAGAACTAGCTAGCTGGAAGAATTGGTTCATTAGGGTATTGGTTGTTAAGAAGTTTGAATAGGAAGAAATAGGGATAGCCGACTACCTACTCCTTTCCTTATTCAAGCCCACTGCTAATGAATCTATGCCGGCGGCCATCAGCTACTTCTGGTCCGATACGTTCAACGCCTTTATGCTCAAGCCAAGACGAATCGGACCAACCCTACTTGACGTTTCTATGTTATGCGGTCTCAGGCCTAATGGGGAGCAACCATCGTCTTATGAACTCTCAGTTTCCTACAAGTTGATTTCTCAAAAGGGGAAGGAGGAACCGATACATAGAGGACAATAATCCTAGAGAAGGCCCAGTATCGGACAAAGAGCATGTCGCCTTCCTTAACATATGGCTGGATCGCTTTGTGTTTTGTGGAGCGTCTCTTGGTCCGACGCAAATACATCAAGGTCTTGTTGAGAGGTTGCTTCGCGAAGACTGAGTATCCTTAGCCAAGTTACTCCTAGGATCGGCTTATCAAATGATGCACATCATCCGATCTAGGCTATATACTGGACTCGGAGGCCATACCATAGGAAATATAGGGGGTCCTATGTGGTTTATACAGCTCTGGCTATACACACAGTTTCATTGGCTTTGGGAGACCCCTATGAATTCCTAGATCCACTTCCCCCGCGAAGACATACCGGCGAATGAAGACATGGAGTACAAACCAAGCCGATCCTTTGGAGAGGTCATATCCTTAGGCCAAAGCTCAGCTAAACTTAACACATCAGCCATGGTTAAATACTTTGATTTCTTTTTTCACTTGGCAGCTGATAAAGTCCAATTCCCTCATTTTGCCTCTCCGATCACCTCAATGAGGAATCTTGAGAAATGTTGAAATACTCCATTTCCCCTTGTACTCTGGTCGTCGGTTTGAACACTCGAGCCAGGACCTTCAAACCCTCTTATGAATTTTATCATGCTTCTAACTATGCCTGACAACTTGGCTTTACGCAAGTCGTCCCTGACTTGATATTAAACCGGCAACTCCAGCCTCAACTCCCATCGACCAAGAATACCATAAGTGCCATCCTTGGCTTGGCTGATGACTTATTCTGCACTGATCTTCCATCACTCCACCTTGGATGCAAAACTTCTCTTCCTATTAAGCAATGGTGGCAGCCCATCTCTGATGCCATCTTTCTAGCTGAGTTCAACACCAATCGGCTTTACCCAGATCTCCCCAGCCACCTCAAAGAGGCTCTTCAAGAGATCCTAGAGCCTATGTTGAGGAGGACGAGTCTTCCTTTGGTTCTTATTCGGGTAGCTGACTGACTTCCTATCTTTTTTCATTAATCATATAACACCTTAAGCTGATTTCAATCCTCTGTTTGCTTTTGCAGGCGGATCAGACTAAGAAGAACCGGAACTGTTGGCTACTCATTGGCCAACATATATCCCGACGCCCGTACTTTCTCTGAGCTGGCGGTGAAGAAGGGCAAGGCTAAGAGTAAGTCCTCGCCACATCGGCTTTCATCCATACATATTGGTTTACTATCCTACTCAGCCGATGTACCAATTGCAGATGTCAAGCGCCTGGCGTCGAAGAAGGATGCCCTAAGGCTAAAGAAGTGCAAGACAGCCCCACCACCACTGATACTGCTGATGTGATGGAGGACGTAGCTGAATCTCAGCCCCAGAGATTGGCTCCTCAAGAGGTATGTTTTTTCGCTCAGCTTTTGTCAAGAACACCTCAAATTATTCCTGATTGCTTCATTTTAGAATACGATGGTGGACATTCTCACCGTCACACTTCCATCAGATCCCAAGCCGACTCAAGCTCCTGCTGTTGCTACCCCCCCCTGATCAGGTACATATTTTTCTTTCTTCGATTGGTTCTTTATGCCTCAGAAATTATATTGATTATTCTTTCCCTTTGCAGGCTCCCTCAAAGCTGATCAAGGGGGCCCCTGACATCACCGCTCTCCTAGACTTTGATCTAGGAGAGTTTGAAGATAAAGATGATGAGGGAGTGGACTCCCGTCCTATGACCGATCTGTCCAGGATCTCCAAGGAGGTGGGCCAAGTGTCGGTTTCAATTATCATCACCCTGAAGATCCTAGAGAAGCCCAAGCAATTGGAGCTCCTTCTCACCATCAATGCTGATGCCCTTCTCTTGGATGCCCTTCTCTTGGATGCACAGTCGATTTGCAATGCAGTCCAAGACCTAGACGTCTTCCTTCCAAAGGCTGCTCAGAGCGCCCTTCTGTTGGCTTGCGACGTTGAATCGCACCAGGAGGGCTTGGCATCGGCTAAGAAGTGGATGGCCTAATGTGTAGCTCAGTGGGACGAGGAATATCTTCTCATGTTCTTGGCGGCAAGCGCCAATACCCACCAAGCGGCTTACCGGAAGCTCACCGAATCAGCCTTTAGCGCCACCAAGGATGCCGACGCCGCTTGACTGCCGACCTCATTTTGGAAGACAAGCTGAAGGCGGCGAACGACTAACTGGCACAGGCCATCCAAGTCAAAGAAGAAGCTGATGCATATGCCCTGCTCTAGAAGCAGAAGGTCAAAGAATGCATTGCCTCCGTCAAGTAGCAAAAGTCCCGGATCATCGAAGTTATAGGATTGGACAAGGATGATGAGGCGATTATCTGGTAGGTCCAAAAGATTCGGGCAGCGGCAGCAACGGCTGTCTCCAAGGTCATTTGTCCGATGCCAGTCCAAGTCGATTCCGAGTGATTGACTTTGTATTTTTCTTTTACAGCCTTGAGTCGACCCATGTAATTTTTTTCTATCTGATTTGACCTGAGTGCCTTGTATCCGATGTACCTGAACTACTTTTTAGTACAATGCTTTCACTTTGTTTTCCCTTTACTCTTAGTCTCCTATCCTTGTCTCCAAACTATCTCAACAGCAACATGTTTGAGATGATACTAAAGGCGACGTCCTGACGTCGGCTATTTCGATCTAAGTCGGCTATGATTAAGAGCCGACCCACACGCTAGGGTAGTATTTCTTTAAGTACTTGCCATTGATCGCTTTACGAAATACTTCTCCCTCCAATGTTTCCAAAATGTACGAGTTACCAGGTACCAATCTGCTTACGCGATATGGTCCCTCCCATGTAGGAGACCATTTTTCGTAGTAGTTATCCTTTGTGCTGATAGGCAGCATTGTCTTCCATACTAGCTCGCCTTCTGCAAAAGACTTGGCAACAACTCCTTTGTTGTAATATCTGGCCACTCCTGCTTTATTCTTTTTGATATGTTCTAACACTTTAAGCCAATACTCAGATAAATCCTCCAAATTGTCCATTGGCAGATTCTTGTAGTCACCGGCTTGTAACTCATCATGTTTATTTATCCGTAGTGAGCCGATACTAACCTCCAAAGCTAATACCGCTTCTTAGCCGTATACCAATTGATAAGGAAAAACCTTGGTTACTCCATGATATGCAATCCGATAGGTCCATGGTGAGTCCAGTAATGTTGTGTGCCATGTCCTTTGTTTCTTGTCTATCTTTCTCTTTATTTGTTTGATCAACCTTTTGTTAGGCGATTCGGCTTGCCCGTTGGCTTGAGCATAGTAAGGTGATGAGTTCAGTACCTTAATACCCAACTTTTGGCAAAGTCTTAAAAGCTCTCCGACATCAGCACTATCCCTTGGTCTGTCGTAATCGTCCGAGGAATTCCAAACCTGTAGACAATGTGTTTCTCAACAAAGCCAATAGCTCTAAAGGCTGTGACTCGTTTTAAGGGGATTGCTTCTACCCACTTGGTGAAGTAATCTGTAGCCATCAGGATGTATTTGTGCCCCTTTGACGAAGTAGGGTAGATTTGGCCGATTATATCGATTCCCCATCCTCTAAATGGCCATGGCTTGATAATCGGATTCATCGCTGATGCTGGAACTATCTGGACATTACCAAACTTTTGGCAATCTTGGCATCCATTGTAATATCTAAAGCAATCCTCCAACATCGTCAGCCAAAAGTATCATGTTCTCTTGATAAGCCACTTCATTTTGTGAGTCGATTGGTGAGTTCCACAAATCCCTTCGTGAACCTCTCCCATTATGACCTTGGCCTCTTCTGTACTAAGGCATTTAAGCAATAATCCATCTAAGGTCTGATTGTACAATACTCCGTCGAGTAGCACACAGTTTAGAGCCTTTCCTTTTATTTTTTTATCTTTACACCCTGAAGAGTTCTGTAGGTACCCAATGATCTCTTGCCTCCAATCGTCCTCCATGGTTGCGGCCTCTAATACATCCCTGGTTTCCATTGGCTTGTAACCAGACGCACTTTGTGCTAGTGCATTGGCTTCACAATTTTGTTCTCTGGGAACGTGAGTGATTTCAAATGTTCTAAATAAGTCAATAATATCCAAGCACTCATTCAAGTACCTGTTCAAAACTTCATCTTTGCACTAATAATTTCTAGGCACTTGTTGTACAATTGAGAGTGAATTGCCAAAAACCTCCACAGCATCGGCTCCTATGCTTTCCATCAATTGAAGTCCTTTTAACAAAACCTAATACTCCACCTAGTTGTTTGAGCAAGACGATTAAACCCTTAGCGCAAACTCAAACCTGCCCCCTTTAGGGATATTAGTAATAAGCCGATACCGCTCCCCTCACTACAAACTGATCCATCGAAGAACAATGTCTGAGGTGCAGTGCTGATCATCCCTTCAGTGACAGTAGGACAACGATTAGTGACAAAATCGGCCAACACTTGTCCCTTAAGCGCTCTAGCCAATTCATACTTCAGATCATACTCAATGAGTGCATATGCCCATTTTCCTAATCGTCCTTTCAATATTGGTGTGGACAACATGTACTTTATTACATCGGCTTTACAAATTACTTGCACTTTGAAGCCAGGACGTACTGCCTCAATTTGGTGCAAGCAAAGTATAAACATAAACATAGCTTCTCCACTGAAGGATATATCTAGTCTTGGCATCAATGAATCGTCGGCTTAGATAGAATATTATCTTCTACTTGCCTTCGACCTCTTATGCGAAGACTGTACCAATTGAGTCGTCTTCAGCTGATATGTAAAGTTTGAATGGGACCCCCTTTTGAGATGACGCCAACACCAGAGGGCAAGCCAAATGTTTCTTTATGTTGTCGAAGGCCTCCTGATGTTTCTTCTCCCAAACAAACTGTTGATCAGCTTGCAACCTCAATAAAGGCGTGAACGCCCCCAAGACATCCAGACAAGTTAGAGATGAATCGTCGGAGATAGTTGATCATCCCAATCATCCCAATTAACTACTGTAGGTCCTTTTTGCACTTAGGGGCTTCGCACATCATTATAGCATCCACCCTTTGCTAGCTAACCTCGATTCCCCTCTCATGCACCATAAACCGTAGAAATTGTCCAACGGATACACCAAAAGCACACTTCAGCGGATTCATCTTTAAACTAAACACCCTGGTCTTCTCCAGAACCTTTTGCAGATCGGTTATATGCTCTTGCTTTCAAGGGATTTAACAACTATGCCATCGATGTATATTTCCACCTGTAAGTCGATCAATTCATGATGTATCGAGTTTATCGCACGCTGGTAGGTAGCCCAAGCACTTTTCAGCCCGAAAGTCATAACGACTCACTTGAACAAGCCGATAGCACCTAGGCATCAAAACGCCGTTTTGTGGACAACGCCTTTGGCCATGAAAATCTTATTGTACCCCGTGTTGCCGTCCACGAAGCTAACTATATTATGCCCAGATGCAGCATCAATGAGCATGTTGGCTATAGGCATTAGGTATTCATCCTTTGGAGTTGCTTTGTTCAAGTCCCTGAAGTAAATGCATACCCTGATCTTCTCGTTTTTCTTCTTGAACGGGACTATGTTCAAGATCCACTCCGCATATCGGTAAGGCCTAATAAAGCAAGCTTCATGGAGTCGTTCAATTTCTGTCTTGATCGCTTCATAGATTTTAGGATTGAACCTCCTCAGTGCCTGTTTAAATGGTTCAAAACTAGGTTTTATCGGTAGCCGATGTTCAACTAACGATCAACTTAAGCCAGGCATCTCGTGGTACTCCCAAGCGAAACAATCCCAATACTCCTTGAGAAATTTTATTAATTCAACTTTAAACTCATCAGGTAGTTCAGTGCTTACAAAAGATGGCCTTTTCTTCTCGCCATCACCTATGTCAACTTCTTCTAAGGTATCAGCCAACATAAACCTTCGGCCCAACTTTTCTTCAAAATCTTCTATGGCTTTAGATCCCATAAGCACGTCACAATTACAACCATCTCATTTTCCATTATGATTGGCTTGAAGCTAGATTGATTAACATTGATAAAGACAAAATCTTCTAGCACTTCTCCAGATAAGCACTCGATGTCACCAAGCGGCCAGATAACATTAGTATCGGCCATTGCGACATGAGCCGTTGTGTCCGCGTGTACCGTTTCGACCCGATCATCATCGAATTGAAGTAGACATGATGCATAGTCGATGGGACACAACAATTGGCGTGTATCCAGTCTCGCCCAAGTAGCACGGCGTAACTCCCGTTGCCATTGACTATGAAGAAAACAGTTAGCAATGTCTTGCTTCCAATGGTAAGCTCTGCAATTAGTACCTCTTTGGCTTCCGTTGGGTTGCCATTGAAGTCATTGAGCACCATGTTAGTCTTGACTAAGTCCTTTATGGTCTTATCCAACTTTCGGCACGTTGAATAGGGCATCAATTCACAGTAGCTCCCCCGTCTACCAGCATTCTTGCTATTGACTTGCCATCAATGAACCCTTTTAGGTACAATGACTTGTTATGCCGATGCTCCCCAAGCTTCTTGAATGTAACCTCCTGTGACCCAAGGCACAACTGAGCTCTTGTAAATTCTTAAGAGTCCGACATACATACCTTTGGTACTTGGTATTCTGCCGGAAGCAGGAGCACCATATTAATGTCGGCTTTGAAAGAAGATGGCTCTTCATTGGGCATGTCTTTTCTTCGCCACTCTTTCTTTACTATTATCAGCTTTACCTCATTGAAGGCCCTGTCTCTCTCTTGCTCAGCCTTAGATTCCCTCTGCTCCTGAGTCTTTAGTCTTTGTAGACGCCTTCTCTGGGTTTTGGTCAGTCCATCAGGGAACCCACTATGGCTTGGATCCTATTGGCTCCCTGATCTTTCCCTTCAAGTTTTTTTTTTCTGGTCTTGCCCCTCGAGGCTCTGACTTGTTCTCCTCAATCATGTCCTTAGCCGATCTCATTTGCCTTTTGGGACTTTGGCTCCTGGACCGATATCGCCGTGGTAGGAAGTGTTGCATCGAACAGTCCCATACCGATGGCAGTGTCATCCTTCTTTCCCAACAGAACTAGAAGAAAGGACACTCCCAATGCTCTACATTCAGATCCCTCTACAACCTGTTCCGTATATGTTCCCTCTGAGGTAGTGTCTCTTGCTTAGCCGATCGCGACGCATGTTTCTGATATTTTTCATATAATTGGTTGAACGTCACTGTCGGCTTTATCATTGGTTTTGACGTTGGCTTATCCCTCTCAAGTCGATACCATGTACTGATTTTAGGATCTCCCTTGGGTTTAAAGGTCCTAGAGGTGCCTAAAGCTTCTATGGAAATATTTACTGAGCCGATGGTGGACTTGATATTTTGATTAACCATCTGGGTGACATTTTTGGAGAACATTACCCTTGGCAAGACGAGCTCTTATTTTTCTACCTCATTGGCCCAAGATTTGACCTTTCCTTTCCCCTTGATGGATACCTCTACCATGTTGACATGGAAAGGATTTACGTCCACTTGCATGGCGCTCTTATCTTCAAACTTAAGCCTCCCATCCTCAATAGCCGATTGAATTTGCTGCTTGAAGATGTTGCAATCATTGGTATTGTGGCAGTAGGAGTTATGCCATTTAGAATATCTTATCTTCTTTATCTCCTCGAGTGATGGTAGCACATGACCCTCAGGTAGGGGTGCAATACGGACATTCGGATAGCAATTTGGATAATTTTTTCCATCTTTTTTACTCGGTAGGATACAAATAATTCATAGATCTTTCAATCTAAATTCATATTCTTATTTTTGGTAAGGATGTTGTTAATACGCATAAAAAATCAATGCTATATTCATTCTCTATCAATTCGGATATCGGATAATTTAGCAAAAATTCAGATGTTCGGATATCCATTTGCACCCCTACCCTCAGGCAACCGGATATGATTTTCTTGGAGCAGTAGATCAAATATCTGATCACACTTAGTTACGTCAATCTGATCACACTTAGTTACATCAAATGAGTACTTGACTTCTAATCGGCCTTCGGATGGCTTGAGCCAAGTACACACGAGCTATTTCTTGTTACCATTGACCTACTCAGCAACGTTTACTTTCGTATTCTCTTCATCGGATGAGTCTTCGTCATCCGATGCGTAATTGACATAGCTGACCTTGCATTCGGCTTTCTTGAATTTATTTTTGAAGTCCTTGTTTTCAGCAAATCGGCTTTCATGAGCTGATACTCGTTGGGCCAAACTGCTTAAATCAGAGAATTCTTGACCACTAAACTTCTCTCTGATCTGAGGTAGCAGGCCATGATACGCCAAATCAGCTAATTGGGCATCTGGCAGCACCACGCTATAGCACCGATTGTGCACATCCTTGAACTGCTTGATGTAGTCGTTAACCGATTCTCGTACTTTTGACGGACAGTGCTAAGGTTGGAGATTCTTAGTTCGACGCTTTCGTTGGAAAAGTATTCATGGAATCGGCTTTCCATGTCGGCCCAGGTAGTAAACACTGGCCCTGACAAGGACAATGGAAACAGCCTGACACGATGATGATCGTATTGGTCTTCCTCCCCACATTGAGCTAAAAATTGGCCAATGTGCTTCATAGTCAATATTGTTTCATCTCCCAAAAACTTGGTGATGTCAAGGACCTTGAAACCAACTGGGAAAGCATACTGATCCATCCGGTTTGGGTATGGTTTCCTGTATCTCATGATCTTTCCCTTTGGCTAAATCCTGAACTGATCCCTCAAGACGTTGGTGAACTGATCAGCTAAGCTAGCCAGTAGAGGGGATGACCTTTCATTGTCCGCAAGTTGGCCCCCGTAGCATCGAGCAGAGATGTCAATTGGAGGGATTGTCTCATCCTGATGTGGGGTAAAGATGGTCGGACGGGTTGATCCTGGCTAAGTTTCTGCTGGGTGAAATCCCAGTAGGTCTTAACACCGGCAGCTGTGTTCCTCATCTAGGGTTTCTGGGCTGCAGGCCTGGCTAGCATGTAGGAATACTGAGGAACTTGAGTCTGGACTAGGATTGGCTCAAGAACTGCTATCAGCCAGGTGACAGGTTCGTCTGGTTCTCCGACTAAACTCTGGCAATCCTTCAGCAGGAGACTGGCGGTGCTACGATCCACTATCGTACTGGTTCATGATCGAAATGGGTTCAAACTAGGTGCTGGCTAGAGCATTTCCGGCAGTGAGCCAGAACGGCGGCACCATGCAAGTGAGCGGTGGAATGCTACGGGAGCATGATTCTATAGCGAAGGATGAAGGGACAGCCAATTCGCCAATAGAGGGAGTATCTAGGGATTAGCAGGGAGCTACCTGAGGCGGTGCTGAGCTCGGAGAAAGGTAGAGGCAAGCTATCACCGTGGAGGGGGTGGCGCCCGAAACAGGGTCATGTCACTGGGGAGCTCCTATGCATCCTAGCCAAAATTGAAGGCATGATTGAGAGGGGCGGCATCTAGAAAAGCTAGGGATGCATGGAATCGGTCGGCAACGTGTCGAGCCGGCGGTGAGACAAAAGAGGGAGAATCGGGCTCGGCGGCAGCAATGGCGAAGGGAGAGGGAACAGGGCTGAGCTGAGGCTTAAATAGGTGAAGGAAGTCGTAGGGAGGTAGAGGCGTGTCCCGCGGCGAGGGGTTCAAGGGAGGAGCGGTGAGGGGACGGTGCAGCGCGGCAATGATGCCTGGTACGGTGGGGGCGTTGCAGCCTGGCAAGGGTGCGGGGTGTGAGGTGCGGCTGATAGGCCAAACTAGGCCCAGGGATGGGTTAGGTTTGGGCCAAAATAGGCTAGGGCTAGGAAGATGGGCCAAGCCCAACTAAGGGCATTTAAAATATTTAGGAAAATTTTTGAAATTAAGTTTGGTTTTAATTTTTGAATTTTAGAAGATTTTCATATAGCGAATAGTAAACACCCAAAATGCCAATTTGAATTTGAATTTTGAATTTTTCAAAAAGTTCCTAAAATTGGTTGTTATAGAATATGACACAGCTTGTGGATGTGACATGATTAATGGGTATAAGGTGAAAGCACAACTTCTCGGTAGGCTGTTTCAATGATCTGGTTGATTTGATATCTAAAATTGTTGATGCAAAAAAACAGGTTCTTACGTCAGCACATGCGGTCTTAGGAATAGGATTCCCGTCAGCACCGGGAGCTAGGTCCAAGGTGTGATAGCCAATTTGATTCTGCAATCGGCAAGAGAACTTAATTAGCTTTTGACTAGCTGATTAGATCTGTAATATGATAAATCTGCAGCACTTAGAAACAGATTCAGACAAAGTAGTGGATAACGAAACTATCGGCTTAGATTAGATCCAAACCAGTAATTTCAAGGGTAAACAATCCACTGCTTAGCCGATAGAATCAACTGAGCAGTAGAAAGAGGGTAAAGAAACTATCAACTAGCTGATGGTATCGTCTAGATGATAGAACGAAAGGGTAAACAGGCTATCGATAAATTGCAAGCTATAAGTGAAGGGAATGTGTCCTAGAGACAATCATACGATGATTGTGTAACGTCTTTGTTCATGTACTTATGATAACATTGCTTATCGGTTTCATGAATTAATGTCATGACTTTGTTCATCAAATATGAATTGGTTGTGAGACACATTGTCATTGTGATATTGTTCTAAACGATCCCTGGTCCATACCATTACGAGGAGCGGTAATGATTTAATCAGCACATGTATTGATTGATGGTATTATTTCACATACCATAGATATGGAGATATCAAATCAATAATATGGACACATGTTAGAGAACATGGTTGGTTGGATAGACCTACTCTAAGACGCTGTTGAGATTGTTATCTACAAAGTGCCATCAGCGTGTAGTCTCGAGTGGTACACCTATATGGTCCTTAGACCTAAGATCATCACGGAGACCTAGCTTGTGGAGTCATATGTTTTGGTGTTATCAAACGCTACACCGTAGCAGGATAGTTATAAAGATAACTACTGGGTATGCCGCGAAGTATGGCGTAGGGATGTGATTGATCAAGATGGAGTTTGCCCCTCCTCGATAACGGGAGAGATATCTCTAGGCCCCTCGATATGGATGGATAAGGAAAGCGCACGGTCGTGCTGATATGATTAAAGAGTTAATCATGATATTTATATCCATCACATTGACGAGTGAATGGTCGAGCTATCACAAGGGTGGCACGTATCTCGCCTTGAGCTTGACTGGTATCGTGTGGCAAAAGGATCGGTATGTTGAGTGTATCAGGGTTTAGCCGATGAGATCATTCTATGCATTCAGGGGTCAATATGTACTGCTAGGTATCACTATTGATTTGTGGATTGCAAAGGAATTTTTCGGATTCACTGTCGACTCGCACATGAACATAACGGGTCACACACTTAACGGGTTGGAACTAATCTAGTGGATTTGATCCTTTAGAAGAAGGGTTTGCGCGCGGGTAAGATCCGCGTAGGAATTGGAGTCCAAGTGGGCCTCGACTCGAGCCCACTAGCGTATCCATAAAAGGGGAAGCTTGGGACGGTGCGCGTATGATAGACGAGCTCTCACCAAGCCCTAGCTGTCGCGCCCCTCCTGCTCGCCCGAAACCCTAGCCGTGTGGTGAGGTGCTAGCACACTCCGCACGGCGTTCCTTCCCCAGACGTGTGGATACCTTTAGAGACGCTGCCGCACATGGATGCGCTGATCGGTGGAACCGACGACGTTGACAACCACGACGACCTCGTGGTGTTCGGCTATGACTACGTGCTGTTCGGTGTGTATGACTACTTCCTCGACGTGCGTGAATCTGCTTCCACTGTCTCTGCGCGTCAAGGGTAACGATCCATGATCCCCTACTTGCATGTGATCTTGGGTGTTCGTGATAGAAAATTTTTGATTTATACTAGAGTAGCCTACCCGTTCCCCAACAATAAGTCGATAGAATGAGGGGTAAATAATCTGCCGCCAACAAATGTGTTGATTGGTAGAAAGTGGGGTGACACCTAACCCTTGGTCAAAATGGTGATACACAGCAATATCAACCAAGATAGTATTTCGACCGAAAGTCGATGCAAGTCTGTAGATCGAACTTAATCGAGAAAGTATTACTTGTAAGAACTTCCGGGTTGTATCTCGAAGACGATCGAAAGGCGATGCGAAACAAGTCGATTGAAATCTAAATACAACAAAACTATTCTAGTGCGATGAAAAGTAAAGAACAGGTAAAAGTAGATGTATTTGATTGATGTGTGGATGGATTACACGCCCTCGAGGGCAGACTATTTATATAGACCTTTAGACTTGACTATAACTAGGAATTTTAACTTGTATTTAATAGAAACTTGATCTTATCTTCTATATTTGACTAACTTATCCTAACATACCAGATTTTGGCTAATCCGGACTCATCTTTCCATTTATATCCTTCTACCCGATCTGGACTCTTTATATCTTTAGCCGATCTTTCTTGCTGGTTTTGGATCTTTCCATATATACCTGTCAGCCGATTTGGGCCATCGTAGTATTTCGTTTTTAGCTGTTTCCTTCAAGGTCTAAGCCGATTTTTGTCCCATCAGCTTTTGACAAATCTTGGTGTCAACAGAAATTCTACCGAAACCTCGTAAGATGCCGAAAGACTTCCACTACAAAAAATTGTTGGCCAGTCTAGGGATGCCTTATTAGAAGTTTATTGTGTGTGTTAATAATTGTATGTTTTTTGAAGGAAAATGAGAAGGTGGATCATTGTTTATTTTTTGTAAAAAATGTAGATATGAGAAGTAGTCAACGAAGAGGGGAATGTAGAGACAGCAACCATGCTGGTGAAGGTATTACGGTACTTGCCTCTCACATCAAGGCTTCAACGATCGTTCCTATCTAGCATGACTGTGAAGCATATGAGGTGGCACAAGGAAGAAATACGTGTAAATAAGGGGTATATGGGGCATCCATTCGATGGTAAGGGCTAGAAAGCACTGGATCAATATGATGAAGATTTTTTCCAAAGACTCCTAGAACGTGATTATTGGGTAGACGATCGATGGTTTCACACATTTCAACACAAATGTGATGTCATACTGATGTTGGCCCTTTTTGCAATTCTGTACAATCTTCTGTCTTCGTTATGCTTGAAAGATGAGTATGTGTTCCTAACCGTTATCGTACCAGTCTCTGATCATCCTAGAAAGTACTTAGACATGTTCATGCAACCATTGGTCAATGTGCTGAACAAGTTATGGACTGGGGTTAGGACATTTGACAACAGTAGACAGAAATAGTTTAACATGTGTGCAACATTCTGTCTATCTATGATTTCCCTATTGAAGGCATGTTCTCGGAATGGAGCACACATGGTCCATTATGTTTTTTGATATGTATGGTTGACACGAATGCATTTCGTTTGAAGAACGGTAACAAATTCTGCTTCTTTGATTGTCATTAATGTTTCATGTCACCCGATCACCCATTCAGGGCATAGAGAAATGTATTTCACAAAGACATGATCATTACTAAGGGTCCGCTGAGGCATTTGATTGGCCCTAAGATTGTTGCTTGGCACAACCAGTTAGTTGCCATAGAGGATGGATACAAAGGAGTCAAAGAGGAACACCATTGGACTCACATATCATCCATTTCGAGTCTGCCTTATGCTACTTCCATAATCCATTGGCACAATGTCGATGACATGCGTCAAGAACACAATGTTGCAGAGAGCATTGTCAACATTGTTTTTGACTTCAGGGGCAAAATGAAAGAAAGTATGAAAGTCCATAAAGACATGGCTGAGATATGTAGTTGGGCCACCATTTAGGTGAGACCATATCATGCAGGGCGCATGGGGAAGCCACGTTCTCTGTGCTGCCTTAAACCTGCTGAAAAAAGGAGGTGCTTGACTGGTTGAAGAATGTTAAATTTGCTACGGTTACATTGCGAAACTAAGGCACGTGGTGAACATGATTACCATTTTATCATGGAAAATCTACTTCCTGTAATGTTCCGTGGTTACTTCAAAGAAAAAGTTTGGATAATGTTGGCAAAGCTTAGTTTTTTCTATTGGCAACTATGTGTGAAGGAAATCAAGTAAACAATGAAGAGAAAATTGAGTAAGAAAATACTGGTGCTTATATGCAAGTTCGAGAATGTGTTTCCACCAGGTTTTATGAACGTAATACAACATCTGTTGGTGCATTTGCCTTATGAAATGGAGGTTGGTTATGAAGGGGAATGGGTAGACTACGCTAGTGCAAATCAAAATTTTCTACCGCAATCGCCCAGGACATCATGCGAGTAGGATATCATCGATTGTTACCCTCGACGTGTAGCCGCAGCAGATGGAGAGTTGGAGTAGCCGGTTCGAACATCACACACGTCGTGGTACAAGAAGTAGTCGTTCACGCTAAGCTGAATGCCTCCTCTTAGCCAATCACCACTATAGCACGTCGTACGTACTGCTGTAGAGGAAGTAGTCGATATTGCCGACCTTCTCCTCCTTGTCTCCGATTAGAGCCGCGACAACCACAGCAATGCCTCTATGGTATCCACACGTCCAGGGATGGGACATCATGTGCCAGCACGCACGTGGCTAGGGTTTCTAGGAGGACAGATGGGACGCGACGCCTACAGTTACATGGTAGTGAACTCGTACTCATACAGCTTGCACCGTCCCCTATGCCTCCCCTTATATGGAGCGCCATTTTTCATAGAATACTCGAAAGCTATCTTTATAGCTACCTTGTTATGACGTAGCGGTTGATAACTCTAAAGTATACAACTATGCATGCTGTGCCTCAATGACAATCACCGTGTGCACATTCCAAATCTTCACATCACCTCTATCAATGATCTCTCGAATGAGGTGATAACGCCTGAGTATATGTTTGGACTTTTGGTGAGACCTAGGATCCTTTGCTTATATAATGACACCACTATTGTCACAATAGAGGTCCACTGGACATGATGCATTAGCGACCACTCCCAAATCAGAATCAAGCTTTCTGATCCAAACAGCATGCTTTGTGGCTCCATAACCCATAATATACTCGGCATCTATCGTAGAATCAACTGTTGTCTTTTGCTTCGAACAATTCTAGCTCATTGTCCTGACATTAAGGTAGAATACAAAATCGAACTACGATCAAGAATCATCTCTATCGTCTTGGAAGTTAGCATCGGCGTAACCTTTTACGAGTGTGGACAACATGGGCCCCGGGTATTTGGAGACAGACGATTGGACGCACCACCTCCTTAGGCCAAGGCGCGTGAATCTTCCAGAAGGCAGGCTTGGTGGATGGCACGACCCGACTTGTTTTACAAGAGGTAGGATCCTAATCCTACCTGAATACGTGGAGATAAGGGAAGCCGACTCGGCCATATCCCTTATTTCCCTAATACCGACTAGGGAACCAATCTGTAACCCTACCCCTTACACTATATAAAGGGGGTCGGGGTCCTTAGTTAGACATCATCTTCAATTACATCCAATCTCGTGCAATCTTAGGCGAGATACGATCATTGTGATCATCCACTGTTCGTTGTGATCGACACCCCATAATACAAATCCACGAGCACAGGAGTAGGGTATTACCTCTTTTAAAGGGCCCGAACCTATATAAATCCTGCCCCCTGTGCTACCATCGAGTTGTGGTCTTTCGTATCGTCCTATAAAGTATATTGCCGACATAATTCGTCTACAGTTGGCGCGCCAGGTAGAGACTAGCGTCACGATCAGCTTCATCAAGTTCAATGGCTTCAATCGGCGGACTCGTCTTCACCTACGCCCTCGGCCAAGGTTTTGTCTTCGGAGATCTCAGCTTCCTCGCTAATGACTTCGGGGAACTTCGGTTATGTGAACCGAGTGAAGTTCGGACCACACGCTACCGGGGGAGGCTGTACGCGACTCCGGCCAAACTGCACACCTCAGGTTGCCACTTTCAGATTCCAATCCGAGAGAGATCCAATCTGATGACGATGATTCCGACTGGCCCACCACAGGGATTCCCTTCGGTTTCAGTCGGGATTATGAGCCTTTGGTTCTGCCAGCTTCTTCCGCTGATGAAGAACCAATCGGTGATGCTATTCCTGACCTGGATCGCGATCAGATCCAATCGGGAACTGCAACTTCTCAATTGTGCAACACCCCATCCGGATTGAGAAACTCGGCCACTGTTTTCCATGAGATAACACGCCACCTTTTTCGGTCTAGGCTAAGAGATGGAGCCCAACAGACACTTACTAGGACGAGCTTCCCGAGTTCCGGCTCGGGGATAACTCTAACCGGATCTACTTCCCGAGTGGACACTAGGATGCCACTCGGATTAACCAATTCGGCTGCTAGGTTTCAGCGGATCTGTTCTGCCGAATCTCAGTTGGGTTTCCTTCCACCAAACAATTCATCACGGGAAGTGGGAGTTATAATCACCCCCATCGATGAGCCAACAAGTCGGGATCAGTTAAGCCTCTCTTACTCGGGATCCGAGTCGGAGGAGAGCATCAACGGGTTCCCTGACTTTCGCGGCGTTTACGTGGTGGATGGACAGCAGGAGCCGAGCATATCCACGGAGGTGGAGAAGATCTGCGCGATAGATTGTACGGTCATGGGCGTGAAGTTCAGGAGGAATTACTCCAAGTCTGTATGGGAGATCACTTGGTCTTCCGTACGCCACAACAGAATATCCTTGCATCCAATACCTTCTTGAATAACGTTAGTCCGTTACTCGGGAAAAATAGTCCCACAACGCCGATCATGGAGCAGATTAAAGCCATGGTGACGGCAGCGGCTATCTAGGGTACTCGGGATCAACAGGCCAACTCGGCCATAAGTCAGACCGCCACGAGCAACACTCGGCGCAGTCGGCGCACACCAACTCGCGGGCAAGAAGCTCGCCAAAACACAAATCGTGACCTTCGCCTCGACATCGAAGCTCGGCGGAGGGAGCGAGAAGAAGACGAGAGACGTCACCGAGATGACGATAGAGATGGTTTTGGTCGAAACCACGACAGAAACGATCGTCGCGATGACCACGCTGAGCGTCGTGGTGATCATCACCGAGAAGACCGGCGCCGTACTCCGCCGCGCCGAATACCTCCCCATCAAATCATTCCCACCGACTTCGTCAGGTCAACTGGCCCGAGGGGTTTAACCCCAAGGGAATAGTAAAATTTGACGGGGAGCGGAACCCAGAAGCTTGGTTGCAGATTTACTATATGGCAATCAAAACCGCGGGTGGAGGCTATGATGTGATGGCAAATTATCTGCCCATCATGTTGACTCCCCTGGCTCAGGGTTGGCTTGCAGGCCTTCCAGAGAACTCAATCGGTTCCTGGGGAGAGCTTTGCGACCAATTCGTCGCCAATTTCTAGGGCACTTACGAGAAGCCTGGGACCCAGTGGAACCTTTATTAGATTCATCAGAGAAAAATGAGTCGTTAAGAGATTTCATTCGGCGTTTCACAAAGAAGAAAAACACAATCTGAGAGATTTCTGAAGCGGCCGTTGTCATAGCTTTCCAAAAGGGAGTTCGTGACCCCGACTTAATCAAAAGATGTCGCGGAAGCCCCCGACTACGGTTAAAGAGATGTTCGCTCGGGCGGACCGGTATGCCACCGCTTCTGATGCCCTCGCCAAGCGCCAGGAGGATCGCCCGAGTAAAAATGAAGGCAAGAAAGACAAGCCCGAGTCATCTTCCAAGAAGGACAAGAAGCGGAAGGGTAAATAATTAGTGGCAGCCACGGATCATGGTCGGCAGAGGTCGCCTCGGTCCAATGACTACAATAAAGTAATGGAGGCGCCGTGTCCTTTCCATCCGAATGGAAAGCATGCAGCAAAGAACTGCAATGTCCTGAAGATGTTCGCTCAGGAGCACAACAAGGACACTTCGAAGGACGCCAAGCAAGATGATAAGCGCGATCCTCCTCAGGGTGATGCTTACCAAGAAACCGAGCGCGAGCTCAACTGCATATATAGGGGATCGGATGCATACGAGTCCAAACGTAAGCAAAAACTTACTACTCGGGAAGTCAATGCAGCTGTTCCAATGACCCCCCGAATACCTTCGATGGTCTGAAGTCCCGATCAATTTTGATCGCTCGAATCATCCCGTTCACATCCTATGTCCAGGAAGATATCCACTCATCCTGGATCCTGTGGTACGGAACGTCCGACTGCGCAAAGTCTTAGTCGATAGCAGGAGTGGGTTGAATATCCTTTTCGCCAAGACGTTTGATGATATGTAGATTCCAAAGTCGGTGCTTCAGAAGACTGATGCGCCGTTTCATGGCATAATTCCGGGAACCTCCTCTGTGCCGATTGGGAGAATTTCTCTTCCGATCACTTTTGGCACTCGGGACAACTACCGGACAGAAAACCTCAGTTTTGAGGTGGCCGACTTCGAGACTGCGTATCACGTAAACTTGGGAAGGCCGGGCTTGGCCAAATTCATGGCCGTCCCACATTACACATACCTGGCTATGAAGATGCCGAGCCCGCAGGGCGTAATCACAGTCCGCGGAGACGTCAAGTTTTCCTATCTCCTCGATAAAGAAAACGGTGAGTTATCACAGTCGGCTGAAGCGGCTGCCGAGTTACACAAGATCCGGCAGGCAGTCATCATTCTTCATGACAAGGGCGACGTGCCAAACAAGAAGCAATCTAAGTCGAGCATCAAGCCTGACGAAGATGTTAAGCGGATTTCGCTCGACCCGTCCGATTCAACCAAAACGGCTCTGATCAGGACAGGGCTCGATCCGAAATAGGAAGAGGCGCTCGTCACCTTCCTCCGAGCAAGTTGGGGCATCTTTGCTTGGAAACCGTCTGACATGTCGGGTGTCCCGAGGAAGGTGATCGAGCACTCCTTGAATGTAAACGACAAAGCCATGCCGGTCAAGCAACGACTGTGTCGGTTTGCGCAGGATCGGAAGGAAGCCATTATGGCGGAGATCATCAAACTTTTAGCCGCTGGTTTTATAAGGGAGGTGCTCCACCCCGACTGGCTGGCAAATCCGGTACTTGTGCAGAAAAAGAATGGTACATGGCGTATATGTGTCGACTATACCGACTTAAATAAAGCATGCCCTAAGGATCTATTCGGACTACCTCGCACCGACCAGGTGGTTGATTCCACTGCCGGTTGCGAGATTTTGAGCTTTCTGAATGCCTACTCGGGCTATCACCAGATTAGCTTGAAGGAAGAAGATTGCATCAAGACTTTGTTCATCACTCCGTTTGAGGTTTTCTGCTATGTCACTATGCCCTTCGGGTTGAAGAATGCTGGAGCAACATATCAGCGTTGCATTCAGCGATGCTTTCACAACCAGCTCGGGAGTAACGTGGAAGCATACATCGATGATGTTGTCGTCAAATCTCGGGTATCCTCCGACTTGGTCACCGACACAGTTTGAGACATTCGAGAGCTCACAAGATACAACATGAAGTTGAACCCGGAGAAGTGTGTCTTTGGGGTCCATTCGGGAAAGCTACTCGGTTTTGTGGTGTCTCACCGTGGGATTGAGGCTAACCCGGAAAAAATTAGAGCTATCATGGAGATAGCTCCCCCAACTTGCCAAAGGAATGTCGAGCATCTAAATAGATGCATGGTGGCACTCGGCCGATTCATCTCGCGGCTCGGCGAGCATGGGTCGCCCTTCTTTAAACTATTGAAGAAGCAGCAGGACAAATTTGTCTGGATACCCGAGGCACAGAAAGCTTTTGAGGATCTCAAATTGTTCCTCACTTCGCCACCTGTCTTGTCATCTCCCATGCCGCAGGAGCCGCTTCTGCTATACATTGCGGCTACCACTCATGTAGTGAGTGCCGCGGTGGTAGTAGAACGGGAAGAGCAAGGACGCGTCTTTAAGGCTCAGCGCCCGGTCTACTTCGTTAGTGAAGTATTGGGTGAGTTCAAGGTACGCTATCCGCAAGTGCAGAAGCTTTTGTATGCGGTCCTGATCGTCTCTCGGAAGCTGAAGCACTACTTTCAAGAACATCCAATTTCGGTGGTCACTTCTTTCCCTATTGGAGATATCCTTCATAATCGGGAAGCCACTGGGAGAATCGCTAAGTGGTCAGTGGAACTCGGGGCTTTCGAGCTCTTGTTCAAGCCACGCAGCGCTATTAAGTCACAAACACTCGCCGACTTCGTTGCCGAGTGGACAGAGATGCAGGTCCCCCCAGTCGTCGAAGAGTCCGAGCACTGGAACATGACCTTTGATGGCTCTCTCCGGCGATAGGGCGCGGGGGCTGGTATCGTTCTCATATCACCTGGAGGTGAACAACTCAAGTATGTCCTCCAGATTCATTTTCCAGCTTCAAACAACGCAGCCGAGTACGAGGCACTCATCCATGGGCTCCGTATTGCCATATCGCTCGATATCCGGCGATTGGTGGTTCGCGGGGATTCTTAACTCGTGGTGAGCCAAGTACCAAAGGATTGGACTTGTGTCAACGACAATACGGCCGCCTACTGTCAGGAGGTCAGAAAGTTGGGAGATAAGTTCGATGGATTGGAGCTTATACATATCCTACAGCGAGACAACGAGGCGGCAGATGAGCTTGCGAACATGGGCTCTAGTCGGGCAGCAGTCCTAGCTAGGATCTTTATGCAAGAGCTTCACGCTCCCTCCATCACACCACAGGAGCAACTACCCCAACCGGATAAACCACCACCCGAGTTAGAAGTGCTCGCCCTCGACTCGGATTGGATGCGACCGTATTTGGAGTATCTGCAAGAAGAGAAGCTTCCCGATGATCAGGGCCTGCTGAACAAATTGAACGTCAGAGTCGTGCATACGTGGTACTCGAAAGAATCCTATACTGCCGAAGTGCCTCTGGCATACTTCAAAAGTGCGTATTCGAGTTGGAAGGACGTGTCTTGTTGTGTGAAATTCACTCGGGTATATGCGGCTATCATGCTGCTTCAGCTACGCTGGTCAGCAAAGCCTTTCATCAAGGGTTTTACTGGCCGACTGTTGTCTCGGACGCAAAGGAGATCGTCCGAAAATATGAAGGTTGTCAGTTCTTTGCTCGACAGATTTATGTGCCGGCTCAAGAACTTCAGACAATCCCTATCACCTGGCCGTTTGCCATCTGGGGGCTCGACATAGTCGGGCCTCTAAGAAGGCCTCGGGTAGTTTTGAACATATCTTCGTTGCCATAGACAAATTCACCAATGGATTGAAGCTAAGCCTATGACCAAGATTATGGCAGCCAATACCATCGAGTTCTTCCAGGAGATCGTCAGTCGGTTTGGTGTGCCATCTCGGATTATTACGGACAACAGCTTTCCATTCAGAAGTGACGAGTTTCAAAGCTGGTGCGAAGATGTGGCCATAAAGATTTGCTTTGCTTCGGTGGCACATCCTCGGAGCAATGGGCAAGTCTAGCACGCGAATGGCATGCTTCTACAAGGCATCAAGGCACGCATCTTCGATCGGCTCAAGCCATATGTAGCAAAGTGGATGAAGAAATTGCCTGCCGTACTCTGGGGCTTCGCACAAGTCCTAATCGGGCAACGGGGCAGTCACCTTTCTTCCTTGTATATGGATCTGAGGCAGTCCTCCCAACGGAGCTACAATTCGGGTCGCCCCGAGTTCAAAAGTTCAACGAGGACGAGTCAGAGACCAGTCAGGTTGACGAACTCGACCGACTGGAGGATGCTCGGGATACTACAACCATTCGGTCGGCAAAGTACCTCCAAAGGCTACATTGTTACCACAGTCGTAATGTGCGGAATCATGCCTTCTCGGTTGGTGATTTGGTCCTTCGGATCAATCAGACGAGTAGCCATAAACTCTCCCCACGCTGGGAAGGTCCGTATATTATTGACTCGGTGGCACGCTCGGCGCTTACCGACTAAGGCGAGAAGACGACACTATCATGGATAACTCGTGGAACATCGAGCAATTACGTCGGTTCTATATCTGACGGCTGTTATACACACATTTACAAATCAATAAAGATAAGTTTTCGTTTACATTATCTTTACACTTGTGCAATTCAGTTTCTGACTTGCTACTTATTTGTGTTTCAATTAAATAGTAAGTCGGGGCTATGCCTAATTAGGTGCGCAATCGCGCACCCCTTTCTTCTCTTTTATTGAGATTGATTTGACTTACTCCCTAGTCGGATTCCGACTAGCCAGTATGTCGGGGGCTACACCTAATTAGGTGCAGTCTGCACCACATTGATATCTTTCTTTTTGATTTCTTGTTGAGCTTAAGTATTATTTGTTCCGAGTAACAAAACTCTTGTTTCCATGCAACACTCATACTTCCCGATTGCGTTCTTGGAGACAGAGCTTCGCGCCAACTCCTAACGCTAAGGAACTTGATGCGCTTGGCAGAGTGCTTAGTAAAAGAAACCTAATCTACTTGGGCAAAATACAGAGTTAATCACAGAAAGATAGCATGACTCATATTACATTGGATGAACTGTTTACATACAATGGACTGATAATTTACAAGAGGTTCATGTATCTACAGGGAATCCAAATCTAAGTTATCTACAAGTGACTCGGCCGCGGGCTGCCCTTCTTCAAGCAGGACCAACGCCTTCTCCTCGGTGTAGGCGAAGCCATCCATGACAGCCTCAAGGTTAACTTGGGGATACAGGGACTTGACGATTCCCGGCGCTTGATTGGTGCTCATCAAGCCGACTTCCTTAAGTCGGGCCTTGAGCTTCTCGGGGGCATCGGTCCACCTTTGGATCAGCTCAGCCCGGTTGCTTGGCTCGGCGTCACCATCGTAGAGTCGTCGCCGAGTGGGCGCCACGGCCACCCGGAGCTCCTAATATTGCGCTAGCGCAGTTTCGATGTTTTCGTTCAAAACGTCAAACTACGCTTGCGTCTTCTTCTTATAATCTGTCAGCAGAGACACAGATGCAGTCATGCAACTGTACAACATTGGAGATTCGAAGTCAGTTGGGTTAAGGGACTTACCCTCTAACTCGGCGACTAATCGGGCCTCTGACTCCTCCAGGGCCAGCTTCTGGTCCTGGGACTTCTTCAGCTCTGCTTGGGCGGCGGACTCAGAGTCTTTGGACTTGGCCAGCTCCTTGATCTCGGCATGCAGCTTCCGACACTGCTTGGCTGCTTCGATCTGGGTCTCAACTATCTGTCCCTCCACGGCTTTGATCCGTTCTATTTTTGGGAGAAAATAGTTGAGAACTTGGTCTTCCTCTCGGAAAAGTCACCAAGTTCCTGTAGCAAAGAGTATATATTGACGCTGCTTTACTTCGAGTCGACAAGACGTACTCGGCTGGTTGGGAAACTTATCCTGATCAGTTGGCCGCATGCTGCGGCGTGCTCATAGTAGGCCTCCGGGGCCTTTTCTTCCTCTTCTTCGTCGAGCCGAGCCCAGTCCCCAGCCTCATCTCTCCAAGACATCGAGAACTTGGGCTCAGTCTCCTCCGGGGGAGATGGAGGTTAGCGTTGAATCTCTTCCACGGCCGGCTCGGCTTCCTCGCCGCCCCCATCAGTCAGCTTCGGGCTCGGGGGGGGGGGGGCGGCATCACCGGCTAGGACTTCAACCTCCCGCTCGGCTTCGGTCGGCTTGGGTGGCAGAGGTTCCGTGACAGTCCGTGGAGGCGTTGGAGGCAAAGGAGGAGGAGTTGGAGGGGGAGGCAAACAGGTTTGGGCGCACAGTACGAGCGTAACCGTTCGAATGCCCCGGCATGTTCTATTTAAAAGGAAATGGGCAACGCTTCAGTTTCCGCGCTGGGCGGGAAAAAATGGAGCCCTAATCATTGCTTCAAGATTCGGGCCCGGATTTAGGTTCCAGAGAACATGCCCACGTGGGCCACAAGCTGTACATGTCATTACTCGGGTACAAGTGCCACTCGGATCAAACCTAGTCGGGAAAAGTAGCGTGCCCCCAGTCGGGCCTCATGCCAGTTGTTAGTTTATGAGGACTGGGCGCTTCTCGGGTTATAACTCAGCTCTTGATGTACCTCTAGGGGTCAATAGTCGGTCTGACTTTTAGTCAGATCGGGCATCATGAGTTACCTCTTTAGTCAGGTCTCAGTGGCACATCTCTGGATCGTTCGTCATCATGACGAACACCACTCGGATGACCTTGACGTGGAGGCGGGCGTATTCTCCCAAGAATCACTAGCTTGACACCGCACTAAGTCGGGTCAGAGCGCCTGAACACCCAAATACACGAATTGTGACATGTCCCCTGCTGGACCGACTGTCGAGTTCTGTCAATCAGATCCGAATGTCATGATTTGTTACAGGGAGGATAAGGCAAGGTGACACTGATCACTCGGCTACATCCACTTTTCTTGGTATGCCTCTCTGTGGGGCCAATAGCCAGCATACCGACCAGTCGGACTGGGTACCAAACATCGTTTTAGAGGCTTGAGATTTTCTCTTGAGTCCTTTGCAACTGTTTTATTTAATCAGTAGGTTACTCGGCGAGCAGAACTACATCGACCGAACAAAGACTGATGTCACTCGGATTACACTTGATGGGCTGTAAGCCAAACTCAGAATTAAACAACTTAGTCACGAAGCACTCGGGGGCTACTGTGGACAACTTGGGCCCCGGGTATTTGGAGACAGACGATTGAACGCACCACCTCCTTGGGCCAAGTCGCGTGGATCTTCCAGAAGGCTGGCTTGGTGGACGGTGCGGCCCGACTTGTTCTACAAGAAGTAGGATCCTAATCCTACCCGAATACGTGGAGATAAGGGAAGCCGACTCGGCCATATCCCTTATTTCCCTAATACCGACTAGGGAACCAATTTGTAACCCTACCCCTTACACTATATAAAGGGGGTCAGGGTCCTTAGTTAGACATCATCTTCAATTACATCCAATCTCGTGCAATCTTAGGCGAGAACATACGATCATTGTGGTCATCCCCTGTTCATTGTGATCGACATTCCATAATATAAATTCACGAGCATAGGAGTAGGGTATTACCTCTTTTAGAGAGCCTGAACCTGTATAAATCCTGCCCCCTGTGCTACCATCGAGTTGTGGTCTTTCACATAGCCCTATAAAGTATATTGCCAACATAATTCGTCGACAATGAGAAGCTCTTTCTCACCGCCAAAGACCAAAAATATGTCCTCAGTTCTTCGTAAGTATTTGAGGATGTTCTTTACAGCATCCCAGTGACTTTCATTAGGGCTCGATTGGCACCTACTCGTTATACTTAGAGCATATGAGACGTCTGGGCAAGTACACAACATGACATACATGATGGATCCAATAGCGGAGGCATATGAAGTCACACTCATCTTCTTTTGCTCATCAGGTGTCGAAGCACACTGAATCTTGCTAAGATTAATACCATATGACATTGGCAAGAAACCCTTCTTGGAATCCTGCGTATTGAGCCGTTTCAATACTTTGTCAATGTACTTTCTTTGGCTCAATCCGATTAGCCTTACCGATCCATCTCTATGGATCTTTATGCCCAATATGTAAGATGCTTCTCCCAGACCTTTCATTGAGAAACTTTTTGTCAAATGAGATTGAACAGCTTCAAGCATTAGAATATTCCAAGTGTGCTCCCACTATCCTTCTTGTAAATACACGTTTCTTCTTCATTCTTGATGAAGCCAAATTCTTTGACCACTTCATCAAAATGAAGATTCCAACTTCGAGATGCTTGCTTTAGTTCATAGATGGACTTCCAAAGCTGGCATATTTTGCCAACATTTTTAGGATTGACAAAACCTTCTGGTTGTGCCATATACATATCCTCACTTAAGTTTCCATGTAGGAAAGCCATTCTCACATCCTTTTTCATATCTCATAATCATAAAATGCTGCAATTGCTAGCATGATCCGAATAGATTTCAGCATAGCGACGAGCAAGTAGGTCTCATCATAATCAACACGTTGAATTGGCTTAAAACCTTTCACCAGCAATCGGTCTTATGGATGTGAACATTTCCATCTATGTCTATCTTTTTTAAAGACCTGTTTGCACTCAATAGTTTTTACACTATCAGGCAGATCAACCAAGTTCCAAACTTGATTATCGTACATGGACTTTATTTTGCATCTCGTGGCCTCTAGCCATTTCTCAGAGTTCGGTCTCACCATCGCTTTCATATAGTCTTTGGTCTCATAATTGTCTAACAGTAATATGTTGTGTTGCCCCATTGTAAGGAACATAAACCTCTCGGGAGCACGACTTGCCCTCTTAGACCTACGTGGGGCTGGTGTCTTTACAACGGGTTGTACAACATCTTGTACATCCTGTTGAGGATCAGTAGAGGCTGAAACAATTTTAGATGGCTCCCAAATTTCTTCGAGTTGCACCTTGTTCCTACTGGCTCTTTTGAAAACACTTTTTTTCCAAAAAGACACCATTATGGGCAACAAACAGTTTGCCTTCTTCCTAGTTATAAAAATAATACCCTTTGGTTTCCTTCGGGTAACCCCACAAAGAAGCATTTATCAGACTTGGCGTGGAGCTTATCAGTCGTCATACGTTTTACATAAACTTCACAACCCCAAATTTTTAGAAAAGGCAACTTAGGACGCTTCCCGGTCCATATCTCAAATGGCGTCTTCTCAACGGATTTTGATGGAACCCTATTCAATATGAACACAGTTATTTCTAGTCCACAAAGGATAAAGGAAGATCGCGAGTGGAGGTGGTAGGAAACACGACTGGTTTGTCATGTTCAATGGGGTTGTTGATTCGAGTGAAGCCTTGAGCGAGGCGAGGTCGTCTTAGTCTTCCCAGAGCAGTTCACGTAGCTCTCATGAGGATAGACTGGAGGAGTTGAGGCAATAATAGGAAGCGATGAGAAGATAGGAAAAGTGGGGGAGGCAAGCCAAGGAAAGGATGAGGTAACAACAACAATACGTGGCTGATTGATAGACACGTCAACAACAACACATGCTAGTACGTCCATTTTTACTTGGAAATGATGAAAATGATAGAAAATGAATAAAATTTGATCATTCATGCTTGTATCAATTTGCACTTGTATTATAAAATCTAGTCCTTTATGCTTGCCATGGTTCAAAATCAACCATTTATGTTTGCAATGGATGAAATTAACATTACATGTCTAAAATTGTTAAAGTTGGATCATTCGTGCTTGTAAGTGAAGAAAATGACAATAATTTCTTCAAAGTTGGATCATTCATGCTTGTAAAAGCCTAAAATCCATGGTCATTGCTTTTCAGGAGGTTTTATCTGCTCACTTGGGGACAACTATTAATTTTCTTATATTTCAGCCTCCTCCTCTTCCTTCTCCTTTTTTTTTCTTGCCGGCTCCGCATATGGTACTTTTCATTCACTTTTTTATCTCACAATATTTACTTCAATAAAAAATCTTGTACAAAATCAATTCATTTTGGTATTTATGGGATTTGATGACACCGCCTGCTAGAGCCAGTGCCCATGTTGGAGGTAGGGCTGGTAGTGCTTGCGGGACGCCATCGGTTGGTCAATACCTCATCTCAGGAGGCGATGCCATTAGCATAGACAACTTTCACACTCCAAGAAGCTAAACCCTACTGATCTAGCGAACTTGTTCATAACTTGTGGAATAATATGTGAACTTGAGCTTGTATGTGTGAACTTGTTCTTAGATGTGACCTAGCTTGTGCTTGTTATCTGAACTTATGGAAATCTGTGCGATGAACGATGCTTGTGATGCCTTGTATGTGATTATACGGCGATGTAGGATTTTTCATGAATTTTTTTGAAATTTTTTGTGAATTATGGGAATTTTATGTAAATTATAGATTTTGTTATGAATTCAGGGATTTTTTTTTAAAAAAATGCTATTTTCGTCGGCCAGGAAAACATAGAACCATTATGCGTTGACTACAACAACACACGTGGCAGTGTCAAAGTATTTCCGTCAGCCTAACACGTGGCACGTGTGAAGACTGATGTGGATTTAATTTCATATGCTGATGAAATGGTGTAGTGCACCACGTCAGCAACTCGGGTGGCACTGGGACTTCGAATCCTATTTTCGTCGGCTGTACAGACCGACACCGACGAAAATACATGGGTAATCGACAGCCTATTTTCATTGGCAAACTGAAAAAAAGCCAATTTCGTCAGTTTTTGGCTTCTGGATTCATGTGGTGTGCGTCCTGTATATTGTTGTGATTACATTCATTGTACATATATACAGTGCGTGATCTCCTCGAGATAATACTGAATTTGTTCTATATGAGTCAGCCGAGACTATCATTGTCAATATTCTTGAGAAGCCCGGCCCGTGAGGTTGTATCAGTAATCGGCAGTATGCACAACTATTTATGAAGCTTATGTATTGAAAGTCCGAAAGCTGAAGGTTCTATATTTTTTGCAGTGATGTGGATTTTTCAATTTTGCATATTTTTTCTTGGTGGCTTTTGCCAAAACGGTTATCCATACGCCTGACTGACTGGCCCTTTCGCAAGTGAATGTGAAAAGGATAAGCGTTCGAGGCTGAACATGGGTTTATATCTATGCTACCGAACAAACGATAAACAGTTACCACGAACCAATCATTTCTAGTTATTTATAGCTGATGTTGAAACCGCCTATAGCATACAAAAAGTATTAAGTTCATTAGTTTTGCTTTTATATATTGATTCCATGCTATGCTTTGTCATTGTATAGACCATGTATGCTTGTGTAGACTATCTTTTTTTAGATCTTGTAGAGTGAGGCATTTGAGGAAGTTATAGTTAACCAAGTTTCAATCACGAAGGGACATTGGAGGAAGAGGTGCATTAGCGACTCATCAGCGTGATTGCACAGACTGCAGCGGGAATGGTGGGGGCATCATTTTTTAGGAAGAATGTATGTAGTGTGTAGTCTATTGAGGTTAAGGGTCCAAACTAAGAACTTGTACTTGCTCTTCGTCTTGGTGCTCCAAATTGGTTCCTCATTGCCGCAAGACAAGCTGCAATGGAGTTGCATGGGTTAACTCCCTCTCTAAATATCTGACTTGCTTCCTGCTGCAGATGGTGTTGATGGCAATGGCAATGACTTCCTACTCTTCATGCGTACCTTCTGGTGCCAACGATGATGTACAAGACAAGCCATCATAGTTTCTAATCCATCTCAAATCCCAGTACTGACCTGGCCACTCCAACTGAAGTGGAAAATAATGGATAATCTCCAACAATTGTGAGGAATTTAGACGACTCCCATGGATTGGGTTAATGTTGCAAAATATACTGGTGTGACATATATGATATATCCCAAACCTCAATGACAAGTAAAACTGATGATAATGTGATGCAAAAGACAAGCTCTAGCCAAATCACTGAAACATTGTTTGCGCGTGCTACAGAACCGACGTTATCTACAGCACACTGAAATATACCGTTCACCTAGTACCTAAATAAATAACCATGATACACACCCGTAGCTATTCTGCATCCCAAATATTGACATGAATCCCATAAGCAAAAAAGAATATAGCAGCTAGCACAAGCATGCTTATGGAAAATAATGCAACGGATTTGAGTGCGTCAGCTTGTCGTCTGATAACAGCCACAGCCTCCTTTTCACTGTTTTTAGTGGCATTAAATAATTCTACACTTGGACACGTAACATAACCGAAAAGAATTCCAGAAATTGTTGCCCCAAGATGTGTCCTGTAATTTAAGAGAAACAATTACGTTTCCAAGTGATTGTCCAACAAAATTAAGCTAACCGATTGTCCAGAAGGGATCACAATGCAGTTTCGTCTAAATAAAATGACAAGTTAATTACTTTACCAGTTGTCAATTCTCCCAAAATTGCTCAATAAAAAGCTTAGTGCTGCAGCTACCACAGCTTGCCAGAACATACTTTCTGAAACGTCTTTGTTAAGAACTGCTTTGTTCTGGCTTTGATAGACAAGCCATGCACCAATCAAACCAAATACTGGGCCCTGTTCTGAGTTTCAGGAATCACGATAAGTGTTTCAACATCACACTTTCACATAGTCTATCAATTGTCAAGGAAACGGGAACAAAACACGTGCAATACAAGTTGTCTCAGTTACATAAACATGCTACTTGGATGGATGCATTCCTAGTTCATGCAGAGACCCGAAATTACTTCCGTTATTAAAAAAATATATATATAAACATGCTACTTTGCTAACAACTATAACATGCCCCGGCCCTATAACAACTGCAACTTAAGAACACTGACATATACCATCTAGACCACTTAGAAAAGCATAACACCGTGTGCATTTGACTTCTCTCCAATAAGAACATTTCTGAAATGGCTATAATAAATTGAAGTTCTAATATACCTGAAGTATCAAATTAATAGGTCAATGTAACAAAAGAAGTAAGCTACATTTTCTTCTTTGCACGCCACGAGATTATCATCAAAATAGTCGCTGATGACCCTGCCTTACGGATAGCGCTACTATCAACATATGGACTTTGGCCAAATATTTACACGTAATAAAATTTCTTCATCGAAATTGGGTTACGGCATCGAATTGATAACCCAATTTCACTTGCAACCGTGGCTAACATCTTTTTTTTTTTGCAATGAAATAGCAGATTATATTGAATACTGTTACTAACATCACTTGTGATGGAAATGATTACCAACGTCAATTGTCATCACATTTATTAACTGCCAAACCTGATGTGCAAAAATATCAAGAAGTGCAATAATTTTGAGCGATGCAATTAAGATAAGAGTGACCAATCCAATCAATTAATATAACATTTGTATGGAGAAGCTTAATATAACAATGTAACAAAGGAACTTACTGTGCCGCAAACTGTTAGCTCAGGAGTGTGGACAAAACTTGTCAAATTACCACAGACCCCGCCAAGCATGTATATCAGTAAAAAGGTAGTCTGACCGTATGCTCTACAGACCCGAGGTCCAAATGTGAACAACATCCAACATCCAAGGGCTATGTGCAAGAATCCTGAGTGCTGCACAAGTCAAATCACAAGAAAATTCAGAAAAGCTGTCACCCACCAAATATTAGAATGTAGTTAGTTATTGTGGTGAAAAACAAGGACATGAAAATGCTATATGTTAATTGATCATGAGATCTAAACCTTTTTGCTATTTTTTTTGAATTACTGCCGAAAATCGGTGGTTCGGTACCATAGCTATAGCTATAACACCTCACCAAGAATAAGACCCGAATTATTTATTGTCCCTGTGGATGGTGAGCTTCACAACTAAAGCCCTTTACCATATTTTCGCTCTATTAGTACTCCACTACTGTCACTCTTGTCTGATCAATCTAACTGACAAGTTCGTCATGGTCTAATTAAGCTGATGCATTTCCTAACTTAAAATTAGCATAAGACCCTCAAGAACAACAACCGTTGTTTCTTATTTTAACCTACGATTCAAATTTGTTGCTACGAGGAAGGAATACTTCTAGTTGAAATTCTCAAGGTATTTATTCGGCTATATTATATGGAAACCTTAGCAAGACGTAAAACACGTCGCCATTGATTTTTTCTTATAGTTTATTGGTTTATGGTCATTTCAGGAAGCCAAACACTTTGGCTTCTATTGTTTTAGAGCCCACTGTGATCTGGCTATCTCATGGCCCGTAGCAATCCGACTTCTCCCGAGACCAATACATGGTCTCTAGCCTACTACATACATAGGCCTAACTAGAGCCACAACCAAGGTTCTAGGTCCAGTCAACTCAAAAGACTAGCCTGATTGGTAATGGACGCCCCACGTTTTATGTTGTGCTCTCCTACAACCAAAAACCGATGTGAGATTAAACCCAACAATCTCTCTCATCAAACATCGGGTGACCTAGCCCGATGGCTGTGCGACCCTATAGAAATTCCGTGTTTCAGACCTAAAGCTCTGACACCACTTGTTAGAGCCCACTGATGTTTGGCCATCTCATGGCCCATAGTGATCCGACTCCCCCTGAGACCAACACATGGTCTCGGGTGCAAATCCCAGTGAGCCCGCTACATCCATAGGCCCAACCAGAACCACAACCAAGGTCCTGGGCCCACTCAACCCAAAAGACTAGCCTGATGAGTGATGGCGTCCCACCTTTTAAGTTCTGCTCCTCCATAACTAATAACCAATGTGGGACTAAACTCAACAATCTTTGTAAAGGTTTATGTCGAATATGTGTACGAATAGGGTTACGTGGACTTTGAGTTACAATAGGCAGGGAAAGGATAGAGTTAGAGTTAGAGTCTGTACCCTGGGCCGACATAAAGGGGGCATTGCCGTTGTAACCCGTCATGACGACATAGTTGTAATGCAGGACACATAGGGTCAGCGGCTGACATGTGGCCACGATTTGGGTGGTCTGGTGTGCTTGTGCTTTTAAGAAATAGCATCTATAATCGTGCCCCGCAGATGTAGGCAGTCATGCCGAACTGCGTTATCAAACATCGTGCCTCTGGTGTCGTCTGATCTTGCATAGCACTAAATTCCTAACAAGTGGTATCGAAGCAAGATTGGCTATGTGGAAGATCTCTATGGAGGCGCGAGGATCATGTCTCTACACCGTATTCGATAATGCTTCGTGATGCTAGGTGGAGCATGGCGGCGATCGACGATTCGATCGGTGGTGTTGGACACTTCAGGCAGGCGGCTTGGACCGTTCAATGGGCTGTAGTTGGTAAGGATCAACCAGATTTGGTGATCGGACTAACAAGGTAGCAAAAGAGTCGACGCGGCGGTGGCGGAGACATCGGCTTGGGATTAGACCGGTGAAGGGGCCAAACATGGCTGGCAGCTAGATAGATTGGAGCGGTGGGAGCATTGGCGAAGGCAATGCAACGATATACGTGTGACATAAGATGCCATCATGACACTAGGAGCAATTTTATGTCGGTGATGTGGGTGACCAAGGTGTGCCTATTCGCGCACGAGGTGTGCGGTGGCGTGTGGATGGCACGCAGACAGGCTAGAGGTTGGATATGAAGGTGGAGTCGTGTGTGATTCGACGCATGGGACAGGGTAGACGTGGCGTAGAAGCGGATCTTGGTGGGTCCCACGTGGACCAAAGCCAAGCTGACCAGGCGCCGTACTATGTGTGGACATGGCCGACAGGGGATATGTTGTGCCATGCTACAGGCTTGAGGTAGGCCCCATGTATAAATATTAGATCCACAGGCGCTCAAAGGCAAGCAAAAGAGAGTATTTGGTAGGCCAAAAGAACTTAGATCTGTAGCTTAGGTTCAGTCGATTCGAGCGCAGGTTTTAGAACAAGGCATGGGATGTAGGTTCTGAATGTGGTTTTAGAATGCATGGGATGCAGATTTTGAACGAGAGGGGCTCAGGAGGCTATTGGTGGTTTGACCTATGAGGTCAGACCGGCTGATGATGAAGTTAGTGGCAATCTATGCCAAGAGGCGAATGGATCAAGCGGTCAGGCTAGGAATCTGTTCAACGAGGCGAACCAATTAAGCAAATGAGACCAGGGATCTGTTCTAGACAATGGATGGATTAGGTGGTGAAAACAGTGGTCAGCAGAAAGATGCTGACAAGAACTAGTGCTAATGTGGCAATGGATAAAAGTGACTCGGAAAGAGACGGTAGTGAGAGAATAGTGAAGTTCTCTCAGTATCAAATATGCAGTCGGTTCGAGCATGGATATTGGATTTAATTGGTATTTTTCATGTGACACACAATAGAAAGCAGTTTTACTTCGTACATGGCCGGTGATTTTGGATCGGTCTGCTTGAGTGGTGGCACAACTATGCCATTGGAGTAGGAGCCAGCAAGATCAAGATGTATGGCGAAGTCGACCGGATAATTCAGGATGTGAAGCGTGTGCCAGGGCTAAGGAGGAATCTGATTTCGCTCGTGACCTTACATGAAGATGGGATGGTGTTCCAGGCTAATGCAAATGGAAGTCCCATCATGATCATAAAAGGTGGTGAGACTGTGATGAGTCGAGAGAGGACGACTTCACGTCTATACAGGTTGCAGAGGAGTTCAATTCCAGGTGTAGAGAGGATTGTTGTAGGTAGAGTCATGGAGGAGCTAGGATTCATAGGGATAGCAATGTTAGTTCCAAAAGGCGGCGTGTCTAAGGCCAAAGTCAAACTCATCGGGTGGCTCTTAATAAGCTGCAAAGCCTTAACTCGAGTATGAGTACATGGATGTTCGAACAGGAAAATTTCAAGCTTCTTGGTGGCGAAGTCATATTCACTAAGATAGAGTTTGTAAGAGTTTGTGTTGAATATGTACAAGAACAGGGTTATGTGGACTCTGAGTTGTAATAGGCAGGGGGATAGAGTTAGAGTTGGACTCTATACCATGGACCCTATATAAAGGGGGCACTATCGTTATAACTCGTCATGACGACATAGCTGTAGCGCAGGGCGCACAGGGTTAGCGACTGGCATGTGGCCACGACCCGAGTGGCCCATGTGCTTGTGCTTTTAGGGAGGAGCACCCATAATCATGCCTCGCACATGTAGGCTATCGTGTCAAATTGTGTTACCAAATATCGTGCCTCCAATATTGTCTAGATCTTGCATGGCATTAAATTCCTAACGAGTTGACACCCAATTTTAGCCAAAGTTTCTAGAATTTGTAAAAATACTTGGTCAAGAAGCCGATATCAAATAAGATTCCAGAAGAGTTTGAGACACGATTGGCTAAGAGTCCTAATAAGGAAGAAGATTCCTAACCGGCCATGACAAGTTAGAATAGGAAACCTTACCCAAAAAGCTGATTTAGGAAAGTCCTGGAAGGCAATGTATATGTTCGGCAAGTTTTTAGATAAGTTTCTATTTAGAGAGAGTTGTAGTTATACATTAAGTCAGTTAGATTATATATAGTAAGTTAAGAGTTCAAGTCGGACTGTATCAAGTCTATGTATCGGGTATATATCCCTAACCTATGTAGCAGGAAAAGGGTCCCCAACCAATTAATTTACTATTTCAATGCAATCATCTTTTTAATTCCTAGGAGTCACAGTAATTTAGTTTCATCATATTTTGTTGTTGACCAACTTGTTGCACATCATCTTTTGAACTACACGATGCAATTCAGGAGTTGCTTGCAAGTAAGTACTGTCTCAATTTAGTTCAATCTTTGTTCGGTTTTTGGTTTTATCAGAATACTATCTTTGTTCGATATTGCTGTGTATGGCCATTTCGTGCAAAGGTTAGGTTCTATGTAACATCCCCAACATTCTATAATGTGTATAAGTATTTTTAAAATATCCAATCATCCATTTTTGTCATCTTTTAAAAACTTTTAAACAATTGATTTCAACTGTACAAAATGGATTTTTGGATGAAGACTTTACATTGATAAAATGGGTAGAATAATTTTTACAAATGCTAGATGGAGGCATTAACCTCTCTAAATGTTTTGTGACTGATCTAGACCATTTCCCAAGAGAAATGAGACCTAAACCGAATATCTACCTCCCCTTCTATTTGCATGTCTTGCCGACATTGCAATCTTGTACATCTTTTGCTTTCGTACACTTCTCCGCTCTTTGATTTAATTTATTAATTGGTTGTGTCCTGGTGATGACCCTTGGTCACGTGCAGAGCCTGAGATCACTTGTTCTATGCTTGCGATCGACCTATTTATCATAACCATGATCAGTAATAGCCGCTTTTGTTATGTCTCTAGCATTGATCGCAATTGTTTGTGGTCAACGTTTGATCTCTCGCATTCTATTGGTCTCCCTTTTGGCTTTCTTGTCTTAATAGTCATAGTTCCTGTCTTTGGTGTGTTAGAGGCCTTCTTCTACCTCTTGATGGAGCAAAGCTACTTTGTGCTTTTAGCATGCCATCGTATTTCAACTGCTTTCACAAGAAGCCCCAAGCTATGCCCTTATGCTCGCTTCGGCCACCTTCTCTTTTTGCAGCTCATCCTTGTTAAGCCTTGTGTGAGTATGAGTAATGTACTCATTAAGGGTGTCATTTCGACTTACCATCACTAGGCAATGAGATGCCTCTATTTTCCCTTTCTACTCTCTTGCGGTGTAGCCACAACTACCATTGTGCTTTCCTCTTGTTGTCAAGATGGAGGACTAAGCCATGTGGCCATGAAGACCATAAACCAATTATTGTTCTTCTACGCCAAATGAAACCGACCTATTACCTTGATCCTTTTGACTAGCTATCCTCACTGTCATAACAACCGGAAAACCTTTATATTTCTACATATGCATATCATACTCGGTGTTCATGAACTTTGTGGGTTTTTGGTGTGTTTCATTGTAACAGCCCTGCTATTTATTTTGGTTAGTTATGCATAACATCCTCTTTTGATCAATATCTTTTCTTGATTTCCTGAAAATTTTGCATCAAGATGCATGAAACGTTTTGGCCTTAAGTGATAACACTAAGCTATAACGTTAAACCAACTAGCGAGCCCATAATAAACAGTAGTAATCAAGTGAGACCTAGCCCAGTATTGACCATATGTGAGCCCAGTGAGCATGCCTCAAGGCTAGACGAGTATGGTACAGAATGTCTGAGCAAAGAGTAGCACCACCGAGCAAGATGATGCCTGGAGGAGCTCGGACTAGCAAGGAGGAGCTCAAACGACCACGAGCTTAACTTATGCCTATAGATGGAAACCAATTTCTTAAAAATAAGGAGCCACCTTAGTTGTACCTATTTTTTTACTACCCGCAGCCAATGATAAGCAAACCACTTCTCCTATTGGCTAGAATGGACGGTGCAGGAGGCTGCCACAGTCCACTTTCTTTTCTCACTCAGTTTCCTACCATAGCCACACTATGACTTGTCGGACTTGGCCCCACATGTCAATGGAAGAGGTTACAATATAAAACCACCTCTCCACCTCCTCTACCTAGCCATCTCTCTCATTTTCTCCTGCCTCCCACGAGTTAGAATAGAGGAGCAACAAGAAAAGCTCAAGTTGTACATCTTTCACCTGTATCTTCCATTCAAATTTGCTACCAAAATACAAAGACTCATCTAGAGTGTTACACACCATTGGAAAGCTTAGATAATCAGCTATCCATTCATCACCATGGTAAGCACATGCACGAAGGTTTGCTATGGTTCTTGGTCCCTTTTCTATCTGCTGCTCAGTCTCTAGACATAAACATGTTGATTTCATTTCCTTCTCATTTGTACCACTTTGACCCATATCCAGGCATGGAGATGAGCAATATTAGCTTCTCCACTTTTTGAGCTTCAAGTCCATCCAAGACATTAATGTATGCATAAAGTTTTGGGTGAGTTCTTGATGCTTTTCTCCTCTTTACTTCACTGTTATGCACAATAGTGAAGTAATACCTTTGATTCTCACTTTGCGTCCCCTTGACTCGACATGCAAGCTTAGAGATGGCCTAAGAGGAGTTCATCCACGTGCTGAGGATGGAATAGGAGTAGATCCATGGCCTTGGACGTGAAGGAACCGCAAAGGCCAAGCTTAGGAGCAACCGGAACTATCTTTTGGACAGATCAGCTTCCTCTTCTCTGATCTCTAAATCCTAGAGCTCTCAACTTCTAAGTAAGACATTCCTAGCTTGGTAAGGACCCTACTCTACCTATCCTAATGTTTTACCTCGGCTAAAAGTCATGGCTAAGTAATTTCCTTACTGAAACTAAAGAACTAAAGCAACCCAACCGTGCTTAGAGTCAACGAGGGAAAGTGATGGCTGGAGTTAGTCCACCGGTTGTTGCGACTCAATTGTTGATGCACTCAATGCTCAGTTTGGTTTGATGAATACACATTGATGATGTGGATTTCGTGTGAGAACTAAGATAGACCTGAACGGGCGATAGGGCAATGATGGAGAAGGACTTCCAAAAGATGTAGCCCTGTTTGAGTCGATTAAGAACCGAACAATAGGTACCTTCCTCTCAAGTACTATACATAAGACCACACGTGTCTCATGGAAACACTTCGCCAATTCTATGTGTATACTAGGGTCATTGGGTACCAAAGGGGCAGCCCGTGTGTTTGAGGTGGGGTAGCTTGTGAACCATCCATGGTGCATTCATGAGCGCCGAACAGCAAGCTATGGATAAATCCATTGCAATGGTTGGCTCTCTCCGACACGAAGGGCTATGAGGAGGGGTGAAAGTCATGCGAGTGACCTAAGACACTAGCATATACATTTAAGAGGCTTCAGCATAGCTTGCTGTGTCGTGTGGGTAAAGTCGTACACCTTTGTAGAGTTTAAACTGTTCGAATAGCCTCATCCCGCGTTAAAGACAGATCTTTAGTTGGTTAAGCTGTCATTTGTTAGCACAAAATGGTTTTGGGTATGATGGTTAGGTTGTGGTTCATTTCTGAGTATAGGGTTACTCGTGGTGCTGATCAAAGGACAGGGAGCCCTATGGACATGGAGTCCATTGTGATTGATGAAAAGGACAGAGAGTCCTATGGACAGAGAGTCCATTGCGATTGATTAAAGGGCAGGGAACCCTATGGACACGAAGTCCAATATGTGATATGATGAAATCTAGAATTTATTGATGATGATGAGAATATAACGATGCTTATGATTTGAATATGTTTCTAAAAGTGTTTACTCAAATGCCATTTACAACCTACTTATGTCTATGTCTTGTAAATGCTCTTTATGCTTAAAATAACATTTAAGCCTTCCTTTATTTACATGCCATTCATGATTAAAAATATATTACCTTCTAGTGTGAGTACCTTTCAAACTCAATTAGAGTGCTACAATTTCCGGTGAAGACGATCCAGTACCACTATCAAGCAGGGAGTGGCGACGCTAGCAAGCAAGATGCGATGTTCTAATTTCTAGTTGGTTGTCCATGGGTATTGGGACAAACCATGTTGGTATTTTGGTTTGATTCTGTCAAACTTCTACTGTTGTTTTCGTCGAACAAACTGGTGGTTTTTGCTGCTACAATAGTCCGATTAAGTTAAACATGATGTATGAACAACAGTTTGTACTATTTGGTTTATGTAAATTATATCACTGTTTTATGTGTTATGCTATCGATCATTGTAAGGATATATAAATTAATGATCTCGGGAACTGTCACAGAGTACATATCCGGGCACCCTAGCACTACCAGGGAACAGGCTTACATGGGTTGTTGTTGCTCGGGTCGAGGATTAACATATTCGGCTCACTTTTGGTCAGCTCGTATGTTAGTTTTCAACCAAAGGGGTAGCAAGTGTGTAATCCCTCTGTTGAGCTGAATGTGAATTCAGAAGGGTCGCTACATTCTGCCCTTGTTCTATTGACTTATTTGGCTTTACAGATTGACCAATAGAATGTGAATTCAGAAGGGCCCCAAAACCCTATGTCCACGGTGCGTTTATGCCGACTGTCAACTTTCGGCGCGAACAACTTCTCAAACCAATTTCTCCAAAATCTCTAAGCCACTTCTCGAAGCTCTCAAAAACAAGTTGGACAAAGTGAGTCGCCTTCTCAAAGTCACTTCTCAAGAAGCTCTCAAGACGAGATTTTCAGCAATTCGGTAATTTTGTCAATTCAGTTCGGCATAAAAGAACTGTGAACGGAAAAATATGTGCATGTTAGCTTATTTAAATAATAGTAATAATATTAAAATTCTCACAAAATTAATAAATTTATATCTCAACTGATTAGTGTTACCAAAGGCTTTTGCTATGGTATATACAACTTTCAGTTAAAACGGTTTTAAAATTTTGTACTTATTTTTCAAATCCTGCCACTCCCACTTGTTGGAATTGAGATAGTGAATTGATGGTGGGAAAAGTATATGTAAAATGCATAATACACATGTGTCATAATCAGTCAAATTATATTGCTTTGGAGTTTGGATATATAGCAAGTACGTTAACAATGAACAAATAAAAATACTGTGATACTTATCTAGCATGGAATTAGCAACCATACCAGACACATTGGTGTTAGTAGTCTCCACCATTCCCCTGATAGTATTAAGTTGTTTATCTTGGCACCGTACATCAAAGGGAGAGACAAATTTTCGATATCATTGTTTTTTACTGGAGTTGCTATTTCGAATAACAAAACTGCGATATTAATAGCAGCCAATACATTTCTGCATTCATGTACAAGTTCAAAACGTTAGCCCAGTATACAAATATATGAAATTGTTTATAACTACTTAGCTCATGCTTAAACATTACTGACTTTACCATGAAGCTTATCACAAACCGTGCAAAAGGACATGATGTGCACGGAACAGACAAAGAATGTGAGAATATTGTACAGTACATGTAGGTTGTCTATTTTTTTAACAATATTTTCTATGTATGTTTTCCACATGTAGATTTCAATTTTTTCAACTGCACAGGTGCACACTCCCCCAACCCCAATCAATGCAAAACTTGCAAGGGAAGAGAAGTCTTCAAAGTAATTAACGGCTTATATTACAAATAGTTTCTTTTCTATTTGTATATGCAAAACACAAAACAATAAAAAGATAGTGCCAATTTCTTTTTCTACATGGGTTTTTCTTATTCAATACCAAGGTGCTCAATTATCTTCCTTAAAAAAAACTCAAATATCTCTTCTCTTCTCTTTTTATTCCTTCTCCCTGCCCAAACTCCTCTTGACCATTAAACCTATTACAATATAGTTGTTCTCTTTAGTTTATCTTATTTGTTTATTTTCTTATTTACTTATAAGCTGAATTTCAAGAGCTTCTCAAGATAGCTTCAAAACTCTTATAGACTTCGTTTGATTTGTTTCTGAGAGTTTGAGACACACCTTCGAGATAAAAAAGAATGAACTGCAAAAGGCAAAGCGTTTAACTTTTTCATTCAGAGATAAGTATGTAAGATAAGAAGATAAGCTGAAGAGAATAATCCCTAAGCTCGTACCATTACCTCTATTGATGGAGGGGATAATATATTATATGCCACTTTAAAGATTGCCATGGCAGGATTTGCCACTCTATAGATTGTAATTTATAAAATATTACTCCAAATAATTACCGCTCTTTATTATACCATTTGGACCCTTTAGATGCAATTGTCTCATTTTTATGAAATCCCCTTGGTGAGGTCTGACCATATTGATTGATTGATAATCTAATAGTGTATCGAAATGGAACACCATATGTAATCGGGCAAAAATATAATTATATATCAATCAAAGTGTATTTGAGATGTCAAACTCTAAAAAATAATTTAAATTTTTTAATTAGTTTAAGCTAGTTTCATCATACATTATCATTGCAGCCACATTAAACATTTTATGTGCAAACTTCAAATTTTGAATTCATATGCATGGCTAGGCACCTAAATCATGAACTATTTGATACGTGCGTAGGATCAAATGGATTTTAAAGTTTGGGTATGAAAACCCAATGTTTTATACCCTTGATATAAAGCACTGAAAAGAGATAATTATTGCTAATGAGAGAATACATAGGGAGGGCAATGTATCTGGACTAAAGGTAAGTTTCTTTGACATCTAGTGATGAGTAATTAACATTTGAGATATAAGTTTTGATGAACATTGGAGTTGAAAGAGAACATTTTGGCATGTCTCGATGTGGATGGTCTGCACTAGCTTGTTAGGCAGACGAAGAGCCTAAACTCTATCTTTTAGTTTGCCCACATAATTAGAGGAAAGTCAGAACGGCGGTCTATAGACTGGCGTAGGGAATTGGTCGGACTAGTGGTTGGTCAGACATTGGGGTGCTTGGCATCTAGAAGTTTTGATTTTTGCCATCTCGTGAATTTAATTGTTCTATCAAGTGGAGATGTTTTGATATGAGGATAGTGGATGAAATGTACATATGTGAAACTAATGTGAATTAATTTGGAAGAATTGTGCTAGAAAAGATTTCTTGTATATTGATGTGTAGGATCAAAGCTGACGCAAGTCAACTATGACATGGGTAGGTCTAGGTGTGCATGCGAGGGATGGGTTTGATAGGTGGCCTGAAGACACTACTAGAGAATAGGCCTTTAATACTGCCCCATCAATCCCGGTTGGACACGAACCAGTACTGATATTAATACTGGCCCATCAGTCCCGGTTGGACACGAACTAGTACTGATAGTGACATCAGTCCCGGTTCGTGGCTCTAAGAGCAAGTCCAGCAGATGCTCTATCTCTGTGCTCTATCACTGTTGCTACTCTGTATCAGTCTCTATATCCATCCAGCAGAGTCTCTATGTCAGTCTCTAAATTTAAAGACTCTCTCTCCGAGTCTCTATATTTAGAGATTCTCTCTCTTATCTCTATATTTTTTCGAGGATAGAGACTCTGCTGGATAGAATAAAAATATAGGGAATGCATAGTGGCTTAGAGAAGAAATATAGAGATCCGAATTTAGGGAAGCTGCTGGTGATGCTCTAATGCTCCAATCCCGGTTGGGCTCTAACATCAATTCCAGTTTATGATACGAACCAGTACTAATAAGTCTTTTGACAGGCGGGTACAAAATAGCTGGTATGGGTGCTCATCAGTCCCGGTTCGTAACACGAATCCGGATTGATGCCTCCTCATTAATCGGGGTTCGTGTTACGAACCGGGACTGATGTCTCGTTTCAGGAAAGTTCAAAAGAAATGCATATCCTAGTTATATCAGAATGTGTGGAGGGGTGGGTTGGCTAGAAGGATGAGTGGGTAGTCTTGAAGTCTTAGGTTTGAGTCCCACTACACACATATATCTGTGATTTATTTTTAAATATTTGTAGCACTATCAGTCCCGGGTAAAGGAACCTGGGCTATCCCGGTTCCAAAAACGGGACTAAAGCCCATTTGGAACCGGACTAAATGTTCGATTCACAGTAGTGAGACCTTCTCCAAGGGCTTTCCCTCCCATTCTCCATTCCCGTCGCAAAGGGAATCCCGTTTCCTTCGCGGCTCTAATAGATTTCGTGGCTCTAACAGATTCCCTTCACCCTTCTTTATAGAAGGGATTTTCTTTTGTATTCTCTTCAGGAAGGATTCTCTCTCCTTTTCATATATCATTCCCTCGGAAGGATGCTGTTGGGGATGGTGAAAAACGAAGGAAATGAATGCGGGGAAGAGAATAGGGAAGGAAACGAAATGAAGAAAAAATGGTTGGAGGTGGTGGCTTGACCAGTCTAGTCCTATGAGTTGTGATTGTGAATGAAAATTAAGGATGTGGGTCCACTAATTTAATGATTAGGAGGCCAAGGGTTGTCACACCTCTATAAAAGGCACTGTGTTGACTTGTAACGTAAACTTTTTCGACGGCTTGATAGGATAGCTTTTCTACAAAGAAAGCTAGAGTTTTAGCATGCTTGGTAGTTTCCTCCGGAGGGGGTGACAGTAGATAAGCAAAAATCAAGAAGAAAAAAAAATAAATGTTCAAAATTTCCTCGTATCTTTTATGTTGTTGGTTTTTCGGTTCCTTGCTTGATTGGATTGATTTACGTGAAACCTTGATCAGTGGTGTTCTAGTGGAATCCGTATGGTTAATCTAGTTTCTAGGGCATCTAGGATCATTTTTTACTTGATTTGGTTCATGGGTACTGTCTCATTTGATTTGAATTTTAGGTTTTTCTGTCACATACTCCAATACAATGGTAATAGTTTCATGGTTTTTGAGTGGAATATATCTTATGTATACATACTCCTAGGAACTCATATATAAAATTTGGGGATACATCATTAAATCAAAGGTTTTAGAAAAGAAGTTCTCAAATCAGACGACCGGTCAGAGAGGCCGTCAAACTGGCATTGTCTGAGTAAAACCAGCGCTAGGAGCAGTCGACCTACTAGGCATGCCTTTGCAGCTAAATTCATATTGTTCTTTGTCGCAAAGGTGTAGTGCTTTACTAATCTGCTTTTCATTGTCTCTAATAATGTCCAATTTAATGACGGTAGAATTTGATGTTGTATAGGGTTTAGTCTATGGAAAAAGTATAGAGTTTTAACTCTGTGCTTATCACCCCATCTACTCGTCTGATTCAATCCTATGGTTTCCTAAGACAACTGTGGCTGTCTGACCGCCATATCCTTCAAGACCGGCATAAAGAACCGTTATGGAACTATTCCAAGCATGGACAGCCTACGACCAGCGAGAAAACAACGAATGAACATAGAAATAACCAGCAGAGCCGAGATTCAGCCTCTTTCTAATGATTGCATTAACTAGTACACCTAATTGAATTTTTTTTATCTTGAAACCCAGAGATGAATTACCTGGAAGTTCTAACTTGTATATATGCAGAGCAAAAACATTGCATAAGAACTGATTAACAACTGAGAGCAGCTTGTGTCGTGACCAAAATTGCAAGAAAAAAAAAAAGAGTGATTCAGTACTTACGTCAAACAGAAACTGGATGTTTGATCTTCCTTTTGCGTTTCCACGAAATATTTCTCGTCAAAGATGAAGTAGTCTTTGTAGTCCTCGACAACCGTATTTGGATAACGCTTGGTACCTTTTCTTAAGGGGAAACTCTTGGTACCTAAAGCAACATAACTTCTGGTGAACCATTTTGATAATTCTTGGTACCTAAAGTAACATGACTTTTGATGAAGTTTTTTGTTGATCATGTTTCTATGCTCAGTCAAGTGACATTACCTGCGTTTCGTTTTTTGAAGTGGACAGCCGATGTATATAAGCTGTTACCGAGATTGTCGTCGTCATCGGTCATGTTTTCTTGTGCTATTTTTGTGTATAATGAATCGCTTTTCTGTTTGTTCTGAAGCAAAAAATATGGCTTCTGATCTTTTTCAGAATTGAGTTTCGAGAAATAAGTTTCCAATGCCCCCAGTTGATTTCCTTCTTTTCTTTGAGATGCACTAGAATCAACATTGGAGCTGCAGCTCTCATCAGCGTCCTTGTGTACCTTGACAGTCACATATTGTCTTAGCTTTGGTGGTCTCAGTTCAGATCTCAATGAACGGCAAATGAAGCCATCATAGTTCCCCAAATGGCGAATATGTAGGGAACAATGGCACTTATAGCTTTTAGATTTTAATGATGAACTATCCCGTGCGATTTCGGCACATTGTCTCCCACTATGGTATTGCTGTTCATACGGCACCATTTCCCATCTTATAACTCCAGCCATGAGATGCCTGAAAATTAAAGCATTATGGAATATCCAAAGGCATTTATCAACTAGTTTGTAATAAGAATTAATAAGAGATATATGAAAAGCACATTGTATATATCTATCTTTAATGGCTTAATTACTCATATATGTACAAATTCCCCTACTATAAATTCCAAAAGCCCAAGGATTATAGTTTTAGGAGTCTTTGAAGAAACACTGTAGGACGAAGTTGATGGTGGAACAGACTTTATGGAGTACACCACAGTCACAAACTACGACCTCGCAAAAAAAAAAAAGTCAAGAACTACGTACGCTATCCATCTCCATTGTTGAATACAACGGAGAAAATGCACTATACATGAATGAAGTTTTGTCTTCTTCAAACGCCCACTATCTTTTCTTTACAGTTAAAAAGAGCTTAGTGGTAGTCGACGGTACACCCACCATCTGTTGTCCAACGGTTCATCGTAAATATACTTTCTATTTATTTGACTTTCTTTCTTATTTTAATATGTTGTATTTTAGAAAGTATTCAATCAGCTCTAAATATATCAAATCATCATATTTAAATACCTTTCTTATTTTAGTGTGTTGTATTTTAGAGAACTTTTGTTCAGCTAAATATTTACCAAATTAGAGAGCGTTGAAGCAATACATACAAAAGTGAAATACTCAAACCAAAGCTAACGACGCGAGCCAAACAAATCAAATATAACACAACTAAAAAGGAAACGCCTCAAATTGGATGTCTGATGGGAGGGATTCCCATCGGATGCCCGTGTGGACCATTTGATCGCGGCTGGTCTATCTTAGCTATTCGTTGTGTTTGATCAACTGAAACATTGCTTGTTCTCGATGAAACATGATAAAATACTGATGAAACATGGCGAAATACAGATGAAATCTATGTTTCTAGCAAAGCACTGGAGGTAGGCTATACTGAAATAACCTAACCACCATACAAATCTATTAGTTTCCTCGATCCACGAATTTTACACCTTCACATATTTGAGTTTTTTATTATATATTTTTTAAATTTTTTTAGAAATACTCATAGGAAATATGAAATTGCAAAATTGGGCGTTGGTCGCCCCTAGATAGGGCTATCGCCCCATAGACGGGCAATCGGTCTAATGACCATTAGGGGGGTAACGTTCCGGGATGGAGTCATTACCCCCTGTCCCACCGGACTTAGTCTGATTCCGCTGGACTGAGTCTGGTGGGTTCCAGAAGCGAGCGCGCGTGGGGGGCCAGGGCTGCGGACTATGTCCATTCACTACCAGACCCTAGGGTTTTCTGTGTCACCAAACTGAGGCACCGGACTGAGTCCAGTCAAGCCTGCAATGACTAGTGTGTGGGGGGAGAGGGCAACAAGCATCCCAGTGGGCCTTACTGATCGCCCTAGTATAGGGCGATCGCCCCTATACTGGGTGATGGGTGGGGTATTTAGGCCTCGCCCTGGCCTCCCTTGCCCCTAGGTAGGGTATTTAGGCCCCGTCCCGGCCTCCCCTCCCCCGCCCGGCTCCCCTTTTTTTGCCATTTGCCCCGATCGCCCCTGTACAGGGCAATCGCCCCTATACCGGGCGATATGTGGCTTGACCGGACTGAGTCAACTGAGTCCGGTACCAGTAACAGAGAAAACCCTAGGGTCTGGTGGCAAGCGGACACAGTCCGCTACCCCGACCCCCACGCGCGCTCGCTATTGGAACCCATCGGACTTAGTCTGGTCCCACCGGGTGGGACAGGGGGTAACGGCTCCCTTCAGGACCGTTACTCCCCTAACGGTTGCTAGACCGATCGCCCGTCAGGTGGGGCGATCGCCCCACCTAGCAGCGACCAATGCCCAATTTTGCAATTTTATATTTCCTACGAGTATTTTCTAAAACAATATTTAAAAATATAAAATAAAAAGTTCCACATATTCTATCGATAAAGGCCTATTAGACCACTCAACTCCCCTGCTCCTTGGCACATGTGCCTACCCACACCCAACTCTCGAATGGTCGAGGAGTAGATGGTCCTGGCAGGCGGCAGTGGCAAAGGCGGAGGCCCAAGTTCACTGAGGCCCAAGCATGTGAGTAGGGATGCAAACGGAGCGGATAATTTCTGACCGACCGAATCAATACGGATAGTGGTTTGGATATTTATACGAATATCCGACTATTTTTTTATGGATACGGATACGGATATAGATATTAGGATGCGGATATAGATACGGATACGGATAATGCGGATAATATCTGTGGTATAATATCCAAAGAAAAATACGAATAATATCCGATGGATATTATCTGAATCATCTCAAGACTAAGCCCACCCACAGCTATTATCTGCTACAGCGCTCAGCCTGATCTATTTCAACTGCTTTGTACTACTACTGCTTAAAAACTGCTTTGTACAGTACTTCTGTATGCTATAGTGCTCAGGCCGAACCACACTGGTAGACTTGGTGGTGCTTTGGGCCTTAGGCCGAACTGCTTACTGTTCAGGCCGAACCGTTCTAATTAGCTAGGCTGCTGGAGTGCTGGTGCTTTATGTCTTCATTGCACCGCCCTGGTAGTGTCTACAAGATTGCATGTTTCTTGTGTATTAAATATTTATGCGTACTTTAAATGTTTGATGCTTCCTTGGAAAGTCTATATTTTGTGTATTATCCAAGAAATTATCCGTTCCGAACAATATCCGAACCTATAGTATCCGTGTCCGTATCCATATTCTATACGGTATCCGTATCTGATCCGTATCCAAAAAATAAATATGGATACGGATATAATATCACTGCTATCCGACCGTATCTGATCCGTTTGCATCCCTACTACTATGGAGGCACTACATCTCATGTAACTACCAGTCTACCACAGTAGGAACCCCACTCCCCTCCCTCTTCCTAGTCATAAGTAAGTTCAGTAACAGGAAATTGCATGACAAGTTTTTAAAATTCTCCCGTGTTTCTGCTTAGGTCCAAAACTTCTAAACCGGATATTTAGATACACGAAATTGCGTTACCATTTTAATTAGGTTCAAAGTGGTATGGAGAGAGTGGTTTGATGATATGAGCTACATAGCCAGCATAGCACGTGGCCAAAATGGGTACATGTCATTCTAAATCTATAAAAAAAAAAAATCCTAAGATTCTAAAAATCTAAAAAAATTCCTAAAATTTGTAACAAACGTAAAAATTCCTAAATTCATAAATAAAACCTTAAAATCCATATAAAGCTAAAAATTTCTAAATTTTGAAAAAAAAAAGAAAATCCTAATTTGCTAAGATTTTGGACAAAGAAAAAGAGCGTGTGGAACGGTGGAGATTTAGGATTTTAAGATTTTTTAGATTTTACTTTTTATTAATTTTAGAATTTTTTAATGATTCCTAGGATTATCTAAGATTTTTAAACTTTTTATTTTTTAAATAGTTTTCTAACGGATTTTAGGATTTCCTAAGATTTTCTTTATGACTTCTATGATTTTCTAAGTTCTTTACACAAATTTCAAAATATTTTAAGTTATTTCTACGGACTTTAGGATTTTTAAGCTTTTTAAAAAAATTTAGAATTTTTAATAGAATTTTTCAATTTGAATTCAATGTTGACTAGACAGCCCATATCATCAAACCACTCTCTCCATACCACTTTGGATATAATCAAAACAGTAACGTAACTTTGTGTACCCAATTATCCGGTTTTGAATATTTTGTACCTAAGTGAAAACGTGAGACAACTTTAAAGACTTACGGTGTAATTTACTCTTTCAATAGTAATACTGAACTACTAAGGCCATATGCAACGCTGGTTCTATTTTCTGGCCTTATTTTACTATTCACCCACTATTAACCTCCTATTTACAAGCTCATTTTACTATCCACCTCTACAACTCTGACACTATTTTTCTAATCTCTACATATATCTCTCTCTTATATTTTACTCTTAACTCTATTTTTACTATTCTCAACTTCATTTCTATGGTAATATGGCCAGTTACAGTAAAATATAAGGCCACCATTAAATATGCCAAACCCAAATTATTTTCACAAAATTAAACATTCTAACTTTTTTATATTGAAAAAACTGAATGCCCACCCACCATCTCCCTCCGGTCAAATGTAGTTTTGCATTATTTTGACTTCTCGGGTTCTCCTGTATTCCATGGGACTGAATTTTGAAAACATCAAAAATAGCTTGGAGAAGGCAAAATTGTTAATCGAGACCGGATTTGAGAGCTTTTATCAGGTAACTGTTAAGAAAAATGCTGACAATAAGGGAAGTGCTATATATGCCTATTTAACATCGATCAAGGTGTCTCATGTATTTTACATATACAACACGCCATAATATTTTACGAATGGAAAGTACATACCTATAATTTTTTTTAATAAAGCTTACTACAAAATAAGCTTCAAAGAGAGTGTCACATCATCCCAAAGTTTATGCATGAGTATATACGTGTAAGCTAGTCTTAAAGATTAATCGAGCTAACCATTATCTCTATATATCATCGGAGTGATTATCTTTTAACATTGATACAAGATGATGTGATAGGGTGGTAGATACAAGTATACAACTTTTTATGTCAACTAGGTGAGTGTTTTGCTCCCATTAAAATATCAAATGGCATCCTACCATATGTTTGACTTATGAATTTAGCTTCGCCCTTTGATGGACTGCATCACGTCTATGTACCCCTGCTTCGTCATCCATTTTTATCCGCTTGTATATAATGCGTATGAGATAAAAATCTATTAGTAGTGCACAGATGGATAATAGATATATACGGTGATCTAGTATGTTTTACGTGTGATCAAAACCTTCCTAAAATTACATACTAAATAAGAAAACAAAACAAATCAATAGAAATCTTTCGTGCTGATAGAAACCTCCTAAAACATGATTGCACTAGAGTAGAAAAAAAACTAAATCAATAAAACATTGTTACGAAATCTAGGCCATTGGTTTGAGGGATTGAATGGTCCAGGTAGATTTTGAACTTAACAAGAAAGTAAGATGAGATCACCGGATTACTTATCACTAGACTCTTTTTAGCCGTAAAGATGGTTGATATGTCCATAGAGCAATTTTTTAAGTGCGTTGTTCCAAATAAACTAAAAGAAATATGGAACATACTGCCTGCAATCAAGCTTGCAAGAAACTGCCCGCCCGAGATATATATGAAACAGCATAATGAAAGAGAGATGAAGAAAAGAAACAAAGCAAGAAAGCAGCGCCTAATATATATGCAACAACAAAAGACACGGACGCGCGGAACATTAAGGGTAAACAATTTTTGTTAGATAATGTTAGCATAAAAAATTCATTTAAGAGTAAACAAATAAGGCACGTACAATGAATGACCATTTCAGATGGGAAATTAAGCAAGAGCGTTACCGGCCGGCTTCCTTGGCTTCACGAGGAGAGAAGAGGCGCGGCATGTATACATGTGTTCCTATAATCCTATATACATACAGGTTAAAGCTGAGAAGGAGCAAGTGGCCTGAACGGCTGAAACTGGCCTGCTGTAATGGCATACATGCTATGCGGTGGACGTTTGTCGAGGGCAGGGAGGCAGGTCACGGAGTAGCTGAAGGAGGTGAATGGCCGAGGGGAGCAGTTGAAACTGGCGGAGGGACGGTCCCGCCTTATCGGCAGACGGCCCAATGGGGCGCCGTATCCGGGCGCTCATGGGTCCAGGCCACGAAAGCAGCACACCGAGGCGCCTCCGTCTCACGACTTCCGTAACCCAGCGGGTGGACTGAAATATGCTACGTCACTCTCCCATAGATTTTAAATAAACATGAATACAAGTTACAAGACATTTTAAATAAACATCAATACAAGCAACAAGCTTAGAAAATGAGCAAGGAGGGATGGAGCGGGGCGGAGCGGAGCGGACGAGACGGGTCTGGTGGACCGGGGCACGAGCTTCGAGGTCGGCCATGGCGTTCCTACAGGTAGAGCGAGGTTGTGTGAGAGGTCAATTATACCCTTCAGTGCCTTTGTGGGGGTGGTTGGCACAGTGCAGGGACGTTTCTGCCCTTGCGTCCGGGTCTTAAGACGCTGTTTGGCCACGTTTGGGTGAGATCCAGGTCGCTTGCTGGGATCTCGTTCGTCTCGCCACCTCTTCCCCTTCCAAATCCTAAATCCTCACGGGTAGACTCAAGATCCTTTGCGGAAGTCGTGAAGTTTGGTTCTCACAGCATGGCAGGAAGCAAGGAGGTTGGGGGAGACCTGGCGGTAGAGGTCCCCGGGGATCCTTCTGGCGTAGAAGACCTGCGCATCGGGGGAGTTTTTCTTGGAATAAGGTTCAGCCCGCCAGATCTGATTAAGAGATGGCGATGGTGGAAGAAAATGATGGAGTGCATAACCCTATAGAAGTGGGGGTTCATCGTCGGCTGGCCCAGACCTTGATCCAAGGAAGGAGAGTGTACCGGAGATGAGTTGTGGTCGATATCACCCAGTCCAGGCTCCAAAGAAGAAGGTGGTGCAAGAGGGATCTACTTCTGAAGAGCAGCAATGGGCTCCAAGAACAGAAGCAAATCTTGGTAAAGAGAAAGTGGAATAGGGTAAGAATCTTGATTCTCCTACTAAAGTTGGGGCGGGATTTGAGGCCATAGCGAATCGTAACCTTAAGCCAGGAGATAGAGGGATTAGGCCTTGTTTTCGCTATAAAAGATTTGGTCATTTCACTGTCGATTGCCCGATGTCTCGTTCTTGTGGTCGCTATGGTGATGAGGGTCATGTGGCGTGGGGATATTCTTCTTGGAAACTGTGTGATGCTGTTCCACATCTGTGTGGTTTTGCTAGTGAAGGACAAGGTTTCTTTTAGATTAAAGATGTTCCTTCTGAATTTAACAGTAAAGAAATCTCATCTACTGCGGTGATCTTGGTAGTTAGAGGGACAGTCACTACTAGAGATATTGAAACAGATTTTAGTATAATTTTGGGAACACCCTAGAGATGTATTGCTAGACAGATTTGTGAGGGGAAATTTTTTATGCGATTTCCAAATGCAAAAGGAGTTGAGGAGTTGGAGCAGTATAACAAGATGAATATGCAGCTGGTGAATGCAGTTATAAAAGTATCTGTGTGGAAGGATGAGATTGGTGCAAAAGGAGCCTTACATGAAGTTTGGGTTAAGATTAAAAACATCCCTCTCTCTAAAAGGTCCATGGAAGTAGTTGCTAGAGTGGCCTGTCTTGTTTGGGGCACCTGTGGAGATTGATAAAGGTAGCCTGGCGAAACTGGAATATGTCAGGGTTAAACTTGCTTGCAGAGATCTTGCTATTGTCCCTGCTGTGGTAGAAGGTGCTCTTGGATCTCTATTATATGATTTTCTTTTTGAAGTTGAAGGGCTATTAGAGAAAGATAAGAACAAAAAAACCAAGGAGAGTGTTAATATTGCTGATAAGGAGCAACAAGGAGGAGTCTTAAAGAAACCCAGGATGAGTGGTGTTGCAGATAGTGACAAGACTAGCAAAAGTTGTTTTTCTGCTCCCCCTAAGGTGAATATGGGAAAAGGGAAAAAAAACTGGCTGAGGAAAAGGATTATGATATTCAGCTTAATGACTCTCAAGAATCTCTAAGTGAAGAGGAGGATCTAGCATTAGTCAATGCTTTAGCTGCTTCCAAAATGGATCAGCTGAGTGATCTGGCCCAGAAATCTAGAGGATCTGCTGGCCCTAGTGGTGGCAGTAATTTGTGACTTGTGAGGTGCTTGGGTATCAATATTCACCAAATACCTATGATCTCTGAATATGGATCCTTTCTGCATGAGAAGTCTAATGTGATAATAGAGGAGATTATTGAAGCTCAGCATAGTAATCTGGAAGCTCCAGCTGAAGATGAAGAGAAGGAACTTGGGAAAACATTGGGCAGTGAAAATGTGAAACCTACTAGCAATCAATCTAGTAAAAATATGCTAGTAAGGAGGAGTTCAAGGCTTCAGAACACTAACATCCCTGTGAAGGAGAAGGCCATGAACCTACAGAAAAAAAGAAATTTAGAAGGTACTACTAAACACTACTCTAATTCTTTCTCTGTTCTGAGTTCAGACGAGATTAGTACTTTGGCTGGAGATATGGGTATCCATATATCTGAAAATGAGTTAGATAAAGTGGATTTGATTAGAAATTTGGAACATTCTAGGAGGGAGCTACATCAGAAAAAAAAAAGAAAGACAAAAGGGATTCCTCTGATGTTATTAAGGAAAATAGTGCTAGTGAAGTTGATAAAGTTTTATTGCTGGATTGGTTGGATGAAGACAAGGAATGTGACAGTGAGGAAGAATTTACTCCTGTGGTTTGTAGAAAAAATAAAAAAAAAGTTGAGATCCAGCTTAGAGGTCTAGCTGGAAAAAAAACCTTTTTCATTCTGTTCGGAGGTCTACCAAAGTGAAAAAGGTTAGGGGAAGGAAATAGTCTCTAGTTTTTTTTATGAAAGGTATGATATGGAATTGCAGAGGGGTGGGTGTTGATGAATTATGTCGGCAATATACTTTTTTTTTGAAGACGTCGGCAATATACTTTATGAGACTATGCGTAAGACCGAAACCCGATGGTAACACAGGAGACAGATTTATACAGGTTCGGGCCCTCTGCGGTGGAGGTAATACCCTACTCCTATGCTCGTGGATTGTATTGGGGTTGATCTCGATGAATCAATGTTGAGGATGGCTATGGATCGATGTGATCTCTCCTCCTCCTATGATCTACCTGATCCAGGATATCTAACTAGGGACCCCTGCCTCCCTTTATATAGTGGAGGGAGGTAGGGTTACAGATAGGTATCCTAGTTGGTTATGGAAAGTGGGGATAGAGATAGGAAGTCTATCTCTATCCTTTCTTGCCGAGTACGTAAGTACCGGATTACAACTGTGCCTTCCTTGTGATACAAGTCGAGTCTTCATGCGGGGCAGGCCCGTCTTCTAGATGGTAGGCGTGACCCTGCTCCATGAGGTGGTCCGCCTAATTTGTCTCCGTGAGATACCCGGGGACCATGTTATCCACAGTAGCCCCCGAGTGCTTTACAGCCGAGTTGATGCCGAGTGCTCCGACTGGAACCTTCTCTATGCGGAGTGCTCCATTGGCATACAAGGAGGCTGTGAAGGGCTCAAGAGAGCTTTGCAGGTTGAAATCTCCGAGTGACTCCCAACCCAATTTCTTGGAGTTCTGGAAGTCGGCGCGATGGTTGACGTCGCGGCGTGAGTAGAATGTCGACGCAACTGTCCTCATCGCAGTGTGAGAAGCCGGCCTAGTAAATCGGCGCGGCTGTCCTCGGCGCAATGCGCGAGAAGCCGGCGTAGTAAGTCGGCGCGGTTGTCCTCAGTGCAGTGCGCGAGAAGCCGCAAGTTGTGGTGGCCATCCTCGTCGTTGCCGGAGCAGCGAGTCGGCGTAGAGAGTCGACGTGGCTGTCCTCGGCGCAGTGCGCGAGAAGGCGAGCCGTAGTTTGCGCTCGGGGCGCTGGCGTAGGCATGCAGCCGAGCCATATAATGCACTCGAGTCTTTGGCGAGGCGCTTGCCGTCATGCGAAGTTGGCGTAGGCGTTGTGCCATGCCATAGATTGCGCTCGGGGCTCGGGTGTTGACACGTAACTGTGCCATGGTCGGTGCTTGTAGCGTAAACAATTCCTTGAACCTCTATAACATGTACATGTAGGATTTAGGCAGTACCTGAATATGAAAACATTTGGTCGGATATAAAGTCCAACTATCTTTATGTGCGAAATAGCCATTTTTCATTTTTCTACTTAATGATTTTTGTTAGTCCGAGTGGTTTTTCTTCCTTTTGTTATGCACTCTGTCCGACTAGTCTAGCCCCCGAGTGTAGGGAGTTGGCACATGGCTTTTTATCCCAGGCACGCGTTTGGGCGATGTAGAGTTCGCCGTGTTATGGGTTCAGAGCTTCACTACTCAGAATTATAGCACACTCGGATTTTACTTAAATCACTAAGTAACAAAAGTAAAAAATAACTATGAAAAAGATGGGTGCACACAAGTGCACATAATTATGTGTAGCCCCCCGACTTACTGCTTAGTTGGAATTCAACTAAATAGCAAGTCAAGAAATAACTATGAAAAAGATGGATGCGCGCAAGCGCACACAATTATGTGTAGCCCCGACTTACTGCTTAATTGGAATTCAACTAAGTAGCAAGTCGAGAAATAACACGAGTTTATATGTGAAAAAATTATGATGATGAAAAACTTAGCTGCTTTGCTGACGATGATGTTGTCCTTGCTTTTGAGCTTTTAGCCCCTGGGCGTATCACCTTGTAGGCTTGAAGCGCAGACGTAGACGTATAGCCGTGCCAAAGGTTGCGCTCGGGGCGCAGGCGTTGGCGCGAAGCCGTGCCGAGTTGATGTAGCCATGCAGTCGAGGCGTATGATACACTCAGGGTGCTGGCGTAGACGTGCAGCCGTGCCAAAGGTTGCGCTCGGGGCGGTGGCGTTGGCGTGAAGCCATGCCGAGTTGACATAGGTATGCAACCGGGCCGTATAATGCACTCGGGATGCTGGCGTAGACGTGCAGCCATACAAAGGTTGCGCTCGGGGTCCTAGCGTTGGCGTGAAGCCGTGCCGAGTTGACGTAGGCATGCAGCCGAGCCGTATAATGCACTCGTGATGCCGGGCGTGACGCAGTACCGTGCTAAAGGTTGTTTTGGGCGCCGGGCGTTGGCGTGAAGCCGTGCCGAGTTGACGTAGGCATGCAACCGAGCCGTATAATGCACTCGAGGTGCTGGTGTAGACGTGCAGCCGTGTCAAAGGTTGCTCTCGTGAAGCCATGTCGAGTTGACGTAGGCATGCAGCCGAGCCGTATGATGCACTCGAGGTGCTGGCGTAGATGTGCAGCCGTGCCATAAAAACCATCTCGCATTATCATGCATTGTACCCTGTGGAGACAATGAAAACACGAGTAGTAGAGAAAAAACTGGATTGTAAAGCAATATGCATGATATCCAATTATGTATTTTTATTATCTCAAATTGTCGTTTTTTTTATCTTTTCCGTATTGATTTACGCTTCTCTAAGTATGTTTAATTCCTTTTGTTAAGCACTCCGCCTATCTCATCAAGTCCCTTAGCGTTAGGAGTTGGCGCGGAGCTCTGTCTCCGGACACGCGTCAGGAAACCCAAATTTTGCATAGGAATCAGAGTTTCACTACTCAGAATGTGTGACTCTCGGAATCGGTAAAAGTCAATATGAAAAAGAATAAAAGAAACTCGAAAAAAGATGGGTGCAGATAATGCACCTAATTAGGTGTAGTCCCCGACTTACTGGCTAGTCGGAATCCAACTAGGGAGCAAGTCAAATCAATCTCGATAGAAGAGAAGAAAGGGGTGCGCGATTGCGCACCTAGTTAAGTGTAGCCCCGACCTACTGCTTAGTTGGATACCAAGTAAGTAGCACGTTAGGACATAAATTATAATAATGTAATTGAGTATAAAAATAGACAACTTAGCTGTTGATCGTGTCGTCATCACGCCCGAGTGAACGAGCCCCCGGGCATGTCACCTTGTCAGCGCGGCTGTCCTCGGCGTCGTGCGCGAGAAGCCGGCGTAAGGAGGTCGGCGCGGCTGTCCTTAGCATCAAGCACGAGAAGCCGGCGCAGTAAGTCGGCGTGGCTATTCTCGGCGTCGTGCGTGAGAAGCCTGCCTAGAAAGTCGGCGCGGTTGTCCTCAGCGCAGTGCGCAAGAAGCCGGCTTAGGTAAGTCGGGGCGGCTGTCCTCGGCGTGGTGCGTGCGAGAAGCCGGCCTAAGGAAGTCGGCGCGGCTGTCCTCGACGTCGTGCGCGAGAAGCCGGCCTAGAAAGTCGGCGCGGCTGTCCTCGGCGTCGTCTTGAGAAGCCGCCTAAAAAGTCGGCGGCGATCCTCGGCGTCGAAGCCGAGAAGCCGCCTAGGAAGTCGGCGCGCTGTCCTGGCCTGATCTTGGCGCGAGAAGCCGGCCTAGGAAGTCGGCGTGGCTGTCCTCGACATTGACCACGAGAAGCCAGCCTAGGGAAGTCGGCGCGGCTATCCTCGACGTCGTGCGCGAGAAGCTGGCCTAGGAAGTCGGGGCGGCTGTCCTCGGCGTCGTGCGCGCGAGAAGCCGGCCTAGGAAGTCAGCGCGGCTGTTCTCGGCGTCGTGCGCGAGAAGCCGGCCTAGGAAGTTGGCGGTCACAATTTCGACCAAAACCTCTTCTATCGTCACTAGTTGGATGACCGTGCGCTGCAACGGAATCTAAAAGATGACTGAACATATATTCCTCTAGTATTGAACTTAATTAATTACAAAAGAAATACATGTAAGAAATCAAATACTCGCGTATCATCATAAATTTCAGTTTTCAACATCAGTCTAATTCAAGCTGGCACAAACTAATAAGTCGGTATCAAGTTGGCAACGTAGAGATGTTACGCTAATTTAACTAAAATATTTCACACAGAGTTGGATGTGTAATGTAGTCAGGGACACTATTTCTCAATTGCAAATACAAGTGAAGTGGATCAACTTTGCCAATCATATTTAAAAACCTCTCAAAATAGTGCTTAAAAATTCATCTCAGCTAGCTTATTCATTCAGCTCAGCCATTCTGAACATGCTCTTAATGCTCTTAAACTAAAAAGAGCGAGGAGGCCTTCATCATATAGTCCGTAAAAAGATGACATATCTCAATGTGTGGTTTTTAATTAGATTCTAAGTTGCCTTGTTTTGACCAGAGATTCCAAAAGTAATGTTAAATATATTTTTTGTCTCCCTAAGGCCCTTTTTGATTTTATTGAAGCCGACTTTGATTTTATTGAAGCCGACAAACAAAAAGTTACTCATCTCAAATGAACAAACAAAAGGTTACACATTTCAAATGAAGTTTAGTGGAGACTGATACATCGGCTAAAATGTAAGCACTTCCCTATACACAATGTTCCTCATGAGTGTCCCACGAGTACTACTTGTCCTCTGGCAATTCGATTTCTCCTTGTCGGAGATGGCGAGTACGGTAATATTATTCCTGGATGTAGCTCTAGACAACGCGACGTAGAGTTGACCATGAGAAAACACCGGCTCTGGTAGATAGACACCGACTTTCGGAATCGTTTGACCTTGAGCCTTGTTTATTGTCATAGCAAAGCTGAGCCTAATTGGGAACTGCTTCCTCTTGAAACGAAATGGGAACATCTCATCGTCGGAGGGGCAGAGCGGTATTCGAGGAAGGAACACCCTCTTACCAGCATGTTGGCCAAGGACTATTTCGGCATCGATAGCATTTCTTTGAAAGCCCCGAACCACCAGCCTCGTCCCATTGCACAGTCCATTTGCGGGGTCGATGTTCCGAAGAAGAATCACTGGACAATTGATCTTGAGCTTCAGCACATGGGGCGGAAGCCCGTTAGGGGTGAGTGTGTTCAAGAACTCAGGGGGATAGTAGCCCTATGGATCGTCCTCTACACGATCGAAGCTATGATAAAGGATCTCCTCACCATGGAACCGTTGAATCATCATCATGTTTATCTTGTCCACACACTCGTTTCGAGTCGACAATATGGCACGTGAAGTGATGTACGTTGCATCTATTAGATTTTCATCAAGCATCGGAAAAACGCTAGCTACCAGCCTGTCAAGATCAGACTCCTCCCCTGTAGATAGGACACAGATCTCATCAGGAAGCCTCACGAAACCTTCCTCATCGGCCTCCTCTATTCCATTTTCGATCCGCAATAGGTACTCTGCAAACTCAGGATCGCTCTAGGCCCTCATGTTGCGGACAAGCTTGAGATGCTGCATGCATTCCCATAGGTATGATCTACGTAACGTCGAGTTTGTTATCTGCGGTCGGGTTCCTTTACGTACAACTGGGAGCACCTGCCTGAAGTCTCCTCCGAACACAACGGTCTTCCCCCCAAACGGCAGCTCAGGACGACCCATGATGTCACGCATGCTGGTATCAAGGGCCTCCACCGCTTGTCTTTTCGTCATTGAGGCTTCGTCCCATATGATGAGGGATGATTTTTGAAGCAACTTAGTGGTCCCACTTTGCTTTGTGATGTTGCATACGCCACCATCTTGGACATTAAGCGGGATCTTGAACCTGGAGTGTGCGGTCCTTCCTCCAGGCATGATGGAGGCAGCAACACCTGACGTGGCAGTTGCCACTGCTATCTTCCCCTGTGAACGTACTGTGGCGAGTAGTGCCTTATACAAAAAAGTTTTTCCTGTGCCACCTGGACCATCGACGAAGAATATACCTCCTTGGTTGCTTTCAATCGCTGCCAATATCCGATCGTACGCTGATCTCTGCTCTAGGTTGAGGGCATGTGAAATAGCGATGTGGTCTTGGTCCACCTCAATGTTGGACTCCTCAATTATCTCGTGGGGCTCACCTCCCATGTAGTCGAGCGACTCATCGATTTCAGGCAAGGGAAACATTGTTATGTCCTTACCCATCGACTGGAGAATATTTCTGATATCAATAAGTACCATCTGCTCGATCTCATGTGTACATGAGGTGGAACGTCGGTAGTCCTCTGACATCCCCTCTAGATGTTTATTCCATAGCCCACGGACATCACTGGGCTCGCAAAATACCAGTATAGTAGCAAATAGCCTTCGAAGAGAGGATGGCATCTGAAAAAACTCTGCTTCTGTTAGAGACTCATCTATGGTGTTGTCAGCCTCAATTAGGCCCCTCAATTCTGCAGCTTCACGAAACGAGGGACAAACCACATTGTCCACTGTCCGTAGGTCTTTAAATGAGGTTGCACCCGTAACATGGTTTAGTAGGATCATTAGATAGTATCGTTCCCCTTCAGCAGGACTGGCTGACACGATCCTGCCAACTTGTGTGCCCCTTTGCCTCGGCTTCCAGTGCTTGCCAGCAGCATGCCAGGTAAAACTCGCAGGAAAATCCCTGTAAAGGATGCCTCGAGCCCACTCGTGCACCCTGTTCGCTTCAAAGTACGCGGTCAGCATTGTCCTCTCTGCGCTTTGCTTGTCAACAATGTTACGCAGGTCCTGTCCCGCGTGGAACGAGACCATGTGCATGTTAGGAAGATGAAGCTGCATTTGCTTCACAGGTGGCGATATTTTGCTCAGATCGAACCCATATATTCTCCAAAGAGCCTCTGGCGGCGTAACCCACCTAGCATCTCTATACTACCTTATCTCATCGATTGGCTCGTTGCTTTCTACATCACCGAGAGAAATAGAAGCTCGGTCGTGCCCCTTGTATATGTATTTGAATAGATATTTGACAGCCTTAATACTTGAACAGGCCTCGACGTTGATATGACAGTTAAACATCCTCAAGAGAAAAGGATCGTAAGGTACCACCCTCCTATTATCCAAATCCACCTTTCGAACCCTTGCTTTACAACCATCATCGCGTCTCCTATATATACAAAGGATAAGAGTCCCTACCTTGAATGGTTTCAGCGTTAAAAGGGCGAGGGTAGTGGCACTTGCACAAACCATCTTTCATGCAAACATTATTCATGTTCATAACTCCGCAAGGGCCGTGCATCATGTGCTTCACGACCATCTCATATAACTCTAGGTACTTGTTCTTGTTCGGTAGCTCGGCTGAGATAATGCAATCATATTGTTCCGGACATGTCAGCTTGTACTGCCCGCTCATGATAAGAAGGAAATGTGCGTGAGGAAGTCCCCTCTTCTGAAACTCAACCACATATACATAGGCCACCACCTTACCAAGAATATGCTTTTCTAATAGCTGCTTCTTGAGCTCCTCTAGCTTCGCCCTAAACACGTGGACGACGAGATCAGGGCGATCCTGAGCGGTCTGGCCAGGCATAAGCTCGGACAATATCTCCTGCCAATGTGGGTTGCATGTCATCGTGAGGAATACGTCAGGCTTTCCATACTTTTGTACTAAGGCCATCGCATTTAGATATCGACGCTTCATATCACGACTTCCACCGATGAAGGACGCTGGTAGTACAATCCGTCTGCCCACCGCATCAGCACGACTCTCTCCTGCATGGATGCTATCCACCACGCCCTAGTATAGGTCGGCCCTTATGTTCTTCTGGTTATTCCTTATGTAGTCAAGACGCGTGCTCTCTATCTTGATGTACATATCAACCATGTACTGCTGTAAAAGACGCCCGCCGTAGAGTATTGGGTTGAATATATCACAACGCGCTTGAAACTTGTAGCAGTAATATTCTCGTGCAGATACGCACAGCCTGTTGTTAGGTCTTGCGAAGATGGTCGACGAACATTTTAAGTGCATTACAAGTTATTAACCTCTAGTAACATGTATTCGTCAAAAGAACACTAACCTTCTTCGTCAAAGTTATCCACACGAACCGCGGCCACCTGGTCCGTAGGAACACCAATCTTTGCGATATTCGGATGCCAACCAAGCTCACCTTTTGGAAAAAACAGAGGGTATGACAATGGGTCGTAACATCCGTAGTATGGCTGGATAGTATGTCTCGTGTTGTTGTTGCCATATAGGATTACGCTACGGTCGAATCCCGCCCGCTGCTCATTGCCCTCAACCCATATGGCCGCAACCTCTGAAGTTATCGGTATATTATATGTCCGCTGGTCCAACCTAGCATCTAGGTTTAAGGCGATACGATAATCCTCGAGATCATTTGCCTATCTAAGACTCCTGAATGTCTCAGAGTATGGGTTGCAGCGTAGAATATTGACAAGATTCCTTATTACTTCTTGGTCAAGGTTAGGAGAGCGATGAAATCGATGACTTTGGGTGGGATCATTGTCATAAAAGTAAAGCTCAAGATGCTCCGGGTCAGAATCCCTCGAACCAAACGAGTGTAAGTTATGGTAGATCTGGCCATGGGCACGGAACGTGTACGTGCCAGATCTCATGTTACTGTATGCTTCGTCTAAGCTGACGCCAAGGGTGGTGAACGAAAAGTGTCCGTTGAAGTATCTGATGTTGTCTCGAAAATGTCGAGCGTCGGATTCTGCACTCGACCACAGCCTAATAAGCTCCGCAGTTGGCTCTAGGTTCGCCAGTTTGATCTTCCCATCTCAACAACAAAACCCCTTCGTCTCGTATTGAAATCTCTTGGCGCTACATTTGTTGCAGTCCGCCTCTTCCTTCAACACATGCGTGCTTTGTGGTACATTGCTATACACGTGATCATATGGATCAGAAAGGCTAGAGCTAATTGGTGAGGAATCTTCCACTGCACCAATTTCAATGTCATCGCGACAGTTTTCAGCTAAAGAGGATTACAGAAGATTAGTTAAGAGAGGTTATAGGAGGTTGGAGTGGAGAGATGAACAACTCATAAATACCTTCGTTAAGAAAAATATAGTACTCATCGTCCAGAACATCCTCAACAGAGGTGTCCACATTATCTGCGAACACATTTAGGATAAGAATAGACCCGCAATGGTTCAAATTTTATTTCACAAGCTTAGCATAATACAAATAATAAGGCGAGAATAGTACCTGTTGCCGTAATGGTTGATTGTGCAATGGTTGTTCATTTGCCAAGGCTGTTGATATAGACGGATTTTGTACCTGTGAAGGTGCAAAGTCCAGGCATGGCATAGCGATGGATTGAGCGCATGGGATGTCTTGTCGAACCGCGTATCTTGCATTACGAGCATCTAGCAATGCTCGTCTTTCTACAGGTGGTAAACTTTTTCTAGCAGCTCTACGACGAGCGTTGAATGATTGTCTCTGATCCATGGTTAAACCTTTTCTATATGCTTTATCACGGGCATTCGCTTCTTCCCTCTGTTCATCCGTTAAACTTTGTCTGCGTGCTCGTCGACAAGCATTCAATTCTTCCCTCTGTTCTACCGTTAAGCTTTGTCTCCTTTCTTGTTGACGAGCATTCGCCTCTTTCCTTTGTTGTACGGTTAAACTTTGACGACGTGCTCTATCACGATTTCGTCTTGCTTGCCTTGGTTCTTGTGGAAGAGATGCATTCCTTTGTGCTTGTACTTGTTCGAAGGTTATGCTTGTACTAATTGTATTTGGTTGTTCAAATGTGTCGGGTTCCATATATGTAAGGTTCAAGGTGTCACGAGTGCGATTTCTTCCTAAACAATCCAAATAATTCAAATTATGCAAAAGATGCCACGCATGGTAGATATAAGTGTGTGGATTTATTTAAGTAACCATTGCAATCAAAAGATAAAAAAGGATTACCATTTGAGCATCCTCCTTGTTGAAATGTACCAAACGATGTCAGTGTATTATGCGATGGAAACATAGAATTGATCTGAGCAGGCACATCTTCATCATCTGAGGATGAGCCACCTTGTTGTGTGTAGGGGGACTGGTCATTATGTATAGATAAAACTCCACCAGTACGTGGAATAAGATTGTGTCTAGATCTCTTTCTTACATTATGCTCAACCACAACTACAGCAATAGGTAAATATGATATCAATATATGGCTTACACTACATCAAGATGAAGAGATAACCTCCATTTATATATATATAATAACAACCTTGTTTCCCTTTCCTCGAATTTTGGTCTTGAGGATGCGACATCCTACCAAACGTCCTTTTGTAGTATATATGTTAGATGATACGCTGTCTTGACTTCTATCTCTACTATAGAAAAGTACACAAATCAGCGGAGAGGTAATGGACATGGCTTTATGAGTTTACTTTTAATTACACATTTACATTTAAAAGAAGTATATCAAAACAAATAAACTGAAGACACACACAATATTTACCTACTGCTTCTAGGGAAAAATATCACTTTTAGGCCTAAATCTGTGCTGTTGCCTTAAGATTTATCATGGTCCTTTTCCATTGATCAATTGAAGTAAAAACTTACAAACTGAAAGAGCGATTGTGATGCAACAATAAAGAAATTAACAAAATACAAAGGCAGTGTATGCCCTAAAACGATACGAATCATCTCAGCTGACCCTACCTGTGGTAGATCTCTGTAATTTTGCCTTCTAATGTCCATACATATATGTCAAGAGTCTTCAAATGGATTTGCACAAGCTCATAGGAAGCAGGAACGTCACATGGAAAGAGAGAAATAATTCCGCTTGCGTAAACACCGCAAATTTGTTTCTTTGGCCTGCAGTCGGAGACAGGCATATGGCTAGTGAGCAATTTTACATATCATGTATAGAGTATGGAATAACGTTTCAGTCAAAGAAAATTTTTTTTGGACATATAAATTCTATTTTTAGTATGTACCTAAAATGTCTCTTTAACTTCAAAACATTCAGATTACTGAGGTATGTGCAAGGACAAATCATTCTGAAGTGGGCATGAAATGGCAAAATCCAGCATTAGCTAATGGCATACATAAAAGAATAGGCCTTGAGCCTGTAATAAGGTGTAATGCTAAAACTTTGACTGATATTATCAGGAATTAGCTAGCATGATGGCATAACAATGATTACCATACACTGCACATAATGTTACTCGTTTTGCTATCTGCATCACGCATGTACTCTGCATTCTTACGTTTAGTAGAACAAAGCTTGTACCTTTCTAAGATGAGACAACCGTTCTCTTCATCTCGATAGAAAGTCCTACACAGATAGCCGTAGATGTTGATCAGTTCAGTGCTAAATTTTTTTCAAGTGTCAACCACTATCCTTCCAAAAAATTGCTCTCAAAAGGAATTTTCAACCATACCCAAGGTAGATGAATTCTCTAACATACTAAACCGAGCTAAACCAAGGAAGAGCGCGCCATCATTGAACTTCCTCAACGCAGCTCCTATTTTGTGCAGAGTAGCAACAGATATGACAGATTAGAGAAGTGTATTAGAATATTCACACATCATGGACATGGCAGGATTTTTTTAAAAAAAATTAGGGAGTGCAAAAACTAAAATAAAACTGATTTTGCTGGCAGTAAAATATTTCTAGCTATCCAATATTCTGGTTCTTTTCCAATTACAATGCAATTTTGCAAGCAAAGACAGGGAACAAGCCTCAGTTTTTTTTTTCTTGGTTATTCATCCAACACAGAGTGCTAACTGGAGACAACCATCAAGTCAGGGGATGGCCATTCCTTTAACACCCCAACTTGATAGCTATGCGGACTGCAACACACCTGATTATGTCTACGATCTGAAGGAAAGTATTCCAATCGATAAATATTCCACATCAAAGGATTGTTTGACAGACTGACACAAAACATTGGCCAATGCTGGAATACAATATGAAACTCTGTTCAGAAAAAAAAGGAGAAAAGAAAACAACATGAGTATATTTGAAAGTTCATATATGCCAGTTCAGAAGTGGTGAACTTGATCAGTCAAGACGTCCAAACAAGGTGTTTAGTCTGTGCTAGATAGGAGGGACTCGAGCTGTTCAAATCTTTGCGATTGCTGGCATTAAAAATTGGGTGTGTAAGAAGAAAAATGAAAATGCAATAACATGCTTGCTGCTGATTGCTAACATTAAACTGCTTGCTGATTGCAATAACCATTCCAATCGAATGATCGGCGCCTTGCTCCAACAAAAATTACAAACCTAACCGATGAAATAAAATTACATGTTAGTCATCAAACTGTACAGAAAAAAAATTGGGGAAGTCACAATCGGATTTCAACACAGACATACCAGGGCTTGATGTTGGACCAGGCGTCATCGGTATCCTCCGGATTGAAGGCGAGTGGCTGTGGTTGGATTATGCCTTTGGTGCCTTTGGTGCGGCGTCGACTATTGATCTTAGATGGGCCTGAGCTTGGCTCCAATCCGTAGTAACCGGAAGGATGGTGGCGCCGGCCTCAAGGTGAGGGGGGAGGGTGACAGTGCCAGTGTCGGGGCTTCACAGGGAGCAAGGGGTGGCGGGCACAGAAGAAGGGCCGTCCACGGGAGAGGAGGGAGAAGGGCGGCGCTTGGTGAGCAGGAGCCGGGAGGGGGCGGCGCTGGGCGAAGCAGGAGGGCGGGCGGCAGAAGCAAGCAAGCGGCGGGCGCGAGGACAAGGGGGCGGCGGGAGAGGAGGGCGACGCCGGGGGGGGAGGGACGGCAGTGGGTGGGCAGAGGGAGGCGGCTGGGAAGCAAGGGGCAGCGGGTGCGAGGACAAGGGCGCGCGGAGGAGGAGAGAGAGGGGCGGCGCTGGGGAGGGAGCCAGCGGCCTGCAGTGGCTGCGGGAGTGAGCAGAGGCGGGGTGCTGAGGAAGGGCGCAGGGAGAGGAGGGAGACGGGCGACGCTGGAGGGGGGGGGAAGCTGGGTGAGCAGAGGGCGGCGGGCGGGGAAGCAAGGGGGCAAGGACAAGGGGCAGGAGAGAGGAGGGGGCCGGGGCGGCCGGGCGAGGTGGAGGGGCGGCGCGGGGAAGCAGGAGGCGGCGGTGAGGGGAAAGGAGAAGGGGCGGGCCAGGTAAAAGCAGGGGACGGCTGGGCGACTCGGGGAGAGGGAGGCGGCCAGGATGGGACCATGGGTAGTGGGGCGGTGCGCAGAACGCGAGGCGACGAAGAGGCCATTCAAATCTGAGCACCGGGAAAAGAAAAAATAAAGGAGTGGCATGGTGGGTAATTTTTTCGAAAGAACCTATTACCAGTGACTACCATAAGGTGTTTTTTAATAGTAGAGATCATGGTGACGTCTCTCATTCTTCTCGCTCCCGTCGCCGAGCTTCAATGTCTTGGCGAAGGTCACGGTTTGTCGTTGTCGCCGGAGCAATGAGTGGGTGCGGCGGTAGTCGTTGTCGTCGTCGCCGCAAGTCGGGGAGCGTAGGAGCCACAAGTCGGCGTCATAGGAGACGCTAGTTGAGGCGTCGCAGGAGCCGTAAGTCGGGAAAGCGTAGGAACCTCACCGTGATCTCCGGGATGAGATCCGCTTTGTCGTCGAGGTCCGCCATGCCCTTGCTGAGGTGCACCAAGGATCGCCGAGGTGCCGAGCGAAATTCACGTCGAGCTCCATCTTTGCGCGGGATTCACGTCACCTCCGCGCAGTCTGTCTTCGAACGGTCGCCACGATCACGTCCGAACTCGGTTTTCGATGATCTTAGACTCGTTGGAAAGATAACGAGATAAGCTTTCCAATGCATCCAAAACCAATCCGAAATTCTTTCCGAGTCAATAGAAAATCATGACGCAATTTCTGTCCAGATTCTAGATGCGAATAGATCGCATCTTCTTCCTGAGTTCGCTTCGCGGTTGAAGTTGTCTTCCGATTGGATCTGATCCGATTCTTCGAGGGCAAGTTTGCCGAGGTTGTTGATGATGAAATCCAAGCCAGAAAACTTGGCCGAAGGTGAATTCGACGGCGCTGCCGCCGAGAGATGCCATCGAGTTTGATGAAGACGATCTTAGCGCTGCCCTACCTGGTGCGCCAACTGTCGACGAATTATGTCGGCAATATACTTTATGGGACTATGCGTAAGACCGAAACCCGATGGTAACATAGGAGACAGATTTATACAGGTTCGGGCCCTCTGCGGTGGAGGTAATACCCTACTCCTGTGCTCGTGGATTGTATTAGGGTTGATCTCGATGGATCAATGTTGAGGATGGCTATGGATCGATGTGATCTCTCCTCCTCCTATGATCTACCTGATCCAGGATATCTAACTAGGGACCCCTGCCTCCCTTTATATAGTGGAGGGAGGTAGGGTTATAGATAGGTATCCTAGTTGGTTATGGAAAGTGGGCATAGAGATAGGAAGTCTATCTCTATCCTTTCTTGCTGAGTACGTAAGTACCGGATTACAACTGTGCCTTCCTTGTGATACAAGTCGGGTCTTCATGCGGGATAGGTCCGTCTTCTAGATGGTAGGCGTGACCCTGCTCCATGAGGTGGTCCGCCTAATTTGTCTCCGTGAGATACCCGGGGACCATGTTATCCATAGTGGGGAAGAAGGGTGTTTGTTTGTTGCTTAGAAATAGACCGAAGGAGATGACCCTAGACTTCTTAGGTCTAGTGGAGACCCATAAGTCTAAATATGATGATAAGTTTTTTAGGAGGCTAGACCCTGATGGTATTTTTATCTTGAAATGGATTCCTTCTGAGAGGAGATCTGGTGGCATCCTTGCTGGTGTGAAGAATGAGAGTTTTGTTTTATGCAATGTGAAAGAAGGGGATCATTCTATCCTTTTGTCCCTGTGGGATAAAGAGAAAAAATGTAGATGGAGCATGTTGGTGGTGTATGGTCCAGCTCATTATGAGAATAAGTTTAGGTTTCTTCAGAAACTAGCTAATGTGTGTGCAATAGTTGATACTCCTTTGTTGATTGGTGGGAACTTTAATATCCTGTTAAGTGATAAGGATAAGAATAGTGATTGGAGGGCTACCAGATATTCTGGGCTTTTAAACCAAATCATTAATACCTATGCCCTGAAGGAGGTTACCATGAGGGGTGGTGCTTACACTTGGTCTAATAATCATGATACCCCTATTCTTGAGAAGCTTGATAGATTCTTTATGACCACTGATTGGGAATAATTGTTTCCTTTATGTAATGTGAATAAACTCCCTAAAACTCTGTCTAATCATAACCCTATTGTGATTGATGATGGGGTCAATAGGATTAAAAACAAAAGCAAGTTCAAATTTTGTTTGACCTGGTTAAATTATCCTGACTTTTTGGCCCAAGTTGATAAAACTTGGAATATGCCAGTTTATCATTCTGATAGCCTCTGTTTTACTCATAAAAATCAAGAGATTAAAGAAAAATCTCAGAGGATGGAGTGCAAATTTGATCAGTGCTTCTGAAAAAGAAAGAGCTCATATTATTAACAAACTAGCCTATTTGGAGGCTAAAGAAGAGAATAATGGTCTCTCTGTAGTTGAGCAAGAATATAAATGTTCCCTTTTGGCTGATTACCAAAGTAAATGTGAGGAGGAAGAAAGTAAGCGGCACCAAAATTCTCATAATAGATGGTTGTTAAAAGGAGATAATAACTCTAAGTATTTTCATTTGGTTGCCAATGGTAAGAAGAGAAAAAAGTTGATTGAACAATTTGTGGAAGGAGTGGTGATTCAAGGGGATGGTGATCTTATGTCTCATGCTACTGAGTATTACAAAAGACTTTTTGGTAGTGAAGATCTTTGTGAGTTTGATCCTGAAAGCTCCCTTTGGAATAAAGATTCCTTGGTTAGTGAAGTGGAGAATAAAATGTTGACCGATCCTTTTACTAAGAATGAAATCTATCAGGCCTTATCTACTATGAGCAGGAACAAAGCTCCAAGGCCTGATCATCTCCTTGTAGAGTTTTTGCAAAAATGCTGGAGTATAATTAAGAAGGATATACTTAACATTTTTGTCTCCTTCCATCAGGGGTATCTATAGGTTTTTGGACTCAATTATGGTATGATTACTCTGCTGCCTAACTAAGAATGTTGAATCTATTAGATAGTATAGACCTATTTGCCTTCTCAATGTGATCTATAAGTTGTTGACCAAAACTCTAAATGATAAATGGGCTAAGGTTTTGGATAGGCAGATTAGCCCTTGTCAGAATGCTTTTATTGTTGGTAGGGATATTAAAGATAGTGTCATGTCTTTTCATGAGATTGTGCATCATGTCAAGAAATCTAGCCAAACTGGTATTTTTCAAAATTGATTTTGAAAAGGCCTATGACAAGGTAAATTGGGGTTTCCTAATGAAGTGCATTATAGGAATGGGTTTTGATGACAAATGGTCTGATTGGATTAGAGCGATCCTCACTAAAGGTACTCTCAATGCCTCTCTTAATAGGGTTCAAGGCAGGTATTTTCAAAGTCATAAGGGAGTGAGGCAAGGAGACCCTATGTCCCCATCTCTGTTCAATGTGGCTATGAATGCCTTAACTAGAATGTTTCATAGAGCACAAGAGAAAGGGAGGATCAAAGGTTTAGCTATGGATTTGATTCCCGAGGGGATTTCTATTTTATAGTATGCAGATGATACTATCATCTGTATGCAAGATGATTTGATCTTTTCTAGAAATGTCAAAATCCTTTTGTCTTTGTTTGAGCAAATGTCTGGGCTCAAAATTAATTTCGATAAGAGTGAGATTATGATTGTTAATGGTGATGCTCACAAGGAAGAGACATACTCTGATATTTTTACTTGCCAGCTAGGTGAATGGCCTTTCAGATACTTGGGGTCCCTATTAGTTATAAGAAGAATGGTGTTAGAGATTGGCAACTTCTTGTTGATAAGGTTCAAAAAAGGCTAAGCCTATGGTAGGGTAAGATGCTTTCCTTAGGAGGGAGGGTGACTCTCATTAACTCCTATCTGTCTAGCATTTCTATATACACCATGTCTATGTTTGTACTTACAAAAACTGTTATTGATAATATCGACAAAATCAGAAGAATCTTTTTGTGGAAGGGTGGTAGTGATAAAAGGAAATACAATTTGGTTAAGTGGTCACAAGTGACTAAGCCTAAGGAGAAAGGTGGCATGGGTATACAAAATTTCATAATTTTGAATATTAACCTCTTAAGTAAATGGTGGTGGCGGCTAGAAACTAAGAATAATTGTGGCAAACTTTGGTTAAAAAGAAATATATGAATGGTATTAATGTGGTTGATATTAAACACAAAGCTTCTGACTCTCCTGTTTGGAGTTCACTTCTGAAATTAGAGATCTTTATATTTGTAACAGGAAGAAAATTGTGTCTTCAGGGATTCATACCAATTTTTGGAAGGATAGCTAGGTTTCTGATAAACCTCTTGGTACTATGTTCCATGACATCTTTGACATATGTACTAAGAAAAATATTAGTGTGCACCACATGGCCGAGAGGGGGTGGGACATCCCCTTGAGAAGATATATCCCAAAAAACACTTGCCCTGAGTGGCACAAATGTTTTGAGGATATTAAGAACTATAACCTTGATAGGAATTTGGACAAAAGTTGGTGGAAGTTGACCAAAAATGGTATTTTCACAGTTAACTCCATGTACAATCAGTGTTTCAATAATGAGGCTATCTTGAGTTATGATAAACTGTGGAAAACCAAAATCCCTTTGAAAGTTAAATGTTTCCTTTGGCTATTTTTGAAGAATGCCATTTTATCTAAGCACAACCTAAGTAGGAGGAAGTGGCCTGTGATACAACCTGTGAATTTTGCTAGAATGTTGAGACTAGTACCCATCTTTTCTTTAACTGCCTAGTGTCCAAAACACTGGAATGTTGTGACTGTCAGCGTGGGTGCTAATTATATCCCTAGCAATGTGGAGCAATATATGTCGTGGATGAAGAGTCTCCTTCCAAAGCTGTCAAAACTGCATTTTATGTGTTTAGCAGCTAATATGTGGGCTATCTGGAACTTAAGGAACATTTGTGTTTTTGATAAGAAGAAGTTTAACAACCATCTTCAAGTTGTCTTTGCTGCTTGTGCTAATCTGAAATATTGGACAGGTTTGCTTAAAGCTAATGAAAAGGTTCTGGTTGAGATGGGTATCGAGAAGATGTTTCAGGTGGTTCGTGACGTCTATTAGGAGGACGATGCCAACCCAGGAGCCCCTGATAGGGAGGAGGGTTCGCAAGGATGATTGGATCTGGAGGAGTGTTGCTGAGTGGACCTGGACGGGATCACGTTCCCTATAGCTTGTGTTTTGTCGTTTTGGGGTCTTCAGTGCCTTTGTTGTAGTAGTGCTTGTCACACTATGTTTTTTTGTTGTTGGTTTGTATGCCTGGGGAGCCGAGGATGTGGAGGGCCCACCCTTAGCTTCCGGTTTGTCAATTACTCGATAACGTTTTTTGTTTCCATTAATCTCTAATGGAAATCGGGGCATCGCCTCTTATGAAATAAAAAAGCCTGCAAAATCAATATACCATTGAGAGAAAAAAAAAAAGGAGTATTTTTTCCCTCAGATTGTCATACTCGATCCATTTTGATCCCTAAGATTGAAAATTGGGTTAACTAGGTCCTTCAAATATCAAAATCAATGGCAAGTGGTACCTTGAATAGACAAAGAATGGTCAAAATCAGTCACAAGGGTCGTTTGATCAAAATGTTACATGTATTTTTACATAAAAATATTTTCATAAAATCCAAAAATATATATTTGAGTTCCTAATTATTTTACAAGATTATAAAAAAATTATAGTATTTTACCAAATTATATAAATTTTAAAAAATTTTAGAATTTTTCTAGTGTTAAAAATAGAACAAAATATTAAACAATTGTGTAAGGCTTATGTGAAAAATTTTCATGAGATTAGGTAATCCTAAAAAACTCAAATATATAGTTTAATTTATATTTTATGAAATATTTTTATGTGTATATATAACATTTTGGTTAAACCACCTCTGACAGGTCAAAACTGTCGCTAACTCAGTCAAGCAACCATTTTAGCACCGAGTTAACATGATTTAGGAGTTGAGCGACAAAATGAAACGAGAGACATAGTCTAAGTCCAAAATAGTATGTTTTCCTATGCTTAACCTATCTAAGCGGGCAATGTCCCCCAACTAAATTGGCTAGCCCAAACATACGATGGCCCAATTTATGGTCAACATCAACATCAAACCTAGCGTTTTGCATTGTTCTTTTAAATTAAAAAAGTTTTAAAAAGAAGAAACGAAACAAACATGTCAACTTAGTTTGACCATTTTAACTTCGATTCGGTCCAAAACTAACCATTTTTTTCCGTTCGAGTCATTTCGGTAAAACCTTACAAGTAAACCTGGAAAAAAAATCTAGAAACCATTGGAGGGGTAAGCCCAGCCCAACCTAGTTCCCCACCCCCTTCGGCCACTTTCCTAGAATTTGATGATAGGGGTTCTCCAGATGGCACTAATAGGTTTCTGTTCGCTTTCGTACTTTATGATGCTCAAATATTAGAAAAAAAGAGTATATTGTTAAGTGACCTCTCAACTTTGAGACAAATTATTAAGGTCAGTCAATTCTAGAGACATATTATCATTTTTTTTTTCAACCAAGTCCATGCATGCGGGAGCAAGCATGCAGTAGTACAAGTGCCACAAGCGTAGCCCCAAGGAACCCACTTGTTCATCCTATGCACAGTTGCAGCGAAGAGGATTATCTGGCTATTGGGTGTATTTGGTTGTTGGATGGAGCAGAACCAACAGGATAGAATGAAACAACATAGAACAAAAGCTGTATAGGATCATTCGATCAAAAAACTTAAACCATGTTGTATAGCATAAACAGATAATATTATCTAAATTTGAATCAGCTTGTACCATCGTATCCCACCACATCCCACCAACCAAATGCATGGATCAAGAGTTGTATCATCTCATCCTACCAACCAAATAACCGAACCATGTATCGTATCATTCCGCACAACCTTATTCAACTAACCAAACACACCTTAAGGGTTAATTAGATACGTACGTACCATTGGAAAGTGGCCACTTTATATATATGGTAATAAAATTGTGAAATCGCTCTCATGTCATAGCAAAGTTGCAATGCTTATAAATATGTCATTACTGACATTTTTACCAATCTAGCTTTCTCAAATTTACTGCTATTATGCCATCCGCTCCATTTTATCTTCTTCCTCCTCTCTTCCTTCTCCCTCCTGCCTCCGGCCGACCAACGCAGCAACTCCGGCAAGCTACATTTGAACCAAGGCAGCGTATGTCATTGTCAACTTCTTTTACCCTTTTAGTTTTCTCAAATTTACTGTTATTATGGCACCTCCCTATTTCATCTTCTGTCTCCCCTCTCTCCCTCCCCCCTCCGGCCGACCGATGCAGCAGATCCAACAAGCTCCATCAGGACCAAGGCGGTACTAGAGATCTCCCTCCCCCTCTCTCTGACTCTCCTCCCTTCCCCACCCTCTCCTCTCCCCTCCTCCTCCCTTAGCGTCGGCGAGCCACCTGAGCTCCCTCTCTCCCTTCCTCTCCCTAAAGGAACACTAGGCTAAGAAGGGGGGTTGAATTGGCTACGGTCAAATTTTAATATTTTTTATTTTAATTGAATTGATGGTAAAGATTAAAACTTTCTATCACTAAGAGAGGAAACACAAGCCAACACAGGCTAGAATGAACACAAACAAGACAAGAGTACAAGCAACAGAAGAGATATAAATACGATGCAGAAACGGATGTGTGGAAAGTAAAAGATAGCGAGACTCTATTTATCCTAAGGTCTGAGGAAGGCTTTCCCTTCTCCTACTCCCAGTTAGAGTACTTTTCACAAAGAAGAGTATAGCTCTGACTCTTGCTTGATGCTCATGCTCAAGCCATCCACTCATGATAGCTCTTCACCAATTCCGACAAGGCAAGCTATGGAACTTTGTACACCTCTTGGTGGTTTACACAATCAGCTCCAATAAACTCACCAAAAACCTTCACCAACTACCGATACAAAGTAACATGCCAGAAGAAGAAGGATCAATCCGGATCAATCTTCGCCATGAAGCATACCTTGGACTTAAACCTCACAAGAGCTCTGTTTGAAGGATGAAAACCTAGACCTTAAGCCCTCTCCCTTTTCTAGACTCTAGAATAGAATTTCAGAGTCTCTCTCTTGCTCTCCAAAAGCTAGACACGAGATACAAATACCCTAAGTTCAAAAACTAGTCCTTACAGCTACACAACTCTCACGTGATGAATTGGTCCATTAATTGCACAGCGGACCGGTCCGTGCGAGCTGCAACACAGCTAACCGAGTCCACCCAACACAGAGCACGGCGAACAAGGCTCTACAGAAGAGTCGATTCATGGGAGGTACTCAGTGGACTGCAGGTCCGCGCTGGACCGTGTCCGTGGGACAGCGTCCATTCTAGACTGCAAGCCAGAGAGGGCCCGGTCCAATGGAGGTGCACGTCGAGCCCAGGATTCGCGGAACACTCAACCACGTCTAACAACATAGCTAAACAAAAAATGCTTCATGGCGATGATTTGATCCAAAAATATTTACCCTTTTTAGGCCCCTTCAAGAGACGGCAATAGCGATAAGAAAATAAAACCTGCAATCTACGCTGGCTCCTCTGAACACCTGAGCTAGCGACTAGAAGAACATTCCTCAACTTTATGCAACCATCGAACATTTAGGGTTCTAAGAATACTAAGAATGCCCTATTTTGGAGCAATCATCGTACGTCGCGTCATCAACACCACAACAATAACCAAAAATAGCCAACATGGGGTATAGAAAGGAAATACCCACTACTAAAGAAATGGGTATCATAACTGTTGTGGGTATCACCCACGAACAGAAAACAGGGCTGCCCCCGATGCACGATCCCGCGCACCCAAGACAGCTCGATGAGACTCTCATGCTCTCTCTAGTAACGCTCGTGGATGGAAGGAACACTACACTTGGGCTTGAAGAATCCGTCTATCATCTGCGTCCCCCTCCCCTTATATAGGGGCGGGAGTATACAGCGCCATGCAATGGCGGTCCCTTTTCTTCCATACCCCGACCAAGGACCCGCGGGTCATTTTCTCGCTACTTTACATGTTTTGCCCCCACCGCCTACTTACGCAAGGGGCACCGGTCATTCCGCAACCGTTAGCCATACTCTTACTGACCTTGCCCCCTAAAGGGGCTTCCACTACGGGTCATATGGGGGATTACGCCTAGGCAACGGTTACAGACCAGACTGCGCCCTCCTGACATCCACTCGGGTACCCTGACAAGGCGTCAGGCTTGTCGGCCCGTCCTGCCCACTCCGCCCTGCTGCGGACGGGGATGTCAGCTCCGCGCGAGCTTCCTGGCTTGGGCCTGCTCCTCGTTCTGCTTCATTGCTCCGCTTAGCCTCACAGGCCTCCGCGCTCCGCCTCAGACATTTATCGCCCGTCCGCGTCGTCTCAGACTTTGCTGCACCCTTGCCGCTCTGTCTTGACCGCCGAGCCTTGCACGGGCTCCGCTCCGCCGTTCCCCTCCTCCGCACTCCCTTCTTTAGCTTGCTTCGGTTGCCCTGAAAAAGTAGAGAAGAGGGGGCGGAGGATCGGCGGGGGCGAATCCTTCCTTCGCTCCCAAGTCCGAGGGGATACCTATCTCTGGCCTACAACAGAAGCCTCTCATGGTTGAGGGCTTGCTTCGCCATGCCCTTGGCCATGCCATAAATTGGCCTGAGCCTCAATACTTTCTTGGGCATGTGGAGCGAGTTTCTCTCTTACCGGGCACCTGACGGTTGCGCTTCCCAAGACCTCGGGACGCGCTCGCCACGGCAGCGCGCGCCCGTTGGCCCATCGCCGCGTCATGTCGCCCTGTCCTTTCACATGTCAGCGGTTACTCATTGCGGCTTTTGGGGTTTCGCGCCATTGCAAAACCGTCTTTTAGACCGCAACGCACACGCCTCCCCCCTTTTGCAGGATTGGCGCCAGGTGTAAGCATCGAGGGTCGAGGCCGAACGCCCCTCCCTCTTATAACTACGAGGTCCTGGGAGCGATGGGTTCCATTTCTCTTTGCTCTCGTCCCCGGCTCCTCTTTCCCGTCTTCCTCTACTTCGCCACGCCTGTGTCCGGCTTGCAGTTCTTCCTTCCGCGATGGCCTCCCGCCACGCGCCGCAAGTGAAGCCGGTCCTGAGTGAGGAGGATGCTGCCGCGCTGTCCCCGGCGTTGGGGCGCTCGTCCCTGGGGCCAGACGATTTGGATGCCCTGGCGGCGGAGTTCGGTGTTCGCCGTTCTTCCATGCGGGCTCCGGGTCGGGAGGAGACGCCACGCCCTCGAGCCGACGAGGCGGTGGTGTTCGCTGCTTTCTTGGAGGCGGGGCTCCGTTTCCCCGCCGCGCCGCTGGTGGTGGAGGTGCTGCAGCTTCTTGGTATGAGCTCACAATGACACCGCGCCATCGTCGCATGGCGGTCTTTGGATTGGGCCTTCCGCCCCGCCCATGCTTTGTCTTGACGGGCGTGTGTTTTCTCATCGAGGACGCTTTCGCGGCCAAGCAATGGCGGCGGCGACGGGCAGCGATCTGCCGGTTCATTGAACTTCGAGACAAGCGCCCTTTGGTGAAGGAGATTCCGTCGCCGCCACCAAGGGGAAGTGGGAAGCCGGTGGATGCAAACAGTATTATCAGCGCTTCGGCAACTTGGACTCGCCTCTCCGCACCACCATGGGCCCCGTGCGAGCGATCCGGTCGCCCAACCTGGAGGCGACAACCAAGGAGGTCAAGCGCTCGTGTACTTGAAGGCCCTCCGCTACCCGAGCACCATGCGCGACCAAGGGGAGTTCGCTTTGCCGCCGAGCCTCGGCGAGGACCGCCGTCACCTTGGAGTGGCCCGCGGACGGCATGCTGATTGTCTACCGGCTCTAAGGGACTCGTAACCTCGGGCGCGGGGCGGCGGAAAGGCGAGCCCGTGGGCTGCTGGGCCCCTCTCGCCCTGCGGAGTACGAAGCTGCCATGGAGACGGCCGGGGCGGCGCGCAATCCCCGCATCGCTCAATGGGGACTCCGTCAGGCTCCTCCGCCGGCATCGGGGCTCCCCGCCGAAGAAGCGGGCCCGGGTGATCTCCGCCTGCCCGCTGCAGGCCGTGCCCCCCTCGGACGAGAGCGGCGGCGCAAGCGAGGACGATGATAACTTTGACACCGACGGGGAGGAGGAGGAGGACGGGGGAGACGAGCGAGGCTCCTCCGTCTCCGCCGCGGCGATATCCTCCACTCCGGCGCGCGCGAGCGAGGACGATGATAACTTTGACACCGACGGGGAGGAGGAGGAGGACGGGGCTACTCGTCTCCGCGTCGTCGTCAAGGTCCACGAACTCCACCCCGGGGATGTTCAGGAAGGAAAGCTTAGAGAGCGCGCTCGGGCGGGCGGCCCCATGGGAAGAAGCGCTGCCTTGCCCGGAGCGGAGGATATCGCCCAGGGCGGAGGCGGGAGCCTCGCTCGTCTCCCTCGGGAGACGAGCGAGGCTCTCCGTCGAGAGACGAGCGAGGCTCCTCCGTCTCCGCCAAGGCGATATCCTCCGCTTCCGGCTACAAGCGAAGCTGCTTTCCTATGGGGCCGGCCCGTCCGGAGCGCGTTCCCCCGGGCTTTCCTTCCTGAACATCCCCGGGGTGGAGTTCGTGGACCTTGACGACGACGCGGAGACGAGTAGCCCCGCTTCGGAGGCGGCGCCTGTCCCTTCCACGGAACCCGCTGTCTCCCTAGGAGGCGGAGCGCGAGATCCCTCCGGGGACGCCGTCGGCTCGCGGCCAGAGGAGACGCGTGCCATTTACGCGAGCACCCCCGTCCCTGATACTCCCCCGGGTGCCGAAGGTCTGACTCCCGAAACTTTTTCCATGAGCTCCTTAGGTGGCATCGATCTTTCTGGGCTTGATCTGACGGCGCACATAAGGGGAGGGGACGTGGAAATGGCGGACGCGGCGGCGGCAACCGGACCTCCTGCTGCGGGGTTGGATCTTTGGGCCTCCGTGCTTTCGCCGAGGTGGGCAGGCCGGCTTCAGCCCCCGGCCGGCGACGCTCCTCCCGGGGCCGAAACTTTCGCAGGCGAAGGGGTCTCTTCCTCCGGGCCGCCGGTTCCCGGAGGTGCGTCGGAGGCTCAGCCAGCTCCTCCGCCACTTCCTCCGGCCTCGACGTGTCCGAACCTCCCGGCCCTGCCTCAGGGCTCTGGCAAAGTTCGAGGTGATACGGAGCCTACCCCGGGGCTTGACACCTCGAGGCTCTCTCCCCTGGACATCCATAGCCGGGCTACGGCGGCCCCGGCGCTGAGGAGGATGCGGAGGGCCTTCTACTCCGAAGCGGAGTCTCGGCGCCTCTTCGGCAGAATCAACGACCACGCGCTGGGTGACGCCGTCACCGACTTCTTCATGAAGGTTCCCTATCCCCACCGTTTTCTCCGCGCGTCCCTCCGCAGGGCCTCGCTCCAGCTGACGCCGTTCTGCGCTTTGCTTTTTCGCAGGGTGCCTTCGTAGCCACGGAGGTGTCCAGGCGGGTCCAAGTGAACACCCGCGACTATGTCTAGGTGAATCGGGAGCTCGACGAGGCCCGGAAGCACGCGGATGAGTCGGACGCGGAGAGGGCTCGCCTGGAGGGGGCCCTGCGATCCTCCACCGAGACTCTGGCGAAGGTCCAGGAAGAGCTGAGCCAGAGCCGGGACCTTGCCGCCCGGAATGCGGAACTGGAGGACCTCGTTTCCTCCATAAAGACCAGCCTCGCCGCCGCGGAGTAGGCTCGCGTCGTGGCCGAGCGGAACGAGCAGAAGGAGGGCCGCATCGAGGAGTTGAAGGACCTCCTGAAGGTGGTGGATCTCGCCAAAGAGATGCTCAAGAAGGCCGCGGAGGAGCACCCCCGCCAACTCGCTGCCGCTAAGGGCGAGGCCCAGATGAGCCTTGTCAATGCGCGTCGAGCGGAGGAGCGTTGCGAGACCGCCCAGAAGCTGCTCGAGGCCTTGACCTCCGGGATTCAGGGGGCGACGAATGCCTTCCTCTAGCAACTCCCTCGTCTCGGGAGCGACGCATCGAGCCGCACTTCTGCGCCCGGCGCGGAGGCCATCAAATTCCTCCAGAACTCCGCTGGACTACTGGAGAGCTCTGCCGTGGCCTTCGGCAGCCATTGCGCCCGCCTGGGGTCTTTGAAGACGGCGCAGCTCCTCGAAGCTAAGGGCTGCACACACATCCAGGAGTACTTCGGTACTACCTCCGCGGCTGCAGTCTCCCCGGGGTTTTCTGGCATCGCGTTGGGGGGAAGGCTTCTCCTGCCGCGACTCGCCTAGCCTCTCGCTTCATATCCGACTTCTGGAATCATCATGGCGAGGCCGAGGCGGTGGCGGGGTCCGTCTTGGCGAGCCTCGGCGCGCTGAAGCGCTCCAAGACCAGGCTAAGGCGAGCTCGTCAGCGAGGCTAAAGCAGGAGAAGCAACCTCCTCGTAACTTGTATTTTTCCCCTCTTTTCGTGTAAACCCTTAAATCATGAATCGACTGTTTAGTCTATTTGATGTGCCTCGCGACGCTTGGTCTGCTCCAATGTTTTTCTCTCTTTGGTTGCTTCGCTCGAATCTCTCGGGCCAAAAAGGGAGATCCCGCAGTCTCGGTGTAGTGTTCTCGCGGCGTCTCGATTTCTGTCCGTCCATTTACGGTAGCGCGCGTGGCGGCGACGCGTCTTCGGGCTCCCGGGCCAATGGCGGCTCCTGCGACGCCTCGGTTTTGCTTACCATTCATGATTGTGCGCGTGGCCGTGGCGTTTGGGGCTCCGTGTCCCGCCTTTCCCCAGTAGAGCTCGCTTCGGCTTTCGAGGTCCCTTAATGGCGGGCGGCCGGCTCGGCTGGCCCGTCTTGCCGTATAAATATGTCGTCTCCGGCGTCCCCGAAGGCACTCCCGACCCTGGTTCCTGAGTGTGCTGCCATGTCCCAGCTCTCTGGCTTCTCGTCCCTGTCTTCGATCGTTTCACTTCCTGACCTCAGCGACGGTCCGGTGCTGGCCAAGGGGAGGCGTCGTCGGCAATGTAGCCGTTACGGGCGACGCGGGCCGAATCGCCGGGCCTGTTCTTCCGGGCGCCGACGCCTTGCACCCGATCGTCGTCTCCGACGGAGAAGATGACGACGCCAATCCTCCGGCGCCGCCCCCCTCTCCCACAAGTTCCGTCGGGAGCAACGACGTGCGATGCGGCCGGCTTTGCCTCGAACACGCTTCGCTTCGCCAGCGCCAGCGGAGAAGGCCCATCGACCACGAGCGCCGCTTTGGGCGATAGTCTAGGTAGCCCCTAGGGGCTTTGTATCACTTACCTTCTCCGAAAAGAATGCCATTGCCTTTGCTCCGAGAGTTGGTGTCGAAGGGTGTTTGCTTTGTCGCGTGTTTTCGGATGATGGTCGCCAGACGCGGCGGGCGTCCGCAGCGAAAAATAACGCGTGGGGCTCGGTGAACGCGAAGTTTGTCCTGCTGGCGAGCGGTGGGGCGTTAGCCCTACCAAGCGCTTCGTGGCGAGGGTAGCGCGTGGGGCTCGGTGAACGCGGGTTCGCCACCGCTGAAGCGGGTGGGGCGTTAGCCCACCAAGCGCTCTGGCGAGGGTAGCGCGTTAAACTTAGCTAACGCGGGTTAAATCGCCGCTGAAGAGCGGGTGGGGCGTTAGCCACCAGCGCTGTGGCGAGGTAGCGCGTTAGGCTTAGCTAACCGCGGGTTCGTCGCCGCGAAGGAGCGGGTGGGACGTTAGACCAACCAAGCGCTCGTCGCGGAGGTAGCGCGTTAGCCTTAGCTAATCGCAGGTTCGTCGACGCGAGGGAGAGGGTGGGACGTTAGCCCGACCAAGCGTTCGTCGCGGAGGTAACGCGTTAGACTTAACTAATCGTGGGTTCGTCAACGCGAGGGAGCGGGTGGGACGTTCGCCCGACCAAGCGCTCGTCGCGGAGGTAACGCGTTAGACTTAGCTAAGCGTGGGTTCGTCGACGCGAGGGAACGGGTGGGACGTTAGCCCGACCAAGCGCTCGTCGCGGAGGTAACGCGTTAGACTTAGCTAATCGCGGGTTCGTCGACGGCGAGGAGGCGGGTGGGGCGTTAGCCCGACCAAGCGCTTCGTCGCGAGGTAACGCGTTAGACTTAGCTAATCGCGGGTTCGCCGACGCCGAGGGAGCGGGTGGGACGTTAGCCCGACCAAGCACTCGTCGCGGAGGTAACGCGTTAGAATTAGCTAATCGCGGGTTCATCGACGCGAGGGAGCGCGGTGGGGCGTTAGCTCAACCAAGCGCTTCGTCGCGGAGGTAACACGTTAGAATTAGCTAATCGCGGGTTCGCCGACGCGAGGGGGGTGGGGCGTTAGCCCGACCAAGCGCTTCGTCGCGGAGGTAACGCGTTAGACTTAGCTAAGCGCGGTTCGCCGACCGAGGAAGCGGGTGGGGCGTTAGTTCGACCAAGCGCTTCGTCGCGGAGGTAACGCGTTAGGCTTAGCTAACCGCTGGTTCGCTCGATGTGAGGGAGCGGGTGGGACGTTAGTCCGACCAAGCGCTCGTGGCGAAGGTGGCGTGTTAGGCGTGGCTAACCGCGAAGTTCGCTTTCTCCAATCGCACCACACTTGCATGCACAGGATAATGAAATTTTCGTGAAAACCCCGAGAAAAAACCCGCAGGAGGCGCTTAAACGCCCCGATTGCAACCTTTTCATTCATTGGTACATACGTATACATTTTTTTTTGGGGGACGAGTGCAACGAGTACATGTGAGTAGGGACGTTACGGGTAAAATCTCTTGAGCGCGTCGGAGTTCCAGGTCCTTGGTACGTCTTCGCCTTCCAGGGTGGTGAGCCTGTGTGCCCCCTTCGCTGTGGATTCCTTGATGACGTAGGGGCCTTCCCATGTGGATTCGAGCTTGGCGAACGTCGGGGCTGATCGTTTGAGTACCACGTCTCCCGGTACCAAGTCTCTTTTCCTGACCTTCTTGTTGAAGGTCCGTGTCGAGGCCTTGGCGTAGGCTTTCATGGTGATCAGGGCCTGTAGTCGCGCCTCCTCGGTTAGGTCGTGCGTGACAGCCGCCGTGTCCTATATCGGGCCCTTGATGATGCGGAGGGATCTGGCTTGAATCTCCGCGGGTGAGACGGCTTCCTCTCCGAAGATTAGCCTGAACGGGGAGAAGCCCGTGGGACGGGACGCGGAGGTGCGTGCGGCCCAGAGGACTTTGAGTAACTCGTCCGGCCATGCACCCTTCGCTGTGTTGTTGAGTCTTTTCTTGATGCCGTCTAGCAGCAGGCCATTAGCTCTTTCTACCGCACCATTCGCCTACGGGTGCCCGACCGACGCGAAACAGATTTTTGTGCCGATGCCCTCACAATATTCTTGGAACTTTTGGACTCGGCCGGAGTTCCATTGTCCGTGATTTATCTCGTAGGGAACCCGTACCTACAAACAATTGTTTTCTAGAGGAACCCGTGGTGGCTTCAGCTGTTATCTTTGCCACTGGCTCCGCCTCAATCCACCGAGAAAGTAATCGATGGCGGCGATTACAGTTGCGAACTTCCTCAAGCTTTGGCCACGGACCAACGATGTCGATTCCCCACTTTATGGGGCCGTTAGGGGCACTGGGTGTAGTTCATTGGGCGGGCTTTCTTTGCTTAGTCATCCATTGGCGAGCATGGCAATGCTTGACCAGTGCTCGCATCTTGTAGAGCCGTCGGCGATGAGGCCCATTCTCAACACCTTGCCCGCGAGGTTCCCTGAGCTGGTGTGCTCGCGCAGTCCTTCATGCGCCTCGCGCAAGGCTTCGATCCTCCTCCCGGATATGCAATGGCCACGGAGCGCAAAACCCTCCGCGAACAGAGCCCTCGATTATGGCGTACTTCTTTGCCCGTGCCTCGAGCCGTTTGGCTGTGCTTCGTCTTATGGGAGGGTGTCGTCGAGGAGGTAGCCGTGTATCTCGTCACCGCCGCCGCTTGCTTCTTTGGAGTTATGACGTTGACACGGGAGGCGATGGAGGGGTCCGAGCACCTCGAAGAATACGATCGGGGTAAGCGCCTCTGGACCTGCCGCCTTTGGCTAGCTCGTCGGCCGCTTCGTTTCGCGATCGTGGAATTGCGTATGGAGAACCCATCGAATGTTCTTTCCATCGCCCTTACCACCTCGACATATTTACGAAGTTGTTCGCCCTTCACCGATACTCCTTAGAAATATGTCGCCGATAAGCTTCGAGTCGGTTCTTAGGATGGCGCGCTGGCGCCATGGTTTGGCCTTGCGAAGCCCTAGGAGAAGTGCCGTACTGGTCAGTATTGTTTGTCGAAGGAATTCCAGCCGCCATAAACTCGGTACCTTCTCCACCGGGGCGTGATGATGGCGCTATTCTGCGCCATGCACCCCTAGGATCCATCGGAATTGACGAGTCATACGTCCGCGTCGTCGTTCTTTGTCGGGTGTCGGCGAAGTCCATTCGCGACAAAGTCGGCCAGACTTGGCTCTTGATCGCGGTCGCGCGACACGATGGTCACTCGAGGCGAGCTCGACCGCCCACTTGCCGACGCGCCCTGAGCTTTGCTTGTTCGACAGCATGGAGCTTAGCGGGTACGCCGTAAGTATTTTGATCCGGTTCCCCTGGAAGTAATGTCGAAGCTTCCTTGATGCCATCAATAGTGCATCGCCATTTTTCCATCTCCGTGCGGCGCAACCGCTCCCTGCAGGCCTCGAGACGGCGAGACCGGTTCTTGTTTGAGCTTCCTCGCGCGACGAGGATAGCGCCGCTCGCGGAGGGCAGCGGCGTAGTAGAAGCACCGCCGCTTTGCTTGCCGGGCTTTACAACGTGTGCGGCTTCATGAGGCCCCGCTTGAGTTATCGAACGCAGCTTGGCATTCGCTTGTCCAGAAAAAAAACCTCGCTTGTTCGCAGGGCTCTGAAGAATGAGAGGCTTTGCTCCGCTGACTTGGGCAGGAATCTGCTGAGCGCTGCGAGCCGCCCCGACAGTCTTTGAACGTCCTTGACGCTTTTTGGTGGTGCCATGTCTTGGATTGCTTTAATCTTTTCGAGGTTGGCCTCGATACCCCGCTCGGACACAAGGAATCCGAGAAATTTTCCTGCACGCACACCGAAAACACATTTTTCAGGGTTAAGTTTCACCTTTTCTTCCAGTAGGCTGTTGAAGGTTTCGCGCAGGTCCGCGACGTGGTCCTCTTTCTTTGCGCTTTTGACGACAATGTCATCGACATAAGCCTCAATGTTTCGCCCGAGCTGCTTAGCGAAGATTCTGGCGATTAGCCTGGCGAAGGTGGCCCACGCGTTTTTTAGGCCAAACGGCATTCGCACAAAACAGTATGTGCCGAAGGGTGTGATGAATGCAGTCTTGTCTTCGTCTTCCCTCCGCATATACACCTGATGGTATCCCGAATACGCATCGAGAAAACTCATCATCTCCGATCCCGAGGTGGAATCGACGAGCTGGTCGATGCGAGGCAGAGGGAAGTCATCCTTCGGGCATGCCTTGTTCAGGTCGGTGAAGTCGATGCACATCCTCCATGCCCCGCTGGATTTTTTAACAAGGACCACATTGGCGAGCCATTCGGTGTGGATGGCCTCGCGTATGATCCCAGCGCGAAGCAATTTCTCCACTTCCGCCTTTGCTGCGTGTTGCCTCTTCGTGGTGAGCTTCCTGAGCTTGTGCTTTTTCGGCTTCGCGTCTGGCCTAATGGCCAGCCCGTGCTCAATCGTAGTTCTCTCAGACACGGGATGTCCCCTGACCCTGCTTAACACATTTTCGTACTCTGAAGGATTTGCAAGAATGCTCGCTCCTCCGCGAGGTGAGGCGGCGCTAAGGGTGACCGTTTTATCACCATCGGGCTACAGGGCCACCTTCTTCGTTTCTCTTTGGGGGCGCGGTTTGGGGAGCCACTTGCTGCGCTATTCGGTGGGAGGATCTTCTTCCATCGCGTAGACGTGCTTGACCTGAGGGGGCCCTTCCAAATCTATCCTTCGAGCGTGAGCTTGATCCCCCCGGACTGTAATGGTACCACCGGGCGAAGGCATCTTCATGCAAAGGAAACCATGGTGTATGATGGCCCCGAAGGCGGTCAGCGACCCCCGCCCCATTATGGCGTTGTACTGAAAGGCATGTCGATGACATCAAACGAGACGAGGCGAGTGACTCTGGACTGCGGTGTCACAAAGGTTACTTCCAACTCAATCTGCCCAATAGTGCCGACCGGGTTTCCTCCGAAACCTACCAGCGGCACCTCCGATCTCCTTATGCGGTCGCGGGGGATCATCATCTGTCTGAAAGCTTCGATGGAGAGGATGTCGGCCGCGCTTCCTCCGTCAACCAGCACTCTGCGCACCTCGTAGCCTGCCATCATAGCGGAGACCACCAGGGAGTTGGACCCCCCTCCCACAGACCTCAAGGTCGGAGCCTCGGAGTTGGAGCCCTAGCCACCCAAAACCCTAGCCCCCAAGCAATAACCGAGGTATCTCTCGAATTCCAGTATCCAAACCCTAGATCTAAGGCCAACACGTCGTAGGTCTCGTCGAGACGATCAAGTTGACTATATGAAAGCCCTATTTTGGTGAAAAATTTGAGAAGATATGCCACGCCAAAGATGGTTAGATTTTCGGCCCTGCCACCGCCGCCGGCAAGCCCGCCGCCGCCGCCGATTCCGCACCGACGCGAAAATTGAGCGTCGCCGCCAACCGCAGCGCCACCCCGTCTTCCGCTTTGTCGCGTGTGTGGGGCAACCACACGCCGCCCGCTTATCTCGCCGCCAGTACCACCGCCGCCGCTCATCGCGCCCAGCAGCGCTGCTGCAAGACCGACCGCCCGCCACGCGCCCTCTTCTTGTTGGCCGCCGCCTCTCTGTCCCCCACGCCGACCACGCTGCGGACGCGCCGCCTCTATCCACGAGTGACGCGTGTCCCACGCGCTTGCTGTTCGCTCCCGCCGTGCTGTCCGTGCCGCTCAATGGCACGCCGCCACCTATCCCGGCTGGCGCTCAGACCGGGATTTCCTCGGTTTCCGCCCGGTTAACCGGTTTATTCTTTTCTAGGATTTTCTGATTTACCCAAAACTTCCTGGAATTGTTTAGGGAGCGTCCGAGCTCTGATTTAGATGATTCCAGAGCCCAAAAATCACAAATAATTTCAAGAATTTTATATATTTTTATCATACTATTTTCTTTGTGTTTGTTATTTATTTCTGTTTTATTTCTTTTTCGCATAGATCCGACGTGTACCTGCTGTTTGGGAGTCGTTCCGGAGCCTTTCGGAGGAGGAGAACCAGATCCAAACTTCTTCGAAGGCAAGCTAGATTCATGTTGAATCTTAGTTTGCTAAAATTTATTTATTTTGTCTTAATTTGATTTGCATGCTTAAATTATCGTCATATGTGCTATTTTGATCCTGTTTTCATGTTAGTCCTCTACTTATATGATTTAGCCTACCATTGTTAGCCCTTTGGTACTGTTTTCCTAGCCTATCCTTTGTGTAGTTGCTTAGCCTTGCTTCTGGGATTGGTAGTTGATAGGTTCACTCATTATTAAATCTGTATCTATGAAGACTTTGCCTTCGTAGTACTGCTTTGGTAAACCTAATCAACTAAAATCAACGTGGTGTGTGTTGATCTGAGGAGACCCAGAAGAGGTGAATTTTGGGCTTGTGGTTGAGACGTGTAGGTCTCCTCTGTCATATAAGGACCGTATACTTGTGACTACCATATCTTGAACTGAACTGCGGCGACCATTTGTGCCTTCGCCCTAATTTTTAGTCAGTGAAACCTAGCTTATTGTACTCAGTAGTGGATGGACGTGACTAGCTATCACCGGTTCCGAATGGCTTAAATGGGGGCTAACCTCATACGGTACGCTATCAGGTCCGGCTGATGGAGATGCGCATGACTATCGTCCTGGTCGAAGCGTAGCGTGTGGGGTGTGAAACCAAAAGAAAAGGTATAGTATGGGGCAGGTGAAAGCAATGAACAGTTTGTACTGTTTCTCTCTTTGGGATGAGATAGGGCTTGTGGGGAACGTGTACACACTCTACAGAGTTAAAGCTATCATGGTATCCGTGCCCGCGGTTATGGGCGGGGGAAAGGAGTTTGACACAAGGTAGTCCAATGTGTTTTAATTAATTAATTTGATGGTAGTGTAGGCAGGGAGTGCCTCTCTTTTGAGCTGGTTAGCCGTCTCTATGGCTACGCCCGTCGTGTGCTGAACCGGTTAGCCGTCCCTTGGCTACGCTCATGTGTTACAACGTGTTCAATGAAACAAGGATAAATAAACAAGTAGATAGGTATTGTTTCAGCAAGATAATCAAACCCGTCCTTTGACCTTCCATTCATTTATTAAGGACTGCTTGCTGGGTAGCCGTGTACTCATTATATGGATCACGGATTATTTGTTTAGGAGAAGATTTCAACGTCGGTGCCAGTTGTGACCAGGAGGGTCAAGGTGATTAGCTACGCGTTCTGGGTCAACCTCGGAGTATCGTCGCATTTGAAGTCTTTCGCTGTGTTCTTTATGCTATTGAATTATGTCCTGTGCAAGACTATGTGAACGTCTATGTCAACTGGATATTATTTATGTTATATGCACCGTTAATTTTCTAGTTAATTCAATGCCTGCGATGATATTCCAAAACATCCTTGAGTGCAATACTAGCTATGATCTTCTGGGACTAGTATTCGGTCACTCAAGCCGGTAGAAATACCAGTGCGCACGACAAATTTGGTATCAAAGCCAGGTTGACTTTAGGATACCGTAGCTAGTTTTCCTAAACCCTAAGGAGCTGAAAAACCTTTTCAAAAATAATTATAAAATTCTCTTTTCCTCATTTAATTTATTATTCTCCCACCCTTCCTAATTAGCATGTCTTTTCCTTCTTAGATGGTGGAAATTCTGGATGAGGGAGGAATGACGCTGCTGCTGCACGATATACTAGAAGAGCTTGGGTTCGAGGACCCAATGCCAGACTATGAGTGCCAGGAAGTCCAAGTAGACACCTTCCAGCAGTGGAGGTGCAAGCTAACCATTTCCCCTCGGAAGCTCAACAGTGGGGAAATCCCAATGATATTCAACGCATTCGAGGATGACGAGACCATAGCACATCAAACGGCTGCTCGAGAAGCTATTCTGCATGTCGGCTACATATACGAAGAAGAATTAAAGGGGACCTGTTATCACTATCTGCCACGCTGCCACCGTTATACTTCTAAGAACGACCCCAGCAAGGTGCCGGACTTCACCCACGAGCCAGACAAGCAGCTGGTGAGTCAATCGTGGTATGTGAAGGCTCTTGACCGGCTGTACCAGGCAAAGGCCGAATAGACAGAGGGACTGATTAAAGAATTAGATCAGATTCATGAGGAGGGGAAGGACAAGAAGGAGGCGTACGTTAAGGAGAAAAGAGAATTAATTCCACCAAGCCAAATGGTCGCAGAATATGCGGATCGCTGCTAGCGAACTAATGAGGATAGAAGTCGAGAAGAAGGAAGAACAGTTAGAGGCAGAAAAGGTTGCGATAGAAAACCTGAAGAAACTATTGGGACAGAAGAGGAAGATATTCAAGGAAGAGCAATGACGAATTCGAAGTTTGAAGAACCTTTCAGCAAGGAGAAAAATATTTTTTCAAAAAAAAATGTGCCGGATGTCCGTACAGAATCCATGCAGAATCCGTACAGATTCAAAAATAAAATGTTTTCTTGATTTTAAAAGCTGAATTCTCCACTAAAATAAAACTTTTATTACTCCCTAAGTACCTGAGATTAATTTGTATTAATAAGGCATTATTAGAACAACTAATTTGTTGTATGTGCATGTATATCATGTAATGATTTGCTTCTTAATCGCGATGTACTTGGTCTGGTGTTGGATCTTTTATTTGGATCTTTGTAATGAGTGCCGAGAAAATGTTTTCTTAAATTATTTTCGCTAAAAGATGTCACTACCGCCTTAGTTGCTCAACTTTCCTAGTTCTTTCTTGGAGCAGATGCCGAGAGGAAGAGGAAGAGGTCGTGCTATTCCCGCAGGCAGAGGCCGAGGCCGTGGACATCGTGCTGCAACGCCTGTTGATGGAAGAAGCTGCTAGCCAGAATCAAAATGGAGTTCAACAAGAGGAGGAAGCTGCCCCTCAAGGTTCCAGTTGCCGCTGCTGCTCCGCAACCCCAACCTGCAGCTTAGCAACAGCAAGACAACTTGGTCTTACAGGCTTTGAACCTGATTGTGGAGAGGTTGAACAACCCACCGGTTCAGCAACAGGCACCCCAAGTTGCACCATACCACCCGCAGTCCAAGTTTAGTGATTTCATGAGGACAAGGCCGCCGCAGTTTTCTAGAACCCGAGATCCGGGAGAGGCAGATGACTGGATTAAGGATGTGGAGAAGAAGCTATACTTGATAGATTGTGACGATTATGAGAGCATTTAGCTTGCTACTCATATGCTGAAGGGAAATGCCGCTCATTGGTGGGAAAACTACTGCAATGCACACCCGAACGACCACAACCTGATGTGGGATGAATTCATGGAGTTGTTCAAGAACACTTATGTACCCCAGAGCATGCGGAATGAGACAAAGCGCGAATTCGAGAATTTGCGTCAAGGGAGCATGACAATCGCCCAATATATCAGCAAGTTCATAGAATTGTCATGCTATGCTTCAGACCTGGTTCCCACAGAAAAGGTCAAGATCTGGAGGTTCACCGAAGGAATGGACTCTGGCATGAGGATACAGTTGATACCTTTCCAGTGTCAAGATTTTGAGCAATTGACTGAGAAGGCCACAATCTTGGAAGGAGCTCAACGCAAACACAACGAAGACTGAAAGAGAAAGATGAACTTCCAAGGGCAGAACGACTGCAATGTCCATCATCGTTTCCCGCAGGGACAAAACTCCAATAGACCTCAATATCAGGGGAACAATCATCAGAACCAGAGGCAGACCCCAAGTTTTATGCAAAAATCACAGGTCAGAGCCAGACTGTTAATCAGCAAGCTCACCGCCCAAATCAGAATGCAAACCAAGGGACAAATAGGAATGCATCAGGAGGAGCAACAGGAGTTACCTGTTTCCGGTATAATCAAGTGGGACATTATGCTCATCAGTGCCCGACAAAGCCGAAAAACCAGCCACAGAAGAATCAAGGAGGTGCATCTTCGCACGTTGGTTCGAACAAGGGTGTCCATAACGCTCCGAGGACTACACCGAACGTGGGATCTGGACGCATCAACCACGTCACCGTGGAGGAAGCTCAGGAGGCACCAGACGTTGTGCTTGGTAAGTTCCTAGTGAACTCAGTACCCGTTATCGTTTTATTTGATTCCGGAGCTTTGCATTCTTTTATTACAAAAGATTTAGTGGTTAAAAATCAATGGAGAATAGTTCCTTTAAAACAATCTCTAGTAATTCAATCCCCGGGAGGATCCATGAACACAAGTGTGGGATGCCCAGCAGTAGAAATTGAAACAGAAGGTTCCAAGTTCTTGTCGAACTTAATCATGTTGGATTCCAAGGGAATACCGATCATTTTGGGAATGGATTGGTTGATGAAGTACAAAGGACAGATCGATTGTGCTAGCCGAGCAGTCACCCTGACTAACACAGATGGTACACAAGTCCGATACGAGTCTACTATGAAAGGAAGACCGATTGGGACCGTGAATCAGCTAGAGGTGACGACGATCGACAAAGAGCAACCACCATTAGAGAAAGTACCGGTTGTTAGTGAGTATCCAGACGTGTTTCCGGATGACTTGTCAGGTTGCTGCCAGATCGAGATGTAGAATTATGAATGCCAATCAGATGGCTTTGGTGAAGAAGCAGATTCAAGAGCTGAAGGATAAAGGTTTCATCAGACCTAGTACGTCACCGTGGGGTTCACCGGTGATATTTGTGAAGAAGGAAGGCACACTCAGGATGTGTGTAGACTATCGTTCACTCAATGAGGTAACCATCAAGAACAAGTACCCTCTTTCGCGAGTCGATGATCTGTTCGATCAATTAGAAGGAGCCTGCGTATTTTCAAAGATTGATTTGAGATCCGGGTACCATCAAATCAAGATCAGAAAGGAGGATATTCCGAAGACGGCATTCACTACTCGTTACGAGTTGTTTGAGTTTCTGGTATGTCTTTTGGCCTTACTAATGCCCCGGCACATTTTATGAGTATGATGAATAAGATACTTATGGAGTATTTGGATAAGTTCTTCGTGGTGTTCATCGACGGCATTCTAATTTACTCGAACAATGAGGAAGAGTATGCCGAGCATCTTCGAATTGTGCTGGACATTTTGAGGAAGAACCAGTTGTATGCCAAGTACAGCAAGTGTAACTTCTGGTTGAAGGAAATATCTTTCCTAGGACACGTTATTTCAGAAGGAGGAGTGTCAGTTGATCCCTCTAAGGTCAGTGAAATATTGGATTGGAAGGTACCAAAGACAGTGACCAGGGTCCGAGGATTTTTGGGAATCGCAGGATATTACCGCAGATTTATCAAAGGATTTTCCAAGATCACGAAGCCTCTCACACAGTTGCTGAAGAAGGATGTCAAATTCCAATGGATACCTCAATGTCAGGAGAACTTTGAAACTTTGAAGAGTAAATTGACCATATCCCCGGTCTTGGTGTTACCAGACCTATATAAAGATTTCGAGGTGTACTACCATGCATCATTGCTTGGATTGGGATATGTGCTGATGTAAGAGGGAAGAGTAGTAGCTTACGCTTCCCGGCAGTTAAAGCCGCACGAACTTAGATATCCGACACATGACTTGGAGTTAACCGCGGTTATGCATACATTGAAGATTTGGAGACACTATCTTGTCGGGAATCGTACGGAGATATATACCGACCACAAGAGTCTCAAATACATTTTCACGTAGCCAGACTTGAATCTGAGGCAGAGAAGATGGCTTGAACAAATAGCGGATTATGATATCGGAATCCATTATCACCCCAGGAAGGCCAACGTAGTTGCCGACGCATTAAGCCGTAAGTCAAGGAATAATTATTTGAAGATTGAGATGGAGAAGTTAAATCTGGAGGTCGTGACACAAGGATGCATGTATACGATGGAAGTACAGCCTACATTAGAGGGGAAATCAAACGAGTCCAGGAAGATGACGAAGATACCATCGACATTATCATTAAGCTGATATTGGAGAAAGCTCCAGGATTTACTATGGACAAGACTGGAATTGTCTGGTTTGGTAAAAGAATCGTGGTACCAAAGAAGGAAGGACTCAGGAAGTTAATTATGAAGGAAGCTCACGGTTCAGCATATTCTATACATCCGGGTAGCACCAAGATGTACCTAGACTTGAAAGAGAATTACTAGTGGCCAGGTATGAAGAAGGACATTGCTGAACATGTAGCTCTGTGCGATGTTTGTCAGCGTATGAAGGCTGAACATCAACGGCCTGCAGGACTGCTTCAGCCACTACAAGTTCCACAGTGGAAGTGGGAAGAAGTCGGCATGGACTTTATTGTTGGGTTTCCAAAAACCCAAAGGGGTTACGATTCGATATGGGTTATCGTTGATCGGCTGGCTAAGGTAGCTCATTTCCTACCAGTCAAGACGACCTACCCAGGTCACTAATTAGCGGAGTTGTACATGTCAAGGATTGTTTGCCTGCACGGTGTGCCGAAGAGAATAGTCTCAGATAGAGGTACGAAGTTCACTTCAAGATTTTGGCAACAACTCCACTCTCTATTGGGAACACATTTAGCTTTCAGCAGTGCCTACCACCCTCAGACGGATGGGCAAACCAAAAGGACCAATCAGATTCTAGAGGACATGCTCAGATCAGTGGCATTGACAGACTCCAAGGGTTGGGACGAAGCCCTTCCCTATGCTGAATTTTTGTATAATAACAGCTATCAGACAAGCATACATATATCTCCATTCAAAGCGTTGTATGGTCGAAAGTGTCACACACCACTATACTGGAGTGAAACAGGAGAAAGAAAGTTGTTTGGCCCTGAAATCCTAAAAGAAGCTGAAGAGAAGGTCAAAATGATTTAACAGAGGATGAGGACGGCCAAGTCCCGACAAGAGAGTTATGCCGACAAACGTCGAAGAGATCTACAATTCAACGTGGGAGATCACGTGTACTTAAAGGTGTCGCCATTGAAAGGATAACATCGATTCCACGTGTCAGGGAAGCTATCACCCAGATACATTGGTTCGTTCGAGATCACCGCTAGTTGCAGTTGCCACCAAATCTGTCTGGCGTCCACAATGTGTTTCACGTCTCTCAACTTCGGAAGTGTTTGCGAGTACCTGAAGAGCAAATGCCAGTAGAGGCAATGGATTTGCAAGAGGATCTCACCTACAAAGAAAGACCAATAAAAATTCTGGAGGAAGCTGTAAGACGTACTCGCAGTCGTGCGATCAAGTTTTGCAAGGTGCAGTGGTCCAATCACACCAAAGAAGAAGCCACTTGGGAATGACAAGAAGATCTGCAGGCATAATTCCCAGAGTTGTTCGAGGATCTTTCCGAATCTCGGGGACTAGGTTCTCCTTAAGGGGGAAGGTTTGTGACATCCTAATAAAATTATTATGTCACATATTAGAAATAAAGAAAATAAAAAGGAAAAATATAAAATAACAATAATAAAAGGCCCTAACCTGGCTTGGGTAGCCTAATTAGGCCCAAACCAGACCCAAAACCCCTCTCACCCCAAACCTAAGCCATTAGGACACCTAATTTCTATCTATAACTTAATCCTAGTCCAACTCAAACTCTACCTGTGTTAGGACTCACCTAGCATGACCTAGCCCCTATAAATACCCCATGGACCCCTCTCACACAGACCCCAAGGTCGGAGCCTCGGAGTTGGAGCCCTAGCCACCCAAAACCCTAGCCCCGAAGCAATAACCGAGGTATCTCTCAAATTCCAGCACCCAAACCCTTGATCTAAGGCAAACACGTCGTAGGTCCCGTCGAGACGATCAAGTTGACTATATGGAAACCCTATTTTGGCGAAAAAATAGAGAAGATATGCCACGCCGAAGGATGGCCGGATTTCCGGCCCCGGCCCTGCCACCGCCGCCGGCGAGCCCGCCGCCGCCCTCGGATTCTCAAGTCGGCATGGAAATCCAGTGCCGCCGCCAACCCGCGCCGCCACCCGCCCTTCGCCGCCGCCGCGCAGGCGCGCCCACACGCCGCCGCTTATCTCGGTGCCGCCGTCCGCCGCCGCCGCCGCCGCCACGCCACGCACGCTGCGTCGCACCGACGCCGCCACGCGCCCTCTTCCGTTAGCGCCACCCGCCGCTTCACGCCGCCAAGGCCGCCGCAGACACGCCGCCGCTTCGCTCACACGTGACGCGTGTCCCACGCCTCCCGCGCCGCGCGCGCTATTCGCTCCCGCCGTGCTGCCCGCGCTGCCCAATGGTACGCCGCCACCTGTCCCGGCTGGCACTCAGACCAAGTTTTTCCTCGGTTTCCGCCCGGTTAACCGGTTTCTTCTTTTTTGGGATTTTTCGATTTACCTAAAACTTCCCAGAATTGTGTAGGGAGCGTCTGAGCTCCGATTTAGATGATTCCAGAGCCCAAAAATCATAAATAATCCTAAGAATTTTATATATTTTTATCATACTATTTTCTCTGTGTTCGTTATTAATTTCTGTTTTATTTCTTTTTCGCATAGATCCGACGTGTACCTGCTATACGGGAGTCATTCCAGAGCCTTTCGGAGCAGGAGAACTAGATCCAAACTTCTTCGAAGGCAAGCTATTTTCATGTTGAATTTCTAGTTTGCTAAAATTTATTTATTTTATCTTAATTTGATTTGCATGCTTAAATAACATCGTATGTGCTATTCTGATCCTGTTTTCATGTTAGTCCTCTACAAATATGATTTATCCTACCATTGTTAGCCCTTTGGTACTGTTTTTCCTAGCCTATCCTCTGGGTAGTTGCTTAACCTTGCTTCTAGGATTGGTAGTTGATAGGTTCACTCATTATTAAATCTGTATCCGTGAAGACTTTGTGTTCGTGGTACTATTTTGGTAAACCTAATCAACTAAAATCAACGTGGTGTGTGTTGATCTGAGGAGACTCAGAAGAGGTGGATTTTGGGCTTGTGGTTGAGACGTGCAAGTCTCCTCTGTCATATAAGGACCGTATACTTGTGACTACCATACCGAACTTGAACCGTACAGTCACTTGTGCCTTCTGGTCCTAATTTATTAGCTGTGGAAACCTAGCTTTCGCTGTACTCGTAGTGGACGGACGTGACTAGCTATCACCGGTTCCGAATGGCTTAAATGGTGGCTAACCTCATACGGTGGGCTATCAGGTCTGGCTGAAGGAGATGCGCATGACTGAAAGTGCATCTAGGCACATAAGTGATTTTGGTGATTAATGACAAACATATATAATGACAACTATTTGTAAATGATAAATTTGTGTAAATGCTTGGCTAAGTAATTGCCTAATGTCAAACCTCTAATATGATTATGTTGCTATGAGACTAACATATTTATTGCCAAGTTAAATATTAGTCTCATCTATTTAGAGAAAATCATATATGCCAAGTGGACAATTTATCCATCCTATTAAGGTAAGTCTCACATATACAAATGGGATGGGTAAGCAAAAATGAGGTACGCAATCTCGGAAACCTTCTATATATAGATTTATTATTGCATTCATCTTGTGCAAGTGCATAGTGAGCTCCAAGAAACATATTGATTATATATGCACATTGGTTGATGTCATATCTATTTGTGCATATATATCCACTTGAGTTCAATATGTGTCTTGCTTCTAGTATACATGTCTTAACTAGAGTTAAACTTCACATTGCTATGACTTGACTTGGTGCATGCACGCTTTATTTGTATATCTTCTTATGCACATCATTTAGTGGCGTTTAATCTAGATTGTTCCACAACTTCACTCTAGCTTAAATAATATTTGCACATGTATAATTCTTGTATATTCTATCATGTGCTCCATTTTAGTGAAGATTGTGGCACTTGCCATGGTTTAGTTGATTTATCATATTGGCAATTATCTTCCTAGTGCATCTAGCTCCATTACATATTTATTGTGATGCACTTAGTAGAGATATTTTCTATGTCAAGTGTTTCTATTTAATATTGTGCTTATTTATATGAAACACTTGACGTACTTTAATTGCTCACAAACATCAACTTCTTCATATCTATTGAGCTTTTGGGACTAATACCTTTCATGAGTGGTTTAGAAAGATTTAGGTCCCATGAGTATGTGTGATGACCAAGGTATGTTAAAGGATGACGGTTAAGCCGAGGTCAATAAGACGACGGTGGCACAAAGAGTTGAGGACTAAGTCAAGATCGACTTGGCGTGGAGATCGTCAGGGAGGATGATCAAGTCAAGGTCGATGGGACGAGAGTCTCATGAGGTGAACCAAGTCAAGGTTGACAAGGTGAAGGCGTCATCAATCATTTGTTGAAGGTCATCACGCACAATGCATCCAAGGAGAAGACGGCATGTGGATTGAATGTAAGATTTAGTTTTCTCATTTGAATTTTAGTCTGAGGATTGCCGTACTATTAAGAGAGATACGATAGAGAATAACTTCTAGATGTCTCAAGTGCTCAAGTGATCTATCTTTGTGAAAGATTGAGAGACACAAATCACATCTTATACACCTAGGTGTAGGTGGTTTGGTGTGAGGGGGAGAAGGGTTGGTGGTGTCGGGAAGTGAGGATTTTGGGCCTCTCTTGGTTTCCTTATGGTTTCTGCACTTATCCTTTGGGATTTGGGCAGTGAGACCTAGGTGGTTGTGTAGCCCTTGTTCTTAGCTTTCCGTAGAGCGTAAGATCACCCAAAACGGAGTCCAGAGTCAAAAGTTATGCCCGTTTTCGTCGGGATGTGCAGTGGCTGTTTTCAGCACTCGGACTATCCGAGGTTCACTCGGAGTATCCAAATGACTCAGACTATCTGAAGGTTTTATTCGAACTATCCGAGGTGACCCTCTCTGTTCGTCGGGCTGTAATTATTCGGACTGTCCGAGGTTCACTTGGAGTATCCGAATGACTCGGAGTATCCGAAGTTTGTTCGAACTATCCGAGCTGGGTCTCTCTGTCTCCGTTACCTGTAATTACTCGGACTATCCGAATATCACTCGGACTATCCGAACTTACACAAAACTGTCTGTAACGGTCAGAATCCCTGAAAGCCTCTATTTAAACCCCCCTCTCTCCCCATTTGAAAAGAGCCGTTGGACCATCATTTCCTTGATCTATCCAAGTGTTCTTGAGCCTTTAGAACTCCTCTACTCTTAGATCTTTGTGATCCCCTTTGGAGAAGGGTTTGGAAGAGTTGGAAGGAGTGATTGAGGGAGAAAGGTTGGGAGGTGATTCCTTTGTGAAATTAGTGTGTTCTTGAGCCCTAGTGACCCCTCCACTCTTCGATCTAGGTGATCCCCTTGGGAAGAAGGGTTGGGAAGAGTTGGGAGGAGGTGTGAGTGTGGATTAAGCAAGAGTTGATCTTTGACCACTTGTGGTCATCTCCAAGTTCATTCTTTGTGGGCATTTGTTACTCTTGGAGGTTGAGGACTCCTAGACGGCTAGTAGTTGGTCACGAGCCACCGAACTTTGTGTGGTGTGCCGTGACAAGTTTGTGAAGGCTCGATTTCGCCTCCGCAAGGGAAGAAATCGAAGGAGTGAAGCCGGCGAGTGCATTGTGCAACACCGGTGAGGGAATGGTTGAAAAAGACCCCGGCTCAAGTGTGACCGAGCCGCCTCAACGGAGACGTAGGATCCCCTCAAGGATCCGAACTTCGGGAACAAACATCTTTGCGTCTCCATCTTCATTTCGGTTTTATCCCTTTCACTCTCAAGTTTGATTTACTTGCTTATTTTACAATTGAATTGATTATCTTGTCTTGTGTGATACTACTGCATCTATACTTGCTTGTGAACTATCTTTGGTGCAGGTCGTATCCTTGAATTTGTGATTTGAGTTGAATTCGAAGTCACTCTGTATCATTCGGACTATCTGAATAGACTTCGGACTATCCGAAGTACTCGGACAGTCCGAGGTGAACTCGGACAGTCCGAACATATTTTCGCTGTGTTTAATTTATTGTTTCAATTTTGTAATCGCCTATTCACCCCCCTCTAGGCGACATCCCGGTCCTTTCAATGACTATCGGCCTGGTCGAAACGTAGCGTGTGGGGTGCGAAACCAAAAGAAAGGGTACAGTATGGGGCAGGTGAAAGCAGTGAACGGTTTGTACTGTTTCTCTCTTTGGGACGAGACAGGGCTTGTAGGGAACGTGTACACACTCTGCAAAGTTAAAACTATTGTGGAAGCCGTGCCCGCGGTTATGGACGGGGGAAAGGAGTTTGACAAAAGGTAGTCCAATGTGTTTTAATTAATTAACTTGATGGTAGTGTAGGCAGGGAGTGCCTCTCTTTTGAGCTGGTTAGCCGTCTCTATGGCTACGCTCGTCATGTGCTAAGCCGGTTAGCCGTCCCTTAGCTACGCTCATGTGTTATAACGTGTTCAATGAATCAAGAATAAATAAACAAGTAGATAGGTATTGTTTTAACAAAATAACCAAACCCATCTTTTGACCTTGCATTCATTTATTACGGACTGCTTACTGGGTAGCCGTGTACTCATTATATGGATCACGGATTATTTGTTCAAGAGAAGACTTCAACGTCGGTGCTAGTTGTGACCAGGAGGGTCAAGGTGATTAGCTATGTGTTCCGGGTCAACCTCGGAGTATCGTCACATTTGAAGTCTTTCGCTGTGTTCTTTATGCTATTGAATTATCTCCTGTGCAAGACTATGTGAACATCTATGTCAACTGGATATTATTTATGTTATATGAACTGTTAATTTTCTAGTTAATTCAATGCCTGCGATGATATTTCAAAACGTCCTTGAGTGCAATACTAGCTTTGATCTTTTAGGACTAGTATTCGGTCACTCAAACCGGTAGACATACCGGGGTGCACGACACCTATCATGCTTCTGTACTCTGTCTGGTCAACCGGTTCACCATTCACATCAGACTCAAGAGCTGTGGTAGTTGCCATAGGAGTCTGAACAGGTTTGCCATCAGACATAGCAAACCGCTTGAGAAGATCTGTAGTGTATTTGCTCCGGTGGAGAAAGATTCCTTCAGGGGTCTGCTTGATCTGGAAGCCAAGGAAGAAGGTCAACTGCCCCATCATGCTCATCTCAAACTCTGAACTCATCACACTAGAGAAATCAGAGACAAGCTGCTGGGAGGAGCCTCCAAAGATTATGTCATCAACATAGATTTGCACAAGAAGGAAATCTAAGCCAACTCTCTTAGTGAAAAGGGTCTTATCGACAGTACCCATTGCAAACCATTTCCAAGCAAATAGGACTTCAGCCGGTCATACCAAGCTCTAGGAGCTTGCTTCAGTCCATACAAAGCTTTGACAATTTGAACACATGATTAGCAAACTTCGAATTTTTAAATCCAGGAGGCTGTTTGACATAGATCGTCTTCAATAAATCCATTCAAAAGGCACTTTTGACATCCATTTAAGAAAGCTTGAAACCCTTGGATGCAACAAAAGTAAGAAGAATCCTAATCGCCTCAAGTCTAGGAACAGGAGTAAAAGTTTCCTCAAAATCAAACCCCTCGACTTGAATGAAACCCTATGCTACCAACCTGGCTTTATTTCTCACTACTACCCCATCCTCACTACACTTATTCTTGAATATCCACTTAGTGCTTATGACATTGTATCCTAGGAGTCTCTCTACCAGTTCCTAAACCTTGTTCCTCTCAAAATTTTCTAACTCTTCATGCATGGCATTAATCCAAAACTCATTGGAAAGAGCATGGGTAATGTTTGCAGGCTCAAAGGAGGCAACAAAGTCAGCTGAGTGACAGAAGTAAGATAGTCCAAACATAGAGCAAGTAACTTGCTCTCCTAGGTCACCTATGATCTGAGTAGATAGGTGTCTTTTCTGAATGTGCCAAGGTACACCTACTGAAGAAGTGGCCTCTACCTTAAGAACAGAAGAGGTAGGAACAGAGGCACCAGAAACAGAAGACTCTACAGGAAAGCCCTGAGCAGCAGAAGAATCAGGTGTGAGCTGGGAAGAGGCTGTAGGTAAGGGTGTATCCTAAGGGTGTGAGGAAGCAGGAGACTCCTCTGGATGAACCACCTAGAGGTCAGGCTCTAAAGAGCTATCATCTCCTCTAAACGGCTCGTCAACAAAGATAGTCTCAAAGTTAAGATCAGAGACTGAGATATCTGGCCTAGCTCCTAGACTAGCCTCATCAAATGTCACCTCACAAGTCTATCACTCTCCTACCCTCTAAGCTCCAAACCCTGTAATTTCTGGTAGAAGTGGAATAACCAAGAAAAATGCCATTCGAGGAGCGAGATTCAAACTTGTCCAACTTTCCAGATTTCAAGATAAAGCACTTGTACCCAAACACTCTAAAATGGGAAGCACTTGGCGTCCTGCTATATCTCAACTCAAAAGAGGTGCGGTGCAATTTAGACCTAAAAAACACCCTATTTGCCACATGGCAAGCAGTCGAAATCACCTCAGCCCAGAAATGCCTAGGAGTGGAATATTCATCAAGCATAGTCTTAGCCATCTCAATAAGGGTCCTGTTCTTTCTCTCCACAATACCATTTTGCTGAGCGACATGCGGAGAAAAGAACTTGTATTCAACACTTGTCATCTCACAGAAATCCACAAACTGAGAATTTTTGAATTCAATACCATTATCAGTGCAGATAGCTCTAAGAGCATCTAGAAACTCAACAGAAAGCTTGCATTGAAGACTTCGAAAATGACCAAAAGTTTCTTCCTTGGTAACCTTGAAGAAAACCCAAGAGAACCTCGAGAAGTCATCAACCACAACAAGCACATGTCATTTGCCACCCACAGATTGCACTCGAGCAGGAACAACAGTGTCCTTGTGCAAAAGCTATCCTGGTGCATCTGTCATCACAAAGGTGACAAGTGGGTGAACTGTAGTAACCATCTTCCCATGGTGACAAGGAGCACAAACCAAATTACTGACCATTTTGAGTTTAGGCAAACCGCGAATAAGGTCACGGCTGCTAACTCTAGTCAAGTGATCAAAACCAATGTGACCAAGTCTCCTATGCCAAAAGAAGAGATCACGGGATTCTGAAGCAATTAAGCAATGTGGAGAACCAACAGAAGAAGCATCAAAATCAGCATGGAAGACTTTCCCAACATGAAAAATCCCGCAAACAAACTTCCCAAAAGAACCAAGAATCTATGAGCAATTATTCCTAAAACGAACCTCAAAGCCATCATCAGTAAGCTGAGACACAGAGAGAAAATTGTATCTCAGCTTACAAACTAAGGCTACATTCTTAAGCACAAAGCGGTCACTAATCTGAATTGACCATTTGGCAAGAACCCTACCTAAAGAAGCATCCCCAAAGGTGATGGATTCACCATTTGGGACACGAACGAGGGAAGAGAACCAACGAGAATCTCCGGTCATGTATCAGCAATACCTGGAGTCAACAATCCAAACCTCTCCCTTTCTCACCCGACGCACCTACTCAACGAAACAGAGAAGTGACTCGGTATTGGGACAAATCAAGACAGATTTGGGAACCTAATACTGAGTCATACCACAAACAGTAGAAACTCCCTCTGAGCTAGCACCCTGACGTCTCTCAACTCTCACAAACCCTAAAAAAACCCCAGCAGGATGTCTAGACGCCACATTTGGGTTGGGCCACCATGGTGCAAAGGCCAATCCACCCCAAGTGTGCCGCTCAGGCTTCCTACCACCCAAAGTAGGAGCAAAACCACATCGCGGGTGTCTACCTCCATGAGGCAAAGAAGGCACACCCTAAGGACGACAGGAACCAAAATCACGGAAAGCGCTAGGTCCAGCAATAGGGCCAACAACCTATACACCTAGACCTGGCCTACGCACAAATACAGGAGCCAACTACCTAGCTGTCTGTCTAGGTGGTATAGGTGCCTTAGGAGCTCTCAAGGTCTGAGCATGACCCTGAAAACCCATAAGAGCAGAAGAATGCTCACGCCTAGCAACTCTAGCTTTCCTGAAGCAAAACTCAAAACGTGTCCATCCTTCTGACAGAAGGTGCATGTAAACTTTGATCATGAGAAGTCCAAGATTGATCAAGTGGACAATTCACAAGTATGGACTTCAAGTGATGATTGCTCTACATCAAGCTCAAGTGAAGATGAATCTCTAACACCTTCCACATCACCTAATTGCTTCATGGCTCAAAGTAAAAATGAGGTAAATGACAATGAGCCCTCTCATGAAGAATTGATGAACATGCTTAGAAGGTTCCATTGTCACCTTAAGAAGGAAATTAGAAAATCACATGATTTGACACTTAAGCTTAAGTTGCTACAAAAATCATATAATGCATTAAAGATAGATCATGAAAATCTCCTTCTCAAGGATATCACTACTAGCAAGGTAGATGTTGGATTATCTTGTGATATTCTTTATGATATGCCATGCTTAGACTCTATTTCTTGCATACCATATAAAATTGTAAATCCACTCCTTGCAATGAATTGCTCGACTTGTCTACAAGCTCTAATGCAAATGGTTCCATTTCTATCATGCCTTGCAATGATCAAGTTGATACTCCTTGTTGCTCAAATTCAAATGCTTATATTTCCTCTAGTGCTTGTTGTACTAACAATTTTGTAGAGGAAAACAAAGAGCTCAAGGCTCAAGTGCTTAAATTGAAGAACGACTTGGAGAAGTGCTACAAGGGGAAAGCCAACCTAAATGCCATCTTGGGCAATCAAAGATCCATCAAGAATAAGAAGGGACTTGGCTTTATCCCTAAGAAGAGAAAGTATGAGACAAGACACTCCAAGTCTTCTCAAGTTCAAGAGGGCAAGCTTAAGAGCAATCCAAAGTATCAAGCTGAAATTATAAAGACCATCAAATGGTTTGGATGCAACAAGTTAGGGCACTTTGCTTCTAACTGTCCTAACAAAGTGGAGGTCAAGACTACTTCTCTAAAGAGGCAAACCGACAATGAGCAAGTCAAGAAGAAAAGACGTTCAAAGGCTACTTGCTACAATTGTCGGGAAAAGGGACATATTGGTAAGAATTGTCCCAAGGGTAATATTCCTAAGCTCTCTCTTGTCAATGATCATTACATGCTTAGGAAAGATAAAAATGGCAATTTATTTACTAAAAATGTTGCCCCAAGTAAAACAAATGTCAAAGCCATTTGGGTGGCAAAACACATAATTCACGACAATTCTCTTGGGGAGAGGGATGCCTTGGGTAAGAAAGAAATTGGGAATTTACTCAAGGATGGTGGTAGGATAAGCCCCAAGGTAAACTTTGTCAAGAAAGGTGTGTTGTGCTCATTTGCAAATAATTCTAAACCAAAGGCTAATTCTTTTATTGCTAAGTGCTCAATTGTAAAATCTAATAGTAGTAAGTCTTGTTACTTTCATGCTAATTCTAAGGTTAAGACTTCTAATAGGGCACCAAAATGTATTGTTACTAATTCTTATGGACCCAATAAGAATTGGGTACCAAAACTTGATTGAAATGCTTAATAGGACTCGAAGAGGTATTGGAAACTTGGCATGTGAATGAAGAGGTGGAGTTAACCACCAACTATTTGAGGCCAAGCATGAGAATATTCAAGTCACCATCATACACCAATGTCACTTTGGTAACAGTTTAAATTCAAGCATCTTGCCTTGTGTAGGTAATTACATTTTATGAAAAATCATTTTAATCTTTAGTCATTCATCGTGCTCTTGTCTAAACGTGTCCATCCTTCTGACAGAAGGTGCATGTAAACTTTGATCTACCAGGAGCAGAAGTAACAAGGGTAACAACCTTCTGAACAAAAGTCTCTTGGACAAATCCAGCAGATCGAAACACAGTCTTCTCAGGGTCTCCTAAAGAAACCTCAACCATCTAGCCATCCTTACCAACAATGACAATCTTGGCAAGGTGGTACTTGATGTGCTCAAGCTAGTCAAAACTTAGACCTCTACCCTTGAAAATTTTTGACTTATCCAGGATCAAATTTAGCTTCTTCTTGCCACCTACAAACTTCTCAAGAGTACTCATAAGGTACTCACACTCCTTATGAAGCTGGGGGCACAAGTCACAAGCAACAGAGGGTAAGACACCAAAAGAACCCTGACCATCTAACTTATCTTTACCCTGAGCCCTGCGACACCTCTCACTCAACATCTCTCACTCAACATCTCCACCTCTTTCCTAAGAGCAACACAGGAAAGGCACTCAGCATTCTTGACTTGAGCTAACTAACCCTCAAACCTCTTGCTAAGATCCTCATAGACTCTACCTATTCTCCCTCCAATTCATCACAACGAACACTGGTAGAACTAGTAAGCAAGGTGTTATTCATCTTAGTAATTTTATTTTTCATGTTTAAATTCTCCAATTTATAATTGAGACAGACATCATAGGGAGAAGCTAAGTGAAAGCTACAGTCCTTATCTAGACTGACAGGGTCCTTAGGTGCTCCAAGATCTCTATAGCTCTTGTTTGAGCTAACTAGGTCCTTAAATGTGTTATGTCAAAGGTGTGCAGCAGGATCAGAATAAGCAAACGACAATGTAGAGGGATCAATCATACTAGCTGACATGAGGTTAGGAGCAGAAGTAGTAACAACAAGAACATCTCTAGCATGATCTAGTTCAAGCATCACACTAGCATGTTTCCCCCTAAGTGACTCAAACTCAGTAAACACACTATCACACAAGGTCCTTAGTTCATTCAACTCCTGCACAAGCTTTTCACATTCTCTCTAGCCATCAGAATCTACCGGCTGAGTAGGCACAAAGCACTTCAAATTCTCCAACTTTCGGGTTAAAGAAGCTACTTCCTCCTCCAGTTCCGTACACCTAGCTCTAGACTTGGCATGGAATCGACCTAGCTTCAAAAATGCATCATTGAGCTCCTCGTAGGTCAGTACCTCAGTGTCAGAGTCGGTGTAGAGGTCAGAGTCGCTCGCTCCATCCTCGTCGGCTATGAAGCACATGCCGGCGTAGCCATCGTCGTCGTCGTTCTTGGGCTTCTGGTCGTCACCTCCATTATCGCTCCAAGTCTCCTCCGAGTCTGAGATGTTGGCCTCATCTAATGCAGCCAACACCTTCTGGAAGAGTCTCCGTCCCTTGGAGAACTTGGGCTTCTTGTCACCTCCAGGCACAGGCTTCTTGTTGCGGTTTTTGTTGATGTAGTGGTTCTTGTCTGGCTCCATATAGTCGTTCTTGCCTTTCTCCAACCTGGGGCATTTGGCCCGAATGTGGTTGGGGCCACCACACTCAAAGCACTTGATTGGCCCTCTTCTCCTCTCACTTACTCTCTTATAGGCTTGGCTAAATTTTCTGGCAAGCAAGGCTAACTAATCCTCAAGCACTCCATCTATCCTCTCATCAGGCATCTCACAAAGAGCAGAAGGCGAGAAACTGGGGCTAAACTCCAAAGCACTCGAGAAACAGTAGAGACTGGACTGGGCTCACAGGACAGATGCTCAAGCTCCGTACGTCTTGAGGTTCGAATATAGCCCATCCAAGGATAAGGTCGTCATATCCGCAGCCTGCCGGAACGTGTTCACTTTCACACCCCAAATCTTCAAATCCAAGGTAGACAAGAAGTGGCGAGCATTCTCAGAGTCAATGTAAGTGGTGCCAACCGACCTGAGGTTTCTAAGGATCTTGGTGAACTGACAGAAACAGGTGTCCAATGATTCACCGGCCTTCTACACAAAGCGATTGTATTCCCTCTTGTACTGGTTCTGCCTCACGGTCTTGATCTTGGTTGTCTCCTCATGGTAAGCAACGAGGGTAGTCCAAATCTCGTGAGCGGACTGGATATGATCAATCCTCTCATATTCATTCCGACTAAGCCCCTAGATGATCATGTTGCGGGCTTTTGCATTTAACTGCACCGAAGCCTGGTTGGTCACGTTAATCTCACTATCAGGAGGCACAATAAAGGGATTTTTGACCTTAAGCCATATAGAGTATCCCTATGCCATGATATAAGATTCCATACGTGCCTTCCAAAACAAAAAATCCAAACCCGAGAACACAGGAGGCTTCATAGAGTACTTGTCATCCACCATGGTTCTAGACGGAAACAAGGAAAGGCTCAAAGATCGGTGAAGATCAAAAAAAGAGTGCAACATTGCTCTGATACCAGTTGAAATATCAAACCTGACGACCAGAGGAGGTGAATGGGAGCTTTAAAGAAATTCTTGAGACCGGTGCTCCTTGAACCCACCGCCCCACTCAAAAACCCAAACACGCAAGAATTAGGTGTACCCCAAGTATGCACCCTTGTAACTCGGGCCAATAAGTGAGGATTTTAGTGCCACCTTTCTGGTCCTTGGGTGTTCAAATAAAAGCAAACCCATTCAAGGTGGTTAGGCACAAGACAAATTTGCCAAACCACCTAAAAGCACTTTTGGAAAAGCAAAACAGAATCTGCCAGAAATTTGTCCCCACTAAACAGAGGTGGTTGGTGGCTTTCTATCAAAAATTGTGGGAATTTTTCTTCCTATGTCTTGGTGAGTCGTTGAGCCCCCAGCTAAAATTCACCTCAAAATTCCTTGCACCAAAATCAGAAATAAAAAATGAGCACTACAGACTGTCTAGGAGCTCGTCTAGAAATTTTAGGGCTCGGTGTTCACCTCATAGCTCCCAAAATCCTTGCCTAGATGACTTTAAAATTTGTCCACAGGTTGATATGGAAGTCAGACAACTTTTTGAACAAGAATTACTCAAAAATGTTTTTCTTGATTTTTCTAAAAATCCTAGACTACAAGCTGCGTGAAGGAAAACTCTAGACAGAAGCTGCAATTAGTATCAAACCTTGATCTCTTGCCTCTCCTAAGTTGCAAGAAAGGTCTCAAACCATATGAACAATCTCAAGGCATCATGGATCAGTAACAAGTAGAAGGAGGTGAGGCAAAGAACTAGTTGCAACAAAAACAACCAAAGAAACAAGATCAAAACCTAAGAACTAGACAAGAACAAGCTATGAACTTGGAGGACCTAGTTTCTATTACTTTGGAAGAGTTTGACACAGCCAAACCTAGGTGGGAAAAGCTCCAAAATGAGCAAATAACAGCCAACTCTCAGCCCAAATGCTTAAGGGGAGGCACCCCCTCCATCCCTTCTTTTATAGGGCCACAAAGTCAACCATCACCCTTGGATTTAGCTTCCATCCTAAGCAACCACTACCAAGGGCTAGGATTCACTCACTCTCTCAGCCACTTAACAGCCCCACACATGGGCTTTAAGTGGGCTTTTACATGGGCTATCCTGAAACCCAAGCTAACACGGATTTTGACACTTGTCCCTACTTGACCACTAAGTTTTCGACGCACCCGACCGCCTGCCAAGCCTCGAATCCTCACGCTGGTTCAAGTCCGTCATCCACATCAGCCTTGCGTTCCCCATGTCTGAGTCGAACTGTCCCATGCGACATCCTTGTCGTTCTGGACCCCGATCCTCTAGATCGCGTCCCGACATGTCACCGACCACAGTCCATCATGACTTGTACCGTAAGGATTAGTCCAACAAAAAATCCACAACTTAGCTTGATCACCTGCAAGTTAGTCCATACACAAATCTCCACAAATTCACATCAAAAAACGTGCCAAAACAACTAGGGGAATAACTGCGGTGCAATCAAGCTTTGGGTGCAATCACCGTGCAATCAAACTAACAAAAGTCATAAAAATTTCAAAAAAAATTGTAGATGTACTTTTGATCCTACTCTATCTATGTATAAAATTGCAAGATCAAATTCAATCTATGTTAAGAGTAAAAAAAAGATAATTTTTTGATAAATTTAAACTTACCAAATTTGTTAGAATTTTCTATTTTTTGTAACTCTTAAATATGATGATTTTGATCTTAAAATTTTATATATAGCCGGACTAAACAATGAAGTACATCTACAATTTTTTTTAAAAATTTTTATGACTTTTGTTAGTTCGATTGCATGGTGATTGCACCCAAAGCTTGATTGCACCGCAGTTGTTCCCGACAACTAGATATGAAACAGCCTGAGACAAAGTGGCCAGCAGCTTACCCGGACCGTCCGGGTAACACAGCAGCCACTCTATCACTTTGAGAAATCCCTCCTAAAAAATTTGGACCTATCTAGACCCTTTTAGAACCTTCGTAGCACATTTTCTCACTGACCAAAAATCCAGAATACCTCAAAACTTGCTCAATTTGCAAAACATGCCACCGAGGGGTTTAAATTACTGGAAAATCCATATTTTACCCAAATAGACCATAAACCCCTCAAACTCTATCTATATACTCATCACATGTATGAGTGTGCTTGGCCTTGGGCTTCATGAATGAAAATGTCGTCTGCATGATTTTAAAAAAAAGAAACATAGGGAAAAACAGGACAGCAAGAAGCAAAGCAGACAGAGAAGTCGTGCCATGCTTCCAATTAAGTGTCACCATACTCTGCTCCCTCGTGGCTCCCCACATCAGCCGTAAGGAAAATTGACTTGAAGCCACTCCACATAGTTGGACTCGCTAGAATGCCACTTTGGAACTGACGCTCAATAAAATGCCACCACGCACGTTAGAGCCTCACTAGTTAGCCATTCGGCCTTTTTAAATCCATTTGAAACCCTTTTCCATTTACCTGACATAGGAACTCTCTATTTTTCCCTTGTGTTGGGAGGACAAATCTCGAGCTGGTTGGATCAAACCAACCCTATCGAGCCATTTCCCAACCCCACGCCAACCTCCACTCTCCCCTCCCGCATCCGGTGACTGGCAACTTGGAGCTCTGCAAGTAGCACCACTGCTCTTTGGAGGTTGAAGGTTAGCTTCTCTGCCCACTCCCTCAAAGGTGCATCATGAAAGCACAAGCTTCGTCCTAGTGGCCTGCCGCTTGTGGCTTGCCCTAGGTGCGGCGACCGCATTCTCAAGCTGGCATGAATGTCGAAGAAGAACCCGAGTAAGGTCTTCTTCAAATGCCGGATGAACGAACAAGATGTAAGCTATTATGCAATTTCCCTTTGAGCTTTAGGACTAGGGTTCAATTGGATTAGAGTTTCTGGTTAGAATGAAATAAATGAATTTCTTCATGTTCTTTCTTTCTCAAATACTCGACAAATGTGATTTTTACATGTGGCGTGATCAATATGCCAAGTTTGTATTGAAATGCGGTTTCTTAGATGGATTGAATGAACCTAGTGAAGAACAACCCACCAACAAGGAAGAAGGATGGTTGGACAAATGGACACTTTGGGCAGTTGACAAGAAGATGTTGAAGCTAATCAAGATTGGTCAAATTTTGGTCGTGACCAATGTTGTCATTGTAGTGATGCTAGTTTTAGGTGTCTTAGTCATTGTTGCTAAGTGATGCATTTGTTCTTGTTATGTGATGTTTGTGTAAACGATGGCTCTGTCAATGTGTACTTTGGTTTAAGTTGTAATCAAATTGTTGCACTGCAGTTGCAATGAAAGTTGTATCCCTTTTGGTCCAAATGTGTATGCTATTTTTGTGCATGCCATGTTAAGATGGAAGAAAGAATGAATAGAGAAATAGGCAAGTGACAAAAGTAACAAATGAGATAACTGACACGAGTAACTACATAGAGTGATAAAGTACCTTCTTTTGACCACTCTAGGACAGTCTTGTTAAGGTGCTGCAACAGCTGGCTCATTTGCTCCTGCATATCTCCTACTTCTGGGCTTCTCTTCCTCTTCTTAGTTCCATTCATTGAACACTTGTAACTGGCTTACCTATGCCCCACTTCTCCACACATCTTACACTTGATAGGGCCTCTTATCATAGTTTTTTTCTTCTCTCTAGACTTATTGCCACCACCAGACTTACTGCCACCTTCCCACCAACCCTTCATCCACGGCTTTCTTTATCTTCCAATAGACCTCTTCCCAAGTAGTTTCCCAACCTCAAACAACAGATCCACTATTGGCCATTGTGACTTATCAATAATAGGCTCTATTAGCCCTGCATAGGCAATCTTGTACTTGTTTAGGTAATAATACTTCTATCCTATATGACTTATGTGTTGATAATATTGCTAGGGCATGTTCATAGGGCTTTCCAGTGTGTGCCACTCTAGGCATGTGCATTCATGTGATGAGATCCTGACAACATGCCTTTGTTGTTTCACACTGTCGTTCCAAACCTCTGTAGCCACATTATTAGCTTTTACCACTCTCAAGTGTTGTAGCCCTCTTGTTCTAGCATTGAGTTGAACAATGATGGATCGAAGTATCCTCCTATGCAGTCTTTCCACAATCCTTCTCTTCTCCCACAGAATCATGATCCCTCTCTCAACTTGTCAGCAAGATCAACCACATCCAAGTCTTTGAAGTCCTTTATCCAATTATTGAAACACTCACCTAAGTTATTATTTATATAGTAACATTTGATCTCAGGGTTGAACATGCATCTCAACCACTTGAGAGGAGTGATACCTTTGCAAATACTCCAGCACCTCAGGGCATTGATTCACAGTTGAGTCCATATGCTGCTCGAAAACCTCAACCCTGTAGGCTCTTGCTGCAAGGTACATCTCTCCAAAGCCAGCACCATGGAACATCTTCATGAAGTTCTACATAAAATGCCTGAAGCACTCTCTTTTCCACATTTGGAAAGACCTATTGTACTACATTCTCCTAGCCTTTACAGGCATCCGTGCACAATCAAGCAGTGAGACTTCACTAAGTGCCTTATTCAGCTAACTAATCCACCAAACCCAATTGTCCTCTGTCTCACTATTAATAAAGCCAAAAGCAACTGGATACATCCATTTGTTTCCATCTAGAGTTGTTGCAGCACCTAAGTGTCCATTTCACCTACCATCCAGTGCAGTAGAGTCTATATTGAAGTAAGGCTTACAACCACTTATAAACCCTTAGTGCATGGATTAAGTGCACAAAAAAGTCTATGGAAGTACACTGTCATCTACAACTTTGGTGTCAATCTCCACAACACTACCAGGGGACCTCTTACACGCTTCTACCTTCCACCTATATACCAACCGAAAACTACCATCCCAACTTTCATACATTTCTTTCATTGCTCTTTGTTGTCCCTTCCAAATAGTACCATAGGATATTGTCACCTTATAGTCATCTTGCAACCTTTTATGTAGATCTCTAACACCTAGGTTAGGATCTCTCAGGATGGGCAGAGCCTTGTTAGCTACCCATGCTTGATTGGCATTGGTTGTCTATATCCTTTGATGTGCATTGGTGTTCCTCCCGCAAAACTATGAACTGCAACCAAGAGTGAGATAGATTTATCAGTGCCAACTCATACCTACATTTATTACACTATTCAAGAAATACATACAAAGTTAGTACTATTATGGTTTTCAAGTCACTTCTTATGTGCCCAACAATTCTCCAAGAGCATCCTTTCCCTTTACAATATCGTTCAAATCTAGATTTGTCAGATTTCTCAATTCCCAACTCAAATTCCTCATTGATTGCATATTGCCTAACAACTAGCCTGAAATCATTCATGGAGGAGTACAACGTGCCTAGATCCATCTTGGGGAGATCCTTGTCATACAAGATGTGGGCTTCCTCAGGTATGTCATCATCCACATGGAGGGTTGCATCTACAGTGTCATCCATAGCATCAATACTGGGGCATGCACTTGGTTGGGTAGAAAAGCTCTTCAACCTTTCATCATCCTCATCCCTCAGTCCTAGAAACGCAAACATGGTATCTGTCGATGATTAGAAACCGGATTCCCCGTCGAGCTTATTTCTCGATTGAGGGATCAGAAAGCCCCTTTCTACCGAAGTGTGGCATTCTGAGATGTCGAAGTCCTCTTACTGTGAGTGAATCGTGAATGGACAAGACACAAGAGTTTATCCAGGTTTGGGCCTCCTGAGAAGGATAATAGCCTTACTCTAGCGTGTGTGTATTGCAAAGCATAGGATTACAGTGGGCACTGATGAGCTCGATGTGAAGACTCGTGCTTCAAATGATTAAAAAGCTTATATTTATAGGACCTATCCCCAACCATCTGCTCCGAACCTCTAGAAGATGGTGATCTCGTCCTACGTCACATTCAGGACTTTTCTAAAGCCAACAAGCTAACTCCCTATTGGGAGGGTCCATACGTGGTCGTCTCGACATCACGCCAGGGGTTGTACGCCTTGCTATGGAGGATGGGTTAGCTCTTACCAGCACGTGGAACATCGATCAGCTTTGCAAGTTCTACGCTACGTGTAGTTTTTCTTTCGTTTTTCTTTTGCGTCTCTGTTTTCTAAAACGCCGAGCCGAGCTACATTGTAAGTACAACTAAGGCTAGTGAATGTCATATGGGCCTTCGAGCCCGTTCCTCACATGTCCTTTGCATCTGGTTACACTTCTTGTTGCCCGAGTATTCGCTCTCTTGTTAGCACTTGCCCGGCACGCGATATCCATTGCGTGCCTAACACTTGTGCCGCGTAACTATGATACCCACCCCTTGAGAGCCTTGCATCTATAAGTTGATCCTCATCACATGGGCAACTCTTTCAGCCGATTCAAGGGTTCAGTCCAAGTCATGCTTGCAACATAGTATGGGTAGCCCGTAGTGTTCGTATCGCGCGTCTACTCCTTCTCTATATCCGTGCCTGGGCTCGCAACTCAGGTTCCTGGGCACGAACACAGCAGGGGCTAGGATAGGGAGCGCTCTACCGTGTTTTCTAAAAAGTGAGTTTTCGTTGTTAGTTTTTGTTACCCTGTGTGCCTTTGGTTTGCCTTACGTGCTCTGGTTCTTTTTCTTTGCAGGAATTCACACAAGGCACAAAAAGGAATACAACTTTCATTAAACATATAAAAGAATGTACAAGCCAGGAGGTCACACACAGTCCTATCCTACTGGTCTTCGAAGGCTGAGAGCTTCTCCCTTAGCCTATCGAGCTCGTCCTTGAGCTCTAGGACCTTTCGCTGCATGGTCCAAACCTCCGCGGCGTCTTCGTGCAGCCGCTTTATTTCCTCCTACCACTCCTTCTGGCGTTCGGTTAGTGATGCGACCTTCGCCTCGAGGGCTTCCACCTCGGTGACCTTGGCTTCCAACTTGGCGACCTTGGCCTTCAGGGACTCCAACTCCTCGTGCGTTTCCTCCAACACGAGCACCTTGTCCTCCATCGTGTTCGTTGCCACCTTGAGCCTGGCTCAAAGAATATCTTGGGCCGCATCGGCACCGACTAGCTGGGCACGCAGGTCCTTCAGTTCCTTGTCCTTCTCGACCTCTCGACAAAGGAACTTGGACTCGAAGACGAGCATGCCCGCAACGTCCTCCGCGGTCACCTTGATTAGCTACGGTATACAAGGTAAACTGTTTGTTGGTATTTGTTTTACAATAAACCGACATGTCACAGATTACGGTCTTACCTCGGATGCGCGTGACGCCATGCATTGCTTGAACTTGTCAATGTCGTCCTCCTCCTGAAACGCCAGGATCCTCGCCGCGCCCCTTTCCCGCAGCTCAAACGTCTCGTCCACGACCTGAAAGTCGGCTCGGGCGTGTGTGGGATGGGCTCCTCGGCACGTCCTTCTCTAGGGAGGAAGCACCCCATGGGCCCTGCGTCGGGAGAGGGTTGCTAGTGGACTGATCGGCCTTAGCTTCTCCCGCCTTAAGAGGGTCTCTTCCTTCCGGGGCTCCGCCATGTTGCCCGGGGAAGCCGCTTCTTCCTAGGCCTCTTTCTCCTCATCCTCCTCTGGGACCCTGGGCTTCCTTGCTCCCGGGGATGGTGGGTCATCGTCACCCGACCCCTCGGAGGCCGGCTCCGCCAGGATCTTCTCGGTGATCTCCCACAGGAGCTCTGCAGCCACACAGTCGTACTATAAAGAGGGAAGCGACGAAATGTGACTCTTAGACCCCCAAGGTGCTCAATAAATGAATCTTAATGCGTAGGACAAGTCTCACATCCACTACATTTTAGTCCACAGTTTCAGGTATCGGACTATTTGATGTTTTGTATCAGACTATCCGATATAGCATAAACTAGACTGACCGATTTTTCAGAGTTTGGTGTTCTCTGTCTGGAAATAATTTTTCGTTCGGGCTGTCCGAAGTTTTGTATCAGACTGTCTAATATAAACATAAAACAGACTGTCCGATTTTTCAGAGTTTGAGGTTCTCTGTCTGGAAATAATTTTCTGTTCAGACTGTCCGATGTTTTGTATCGGACTGTCCGATATAGCCTAAACCAGACTATCCGAACTTCCAGAGTTTGGGGTTCTCTGTCCTGACTTAATATTTTGTTTGGACTGTCCGACACATGACATCAGACTGTCTGACACTACACAGTTTTGAACCCAATGGACAGATTTTCACCCAGACCTATTTATACTCCTTCACCTACCCGAGCTAGGGTTACAACATTTACTCCTGCCTACCGGTCACCACTAGCTCTAACTCTTGCTCCACTTTCTTGCAATCAAAGCCTCAAACCACTCCCCTTCTAATTCCATTGCAAAATCAAGAGGGAAGGGTTGAGACGTGAAGATCCGAGTGCACTGACGTTTAGGCTTCAACTTTGAGAACTTGGGTCGTCTTTAAGCTCACACTCCGCCGATCTATTACTCTTGGAGTTTGAGGACTCCTATACGGTTAGGAGTCTACCACGAGCCACCGGAGCTTGGTGTGGTGCGTCATGGAAGTTTGTGAAGGCCGGTCTCCGCCTTCGAAAGGAAAGAAACCACCGAGTAAACTAAGGAAGCTTTGTGCGAACTTGGTGAGAAATAGGGTTGAGAGGAACATGGGCTCAAGTGAAACCGTGCCTACCTCAACGGAGACGTAGGATCCCTTTAAGGATCTGAACTTCGGGCAAAAATTGTTTGTGTCTCCTTTTGTCTCTTTCTCTATATTTTGCATCTTGATCTTGACCTACTTTGTTGTGATTTTTGGTCTAGATCTCTGTGTTTTTCCTGCGCTACTAGTATCACTTCACATATTTGGTGCAAGGAACCATCTTGATTTGAAATCAACAGTTAGGTGCTGTTCTGATATCGGACTGTCCAAAGTTCCATATTGGATTGTCCGAAGTTCTACATCGGACTATCCAATATCATCTGGTGAAGTATCTTCCGCTTAACTCTAATTAAATTTGTAACGCCTATTCACTCCCCTCTAGGCGACATCCCGGTCCTTTCAAAGCCATTAACCAGTCCCCGACAGTAGCATTGTTCATGGTTTCTATCCTCCCTTCATCATCATGTGTTTCTTGAATCTTGAGTGTTTCCCAATCTACCATCCGAACAGCAGGGTGCTCTGTAATTCTAGTCGGCTCACTCATCTCATTAGTATATGTGCGCATCTATCTATACTATCCATCCAACCATCTATCCCAAGATCTAGACTATCAGATCTATATCAGTTTGTTTGCAAAAACAAAAACACAACAATCATTTAGGGTTCATTTACCAATTCTATACATCGAACCATCAAATGCAAAGAGAAAAGAACAAGGAATTGAAACCCTAGGCCATCCTTGAACTTGAATTTGGGGTTCATCGTGCCGGCTCAAACATTTGGATCCCCGTAAGACTTGCTACTCTAGGGTTTCACGCGACAAACACAAAAGGACAAAAGACAAATCAAAGACCTTGCAATCTTGAGTTTTTCATGACCAAGAGTAGGCACAAAATCTCACCTTTGCCTTGGCCAAAGCAGCGGCACCGCCCATGGAGCTCCAGGTCACCGGTCACTGCCTCAGTCGCCGGACGCAGGATGGGAGAGCAGAGCTTGGCGCGGGGTAGGGAAATGGCTCGGTGGGGTTGGTTCAATCTAACAACTCAGGATTTGTCCTCCAGACCTGGGGGGCAAAACAAGGACTTAGTTTTATTTGACATAGCTTCAGCAACACCAAAATTGGTAGAGTTGATAGAGCACCTTATTCCTAACTCTAGAAATTCATAGAGTTCGAGTTGTGGGTATATTGAGGATGTTTAGGTAAGTCATCTTATTTACATTTTAAACTAAAAGAAACTTAAGTCATTTTATTTTAATCTACAAACTCCATATCTGCAGTGAAGTTGGAAGCTAGAGCTGTGCCAAACAGGGCCTTACTATATCAAATAAATAGAAAATGCTTCAGATGGATTTAAAAAGACCGAAATGGCAAACTAGTGGAGCCCTAATATGCACGGTGGCATTTTATTGAGCGTCAGCTTCAAATTAGCATTCTAGCAATTCCAACTTTGCGGAGTCGGTTAAAGTCAATTTTCCCTCGGCCACGCACGCCTACCCACACCTATTAGCCCTCCGGTACCACTTACCATTCTTCCATCATCATTAATCAGAATTCGAATCACATCACCAACACAGAAATTCGGCATTGTCTTTTCAGCTTAAATTAAAATTAATAGCCACAACTAAAAATTTATCATTTTCGTACAAGTCAGATGTTGTACCACTTTATAGCCTTTTTTTAAAGCTTTAGTGGTTCTTAAAACCCATAAAACTTTTTTTACAATTTTTTGAACTCCCTAAACCCTCTATTGAGAACCCATAACTTTTTTAAATTACAATCTACGACTAAAAAGGCAATAGCTCTCAATAATAGTGCAATAAAATCAGGGTAACAAATGATTAGCCATTTTCAATGTTACCTAAACATGCACTGTTACCCCTCCTTCGCATAGAGAATCTAATTCCATTTGATGTTTCAAGAGATTGCCTTCGTTGTTCTTTTTCGAAAGAGATTCTCTCTTTTATTTTCTTTGTAAAGAGATTCTCTATCCTTTTATATATCATTCTTTTTAAAGAATAACGTTGAAGATGGTGAAAAATATAGAGAAAATATATATCTCAGGAAATGAAAAGAGAACGAAGTGAAATGGTTTTAGACCTTTGGGAACGTGTTCTTCAACCATACTCTTTTTGCTTCATCTACAAACAATGTCCGAGGGGACATAATTCTCTTTACACAAATTCCCAATTTTCACCACTGAAAGGATATATCCTTGACATATATTCTAATCTAGTCACCAAGCAATCATTTCGCGCTGCAACTTGACATGTGATATGCAGCGATTCATTGATGCAGTTCAGTTCTTACAGTCATAAAAGTGATGCATGCATCAACCATGATGATATGGGAGTCAATCATGATGTTGATTAATCCTAGTGAAATCTTCCATCTTGTTTACACCTCAGGTGGTGTCATCTGCAGCTAAACTGTCATCAACAGTCTCACCAGAGGCCAAATTTTGGTTCATTACAAACCTCAGACTGTCACCTTCATCAAGTTCCCACTGCTTTCTAAGTTCATCAATGGCTCTTGCTGCAGCCCTAGCAACAGCATAATTGGAATCTTGAGCCAATCTCTGCAAATTCAAAGAAAGACACTGAAACAACACTACTTTCCCCAAATATTTTCTGAAGAAATGCAGTTCATTTAACAAGTTCAACAATCAAGTGAGCAACTGAGCATGATATAGAAATGGCTTCAATTTGTACGGCTTGTAACTTAGATGGTGGGAAATGAATAATAGACCTGCAAATTTGATTGAGGGACAATCTAGGCATCAGATAACCAGAAATGACTCATACAGAAACTCAGTTATGAAGTACTGAACAGTTGTCTATGATTCTCCCTTTAGGATTAATAGGAGAGATTTAGGTAAACCTGTAACGCGCCCATCCCAGCATTCCCTAGAGTCCACATGGACGGAGCTGCAGCCAACGCATTAGCCAAAGCTTTCCTACAAGGAGTAGAAATATATAATGGTAACTTAGAAATACAATATAATAGCACCAAGAAATAATTTGAACGGCAAAGATATAGAAGCCAATTTTTTAATGCAACTACAAAAACACAAACAATTTTTCTCGGCTTGCCTAATTACTGTCTGCAAAACAGTCACAGTAAATGCTCCATGCTGTCCTTCTTGGTTGCATACATCATAAATTCGAATCTAGGTCTCTAACAAGATGTTGCAGTTCTGGACAGATCAGCTCAAGCTGCACATTTATCTAGGGGGTGTACTTTCAATATACTGTCTTATAAGAAAAAAGTATATTTTTGGTCCCTCGACTTGGTCATTAATTGACACTTTCTAGTCCCTAAAAACCAAAACCAGGTAAACATGGTCCCAAGCTTCACATATATCTGGGGAATATTTTTATAAACTGTCTTATCAGGAAATGGTATAATTTGACCCTCAACTTTGGTCATTGATGCTTTTTGGTCCCTACAAAACCAAAACCGGGCAAACATGGTCATTGAAATATGAAAACCATGCAGAAATGGTCCTTTGACAAGTCAAATGGTGTTTTTGACCAAAGTAGCAGATGTTCGGCCCAGATTTTTTATGTTCAAAAAGTAGAAGATAATGCTACCAGTCTGTACAAAATTCAAAATTGGAAAATTTTTCCATGAACTCAGATTTAAAATTGGAAATTTTTTCCATGAGCTCCGATAATTATAAGGAAATCAGATACACAATTTAATTTCTATTTTTGAAACATTTTTATGCAAAACTCTAGCTCAAATATATGCCAGTTCAGTCAAAACTCCATTTGATCAGTCAAAGGACCCTTTTTGGATGGTCTTCAAATTTCAGGGACCATGTTTACCCAGTTTTGGTTTTTAGGGACAAAAGCACCAACAACTGTAGTTGAGAGACCAAAAATACTCTTTTCCTCTTACAAATTAACCTCCGAAGATAGCTGTACTGTAACATGGATTTGATCTTGCCAACAAGGCAGACGCAACATCTCAGAGACATTGCTCAAAGGTTGGACATGATGAATATTAATCCCAAAAGCAGTCCCGATGAGGCGATCAATGGTGTAGCCAAAATACTCATCACAATGTTTGGCATCCTTTACTGTGTGTTTGTGGTGAAACATATGGGATGACACATGACAACAAGGCAGACGCAACATCTCAGAGACATTGCTCAAAGGTTGGACATGATGAATATTAATCCCAAAAGCAGTCCCGATGAAGCGATCAATGGTGTAGCCAAAATACTCATCACAATGTTTGGCATCCTTTACTGTGTGTTTGTGGTGAAACATATGGGATGACACATGACAAATCTGAGATTTTATGAAACCCTGGAATATCTTGGTCTATGTACATATATTTTCTTTTTAGCAAACGGGCAGGAGCGCTGCCATTCCATTAAAGTCAGAAAGAAGAGTACACTGTACAAGAGACAGGAGGGGGGGGAGCAGGAGGGCAGGGGGAAGATTAGGGACTAATTAGAAATGCAGGGTACGGAGGCCCCACTCCAGATCCTAACGTCCTCACTAATCCTTTGAACTAGCGAAACCTAGCCCAGACTCTTCTGACGGAAGATACGGCGATTCCGTTTGTTCCAGATGTTCCAGGCCGTGTAGATGAAAAGTCCATAGAGGCGGCGCTTTGAGTCTTTGGGTTGGTTAGCCGAGGCCTTGATCCACCAGTCCGTGAACCGAATCCTAGGCGAGCATAACGTAGTGGGGGGGAGTGAGGTCCGAAGGATTTCTCTCCATACGTTCGACGAGTAGGGGCAACGGGCCCAGAGGTGGTCGGTGATTCTGCTCGAGAGTTGCAAAGAGGCGGAGTAGGATTGTGCGGCCAGCCTTTCCTAGCAAGGACGTCCGCCGTGTGCAATCTTCCATGATGCAAGGTCCAGCGAAGAACTTGCACTTGTGTTCAGCGTGGGCTTTCGGATGGACTTGGCCTGAACACGTGAGGTGGAACCTTGGGCCGAAGATGGTATCTTTGAATCGGTCGTATATGACCCGTTCGCCGAAAACTTCGAACGACGTCGTCCCGGACATTGGGATGGAGGAAGACTTGGGCGATGAGGCGCCAAAGGCGCAGAACTGCAATAATGGGTTGGAGTGTGGAGATGTCGTATGGTGGAGACCCGTTTGTGGTCTGAAGCCGCCGGAGACCCGACGATGTTTCTTGGCCGTGTCAAGCGGTAGAGATCGGGAGCTAAGTGCGACGGCGCCTCCTGCAGATAACGGTCATGCCGAAGTCCGTCTGAGCCCGTTCTGAGAAGGATGGAGGCGGCGCTCTAAAGAGAGCCACATCATTTGTTGTCGCAAGGCAAGGAGTTCCCACCCAAGGTTTGGCGGAGATTTCCATTGCTACCAAAGCCGCGTAGTCGAGGGCACGACCAAATCTCCGAAATCGGGGACTCCAAGACCGCCTAATCGCTGGGCGACACCACTCCCATCGACGAGGAATGTCCACCAGGGCTTTTTCAACCCTTCCAAAGGAAGGATCTTCAATTTGTCGATCTTGATCGCCCGTTTGGGAGCTGGAAGGTCGAGATAAAGTAGGTCGGCGGGCCGAGAGGATCGCCTTGACTAGGACCAGCGACTGCTTTGGTGGCGATTTTCCTTCCAACCCGGGGGCGTGCGGATCTTTTCGACGATAGGAAGGAAGTGGCTCTCTTGAGTTCCGGATGTGCGAGGGAGCCCAAGGTAGCGGCAAGGAAAGAGCCTGGGACCCTTGGAAGGAGGCAAGTGCTTCATCAACCCTGGGAACCTTGGAAGGAGGCAAGTGCTTCATCAAGGTCAATCTCTGGCGATTAACGAGGTAGCCGAGCATTTGGTGAGGTTCGTGTGTAGCCCTAAACATCGCCAAGATTTGAAGAGTGGACATCACCAAGTCAATCTCGTCCTTGACTAGGTTTAGGAAGATTGCGCGTCATCGGCGTGAGGATGTTCCGAGAGTTAGGAAGCGTGAGTTGATAGGTGCTAGGAGCCCTCCTCCACGACCATCCGGAAGAGTCGTTGGATTGGGTCGATGGCTAGGATGAAGAGCATTAGGGAGATGGGGTCACTGCAGACGGACTCACGAGCATGGAAGAATTTTGAACTGGTGTCCCGGCGAGAAGGATGGGCGAGGACGAGAACCCAACGAAGCGAGATCCGCTTCCTCGGCATTGACCAAAGCCGAGCCGTTGCAAGAGCTCTGGAGGTAGCCCCATGGACCGAGTCAAACGCTTTTCTTGGTCGAGCTTGAGGAAGAGAGCGGAATTTTGATCTTTTAAGATCGTGCGAGATGTTCTCGGCGTAAAGGAAGTTATCTTGAATGCAACGCCTCTTGATGAAAGCACTTTGGTACGTGGGAGACCGGTTGTCTAGATCTTGGGGCTAGCCGATTGGCGAAGTTTTGCCAAGATATCTTCGACGCTATGGATCGAGACTAATCGGCGATAGTCAAGAAGCGCCCGACATTCATCCTTTTTCCGCAGGAGGATGATGTTACCCGAATCGAGCAGTTGCAGCCCATCCCTGTTTTGGTCGTAGAAGCTGTGGACTACTTTGAAGAGGTCGTCCTTGATGATGTCCCAGCAGGATTGGTAGAAGAGACCTGTGAAACCATCTGGGCCCGGGGCCTTGTCAGCTGACAAAGAGGAGACGACCTTGCGAATTTCTTCATCATCGAAATTGGCCTTGAGGGCTGAAAGGTCACAGGGTTGGTAGCCTAGACGGTCCCAATCAAATGAGAAGCGCCTCAAGGAGGAGGAGCCCAGGTGTTGCCCGAAGAAGCGAAGGCACTCCGCTTCTTTGTCATTAATGGGAGTAGGCGATGCTGAAGGAGTGTCGGCGAGTGGATAAAGTTCTTCTTTGTGCTGTTGGCCTTGATGTGGAAGAATTTAGTGTTGGCGTCTCCCTCCCTGATCCAGCGGGTGCGAGCACGCCGATGAATTTTGGACTTCTCCAAGGAACCTAGACCTAGGCAGCGCGTTTTCAGTAGCTGTCTAAAATGGAATTCGAGGTGTGAGAGGTGCCGGCATTCTTGCGCCTTGTCGAGAAGCGAGGAAAGCGGTGGCAATGGCTAACTGCGTTTTGAGATTTCCCACCGTGGAGCGAGCCTACTTGGAGAGAGCCTTTGCTGTCCTAGACAGCTTGACGTGGAAAACTTTGAACGCTTTGTTGGAAGACACCTCTCTGGACCATGTGTCGCTGACAGTCTGCTGGAAACCAGCAGGGATGGCCAGATGTTCTCGAAGCGAAAACATCTCGCCGCCCTGTTGTTTGTGTCGCCCAGGAGGAAAAGCGGCGCATGGTCGGAGACTAGAGTCGAGAGGGCCTGCAGGGAGGCAGTTGCGAAAAGCAAGTTCCAGCTCGCCGAACAGAAAGCTCTGTCGATTCTAGTCAGCGTTGGGTGAGCTCGCTCGTTGCTCCAAGTGAATTTACGGCCTGAGAGACTGATCTCCAAGAGGTTGAGTTGATCCAACGTCGAGCGGAAGACATTCATAAGCGGCTGGTTGAGGTTGTTGTTGTTTTTGTCCGTGTGATGATAAATGAGGTTGAAGTCACCAATTAGGAGCCAGGGCCGATCAGCCACCACCGCACGGCAAGATTGGGGCAGACTCTGGAGAAAGAGGAGCTTTTGGTCTTGGGATTGAGGGCCGTAGACCACGGAGGTGACCCAACTGCACCCGTCTAGCCTGGATGTTAAAAGGGCGGAGAGGCAGTGAGGAGAGGAGTAAAGGGGCCGGATGTCGAAGAGGTCTTCATCAACAGCTAGAAGAATGCCGCCTCGGGTGCCGTCCGCTGGGCTTGAGGCGAAGGAAGAGGCAAACCGCGCCCCAAGGAATTGACCGACCTCGCGCGGCGATGATGGTGAGCTTAGTCTCTGGAGGCGATCTGAGCGGCAAGTGAGGAAGAAAGCTGATGGAGAACGTTGCGACGCGCACCCGAGTTGAGCCCACGGACGTTCCAATTTAGCAACCGTAGAGATTTATCCGGCATGGATAAAATGGAGCGACGAACATCCGAACTCACGGCCAACGCAGCAGGAGACAGAGAGCAGACAAAATGGAGGCACAGAGAACACAAGTACATAGCAGAAGAATAGAAGCATACAGGCGGTGGGGGGCAAGAACCGCCGTGCATGACAGTTTGTGGTCCGAGACAAGGAACAAGGCCCTTCAAGAGGGCTAACAGCGAGGTAAAACCATGGCCGGCAATTGCCGCCATCAAAACGACCCCACACCGGGTAGTAAAAGCGAAGGGCGAAGCCGTGGGGCAACCAAAGTCACCGGGGCTCCTTGGAAGCGGCGCGGTAAGCGGCGCCGTGGTGAGGTTATCCCAACGAAGCGTGGCGAGCGCGACGAGTCGTCGGGAAGAGGATTGGCGGCAGTAGCGTCAAAGCGTCGGCAAGATCCTCCGAAAGTCTTGGGAAGAGGGCGCCATCCAGGACCAACTTGTCTAGGATGATCGTCGCGCCTTAGCCTCGGAAGTCGAGTGGCGCTTCGCTTTCTTGGCGACGTCTTGGCTGCGACAAGCCTTGATGGCGAACCACTTTTGGCGAGCGGCGGAGAAGATCTGCAAAACAGTGGTTTGACGAGCACGGTGAAGTCAAGCGAAGCGAGGCGGCGGGGAAAGCGGTAGGAAGTGAAGGATGGAACACGAGAGACGATCGAGCAGCGCAAGCGAACCAACGGACTAAGGACGAGCGGTGACATCGGGAAGCGGCGAGGCGGTCGTCGAAGGGCTTCGAGCGGCCAGCGGCGACGAGCTTTGTGGCAGAGGCGAGCGGTGCGGAGCGTCAACAGCGGAAGACGCATCTCGGTCGGAAGGCCCGAACGTGGTCGACGGCGGGCTAGCCGGCGTGAAGCGGCCTTCGAGCTCGGCCGGCCGCCGCCGGACAAAAGCGTCAGCGCGCACCAAATTGGAGTGGCGAGAGGAGCGGCAAGCGTTAAGCGGCCGGGCGTTTCCAACATCAAGCGTCGAGAAGCGAGCCAGTGCGAACACGACTAAACACCGGTCCAGGATCCACACCGCGGAGACCAACCGAAGAGAGGCGAGGCGGGGCTCTCGCGCGGATGATTAGGCGCTTCGGAAGAAACAATGCAGCGCAAAAGGCCCTCGGCGATCGGGCGTGATCCGAAGCGTAGCATCACGCCGAAGCAGTGCAACGCAAGCGCCAGTGCGCGTCTGCCGACTTTCTGGCGGCGTCTCGAGCGAAGCGTCTCGAGGTTAGCTTCGGCGCGAGATTTGGCGCGGTGGCTTTGTCTGGGAGTGGAGGTGGGCGTCTTGGCAAGACTCGTCGGCGTCTTGCTACTCGTCTCCGGCGGGGCGAAGCGCCACGGCACCATGGCGCCACCGACTTCGTCGTCGAGTCGATCACCGGAAAGCCGCGCCTGGGCGACGAGCGGCGGCTGCCGAGCTGGGCGCCGACGCTGCGGCGGCGAGGACCACCGCGACGCCTCTCCGTCGATCGTGCCCGAGCGCCAATTGTGGCGGGTGAGAGAACGTTAGCACTTTCGGACCACCCGAGCGATCTTCAACGATGTCAAGATGAATGAGGATTTTGAAGGTGGTCACCTCGCGCAAGGAGGAGCCGCCGCCTTTAGTGGTAGACCCAATGGACGGATAATGGACCTTGGGGATTTTCTCCGGCGAGGAGGTCCAGGCCCAAACGTTGAGGGAGGCGGTCTCGTCACGGCGGCGGTTCCGTTCTCGATGCATCAAGCGCGAGTCTTTGCCGATGACGCTCGACCGCCTTCTTCATTCCAAGCAAAGCGGGAAGTTCTCGGCGGCGAACCCGAAGAACGGCGATGTCTTCAAGAGTACGCGGACGCCAAGGCTAGAGCTCCAGGATGTAGCGGCCGAAGGAGAAACGGCCATGGTTGACAGCCTTATCACGGCTGAGCAGGGAGGGGAACCACACGAGGAAGTCTTCGGGGAAGTGGTTGGTGATGACGATGCCTTCCCAAAGCGCGTTCGAGATGCCCATGATAGCCACTTGGGCGTCGTCGATGTGCAGGGCCAGTTCACCAGAGGCGCTGCCATGGACAATGAGGACCGCGTAGTGCATCTCCAGGGCGCTGCGGTCATGGATCATGTCGTCGGACGCCAATGGTGCTTCCGACTGCGAGGCGAACTTCGGGGCCAGTAGACCGTCGGCCGCCATGGCGAGAGGTCGGCGGGAGTGAGGCCACGGTGGTGGTGGTAGGCGTGGAGAGTGGAAGAGGCGAGCGTGCGCTCTGCGCGCTGCGTGGCGATGGCGGGAGATGTGGCCGTTCTCGCGTGACTGCGGCGAAGAGATCGCGGCAAGATGCTACGGCTGGCATGGCGAGGCATTTGAAGCGGCGAGGTTGGGCGATGGGTGGCACGGCGTAATGACGTAGTAAGGCGTTGAAGTTACGGCTTGAGTCGCGGCCTCCTCTGTGCATCAGAATCTGCTGCTTCCCAGAGCCGCGGCCAGGACAGAGGCATAACTGCGGCGGGGAGCAAGGGAAGCAACCATGGAGGTGAAGGACTGCTTCAGCCGCTCCCGTCCCCGACCATTACCCCTCAAAAGGATCCAGCCATCAATGCTGCGGAAATCCGGTGCTGCAGGGGGAGGATCCGGAGAAGAGATCTCGTGGGGGGGCGAGGAGGCGAAGCGTACCTTTTTAGGGGCGCCGACCAACCCGGGATCTGCCTGCGATGGTAGCAGATCTGGGGAATCGGGGATGAAGGTGCCCCCCGACTGAGACAGCGAGGCGGAGGGCTGACCGGCCACACTTCACCGAGTTGGAGGATGTTGACGGCGGCGCGGGAAGTGGAGGATCCAGCTCCGGTCGGCGGCAAGGCTTGGCAGCGACAGCGACGGCGGCAGCAGGCGGGAGGATCTGGGAGAACGGGAGCTCTTTGATTTAACTCCTCATGGACGGCGGCGCGTAGGGGCCCGGCGGCGACGTGGCTCAGCAGCCGGAGCGACGGCCCGTCGACCCCGTCGGCGTCCAGGCGCTCGAAGGAGCGGAGCTCACCTCCTTCCATGTTAACTCAATTTTTGTTCCTCTGATCAAGACTGAATTACTATATGTACATATATTCATTATGAGAAGATCAACATAAAATACAAATAGCATCTGCTTAAGGCTGCTTTTGGCGGGAAAAGAATCTATTGGCTATACAAAATTGAGTCATTAATCAGGATAAAAGTTCTGATATAAACCTGGTATTAACATCTGGAGAGCTTGAACATTCAGCTATCAAGGAAACACTCTTTTTCCCATCCATAGCATCCAGGTCGATAAGAGTTGCCACTAACAATTCAAGCTTCACAAACAGAAAAGAGAGGGTTGGAAAATGAAGATAGCAACGTCATGTTGATCAAATGAAATTTGCAATGGTTCACCTCTTCAGGATCTGTGTAGTCGATACCATCAGCCTCAGACAAGGCAGATGCCATGCTCCAGTATGCATCCTGTGAAGAATAGATTCAATAAAAAATAGTAACATAACAACAGTGTGCTGCAAAACATGTTAATTTTGAGAGAACCTCGATGGCAGTAATCTGATCAGTAGAAATCTCATGAGGAAACAGCTCAAGAGTCTTTCCATTTTTCTCGAGTATGATGAACCTTGTTGCATTAGTGGGAGAAAATGAGCCATCCTTCGGAAGCCTACAAGTAAACTTTAGCTTAACTCACACTGAACCACAGTGAATAAGTATGAATAAGTAGGACAGCAAAAGTAAAGTAGCATTCTCTTTAATTAAAAAAATAAATTTGCTACAAACAAATAGCATTTAGAATTCGTATTATATACTTACTGCTCCTGTAATTTGTTCGCCATCATCTGATGGATGTCCCGAACAAACTGCACTAAATATTAGAGGATTACATACAAGTAGAAGAACTCATAATAAGTATGTTATAGGAGCAATACCAATATCCGGCAAGTCAGATTCAGAATTAATCAAACTAGTTAGTGCATAAAGGAGATATCTAACTTTTAGGTGTTTTGTTGAGCAGAAAATGTCAAAATCTTTATGGATTAATCTGTTGTGATCACCGTCAATGTTTATGAGAGATTGCAAATGAACAGAATGTCTCTATTGACACACTTGGGCCCCTTCTCTTTAGCTTATCTTATCCTACTTATTTGCCTTATCTCGTCACTTCGAGAATTTTTCGAGATAGCCTCAAGAGCTGGTTGGCCTTCAATTTTGGGGTTTAGGGAGTTTATAGACATGCTTACAAGATAAAAAAAAAACCGACTAAAAAGTAATAAAAAAAGTGAGATAAGTCAAATAAGATACGAGATAAGTTGACTTATCCTACTTATCTCGTGTCTTATTTAACTTATCTCACCTTTTTTATTACTTTTTTAAGTCGGTTTTTTTTTATCTCGTAGGTGTCTATAAGCTCCCTAAACCCAAAGCTGAAGGCCAACCGGCTCTCGAGGCTATCTCGAAAAATTCTCGAAGTGACGAGATAAGGCAAATAAGTAGGATAAGATAAGCTGAAGAGAAGGGGCCTGCCACCTCTCTTAGCAAATATATAACACGCATACCACTAATACACTTATCAGCCCCGACTTCGCAACCCACATTCCAAACACAAGAGCCAAGGTGTATGCCATAGCATTGAGTATCAAAGTAAATAACACTAAATTATGTCATGATGGGCACTGCCTGTCACAACTGTAGCAAAGAGCCGCGTGGAAGCATGCTGAATCAGGCATAGTCGCGTGGCCAACATGACGGCAGCAGCATGCCAGATTCAGCGCAATAACCAGTTCGGTTATAATAGGCTAATTAAGAAACAGTCCTAGGCTATTTAAACCCCTTCCAGACAAATAAGAATTTGAGATAGACTACATCCCTTAAGGATAAGATGAGTGTGAGTTATTTATGATCTCTTGGAGATCGAGTTTGTTTGTAGATCTGCTGAGCCTCTATATAAGGCAAAGCACTGAGATCAATAAGACATACAATAATTGAGTTAGGATCTCTCTCTTGACTCCTTTGTCATGACGCTCAGGTGAAAAAGCTGGAGGCTCTGGGCTAAGCTACTCATATTTGGATGTAGGGATATTTAATTTTGAGTAAACTATACTATATGACCCTTAACTTGTGACGTGGGTTCACTTATGTACCAAAACCATGAAACCACAGATCGCGTCCTCAAACCATTTTAAGCAGTTCGTCCAGGTCCCAAGGCTGACATTCTGTCCCAAAATGATGAAACTGGATATTCACTTCCTCAAACTTTTTTAAGTGATTCATCTGACACCTAATGCTCCCTCCCCCTGCCATCATGCCCAGCTCGAGCACTAACACCGGCTCTATCCTCACCCCTGGCCACCGATCCATCATGTCTCCTATGGCTTAGCCATGGTTGTCATGGCGGTTCCTCCATCCCTATGAGCCACATCTGGCTCTGCCCCCAGCAACACTCTTCGTTGTCGATGCCGACCAGTTCTTGAAAAATTTCCGGACGGCGGATCTAGCTGTCCGAGCCATGCCACCATGAAATATTATTTGGATCTGGCCATCCTAGGCGTGAATGTGGTCCTACAGAGCCGTCAGTGATGATCCAAAGTGCTGCCAATGGAGAAATCGGGTGTGGCGGATGAAGGGAGGAGCCTTGTGACCTGATGAACCACTCAAATAGTTTGAGTTTCATGGTTTTGAGACATAGAAAACTGTCCTTGGGAACCAGATGAACCACAAGTTTGTTTCGTGGTTTTGGGAACTAAGTTAACCTGTGTCACAAGTTGAGGTTCTATGGTGTAATTTAATCTTTAAGTTTTGTTAAGCCAATAAAACTGCACTTCAGTCTAAGTTACTCTTTAATTTTTGTTAAGCCACGAAAACTGCAATTGGGTGTTACTGTAGAGCATAGAGACCATTGATTCACTGTTAAAGCGGGCCCAAAACACAACAAAAATTTATTGAAACGATGTACACTAAAGTATAATGGATAAAAGCATTGAGTGATACTATTAGAACGGCATAGTGATTGGTTCAAAAATAGCTTTGAGTTTGCAATAGACGAAGGCCCAAGGTGGTATGCATCCTATTTACAAATTCAAAATTACTGATTGTGCTTTGTTCTTCATCCTAAATTTTGTCCTCAGTGGAGGATTTGCATATAACCACCAGTTCCCAATTGTGCTTTATTTAACTTTTAATCACCATGTGTTGTTATTTAATATGCTTTCATAATCGTTAGTACATCTAATAATGAGAACAATCAGAAAGTGCAAGGAGGTCAGTGGTTGGTACTGATGGGTTACTCAATTATACAAATTTTACATTTTCCCATGTAATAAAAAATGAAATCAACACAATGAACTACAAAATATCAAGAGATAGATGAACAACTAGTTAAACTACCTTTAAAGCCATGAAAGCATCCTCCATGGCACGTCGTCTAACAACCAAGTCAGCTCGTCGCAGATCTGCCTGGGATGCAAATAAATATGGTATTAGATCAGCATAAAAACATGAATTCAACAGTAATATACAAATAGCATGCTAACATGATTAACAAAATATGGATACTCCAATAGCATATACATGATGCTTGCAGTTTTCTCTAAATTAAGTACATCACAATTAAATCCAAAAAACAGAAAAGAAGGAAGAAGTACTAGTACTCACCTCTAAAGCACCATCACTCCAATGTTGATCTGCTGCTTTCTTCAAGTCTGACTGAGCCCGCTCCTTCAATATCTGAATATTTGTAGAAAGGACATAGATAACAGCAGATAGAAGTAGAAAGGAACCAGGAGTAACATAATAGGCAATTGAATAATTCATTATGCAATGAACACAATCAATACATACTCTAGCAAAACGGGTAAGGCGTGCTGCCCTCTCCTTCACAGTGTGGTCAATCTTTTGAGTGTCCTTCCTTGCACGAGCTTTCAGGAAATGATCATTTTAGATGAAAAAATTTGACAAAAGAACCCAAGAGCTTACTATGGAAAAGAAAAAAGCATGTACCATCAAGCATGAGAAACCCCAACCCTAAAACAGCAACATCCTGGCATGCACGTTTGTTCAGTCTGGTTATGCCACTACGATTAAAAGGAGATCAAGGATCAGATTATTTGGAGATATTATAAAAATTGTTATGCACAGTATACAAGATTACCGTGAAAGCAAGAGAATATCACTTTGAGCCCTTTGATTCACAAACTTTGCATCATTGTAAACAAATCTGCAAGCTTCAGATAACCCTTGACTAGAATATACTGTTTCTTTCTGAGCTGCAACTTGATTATCTGAAAATTGAGAAGTTCCTCGTGCACACTCTTCAAAATCCCTGTAATAATGATCAACGGATTATATCCACTTTAAAAATGACCATGTGCAGCTTAGCACATAGACTCATGTAATCCAGGTACAACACTTCAGTTTTCGAAACTAGATATGTATGAAAATAATGAAAGCTGCTATGTGAAACAAGATGAAGTCTCTTATGGATGTAGCAAGATCAAGTCTATAAATCTTCAGCTGATCAGGCTGCATATTTTAAGTCAATTTCATGAAGCATCCTGAGAATAGGCATTAGCTTTACAATCATATATGCATTTAGTATGAATGAAGTGAAATAAAAGAAATAAGCAGTCCAGCTAAAATAAAAGCTTAAAATATGGATATAACAAGCATAGGGTAAAATGAAGAGTAGATAATCAGTTATGAAGTACCCAGGACCATAGGTTGATTATTATTCTTTAGATTGGACCATGAAATGATGAAAACTGGACCGAATTATGTTACATGATGTACACTGCAGGGCAATGACCAAGAAATGTACCAAGGCCATGGCCGATGGGATATTCAGCAAACATAACAACTTGACTGACAAGAATGTCAAAATAACTGTCAAATATAATGAAGTGCCTAGGAAGAGAGTGCATTTTTCATGCTCTAAAATATAAATAGTTTTTGAAGTGGTGGTCATTTCGATTAAAATAAGCTCACAGACCAGTAGATGAAGTTCAAAAGTTACCTGTAAGGATTGGTTCTATCTTGAGAACTCTTGCATTCTTTTGTTTCACTGCTATTACGAGAACCGTAAGAATGACACCGAACATTCTGGCCATGTTGGAACAGAGAACCATTTGATTTCCCATTGATTTGTACATGGCTATCATTTGGACAAAGTCTGAATATTAAGTGATATCCATTCATCCACTTCCTTACCTCTACTTTTTGGGGTATACAATTTAATGACATGCAATGCAGCCCTTTGAGCTTACGTGGCATTGCATATTGATCATTATAGCAAACCCCACTAGCTGCAACAGTGCCAGAGATATGTCTAGCCATATGCGCAAAAGCTGTATGTTTAATATAAATTACGAGACCTGGGCCCTACAAATAATCCCAATATGACTTCATTAAGAAGATTTCCTAGCTAGAATGAAGTCCTGATCTTCAATTCTTTCAGTACCTGATGTGATATGTGAACATTAGCACTGTTTAGTAATAAGTAGACACTTATAGCACTGTTTAGTGCAAAAACTGATGGTTACATCATACATATATTTGTAGAGAAAAAAGAAGTTAATATGCTCATCAAAGATACCATGCAAGATGTATGTCCACTAATATGTGCATGCCCCACTTGTTTGTTGACATATCATTATTACTGACGTTCAGATCAGAACATGGTTTTATAAATCATCTGAAAATCAGTGAAAATTGGATTTATCAAGCACCTCTTTTTTTTCAAAACTGGCCAAAGAAATTTAGATTTTGATGAATTTTGCATGAATAAAATCATATATAAAAGAATAGTCATAACCTTATCAAACCAAACCAGCACTACCAGCATGGCAGTACTGGTGCCGCATAACGGAGGTCCTGTGTTCGTGTTCTCAAGAACAAATTTTTTTCTAACCTTTTTGTTTTGCCTCCCAAAAATTACATTTTTCATCTAAATATTTTGGCTGAATTTTTTTCAAAAAGTTCCGAAAATTGGAAAGATCATGTGTACCAGTAACCTCCAGTAAAAATTCAAATCTGATTTTCAATTGGGTCAGAATTACTCTAAAACTTCACACCTTATTAGACCAATAATATAGTTGGTAACTGTTACCAACCATATAATTCCATGTTTCAATAAATGCCGTGCATTGCACTGTACAATTACTTTAGAATTTATAAGGTTACTCTCACCTTCAGCAATTGTCTCTACTCCTAAAAAGGCTGTTGTGGTGATGAGTGATGGCTCATCAAAGCAATCTGAACCATTCAATTTAATCTAACGGCTGTCCACGCCCCGATCCACGTCCTCTCCTCCACCAAACCACACGCGAGCGCGTCGACCCCCGCCCGTCTGTGTCCCACCGATCCACGTTTCCTCCTTCTCCACCAATCCACGAGCGAAGCACGGGTCCTCAACTAGTCTCTATTAACTTGATAACGTACCATAATCATAATTGGGAGTGCGTCATTAATTGTCATTAGTGAATATGAATTGGTTACTAGTACATCCACATTTCTTGAAGCGTCAGCTGGAACTCGAACAATATAACCCAGAATAAATAAATTTGAGACACACTGTGGAAAAAGGTACTTGTAATAACAGTAGCTTCAAAACTGTACAGACAAATTCGAAAGTAAAGAAGCCAATCCTACTTAGAGACGAGCAACGAATGTGTTGTGCAAAATGCATAACAAGCATATCGAAGATGGGTGACTCATAAGTTACACAAGTCCAAACATATTATTAGAAACCATGGAAACATCTAAAACCTTCAATATGGCTGCAAATTATGAACTCGTGCAGTTCACAGACACTTTTGACTGGCAGACTAGTTTGCAAACAAGCTCAGCAGCTTGGGAACATATCCCAGTCCTTTTCACAATTTATACAACCCAGACAAGCATGCGTAAAACAGTCAAACGGAAAGGGTATACAGCTAAACACGCTAAGCATTGTTAAAAAAACAACATAAACAGCCCTGTAGTTCTGATTCCTACAATCTTGTTTACGCTGTAACAAAACCGATTGCTCTTACAAAACCCCCCTGCATAACATTTTTCCCTCGGTTAACAAGAACCGCACCTAAAATATTTTCAAAAGGAATTGGACCAAACAAGAAAAAATTGTACTACGCCGTTGCCCATATGAGATACTCCTCCTCCTCCTGAGTAATATTTGCTAATTCACCCCCACGCATTAAAAATGGCAAGACCCATCCATCAATTTCCCTCGTGGCGCTTCTACTAGACATTTCGGTGGACACGTAGCGGGCGGTTGGTTCACAAGCACTAGACAGCCAGGCAGGACGACGGCGACGCTCGTAGCACGCGCGCAAGATCCACCATTGCATAGGAAATTAGAGACAATTAGAAGGTCGGCGCGTGCACTTACTGTTTGATGGGTAGGAGGAGGCCGAGGCCGGAGGAGACGGGAGGGGAGGAGGAAGAAGAGAGCGATGCTCGGAGCAAGGCAGGGGATGTTTACGGAGGAGGAGGAGATTCTGGAAGCAGCAAGGAGAGCGACGCGGGGCCACACAAACTGGAGGAGCGAAGCGCCACTGCCAGCCACCAGTTGGCCCTGCGGCCGGAGGGGTGCCAACGGGCTGGGCCCCGCTCCAGTCCGATCCTCGTGACAGCGATAGGATTATTCTTCCCTACCGGCTGCTCACTTGGAACATGGCATGATAAAACGAAGGGGTTTTTTTTTTTTTGTAAAATCGCCCTAGATGGATGGTAGACCATGAATCGAAGGTTGTCATGGTGATAGCTAGAGAACGACGGCAAAAGCAAGAAGGGGTTTGTGACATCCCAATTTTGGGGTAAATTTAAAAAATATATATATTATGGTTCCAATGGTATCATTGTTGCTCTATGAAATAAAAACAATATTGATATTATGTTTGCTTTGTATGACAAGTACTAATAATATGGATCTTTGGCTGAACCCATGTCTTTACCATTTATTTTGCCCCAAATTATGCCTATATCAACATGGGCCAAAGAAAATATCTTTCAAATTTCTAAAACCAAAAAGGTATATTATAGGCTTGCTAATGACAAACATTTGCCTTAATTTGCTAATCCCATATTTAGCCACTTTTACCAAGCCTATACTCCTATATTTGGTATATGACCAATATTTTGGCTCCACTCAAAAAGGCGGCTTTATTTATTCAAAAGCCTTTTTAAACAATACATGTTTATATACATATATTTATATTTTCAAACTCTTAATTCAAAAAGCTTGCATAAGTTGTTAGTAATTACTATTCATGATCATAACTTGCCTTCATGTATATATATGTATATTTGTAAATATATCTACAAAAAATACTTACAAAATGGTATTTTTTATACCATGAATAGTAATTTCAGCATGGTAAATACTAATTATTAACTATACCCTTTCTGGGAAGCCAATTTTCAAAACACCTTTGATCCATTTCTTTCAATTTTATACTCAAATTTTGAATTTAATAGGAAATGACCATTTTGCCCTCGGGCCTAAGATCCCCTATTTTTTCCCTCCCTCTCTTCCCTGTTTTGGGCTCAATCCTCCCCAGGTTTCCTCTCCCTCGGCCTGTTCCATTCCTGGGCTTGGCCCATTCCCCTCTCCTCTCTCAGCCGAGGCCCATCACGGCCCAACCGAGCTTCCCCCTCCTCTGCTCCTTGCTCGCTGCTCTGTTTCTTTCACTAACCTGGCACCCCCACCGACGTCCGGCCACGCCGCCATCGTCGTCCGACTGCACTCCACGCCACCTTGCACTGCACCATCTTGAGCTCCGGTCAAGACTGCCCTCCCCACGAAATCTCGAGCCGCCGCCCGGATTGGGCTAACGTCGACAAGGATGGTACCTCCGTGTGACATCCTAATAAAATTATTATGAGTCACTTGAATTTAATAAAAAGAAATAAGAGTTAGAAAATTAATTTATATTATCATTTCATGTGATAAAGGCTCTAAAAGGGTATTTGGGCCCTAATTAGTCCATTAGAGGTTCCAAGTTGGCCAAGCCCAAAGGGGTGGTGCCCCAACCAACCTAGAGGCAGGTTTAGACTTTCCAAAGACATTAGAGACTTCCACTTTGATTAGAGGTTGAATTCTACTCGAATTAGGACATAGCCCATCAATTCTAGTCTTTTCTCTCCTTTTGGAAGCCCACCTCCACTCTTGGCCGCCCCAACCCCCTCTACCACTATATAAACCCCCTAGAGGTCTCCTGATCGGCCAATACACCAAACCTCCATGAAACCCTAGCTGTACCTCGGATCTCGTGCCAAACCGAAGCAAATCGAGGTACCTCTCCTATTATCGAACTCATTTGTTATTTTAGATTGCACCATCTTGTAGATCTCGTCGAGCTGGTCAAATTGGATATATGGATCGCTAGATTTGGTTAAGAATTGAGAGAGATAGGACTCGCCGAAGTTTGGGAGTCCCTCGGCCGCGCCGCCGGCGAACCTCGGCATCCATGCCGTCAGCGCCCCGCCCGCATGCGCCGACAACTATCCAACCCGCCCGGATTCGGCGTCGCGCCAACCGCCGCGCCATTGTCGCCGCACTGCTTCGCTTCGCCCCGCCATGCCCGCCGCCATTGCTTCGCCGCTTCTTGGCAGCGTGTGCTTTGCACCCACCAACCCGAGGAAGCCACGTGTCCTCGTGGGTTCGTTGCCGCCACCGCTACCACTGAACAGTGGGCCCCACTGGTCAAGCCCGCTACCGCCGCCGTCGCCGCCACTGACGGGTGGACCCCGCACGCAGCCTCGTCAGCGCCCTTGTCCAACCAGTAGTCGCCACGTGGCGGGTCAACGCCTCGTCATTGCCACGTCAGCCAAGACCTAGCCCGTGCCACGTCAGCGCCACATCAGCAAACCGTGCCATGTAGCCGCCACGTGTCGGTTCAGTAGGTTTAGTTGGTTTCGCCGGTTTATTATTTTCTAGGGATTTTTCTATTTTTACAAAACTTCCCGGAATTGTTTAGGGAGTTTTCGAACTCCGATTTAGATGATTCCAAAGCCCAAAAATCAAAAATAATCCTAAGAATTTTATATATTTTTATCATACTATTTTCTCTATATTTGTTAATTATTTTTTTATTTTTTTCGCATAGATCCAACGTGCACCTACGGTCGGGGAGTCGTTCCGGAGCCTTTCGCAGAAGGAGATCCAGATCCAAACTTCTTCGAAGGCAAGCTAGATTCATATTGAATTCCTAGTTTGCAAAAATTCATTTATTTACTCTTTATTTAATTTGCATGCTTGAACTATCATCGTATGTGCTATTTAATCCTGTTTTCACGTTAGTCCTCTACTAATGTTAATTAGCCTACCATTGTTAACCGTTTGTACTATTTTCCTAGCCTATCTTTTGTGTAGTTTCTTAACCTTACTTCTGAGATTGGTAGTTGATAGGTTCACTCATTATTAAACCTGTATCCGTGAAGATTATGGCTTCGTGGTACTGTTTTGGTAAACTTAATCAACTAAAATCAACGTAGTGTGTGTTGATCTGAGGAGACCGAGAAGAGGCGGATTTTGGGCTTGTGGTTGATACGTGCAGGTCTCTTCTGTCATATAAGGACCGTATACTTGCGACTACCATACCGAACCTGAACCGTACAGTCACTTGTGCCTTCTGGCCCTAACTTATTAGCTGTGGGAACTTGTTTCTAGTGTACTCGTAGTGGACGGACGTGACTAGCTATCACCGGTTCCGAATGGCTTAAATGGGGCCAACCTCATGCAGTGCGCTATCAGGTCCAACTGAAGGAGATGCGCATGATTGTCGACCTGGTCAAAGCGTAGCGTATGGGGCGCGAAACCAAATGAAATGGTACACTATTGGGGCAGGTGAAAGCAGTGAACGGTCTTTGTACTGTTTCTCTCTTTGGGATGAGACAGGGCTTGTGGGGAACGTGTACACACTTTGCAGAGTTAAAACTATCATGGTAGCCGTGCCCGCGGTTATGGGCGGGGAATGAGTTTGACACAAGGTAGTCCAATGTGTTTAATTAATTAACTTGATGGTAGTATAGGCAGGGAGTGTCTCTTTTTGGAGCCGGTTAGCCGTTTCCATGGCTATGCTCCTCGTGTGTTGAGCTGGTTAGCCTTCCTTTGGCTACGCTCACTCGTTGTAATGTGTTCAACGAATCAAGAATAAATAAACAAGTAGATAGGTGATGTTTTAGCAAAATAACCAATCCGTATGTCCTTGACCTTGCATTCATTTATTAAGGACAAATTGCTGGGTAGCCGTGTACTCATTTTATGGATCACGGATTATTTGTTCAGGAGAAGATTTCGACGCCGGTGCCAGTTGTGACCAGGAGGGTCAAGGTGATTAGCTACGTGTTCCGAGTCAACCTCGGAGTATCGTCGCATTTGAAGTCTTTCGCTGTGTTCTTTATGCTATTGAATTATTTCCTATGCAAAACTATGTGAACCTCTATGTTAACTGGATGTTATTTATGTTACATGAACTGTTAATTTTCTAGTTAATTCAATGTCTGCGATGATATTCCAAAATGTCCTTGAGTGTAATACTAGCTATGATCTTCTGGGACTAGTATTCGGCCACTCAAACCGGTAGAAATACTGGGGTGCACGAGACTCCGTCCTAAAGAATTCCGCGCAAGGACGAGGAACCACGTCATCGACGTGCGCGTTCGTCCTCCCCTCAGCCCTTACCTCTCTTCTCGTCACCTATAAATAGGCGAGCCGAGCTCGCTACACTCCCCGTCTCTCCCTCTGTTTTCCGCCGAACACCGCCACCATCGCCAGGCCACCATGGTGAGTTCCAATCTCCATGGCCGCTCTCCACCTCTTCCTCTCCCTCCCACCTAGCTCTCACCGAGCCCAATTGGGTTTTTGTTGCTTGTAGCTCAACGGGAGAGCTCCATCGCCGCCACCACGAGATTGTATCCCCTTTTCAATTTCTCGTCGACGGTGACTTCCCTAGGCCTCTCCTTCAATCTACGGAATTCCAGTGACTACCTCTACCTCCTCCTAGAAGGAATCGACTTGAGAAGTACAGAAAGCCCGGTCTCCTCTTCCCCTATTTCAGCCTCGAGCAGCTCCACATTGCCAGCTAATTTCGGACCTCCCTGACCACAATCAACCATGAGGTAACAACCCTAGTAGCCCCTAGATACTCATAGGCCTCTTGCCCGTGGCAAAACCGCCTTGAATTGCTGTAGCCATGGCCTCCCGGAGCTTATATCTACCTCTGACAATGACGCCGCCGCCTCGGCTCGTCGCCAGCGAAAACCTCGATGACACGTCCTAAAGCTAGACCATAGGAGCATGTAGGAACCAATGACACGAGATTTAGTTAACCGTAGCACCGCCAATCCATCACCGAAGGTTCGCCGGAGTTGCGGTCAGAGGAAACGGAGGTGATGACATCATGCAAGCGTCATAGTCTTGTCTCACTGTGCACTTGGTTTCACTGATAGTGGGGACCCACTTGTCAGTCCTTTTAAAATCTCCTGCGGGCTTCGCCCGCTACGGCTGATGGATGGGCCCTTTGGCCCCACCTGTCATGGTTAGTGTTGGCGTATTTTGGAAATGCGCCTTCTCCTTGTCCCGCGCTCGGGCCGCTCCACGCACGGGCCAAACCCCGTTTGGGCTACACAGTTGAAGTCTTCGGCATGTTACTGTGTAAACCGATGTTTCCAATGTTTTTCCATTTGAATTAAGCCCAGAAAGTGAAAATGGCTTAGTAAAAATAGTTAGAGACTCTCAAAAATTGTAGAAAACCTAGGAAAAATATTAATTTGCATATTCAACTAATATAATTCTCCATAAAATATTAATAGCTCTCTTCTAGCTATTTCTTTTATACAGAAAATCCAGTAAAGGTTTTCCCTTTATTAAAAATATTAGATGACCTCCAATAATTGTGAATATTCTTTTGGAGACACTTTAAAGTGTCTGTATCTTAGGAAAATTAATATTTGCACATGTGCCCATATATTATTTCTCAAAAAAAAAATTTGAATAGGCTATTTTAGCTTATAAATGATGATAGGATTATTTTTATTTGGCATTTTCCGTATGAGAAATATATATCTCTGTTATGCTTAGTGCTTGTAATATATTTGTGAATGCTACTCTCCAATTATTAGAAGTCGTATGGGTAGATTTCATATATATCATACATCATGCATACACATACTAGCATTCACACAATAGCATTATCATTTCATGTGAATAGAATAAGTGTATGTCGCATCACTTGGAGCACCATGAGATTTATAGGATACTGCACATCATGCATCATGCTCTAGCATATTTCTAATATGTTTGTGCCATTTGGATTATTCACGTTAGATCCGGAACACCCGGAGGTGTAGCTCGAAGATCAGGATCCCAACACACACAGTCCAGGCGAGCCAATATCTCTAGAACATGCTTCTAACCTAGTTTTATTTAAATTATGTTGATTTAAATTATGAACTTGCATGCTCTATATTCTGTCATTATAATATGCTTTTAAAAACAAAGCTAATAGAGCTGGTCTATATATAACCCAAATTGTTACATGTGTTAATAAGCACAACCCTTATCTTTGATATGATTCCTACCCTATCACTTGGTAACCTAAGAACTTAATTAACAACTCTTGGACTAAGTAAGTCTTTGGCAAATGCTTAGCAATGGCTATGTCTAGATCCGAATGGGTCGAACCCTTGTTATCTACGGATACGGATATAGGATAACGGGATTTCTCGCAAATTCCTGACTATCAACATACACGATGTTAACATGGTGAAAACTCATGCACTTGGTGCCCCTAACTGCTTGAGTGCGAACTGTTTATGGATCAATCATTTTTCTGAATTTGAGGATTGATACCGGGAAGGGTTTGAGTACCGCGATGGGCATATTTTGGTGTGGTGTGAAACCATATTTTCGACATGATGCCACGAAGGACATGCCTTTCCGCAATGGGAATTATATTATCTGCGATGGATAATACCGTGGGAGTATTTATCCGCGACGGATGGTACCGAGACGGATGTTTATAAAAATGCATGCTGCAAGTTTGGGAATCGCTGGGACAGCCGAGTTTTGATGTAAAATTAACCCTAGTTATGATCAATCTGCATATATAGCAAAGTACGTCTTTTATTTGGTAAATGGCTAAGTCATAGGTTTTTATTATATATTATTGCAACTCTGCCTTTAAGCAAATAAAATAGCCCAACCTCCACCAAATAGCCAGTATCACTATATTGCATTAGGTGGGTTTTGGCTCGCGAGTGCGGTTTGATTGCGTGCTCACCTCGCACCCACTCACTCATATAGGTCAAGATAGAGAAGAAGAGGATCCCTATAACTACTACGACGATGAGGAAGACCAGGGCGCTGTCGCGCAGGACGGGTGTTAGACGGGACTCCAGTCGCTTGCTTGTCGAGTGGATGGCATAGCCCTTGGAACCCGAAGCCGTATCTATCTTCGTTTTCATATTTTCCGAACTCTGATTAAAGAGCTCAATTTTAGTATTGTAATATTTGGCCAACTCGGCCCTACAAACTTGAGCCTCTATGTATTTGAACCTTTTATGGTTGTATAATACTCGTGCTTGTATGAGATGGTTCCAGCATTTTGTAACTCGTACAGTGCTAGCAAGATAGATCCTGGGCTAGCGCAGATGTACGGAGGTCCTCGAAAAAATAGGGGACGACAGGGTTCATGCTATAACCCTATTTACTTGGATTTTGCTTGACGGCCAGATGAGTGCCTAATGACTTCTTCACAATCAATAACATCAACCTTGAAGCATCATAAATAAAATTTGGGCTAATTGCATCCATGCCATTATGTTGGGACCTTAAATTACACAATTTGGTGACCCTCATGCTACATTGGTTCAGGATTAATTCCAGTACACACAAGTGATTTCATCAGTGTATACCATTACACTACTTTGAAAAGACTAATAGTATTTATTGAATAAACCATACAAATAAGATTCAATGCCATGCAGGGCTAAATAAACATATTCATCAGAGTATTTTTTGCAGCATAGCGAAAATAGTAAAGATAAAACAAAGAAATGTCCCATCATGAGCCACAGGCTTCTAACTGGGAAGCACGTCCAGCTACTCATTGTCTTGGATGAACTCCTCCTCAAACAACGGTGAGAATTCTTTAACTTTTTACCATGCTTGTTAGATTAAGCACCCCACTATCAGAGTTTGCAACAATGAGTATAGACGAATACTCAACAAATCACACAGTATAATGATGCAGTTCTACCTTTATTTGTGAACTTTGAACAACAGATGAGCTAAAGTTTGTTTTGTTGCATGAAACAACATTTAACAAAGCATAATAGAGTAATAGATTTATAAGCAAGTATTTAAAGCATTTCATAAATAGAATTTGATCCAATAGCCGTGGCACATAGCATAACAGTGGTACACAACTTAATGACCTTCACCTAGTAGTTCCCAATATGATAACCACCCATTTGCATTTGAAACATTATAACCATGTTCAAGTATAAAACCATACATTGTCCATAACCGTGGACACAACTTTTCGAATAGTTTTTAACACTTTGCAAAGATTGCACCTCTTTATCCACAAGATACTCATATCTCAACATCTGGCTAGGAAGTAAACACTTGCAACCTAGCAATTTCGAGACTAAACATTAGCAAGTGACCCTCTTGATACCTTCCGTACCACTTAGCCAAACATTTGGATTACGGAGCTACACGAAGTTAGTACAACACCATCGTTGGATATATCCTTTCATGCACATAGCTCCATCATCTATCCCTGATGTCCCATCACATGACCGCATTACCTAACTTGCCTTAAGGTGTAACAAGCTAACACTTACTAATATAACTGCTAGACTCAACCAAAGTCAACCTCATGGTTTGTACTGTTTTTACTTGGAAATGCCTTTACAATATTAAATCCTTAGGAAGGACTAAGGCAAAACTTCTAATGACGACATCACTACATCGGATACATGCAGGACCTCACTGTAATAGCCCAATTCTAGCTCTTAAGATCTGGGCATGCATATAGATACATATTCCAAGTTTCAAAACCCATTGGTGTAAATTAACCTTTGCAAAATCTTAATTTATATAAATATATATTAGTTATTTTTGAAATTGAGTATAAATATTAGTACTAACCCTAAGACAGAACCAGACTTCCCTATCTTAATCCTAATTGACGTCTAAACCTAAGATTAAACCCCTAAGAATTCCAATTTCCATAGTTAATCCCCTACTTATAAATCCTAGACCAAAAACACCATGTTGTTAATCAAATTCAAGTAGATTTGTCAAATTCAAACATTCCCATTTGAATCTTTCGGCAAAAATGGGTTCCCTTGTGAAAGTGCATCTAGGCCCCTTATGTGTTTTGGGGGTTAATGACAAAACGATTAAGGGACTAATGAGATTTACAAGTGTTATTTTCAGGTTTTAGTCCTCCACAATGAAGTTATGAGCATTGACGAACCCTAAATCCGAATGAAGCAAAAGACGGTATCTAGACTTATGATTTGTAATTTATTTAAATTTTGAGTCTAAGGATAGCCGTACTATTAAGAGGGATTTGACGGAAAATAGTGTTTGGATATTCTAGGTGCTTATGATGGAAATTAGTTAGCAAATACAAGTTTATTAACCCATGTCACCAAATCCAAAATCTAGACACAAAACCTTATTTGCCACTCGGAGTATCCGAATATTTATTCGGACTGTCCGAGTTGACCCCCTCTGTCCCCTCAGGAAGAAATGGTCTTTGAAGCTAAGTCCCGTTCGGAATATCCGAGTTTTCACTCGGAATATCTGAAATCACTCGGAGTATCCGAAGTAATTATTCGGACTATCCGAAGTGACCCTCTCTGTTTGCTGGACAGTAATTATTCGGACTATCCGAAGAATCAACTCGGAGTATCCGAGCTGGGTGTCTCTGTCTCTGAGTTTTTACACTGCTCGGAGTATCCGAGTATTTACTCGGAGTATCCGAACTTATTCAGACCTGAGTCAAAACGGCTAGTTACAAGGGCTCACATATATAAACCCACTTCACCCTGACCCAAGGATAGACATACACTATTCACTCAGAATATTCATTGCCTCTCATCTTCCTCCTTGAGCCCTAGCTTTTCTCCCTCCTCTTGAGCTTGTTGTTTGGATTCTCTACAGGGAGAAAAGAAGTGAGATTTGGAGAGCTTGAGCTTGCTTAGATCCATCTTGAGGACCAGGATTCATCCTCTCGCGGATTTCTCGCCGATCTATTACTCTTGGAGGTTGAGGACTCCTAGACGGCTAGGAGTCGCCGGTGAGCTCCCAAGCTTCGTGTGGTGAGTCTCCGGAAGTTTGTGAAGGTCGAATCCACCTCCGCAAGGAAAGGATTCAAAATAGTGAAGTCGGTGAGTGCTTGGTGCAACACCGAGAGGATTAGGGTTGAAAGAGACCCGGGCTTTATGTCTCCTCAACGGAGACGTAGGATCCCCTCAAGGATCCGAACTTCGGGATAAAATCTTTGGGTCTCCGTCTTCATCTCTTGGATTTCAACTTCACTCTTGTGTTCGAATTCAAATCTTAGTGTTTGAAGTGGTGATCTTGTTTGTGAAGAAGATACTGCTGGCCATACTTCATACTCAGGTACTCTAGGCTCACTAATACTCTTTGGTGCAGGAAACATCTCTCAAGGAGCCTAGATCTACTTTTGCTCATTTTCTCGTTCTGCATTCTTCGGACTATCCGAATATACATCGGACTATCCGAAGTACTCGGACAGTCCGAGCTGTACTCGGACAGTCCGAACCATTTATTTCCGCTGCGATCAAATTTAGTGATAAATTTTATTACGCCTATTCACCCCCCTCTAGGCGACATCCCGATCCTTCACCTTGTGTGGACTCAACCCATTTTTGGGCCTAGCCCACCCAGCCGGCCCCATCAGCCCTCAACCCAGCCCATTCTTTTTCCTAGCCGAGCCAGCCAAGCACCCTCCGGCCCACCCCCCAGCTCCCTCCCCCGGCTCCCCTCTCTTGCTCTCTCCTCCCTTAGCTCCACCTCGCGCTCGGCACTGCCCCAGCGCGTGCGTCTTCCTTCCCGGTGCCTGCCCTTGCCTTGCGGTTTGTACATCGGTCTGTCCCTCCCTCACGCTGCCACTCGCGCCCTGCCACTCTTGCCCTGTGGCAGCTCTCCCCTGTCGATGCCTCCCTGTGACTGCCTGCCTCGCGCCTGCACTGCCTGAGCCGTTGCATTGGTCGCGCTATTGACCGCCTGCGCCCACCGCTGCCACGCCTGTCGCCGTCACCGATGTCCTCTATTTTGTCCCCCTCACGATGATGACACCGCTCGCTGTGCCACGCCACACTGTCGTGCACGCCAAAGATTTGCCCCTCGCTGCTCCTTCGGCACGCCGCTACCGCTGCCTATCCACCGTTGTCTTCAACCTCTCGCCCACTTCCCCTGTCCCTCTCTCGCACTCTACGGCACTCCATCTCACTCCCCGAGTGTCCCACAGGACTATAAAGCCCCATTGAAGCTCAATCCCTATTTTTCCCTTTTCTGCCTTGCCGTCGCCGTTGTGCTCGACTCTTAAATTCCTCCTCACCCGTCGTCCTTGTGTCCAATGCTCGTAGCCAACCTTCACTGAGCCCCCGGCCAAACCGTCCTCTATGCAATTGGCCCAGGAGCAACCGTAGCTCCCGGAATCAGAATTTTCCTTCCTGCCTATGTTTGGTCACCCAAATCTCCCTCTTTTCGATTTCTCCCTCCTCGGTGAGTCTCTTTCTATTTTCTTGCACCCAGAGCATCACCGAAGCATCGCTAACATTTCCCCGCAATCAATTTTGCAAGATCCCCACCGGTGTTGCCTCGCGCCGACGCCCCTGTGCTAAGCACTTTCAGTCTCCTCGTCACCGGCCGTCTCCAAGAATCCTCCGCCTGATTCCTCGCTCAGTAAGGTTCCTAACGACCCCTAGGCCCTCCCCGACCGAAATTCTAGAACGAAGTCCCTTAGGATCGACATAGAATAGAGTTTCCAGCAGCATCAACCGCCTCCGGCCATGGCGTCACCGTCTCTGCTCGTCGCCGGCTAGTTGTCCCGTGACACGTCCTAGCCCGAACCATCCGGATCCCTCTGTACCCTGGGGCTCTGTCCCGATATCCCTATAACGTCGCCAATCCGGCGATGAGGCCCCGTCGGAATCCCGCCAGAGTTCGGCAAGAAGCATGGACCATTTTCACTGCGATCTATGCCACTAACATGCGGATTCCGCATGTCAGTAGGGGGTTTATTTTAAATCTCCCCGCATGGGTCATGCTTCGGTCACCGATAGGTGGGCCCCTAGACCCACCCGTCAGGTTAAGTGGATGCGCAGTACAGGAATTATGCCTTGGCTAAGAGAAGGCGTAGCTGAAGAATAAGCCTTCTACGCGTTCGCTCTCGAGCTGTGCCTTAGTGGGCCGGCCTGTTACTATTCACATGCATTTCCTAGCTTTTATCTAATTAGGAAATTCCAGTAAATAAAAATAGATTATTAGAATTAGCTAGACTACCCCAAAAATCCTACATAAATTATGGTAAATACTAGATGACCTGCTAGATTTATTAAAAATATCTAGATGAACAATAAAATAGATTTGTGCCACTGTTTAACTTAGTAGTTCTATTATAAAAAATTTTTCTTTAAGAGATAAACCCATAAAGGGAATAATGATTAAATAAAATAGTAAATAACTTAATAAAATCTGAGAAAATTAGGCATAGTAACCCTTTTAATCTTTGTATATTTAAGAAAACTCTCCCAACAGCCTTTTAAATTTGGTTTTCCCCTTTAATAAAATTAGTAGTTAAATTCCTTAATCCATGAGAAAATTTCAATAAAGTATAACCATAGTTTAGGAATTAACTAAATTTATTGTACAATTTTAGGACCAATATTATTCTCTAGATACTAAAACATGCATTTAACCTTATTTCCTTATGTATTAATAAAACAAAAATTGATTCGATTTATTTTAAATATTAAATGTCTTTAATTAAATTTTGAATTTTTACGGAGACCTAGTGAACCATTAAAGAGATTATTAAAATATTAAAACTTGGTTTAGCATGGTAATTGTACCTAATTGTTTAATTAGGGTAATTAAAACCCTCTTTTAGGAATTTTATTTTATTGTTAAAATAATTTTTTGTCACTTATAACACCGAGGGAGTAACTCATTAGAAATTTCTAGAAAAATAGTATAGACAAAAGTATTTTGACCTTATATACTATATTATTCTAATTAGGGGAATTTATTGCATCATCATCGTCACCATATATTTACTTTCGCTCGCACCATCGTTATCTATTTGTAAAGCTATGATCATTAGTAGACTCATGCAACTTTCTTGATATGTAGGAAAAGACTTAACGTTAGTCATCAATCACTAGACTAAGCGCATTGCATTTCATGCATCATACTTTCTCATTGTACCTTGGTGTTTTATTTATTGCTCTTCGAACTCGTTTCGTTATTAGATGCTGAGACACCCGAGGACCAGTTCAAGGATCATCCCAAGATCACCTACACCCACAAGACCAAGGCGAGTTAACATTTAGTTAGTTCATATTGAATACCCAATTTCTAAAGTATTTTATTTACAGTATCAAATTGCATTCTCTCTTTAAGTATTTACGCCTACTTGCTTAATCATGATATATCATGCCCTGTTACTAACTTGTATTTTTTTACCGTGATGATCTTGCCTTGATGAAATCATCCTTCATTTGCCTCTAATAATAATTGTCTTGATGATCACCATTGATAGTCTAGTTAGGTTAAATAAAATGATTTAGACTCTTAAGTCCTAGTTAAAATCTGCTTAGACATTGCTCAGGCCCAATTAATAATTTTTAGGCTTAGTTGCCTCGAAACGGTGAATTAACATTCACCAGACATGATTACACAATGAACATGGATAATTGGAAATTGGGCCTGGCATGCCAGCCTATGTAGTTATGGAATGTGGACGTGGTCCGGCATGGGATTAGGGTGTGAAGTAGCTCAGGGTACATGGTGTGGGGAAGAGGGCTATGCGTTCACAGATGTGGTGTGTTGAGGAGCACGGATGGAATACGCGCAGCTGCCAATCGCTGTCACCTGGGGTGGTTCTGTCACATCGTGTGCAGGGCACACAGAGGACCGATCGAAAAAAGAAAGTGGTTATGAATAAGTGTGGATTGTCCAGATCCAAAGTGACTCCTAGTGTGGATCAGACAGACGTATAGTGAGGCATGCAGCGGGAAGTCACTGACTAATTGCTTACAGGATTTGGTTCCTAGTATCACAATGCATTGCCATCACGCGGTAGTGCAGACGTGGGGCCTAGTGGCTGGCTGGATAGCATCATGGTAAACCCCAGTCCGAGGTGAAGACATGATCATGTCGTCATCCGTGGGAGGATCTAGGTGTTACGTTGTAGGGAGCCGTGACTCTAGTGCGGGCTTGGCAACTCGGCTAGGGAATAACGGGCTCTCCGTCGACGTAAGATCCACAACGGGTGTGCCACACTTGGAAGATGATGTGGCGGGTGTTTCGACGAAGCTTAGGATGGGTATGAGTTGTGGTTTGGTATAATGAACTCTTAAACAAGAGCATTGATGAGTAGAACTTTGGGTCAAAATTGCTAAATCATAGGTTTTGATTTATAAAATTTGCTTTCTGCAAAATAAACAAACCCCAACCTTCCCTTAGAACCCCTATTACTATATGCATTAGGTTGGGTGTTAAGTCGCACTGACCTCGCACACACTCACTATTTTAGTTGAAGGTGTCGAACAAGACCCTTATGAGTGTCAAGAAGATGGAGAACAGGGGTATGTTGACGATCAAGATGACGTGTAGGACGTCGCTCCAGTCGCGTGTATAGGCATAGCCGGTGGAGTTTTCTTTTGCTCCTTTTGTTGTCTTTGCACTCCAATTTATTTTTTAACATTATTGGGCCAATGTGCCAGGTTTGTCATACTTATTAGCCTTTGGGCTTAATTTAGGATGTTAATTTATTTAAGACTTCCGCTTGTATGAAATGATCTAGCTATGTAAATGGTATGTACTACTGTACTGATTCAGGGACTAGTGCAAATCTTGTGGTGGGAATGATGGACCCCACAGAGCTGGTATCAGAGCATACGAATGTAGGAGCCCTTAGGTCTTGGTCGTTAGCACCATTATGTTAAAAGTATAAAAAGGGTTCCTCATCTAAAATTATCTCATTGTAAAATTATGATGTATTCTTTTCTTCTGGTAAATTCACATTAACTGTATACTTACTCCTTATTTTGAAAAACCTATCTTTGCATGTGGAGATCCCGCACCATGGCTTTTCGGATGAGCGCTCCACCTTCGGGTACCTAAACAGACCATGGGGTGGGAACGCTAGGGTGCTCCGCTAGCTCACGGAGTACCTGCAGTTCAAGGGAGCCCTTCGCTACTACTGGAGGCTCGTTCGGACCCTTCCCCGCCTTGCCTATATGGTTGAGGTTGGGGCTTACTACGATGTTCCCGACGTTGTGGCGCACCGGTTCCAAACGATGGTGCCCTGCGACCATCTTGACTATGCCATCAGCGACGCTGCCATGATGGCTATCCGTGAGCTCCAAGAGGAGTATTTCCATGATCTGACCGGTGGGCCCTTTGCCTATCTGTTGGACACCAGCTCCCACAGCCTAGGAGAGGCTGGCTTAGAGGAGGACCGGCTGTTGCTTCGTCTGGTCCACCTGCATGAGTTAACCACGCCAGGCATGGCGCCCTGGAGAAGATCCACCTCCTTCGTTCCTCCTTGCAGGATGCGGACAACCACGCCCGCATTTCCTACCGCTAGACATACCACCTCTCCCATCGTCTTCAGTTCTGTCAAAAGGAGAGGGACGAGGCCCTCGCCGAGCTAGACCGACTGGCTCCCGCTAGCCACCCCCATGCTAGGATGGACCACCCCGATCCAATCTTAGGGCTGCCACCACCATGCCCGCTCAGGCCACTCACCCACGTCACCCCGCGGAAGTGGTGCCTTCCACCCAGGGCTTTGGTGAGGACTCCCTGTCACGACCCTCCACTAGAGGCCCTGCAGCCTATAGCGTCTTCCAGTAGTTCCTTCGACGCCACGCCTCTAACGTTAGCTTGGGAGGACTACCTCAACGCTCCAAGGAGGTTCCCCACGGACTGCCCACCAAACACCTACTCACGCCTCTCCCGTCAGTGAGCTACAGGGGTGTGCGACTTTTGCCTTCTAGCACAATCTATCGGTAGCAGCAGTTGTACCTGTAGGTGTAGCTAGTAGTCTGCACGCAACCTAGCCGTTGTTTCCTTTTTCTATTTTGTACCGCTGTAGTAGATGATCGGCGAGCTCTACCCTGTATTACTTTAATATTGAATGGAAGTTTCCTTCACTTTTATGGCTTGTATTTGGATTTTTCTGGATTTTATCGATGTCATGATGCATACCATCATTTTAGGACTTGCATCTTATTAGAATTGACCCTGCAGATGGCTTGTGGTCATGGTGCTGCGCGTGGCAGAGTTGCCGGTGCCAAAAATAACCGGGGCCGTGGTTAAGGCCGCAGCAACCTACCACCACCACCAGCAGGCAATCCTACCATGGCGCAAGTCATGGCGTATCAGGCACAAATGTTAGGAGGCATACTAGAAAACCAACAAGCCGGCAGCAGCAACAAGGATCCAAGCTTGATGAATTCATGACAACCAAACCCCCGACATTTACCTATGCCGCTGAACCCACCGACGCAGAAGACTGGCTCAGGACTGTTGTCAGGAAATTAGCGCTGGTCTGTTGTCCTGAGAAGGATATGATGATGTTCGCCTCACAGATCTTGGAAGGACCCACCGAAGTTTGGTGGAAAAACTATGTAGCCATACACCCAGAAGCTATGGATGGCGAAGAAGCTGATGAGGCTGAAGAAGAGGATGGAGCAGAACAAGAAGTGGGTGACAACGCCAAGGACGGTGAAGACAATGCTGTCGATTTGACATCGCTCCACCTCGTGGCCAACCTACAATAGGTCGCGGGAGAGGAACAGTTCCACCAAGATCAACCCCTCCAACATATGGCCGTGGAAGGCTCAATCACCTCTCCACGGAAGAAGCTGAGGAAGCCCCTAGAGTTTTAATGGGTATGTTTGGAATCCATCCTAACCTCGCCTAAGTTCTCTTTGATTCTGGAGCATCTCACTCATTCATATCTAAGGAATATGTGGATAGATATGGGCTACAAGCCTTTCCCCTAGATAAGCCCCTGGTAGTAAGATCACCTGGCGGAATCCTAAAAGCTACCAGGTCATGCAAATGGATAGAAATTTCTAAGGAAAGAGTTAGATTCCAGTTCGACCTAATGGTCATTCCCTGCATGGGGATAGACGTGATCATTGGGATGGATAGGTTGACATTCTATAAAGGGGCATTAGATTATGAGAAAAGAGAAGTGAGATTAGTCAAACTGCCCGGGTATAATGCATTTTGGAAGGTTGACACCCCGTTTAGATGGGGGAGAGCCATATGGTTCCTGAGAAAAGAAGACCCCGCCAAGGTGCCGGTAGTTAAGGAATATCTGGATGTGTTCCTAAAAGATCTGTCCAGATTGCCACCGGATCAAGAAATGGAGTTTACCATTGAGTTGGTACCAGGCACGACACCCATTTATAAGACTTACTTCAAGATGAACCCGGTAGAGTTAGCAGAGCTAAAGAAGCAACCGGAAGAGTTAATGGACATCGGATTGATCCGGCCAAGCTCATCCCGTGGGGATCATTGGCCATGTTCGTGGATAACAAGGACGGAAGTCGTTAGCTAGTAGTGGATTACCGAGCCCTCAATGCGGTTACAATTAAAAACAAGTATCCTTTGCCTAGAATAGATGACCTGTTTGACCAGTTGCGTGGAGCCAAGCATTTCTCCAAAATTGACCTTCAGTCTGGGTATCACCAAGTCAAGATCAAGAAGGAAGATATACCCAAGATAGCTTTTACCACCAGGTATGGGCTATATGAATTTTTGGTTATGTCCTTCGGACTCACCAATGCTCCAGCCCACTTTATAAACATGATGAATATGATCCTAATGGAATATCTGGACTAATTCGTCGTAATGTTCATAGATGACATCCTGGTTTACTCCAAGAATGATGTAAAGCATAAGAAACATTTCAGATTGGTCTTAGACAAGCTCCAAGAGCACCAGTTATATGCCAAATTTAGCAAATCTGAATTTTGGCTAGATGACATTAGTTTCTTAGGGCACATCATCTTTGCTGAAGGAATCAAGCTTGATCCTTCTAAGGTAGTCATAGTTATGGACTGGATGTCCCCGACTACCGTAAAGGAAGTGAGAAATTTTCTAGGTCTGGCAGGATGCTACCGAAGATTCATTGAAGGATTTTTCAAGATTGCCAAACCCATGACACAGTTGTTGAAGAAGGAAAAGAAGTTCGAATGGATGGAAGCTTATGAAAAATGCTTCCAGGAGTTAAAGGTCAGATTAACGACCGCTCCGATTTTGGAAACGCCGAATACTAACAAAAAAATTCAAGGTGTACTGTGATGCATCAAAACAAGGTTTAGGTTATGTTCTAATTGAAGAACGAAAGGTTGTCGCATATGCCTCCCAGCAACTCCAGAAACATAAGGAAAATTATCCGACTCATTACCTAAAACTTGTCGCGGTTGTGCATGCCCTGAAGATTTGGAGGCACTATCTAATGGGCAAGCAATGCGATATTATGTTCACTCAAGCCAATCTAATCATGTGCCAAAGAAGATGGTTGGAATTAATCATGGACTACAACTTGAACGTCCTATACCACCCCGGGAAGGCCAATGTGGTAGCCGATTCCCTCAGTCGGAAGCCGTTGTGCAATCATTTGACCATTCAATAGACAACAACTCCATGGGACATGAACTACAGCCCAGGAATTCTAGAACAGATCGTGAAGGACATGGACGCACTGAGCTTGAGTTTAGTGGAACCTGGCTATCTAGCCACGCTGGAAGTTCAACCCAACCTGCTCGATCAAATCAAGGATTTGCGGAGGGATCACCCCAGCACCCACCGTTTAAGAAATCTTAAGAGAAAAGGTCAAGGATGCAAGATTACAGAAGACGAGCATGGAACCTTATGGTTGGGACAAAGAATCTTTGTTTCCCATGATCAAGAATTGAAGGACAGCAGGACAGCATCCTGAAGGAGTCCTGCCAGTCGCCCTTCTCTCTTTATCCCGAGTACACCAAGATGTACCAAGATCTGAAGTCCCAGTTTTGGTGGCCCCAACTAAAGCGAGATATGGCTGAATATGTGGCAAGGTGCCATGTTTGTCAGTTGGTGCAAGCCGAGCATCAGCGCCCGACAGGACTTCTACAACCTCTAAAGATACCTGAATGGAAGTAGGAAGAAGTAACCATGGATTTTATATTAGGACTTCCCAACGTAAAGTCAGGATGTGATTCCATATGGGTCATTGTGGACCGACTGACCAAGGTACCTCATTTTATCCCGGTCAAGACCACCTATAAGGGAGAAAAGCTAGCAGAACTCTATATGGCAAGGATCGTTTGTCTACATGCAGTTCCAAAGAGGATCATCTTGAATCGAGGATCATAGTTTCCCCCCAATTTTGGGAAAAGTTGCACAGTGCCCTTGGAACCAATCTGTCTTTTAGCACGGCCTATCATCCTTAGACAGATGGACAGACTGAAAAAGTTAACAAAGTCCTAGAAGACATGCAAAAAGCCTGCATTTTGGAGTTCTCTTTGGATTATGAGAAGTGGTTGCCTTACGCTGAATTCTCCTATAACAATAGTTATCAGGCCAGCTTGAGGATGTCACCATTCGAGGCTTTATACGAACGCCGTTGTAGGACACCTTTACACTGGTCAAAAGCCGGTGAACGACGGGTATTCGGAAAGGATACTTTACAGGAAGTAGAAAGGATGGTGAATACTATTCGAGATCGGCTACTCACTGCTCAGACCGGGCAAAAGAGCTATACGGATCATCGCCGTAGGGAGCTCTCCTTCGTTGTTGGCAACCCCATCTATCTTAAGGTGTCAACCATCTAGAGGAAATCAACAGTTCTAACATAAAGGAAAGTTGGCACCCCAGTACATCGAACCATACCAGATTACCGCCAAGAAAGGACAAGTGGCCTACGAACTTGAATTACCCGCCGAACTAGGTGACATGCACAACGTATTCCATGTTTCCCAGCTCAAGAAATGCTTAAGGGTACCTGAAGCGGAACACGTTCCCCAACCCTCAGAACCAATGGGTAAAGACCTCACCTACCCAGCCTACCTAGTTCAGATCCTAGACTATTCTAGCAAGCAAACAAGAGGCAAGACAGTCAAGTTATGCAAGGTCCAATGGGATGACCATTCTAGAAGATAAATCACTTGGGAGCCCGAAATCAAACTTCGCCAGGATTACCCCCGCCTATTCAAACCTTGGGCAAACAAATCTCGGGGTCGAGATTCTTCTTTAGAGGGGAGCATTTATAACAGCCCAACTATAGCTCTTAAGATCTAGGCATGCATATAGATACATATTCCAAGTTTCAAAACCCATTGGTGTAAATTAACCTTTGCAAAATCTTAATTTATATAAATATATATAAATCTTAAAATATATAAATCCTAATTTATATAAATAAAATTAGAAATAGGCATAATAACCCTTTTAATCCCTATATAATTAAGAAAACTCTCCCAATAGACTTTTAAATTTGGTTTTCCCCTTTAATAAAATTAGTAGTTAAAATCCTACAACCATGAGAAAATTTCAGTAAAGTATAACCATAGTTTAGGAATTAAGTAAATTTGTTGTACAATTCTAGGACAAATATTGCTTTCTAGATACTAAAAACATGCATTTGACCTTATTTCCTTACGTATTAATAAAACAAAAACTGAATCTGATTTATTTTAAATATTAAATGACTTGAATTAAATCTTGAATTTTTACATAGACCTTGTAAACCATTGAAGAGATTATTAAAATATTGAAACATGGTTTAGCATGGTAATTGTACCTAATTGTTTAATTAGGGTAATTAAAACCCTCTTTTAGGAATTTTCTTTTATTGTTAAAATAAATTTTTGTTACTTATAACACTGAGGTAGTAGCTCATTAGAAATTTCTAGAAAATACTACAGACAAAAGTATTTTGATGTTATATATTATATTATTCTAATTAGGGAATTTATTGGATCATCATCATCATCATCATATATTCACTTTCGCTCGCACCATCGTTATCTATTTGTAAAGCTACGATCATTAGTAGACTCATGCAACTTTCTTGATATTTAGGAAAAAGACTTAACGTCTGTCACCGATTGCTAGACTAAGTGTGTTGTATTTCATGCATCATACTTTCTCATTGCACCTTGGTGTTTTATTTATTGCTCTTCAAACTCATTCCGTTATTAGACACCGAGGCGCCCGACCAGTTTGATGATCATCCCGAAGACCCTCTGCACCCACAAGATAAAGGCGAGTTAACATTCAGTTAGATCATATTGAATACCCAATTTCTAAAGTATTTTATTTGCAGTATCAAATTACATGCTCTCTTTAAGTATTTATGCCTACTTGCTTAATCATGATATATCATGCCCTGTTACTTACTTGTATTGTTTTACCGTGATGATCTTGCCTTAATGAAATCATCCTTCCTTTGTCTCTAATAATGATTGTCTTGATGATCACCCTTGATAGCCTGGTTAGGTTAAATAAAATGATTTAGACTCTTAAGTCCTGGTTAAAATCTGTTTAGACATTGCTCAGGTCCAATTAATAATTTTTAGGTTTAGTTGCCTTAGAACGGTGAACCGACATTCACAGGACATGATTACACAATGAACATGGATAATTGAAAATTGGGCCTAGCATGCCACCGTGTGTGGTTATAGAATGCGGACGTGGTCCGGCATGTGGATTAGGGTATGAAGTAACTCAGGCTACATGGTGTGGAGAAGAGCGCTATGCGTTCACAGGCGTAGTGCGTTGAGGAGCGTGGATGGAACACACATAGCTGCTAATCACTGCTACCTGCGATGTTTCCGTCACATCCTGTGCAGGGCACGCAGAGGAACGATAGCGGAAGGAAGAAGTGCTTATGGATAAGTGTGGATTGGTCAGATCTGAAGTGACTCCTAGAGTGGACATGACGGGAGTGTAGTGAGGCACACAGTGGGAAGTCGCTGACCAATGGACTGCGGGATTTGGTTCCTAGCACTACAACACGTTGCCATCACGCGATAGTACGGACGTGAGGCCCAGTGGCTTCTGGACAACGTCATGGTAAACCCCTAGTCCGAGGTGAAGACAGGATCATGTCGTCATCAGTGGGATGATCTAGGTCTTACATTGCAGGGAGCCACGACTATAGTGCAGGCTTGGCAACTCGGCTAGGGAAGAACGGGCACTCTGCTGACGTAAGATCCAAAACGGGTACGCCACACCCGAAAGATGATGGCGGGTGTTTGGGAGAAGCTTAGGATGGGTATGAGTTGTGGTTCGGTGTGAAGAACTCTTAAATAAGAACATTGATTAGTAGAACTTTCAATCAAAATTGCTAAGACATAGGTTTTGATTTATAAAACTTGCTTTCTGCAAAATAAATAAACCTCAACCTTCCCTTAGAACCCCTATCACTATATGCATTAGGTTGGGTGTTAACTCGCCAGTGCGGTTTGATTACGCACTGACCTCGCACATACTCACTATTTTAGATGAAGGCATCGAACAAGACCCTTATGAGTGTCAGGAAGATGGAGAACAGGGGTACACTGACGATCAAGATGAGGTATTGGGTGTCGCTCCAGTCGTGTGTATAGGCATAGCCAGCGGAGTTTTCTTTTGCTCCTTTTGTTGTCTTTGTACTCTGATTTATGTTTTTAAGACTATTGGGCCAATGTGCCAGGTTTGTAATACTTATTAGCCTTTGGACTTAATTCAGATTGTTAATTTATTTAAGATTTTCGCTTGTATGAAATGATCCGGCTATGTAGGTGGTATGCACTATACCGATTTGGGGACTACTGCAGATCAAGTGGTGGGACGGATAGACCCCACAGTCACCATCTTATGCAAGGATCAATTACAAGAGCACGTGCTCGACAACTAGATCAACAGGTGAACTCGTTTCATGGGCTCTCTCATCAAGACCTGGAGAATAGATGGCTACCTAATGATGTTATTGTGCTTAGGAACCATGGATTGGACCAATAAGGACTCATTTTCTCATCAAGACATGCTACAACCCAAACTAAACCCAAGCTGAGTTAGTCTCGGCCACCCAGGAGCAACCTGCATTTATACAAGCGTAACTCTGTTATCTGAAGTCCTATCGAGGCGTATGAGCACATTTTGGACATCTCTCTTTCCAATGAATCTTGTCTCACTCGAAAATTCCTAATGAATCGATCAGAATAGTCCGAAGAAGTTGTGACAAAACTATTTTGGGCCTTAGGTGATGTGCCACCTTTGCTAGGCATTGAAAGACCAATGCTCATCCTTTCTAGCTGGTTCAAATCCTGCTTTTATCTCTGTTCTCATTTACAAAAATATTTTTGCTTGCTTTGAAATTTTACTGCCATTGGTGCTTGTTCGTCCATGCATTGGTGCCTGTTTGATCAAACATTTATTGAGAATTCCTGCTAAGATGTGAAGATCTGGACCAAGCTGGGCCTACGCACACATAGAGGAGGTACTTAATACTGTTTGACCAGTGTCTGCTTTCCTTCAAATTGTTCTCTTGCATTCAACTAGGGAAAAAATAGCGACCTCATTATTTGGTCTTATCGAGGAAATAGCTGGTTGACATTATCTGCGCTTGCATCACCTAATTTGGAGACATAAATACTGTGTCACATTTGTACAATCCAGCATGAATCTAAACGGAAAGAGGGAACGAAAGGCAAGTCAAAAGTGCTGTTCTTTGACTGCCAAATTTGATGTACAGGTGCCAGCACAATTCAAGAGCACTATGCTATAGATATATAGTAAGAAATTGGTAATTCTTAAGATCTCTTGGTTGAACGCATGTGACATTTGGCCACCAAGTGTCGGCATATTTCAGTTGGCAGATTTATCCGAGGGGTTAGTCCGGTGTTCGATAGAGGGGTTTTCACAGCTAGAACGGCTCTCCTCCCTGCAGATAAACTGGGTTAGAATGCTCTAGAACACGCTGGGATTACCCAGGTTCAGGCCCCTAAGATTGGTAACAGTCCTACTCCTGTTTGAGCTTTTGTTGCTTGTTAGAAACTCTCCAGAGATTGGATGTTCCCTCTCTCTCTCTCTCTCTCTCAGATTGGGGATCCCCCTCTCCATGCGCAAGAACTCTCCTCATATACTCCAGGGCTGGCTCGGGCAAGTGGAGAGGAAACGTTACATTAATGACACTAGTTACTGTAGCCATTATCCTTCTTTGGTTTCTTCATCTATACCGCCGCTTGCCAGTGCCCCGCCCTGTCCGAGGGACAACTTGGATGTGACGAGGAAGGCGCCTGATATGCGCGTCTCTCCGCCTTGCCTCGAGCAGCGATCCAAACCCCCTCCAATCATGCCATCAGATTCGGTGCAATCCAAGAGAGGACTTCGAGAGGAAGCATTCCCTTCTTCTTCGTCATGCGCGTCCGGAGCTAACTGACAGTGGGGCCCAAACCCCCTCCAATCTTGTCAGTTAGCCACGTGTCCTGGTCGTCCGCTCTGGCACTGGGGCCTGATCGCTCACCTGCTCGCCGAGCGGACGTGTGCCTAGGTCGCCCAGCGCCGGGGCCTGATCGCCTCTGCTTTCACGGACACCACATGCCTGTCGCCAAAGACTGATCGACGCTCACTTTCACGGACGGCCATGTGTCCTTGTTGCCGCCTAGTGGTGGGGCTTGCACGCCCGTCCGCTCACCATGCGGCAAGACAATTTTTCTGGTAAAGTTCTTCCTCTCTAATTCCTGTGCTCGTGGCCCCACATGACAGCAGTGGAGAGGACACCCCGGTGTGAAGTACACCGACACTAAGTTTTTCCCACTTCACCGTCAGGCCAGCGCAAGAAGAGCAATGCTTGGCGTACGTTGCACCTGCCGTCATATATTCTGCAGAGGTTAATTTGACAAGATAAAAATTCAGAGGCATACACAGATGAAATCAAAGCTCTGGAGCTTTTCCTGGACATGCTATGCCAGCATCAACCTTTTTTATTTTTGTTTTTATTTTTGAGGGACGCTAACTTCAACTCTGATATAGACTATAGTGGTTTGTCGCCATTGTGTTGATGTACGTGTTGTCTGTCGGCGCGCAGTGTTGTCGTCTGCTTCGGGTGTCGGATTTGCATGTGGGCCGTATTTGAGATGCACGTTACTTGGATTACAGATATCAAACGTATACGGCATACAATAGCAGGCCTACACAAAGTGAGAGTGAGGGGAACTCTCCTTAATTACGCCCCTTCCTTCAGTTCGTCTGCGCATACGGCATACAGTCGCTGGCCTAGGCAGGATGAGCATCCATCGTATCAGTGTCACGCCTCCAACGCAAGGAGCTCCGATGGCGATGGACAACGCTCCTCCGGAGTCCATGCGTCTTTGGCTTCTATGACTCTGAGCATGAGGTTAAGGGTGTGTTTGGATGGTTGCCTTCACTTGCCCTACCATCTAATGGTCATGCCAATGGGTATTGGCCTGCGTTTGGTTGAAAGCCAAATTTTGGCTCACATATAGCAGAATTTGGCGTGCCAAATTTTTTACACTACACCGCACGTGTGGGAGTGGGCGGCCAATTTCTTCGCCCATGCGCGCGGGCACGCCGATGCGGGCTGGCGCCGAAATAGTTAGCAACGCCACTTTTCTTTTTTTTAATTAAACTTCTCATTTTGTATATATTTCATATAGTGTCCAAATTGCATGAAACAAATTTTATAATTCATCTAAAATCATAAGCAACCCATTTTTAATATTTTAATATTTTTTAAATTTTTCATTGGTCACTTTTGAAGGCTACAAACTAAATACCTCAATTTTTGCTAACCAAAGGTCATGTCCTGGATTGGCCATGACCAATGTATTGATATAGCCACCTAGGGTTACAAACCAAACACACCCTAAGACCCAACAGCATTGAAGCCAGTTCACTCGGGATTAAGCAAGCAAAGCAACTTCTGACGAGGACATCTATATCAGATACAGGCATACAGGCTCACCACCATTTTCCCTTATGTAAGGACCAATTACAGGAGCAGCACGTACTCAATAACTAGATCAATAGGTGAACTGAGTTTCTTGGGCTCTCTCATCATGACCTAGAGAACAGATGTCTATCTAATCATGTCATTGTGATTAGGAACCATTGATTGGACCAACAAGGACTCATTCCCTCGTTAAGACATGCTACAACCCAAGCCAAATCCGAGCTGAGTCGACTCAGCCACACACGAGTAGCTTGCATTCAAATAAGCGTAACTTGGTTATCTGAAGCCCGATTGAAACGTATGAGCACATGTTGGACAAGCTCACAACGCCATCTTTCAAATGAACCTAGTCTCACTCCAAAATTCCTACTGAGTCGATCAGAATCGTCAAAAGAAGTTGTAACAGAACTATTTTGGGCCTTAGGTGTTGTGCCACCTTTGCTGGGCTTGGCCCATGTATTCCCCACCTCCAGGGCTTCCCTCTCCATGACTTCTAGCCACCATAGTGCTATATTTAGCTAGTTCCTCTCTCATTTGGACAGATTTTACTCATTTTGTTGTCTTCCACTTAGAGAAACAATCTTGAATCCCAACTATCTTACTATGAGCTTTATTTTATTTAAAATTTCAGAGACTAAAGGACTGGGGTGTTTCCCACACTGGGCCCAAGTCTTGTGCTCGCGGCACCCACCTTGCATCCATCCACCCCGATCAGGTTTTGCAAAACATTTTCACCCGATAGCACCCACTATCCCAACTACACCCATTTACAAACATGACAGCACCAACTGCCCTTTTACAACACATCATTTGAACAAGCATTTCATTGCAACCATCAAGAATGAACAACAATTTAGTACTAAGCATTTCTAAGCATTGTGCAAACCCTAATTCACGGGTGATGTCCAGTATTAGTAATTTTAATAATCCTAGGGCAACAAGGAACATTTTAGCAGAATAAATTATTGATTGGGTAGGTGATTAGCATTTTTAGTTTTTAATATAACATGCATTTTGTAAATTTCTAAAAATTATGTTTCAAAATCATAGGACACAAGGTTCAGCACTTGCCTTCTGTTGCAAAGACTTGATCTTCGGCTGGAGGTTCCTCGACGGCGTTGAACGCGATCGGTTCTACACGTATGAATACGAGATACACAAATAAGAACAAAGGCATTGGAAAAGAAATGTATGCAATATGTTATGCAAGAAAAAGAGCTAACCATGTACAACAGCAAGTATTTATTTATAAAAGAATTATTAGAAACTTTAATATAGGGGAAAACTATTTTTATGAAGCTAAAGGGAGCTTTAAAGGATTTTTAGTAAATTACTTTTAACTTACAACATAAGGGTTTTATATTTTCACTAATCTCAGAACAACATATAGTATTTTCGGAAATATTTTCTTAATTTTTGAAAGTTAGTCACCATTTTTTTTAGAAATTCAAAATCCTTTCTGGAATCATTTTAAGGCATAATTTGGGAATACTAAATTTAACAGAAAATTTGTATAGGTGCAACATGCATGAAAATTTTTATGCAAGATAGAATAGATTTTTCTAAACATTTATAAATTTATCTCATTATTTTTCGAGTTTGTATGAATTTACTGTGAATTAAATAAATTAAATGAGTTTTCTAAAAGGATAAATGGAGGAGAATGGGACTTGGGCATGACTGTATGCTGGCAAGACGATTTAAATGCGGCAAGACGCGCGCGTGAAAGATGGTGCACGACCAGTTAATGCCCAAGACAGGCGGCTGAGGCGGCGTGGGCGTGACGTGCGCTGAGCAAGACGGCAATGCACGCAACCCGGCCCGAGGAAGAGGAAGCGGCGGCTGGCTTGGCGCCCAGAGGGAGTTGCACGCGGGAGGCACCACCAGATGGCCCAAGCGCGCGCAGAGGGGTGGTCGACGGGTGGGCTCCACCGCGTGACCTGCGAGCAGCAGGCGGGGGGCGGTTCGGCGGCGGAGTAATCCGGCGAGCGGCTTCGCCGCGCATGAGGGAGGGGAAAGAGAGAGGAGGCGAGAGAGCTCGGTGGCGGCGTTTGTCTGCGGAGAGGGCGGCGACGTGGTCGGCGGCGGCTCGGCGGCGGCGGCGGTGGCTCATGGCGCGGGACTGGTCGGCGGCAAGTGGAGGAGGCGGTGGCATCGGCGGCTTGTGGGGTGGAGGGAGCTAAGGGCGGCTTTGGCGAGGGGTGGGGCGGGCCGGGGGAGCGCAGTGGCACGGCCGGGGTGGAGCGGCGAGAGGCGCATGGTGGCGGCCGTTTCTGGCAACAGCGAGGCGGAGCGCGCGGTGGGGATGGGTCTGGCGAGGGAGAGGGGGCCAAGGGGAGGGGAATTACCTCCCAGAAGGAGTGAATCGGAGCGGAGATCATGCAGCGCCGGCGACGGGAACTCCGGCTCGGCGATGAAATTCGGCGGCCTCCGGTTGTGGCGGTGGCGACGAGCTGGCAAAATGAGACCTCCGGTGTGAAGGGAGGGATGTGTCAGAGGGAAAAGGGGCAGGGAGGAGCTATCTAGGCGAATTGAGGGAGACAGTGGCTAGTGGGGAGTGAAGGAGTGAGAGAGGGTTCCAGACAGAAATCAGAGAGAGAGGTAGCGTGAGAATGAAGCAGGGGGTGGCAGGGGTGAAATGGGTGAGAGGGGGAGGGCAAAAGGGGAAAGGAGGGATTAGGGGCTGTTTTTTGAAAAGTCCAGTTAAGGAAAGGGCAAAAGCAATTAAATTCATAGAGAAAGGGTTGGTAGCCACAGACGGGTACGAAGCTCCAAGGTGTCTAGAGAAACCTGCTTTGAACATGACATTCGTACCCAAGGAAAGTTTTGGCAGGCATTACTATGATCTTGAAGCCCTTGCTAGCAGCTAGTCCGGGACCCCCCCCCCCGGCGGAGGGAAGGTCCCACCTGTGCTTTACCTGTACTAGTCCCTGGATCAGTAGCTAGTACACACAGATACAAAATTTGGATAATAACCATGACGATTAATTTACATAAATTTACATCAGAGTGCGCCTAGCAGCGTGGTTACAAAAGATTGGCTCGAAGGCCTTACAAAAGCGGAAGTCTTTATAATACATCTGAAATTCCAAAAGAAGAAAACCAAGACAAGTCCCCACAGGCAGAGCTGGAGGAGCGCAATCCTAGGCATCAAAGCAATCTTCGTCTTGGATCCCAGCGGCGAAACCTTCATCGTGGTGCGTCTCCTCCTCAGGGTACCACTGCTATTCGCTACCTGTTCGTTGGAATGAGCAGCCCTGCAAAAAAGGTGAGGGTGAGTATACTTTATACTCAACAAGCAAGGCTGACTAATATGCATCTAAGGCTCAACAAAGAAAAGTTAAGGGTCCTTTTTACATAAAGCCAGTTTTGTAAGATTTTACCTAAGATTTTATAAAATGATTTAAAACATGTTGAGGAAAACAAATGTTTGAATCAGTTTCTTTGAAATGCCGGCACCCACCGGTTTTTGCCCAACCTGGCTACTCACGGCACCCACCGTGCAAACACCCTCATCGCTCACAGCACCCACTATGAAGAGAAAAACCAAAACACACGACCGCAATCGTGGTTTTTCTTTGAATCACCATTTGGAAAATAAATAGATAAGAAGTAACATTGAGGCAACTCCCCGTCGTCCGTCCTTGACCGTGGACACGGCGATCATGATAGTTTTATACTCTACAGAGGTTGCACGCTTTACCCATACGAGATGGTTTTTCCCGAGGGTGCACCCAAAGGAAAAATGATCATCACAAGGCCTTTTTCCGACCTCCTCCTAGTTAAGACATTCCTGCTAAGGTTTCCACACCAATGCCCCTCTTGCGCCAATAGAACAGCACCTACTGTCTACTCCACCGACTGAAATGCCAAAACTAAAAGGCCAAAGGATACTCAACCAGGGCCCACCCATACAGGCACGCATGGTCGCACTGTTGTACTTAGCTCGTCTACCTTAAGGAATCGGTCCTTAAGGACCGGGGTGGTTCCCACACTGGGCCCAAGTCTCGTGCTCGCGGCACCCACCTTGCATCCATCCACCCCGATCAGGTTTTGCAAAACATTTTCACCCGATAGCACCCACTATCCCAACTACACCCATTTGCAAACATGACAGCACCAACTGCCCTTTTATAACACATCATTTGAACAAGCATTTCGTAATTACGACTACTAAGATTGGACAACATTTCAATACTAAGCATTTCTAAGCATTGTGTAAAACCTAATTCAAGGGTGATGTCCAATATTAGCAATTTTAATAACCTAGGGTAGCATGGAATATTTTAACAGAGTAATTATTGATTGGGTGGTATCTAAGCAACTAAGTGATTAGCATTTTTAGTTTTAAATATAACATGCATTTTGTAAACTTCTAGAAATTGAGTTTCAAAATCATAGGGGCACAAGGTTCAGCACTTGCCTTGCTCAGCAAAATCTTGGTGATCCTCCGGGAGATCGGTCACGAAATTATCGTTGTTAAAACCTAATAACAAAATAACCCAAATAAACACAATGCCAAAAATTAAATATAAAAATGGTATGTATGCGAATGGTTATGCATAAACATGATGGAGGTGTTTTAAATTGAAATTTGTGTAAATTTTATTTGACTTCTTTTTATAAATTTTTGGGAATCCTATTTCACATGGAATTTAACTAATATACATATGTAGCAAAATATTTCTTTTTAATTGGGAAATGTAGGAAATGAACTAATTTCCTAAAGTAAATGTTCATTTTATTTTATTTCAACAATCTCAAAAATTATTATGTTATTTCCATTTCTCATAATTAATTAATACATGTTTTTGCATTTTCAAAACTAAATCTAAACCATGCATTAATATGCATTACATTATTTCAATATTATTTTAAAATTAAAGTTCACATTTTTATGAGTTTTTAGAAATTTATTTCACAAATTTTGGATTTATATTTTTAAAGATACGAATTTTACAAATTGTCGCTATTTAAAATAGATTAATAATTTAAAAGAGAAGGGAACCGGACAAGCCGGTCCGCTTCAAGCACAGCCGCGGCGAGGCGGCCTCACCACGTGGCGGCTCGGCACGACGCCAATAAGGACCGCCATGAAAGCACGCTGCCCACGCTGGTGCGATGCGTCGTTTCACGCTACAGCAGGCACCAACGCGAGGCGTGTTTCACGCTGGCGGCGCGGTCTTGTGGCGGCGTCTTGCTTCGGCGGTGGGGCGGCCTAGCTTAAGACGAAGCGACGGCTTCGCAACAGCAGGAGGAGCAAGGGGACGGCCCAACAAGCGGGCGCCTTGGCGGCGCGAGAGGAGGTGGTGACGGGTGGGCTCCACCCGTCACGACCCGGCGAGCAGCCTTGAGTGGCTCGGACGGCGATCAATCCCGGCGAACAGCTGCATTGTGGCGGGAGGAGGGGAAAGAGAGAGGAGGCGAGGAGCTCGGTGGCGAAGTTTGGCCGGGAGAGGGGCGGCGACGTGGTCGATGGCGGCTCAAGGTGGTGGGCGGCGGTGGCAAGATGGCGCAGAGCCAACCGTGGCGAGGGTGACGGGTGGCGAGTCTTGTGAGCAAGAGGGAGGCATGGGAGGGTTGGGGTGGCGTCGGCGAGGGACGAGGTGGCCGAGGGCGCGGGCGACGCGGCCGAGTTCGGCGGCACGAGGAGCATGTCGCCGGCCGATTCCGCGGGGAAAAGCGGCAAGGCAAGGAAGAACTCCTAGGTGCTCTAGCATGGAGTAAGAGGTAGGAGGGAGGTGCTTACCGAGAGAAGCGCCGACGGCCGCACGAGGCAGGGAGGCTTTGGCGGTGATCTCCGGCGTGCTCTGGCGACGGTGGCGATGGCGACCTGGTGGAATGGATTCGGGGGGGGTGAACAGAGAAGGGTGACGGGGGGGATCGGGCTGGGAGGGTTGGCCAGCGGATTGAGGGAGGAGAGGGTCAGTGTGGTGGAGTGACAGAGAGAGAAGGAAAGGATTAGGATTAGGGGGGTTTGTTTTGGGGGAAATCCCAGAGGGGAAATTCAGAAGGGGAAAAATTCCAAAAAGGGAAAAATGGCTGAAAGGGAAATTTTCCCCAATTGGAAAATAGAAGGGTAAATAGGACCCATATGTCATGGGGTGGGGGAAGAGAGAGAGAGTTAGGGATAAGGCTTAGTTATTAATTAATTACATGAAATAGATATTTTACCAAATTTTATTTAACTTAATTTAAATTTGAATTTAGTTTTCAAATTGCTGCTTCTAGAGTTTAATTTGAAATCACAAATTTTATAAATTATTATATTAGGTTTTTAGTAAACACTTTATGATTAAACATCGTGAAAACAAAACCTTTTAACTATGGATTTTATTTGAAATGATGAACTCAAAATTATTTTCTTTATGAGAAATGAAGTATATTTATATTTATTATCTTTGCAATTAAATTTGTTTTAAAAGTTATGGTTAAACTCTTAACGATTCTCATTTAAACCTCTTCTTTTACTAATAAAACCAATTATTTGTTTTATAAGCTCAGAAATTATTGTAACATACCTATTTTCAAAAAGTTTTAAATTTTAGTGAAATTCATTAGAAATGCAATTGCATGATGCATGATGATTTTCAGTTTTTGAAAATAGGGATGTTACACTGCGTGATAAATAGCGGCCTAGATTGCGCCACGCCTCCTTCTACGGAAAAAGAAAACAAAACCCTTTAACCCATTTTCGAAAATGTTTTTAATGTTTTCTTAGGTTTAAAAAATCAAAACACTTCTAGAAAAATATCAAAATTCCTCTAAAGCATTTAGGACTAAAGAAAAATTTATTAAGCAATATTCATTTACAGTTTCTCTTATTTAATTATTTTAATGCTCTAGGTTAATTAAAAAATCAAAATTTTAATTTCATGAAAATTCAAACAAATAATTTCTCTCAAATATTTAAGGTGAACTAAGGTAGTTTGAACTTACCAAATTTTAAGGATGTTACACATTATTAAGTGTCAATGACGCAGAAATGCCACTACAAAAGGAAAACTACTATCGTACCATTATGAAGTGTAGATCATTTCAAAATGCCATTTATACCGGCTCAAAATGCGCTTTCAAATACTAATGTACGCTCTGACCGGTAGGCACCACCTGTCAGATCCTTCTTCTTCCTTCTCTCTCTTTTCTTATTCTTGCCAACTCCCTTTCCCTCCTGTAAGCTCAAGGTAGCCTTGTGTGATTTTGTTGATTAATAACAAACACTAATGAATGATAAATATTATTTTATAACAAGCATTTATTGACCAATCCTTTTGAGACTAATATGACTTATTTTATGCTATCTCTTTAGTTACTATTTAGACATAAAGAATTGTTCATCAAACAAGGTGTGCATTGTAAATATATTGAATGTTTGATTTAGTGCTTGATTAAGACTAACAATTTAATTAATGAAAAATTCAAATAGAGGTATGCTATTTTCTCTTATTGTACATATTGATGTGATCCGTAATTTGCTACTTTTGCTACTTGAGCTAAACTTCACTCTAAGTTACTCATTATATTTGTGCATATTTCATTCTCTTGTATATTTTCATATGCACCTATGTAAGTTCAAGTGGCCTTTGTGATTTTGGTGATTAATGACAAACATATTTAATGACAATTATTGTTGAATGACAAACATAGTTGATGACAAATATTGTAAATGGAAAATATGGTTTAATGCTTGATTTAGTGCTTATCAATGACAAACCTCTAATATGTGATTAATCTTCTTATGGGATTAACAAGTTTGATGCTAAGCTCTACTTTAGTCTCATTCTAATAGAGTAACAACTATGTTAAGTGGACAAGCTATCCATTCTAACAATGTACATCTTATGTTAATCATCTCATTGAGAATAATAGTTGATTGTTGCTCTTCCTTAGTCTCATATATGCAAATAGGATGGATTTCAAATTGAGGTATGCAACTCGGTATATCACTTATATTTATTGTTGCATTCCTCATATACAAGTGCATGTTGAGCTCCAAATTTTTGATTATATTTATGCACATTGCTCTATCCCATATTTATTTGTGTATAATTATCTTGTGAGCTCGACATATGGATTGATTGCTTGCACATATGGATATATGATCATATTGCTATTATTCAATTGATTCATTGATAGACTTCACCATGCTTGAATAGCTATGTGTATATATGCTCTTCATGTCTATTCTCACATGCACTTAAATTAGTGAAGTTTAAATTAAATTGAATCACAACTTCATTCATGCTTTAAATATGAATTGTACATGTGTAATTCTTGAATATACTTTTATGTACATCATTAAGTGAAGTTGTGTTCAAGAAATTAATTAATTACCATGAATTATTTAATTATCTTTTGGGCAACTTTCTCTCTAGTGCATATAGATCAAATGAATCTTTATCATGATGCACTTAGTAGAGACCTTTCATGTCAAGTGTTCCATTTATATTTGAGCCCTATTGTTGAACACTTGTTAAGCTTAAAACTTAGTTAATCTTAAATCTATTCATTCACATTAAGCTTTTAGGACTAATGCCTTTCATGAGGTGATGTGAAGAGGATTAGGTCCTATAGAGGTGAATGACGACAAATAGGTGTGATGGGATGTTGGCCAAGTTGAGATCAATAAGATGAGAGAAATGCCAAGAGTTGATGATAAGGTTGAGACCAATAGGACAGGACGATCGTCAGAGAGGATGATCGAGTCGAGGTCAATAGGACTGTGATGTAATCAAGCTTTGGGATTGAGTCAAGGTTAATGAAGCAAGGGCATCATCGCAAAAGAAAGTCATCAAGTGAAGGAGAAGGAATCAATGGATGATAGTCAAGTCAAAGTCAACTAGAACAGAGGATCACCTAAGGTTGACGATGTGGTCAAGACCAATGGGACAGGATGATCGTCAAGGAGGATGATCGAGTCGAGGTCTATGGGACAGAGAAATCATCAATATTTGGGTCGAGTCAAAGGTTGACAAGACGAAAATGTCATCAATCGTGTGATGAAGGTCATTATGCACAATGCATCAAGGGTGGTGTATGGAGTATTAAAGTGGACTTGAAGACGTTGATGTGGGATATCAAGCTTCAAGATGGTGCTCAAGACGAAGGTATGGCTAGTGTAAGGCTAAGGTTGTTTCCTAGTCTTTTACTGGTCTTTGTGATTGGTTGAAAGATCGGGTTGGTAGGATAGTCGCCGTACTATTAAGAGGGGTCCGGATCACTTTGATCGGATTAGTTTCTAGCTCTCAAGTGATGCACTTTAGGTCTCTTTAACCCTACATTGAGCCTAAGTGAGGTGTCAAGGGTATAGAAGGTGTGTAGTGAGAAAGAAGTATCGGTGGTGTTGGAAAGGGGGAGTTTTTAGGGTTAGTTTAACTTCCTTGTGTTTTATGCACCTATCCTTTGGGTGTGAGGTGGTGAGACCTTGCGGGTTAGATAGCCCTTGTTCTTAGCTTTCTGTATGGTCTAAGATCATCTAATTCTGGTACGCAAGCTAGGAGATATGGCTATTTTTCTGAGAGGTGGTATAGTTTCTATATTCCACCGGACTGAGTCCGGTGGTGATCAGACTGAGTCTGATGGAGCTGTTTCTCTTGTGTTTTCTGAACAGACTGAGTCCGGTGGACATCGGACTGAGTCTGACGGAGTCCAGAAGCGAGCGCAAGTGGTTTGTAGCCATCGGACTGAGTCCGGTACGCACCGGACTGAGTCTGCCTACCGGACTAAGTCCGGTGAACCCGTAACGGCTAGTTTTTGTACCAAATGGCTAGTTTTCGGGTTAGGGCCTATAAATAGAGGGTTTTTGGCCGAGTTTTAGAGCCTTTTGGACCTTGGATGAGTTCCTAGGTGTGATGGGGTTTCAAGGAGTGTGAGATTGGGAGATTCTAATCTTGAGAGAGATTGAGTGAGCCCTAGGGCATTTTGAACTTTGATTCGGTGGGATCAAAGGGTTCGAGCTTGTTACTCTTGGTGCTTGCGAGCACCTAGACGACGTGGGAGACGTTCTGCGCCGGTGATCTTCTCAAACGGAAGTTGTGAAAAGGCCCGGGGCGAAGCTTGTGCGTGGCGTTAGTGCTTGCCACCTCCGAAGGGGAGAAACTAGCAACCACGAGTGGAGAAGAGGTGGTAGGCTCGAGCGAGAGCCAGTCCTTGTGAGGAGTAAGGATTTGTCTCAACGTGGATGTTGAAGTTTGCCTCCGAACCATGGAAAAAAATCTTCATGTCACTTATGGTTATCTCTTATGTTAGTAGTTTCTAGTAATATTGTTATTGCTACTGTGTATGCTTGTTCTATGATTTATTGTTAGCAATTTAATTACTTGCATTTACATACATAGAATTAAATTGCTTGCTTGTCATCCTAGGATTACAAACCCAATTTAGTTTATCATTGCTCTAGGGTACTTATCTTGATTGTCTTATTACTGTAAATCACCCAATCTAGAATTGCCATCACTAGGCTAGCAACTTATGTTGAAACATTAGATTTGAGCTTCCGTATTTATTTATGGTTTAAACACAAGAATAAAACTTGGTAATTAGAAAGTAAAATTTGAAAACCCCAATTCACCTCCCCTCTTGGGCATCCGGTTCCTTACAACCTATTAAGTGGAGTTTATTATTTGTAATGTGTTTTTGAAGACTTAGTTATCGTGTTGCTTTCGGCTAGACCGCCATGGTCTGGGCCCGCCGGACCATTGCCCAGACCGTGTGGCAATAGCACTTGGGGCAGGCTATCGGAGCTACGCAGCTAGACCTCACTGGTCTGGGCGGCCAGACTGCCGCCTAGACCGGGGTCAGTGGAACGTCGTCAAGAAAAAGATACGCTATGTAAAGGTATGGCTAGTATAGGGGCTAAGGTTTTTCCTACTCTTTTACTGCTTTTTGTGTTAGTTGAAAGACCGGATTGGTAGGATAGACCGTTATACTATTAAAAGGGATCGAAGGATTTTTGATCTCCTCGGATTTTTCTCCACCAAGTTGCACACTCCAAAAAGATCTTTTTGGTCGGTCACCTATGTGAGTGTTGTGGTGGCAGTGTGCAGTCGGACCGTGCTTATGCCACTGGACCTCAGTGGTCCGGGTAGGCCGGACCTTGGTCTAGAAAGGGTTTCGTGGAGCCCCTATGCTGCCAGATCAGCCCCTTGCCATCGGACCTTAGTGGTCTGGGTGGGCAGGACCAAGGTCCAGAAAGGGGTAGGAGTATGTATGCTCCCGGATCGGACCGGTCTGGCCCTGCTGAAGCAGTCCGACCGATGGTCTAGCCATGAAGAGATTATGCTACCGGACCGGCGTGGTTCAGGTGATCCGGACCGGTCCGGCTAGCTACAATGGCTAGTTTTTCAGTGGGGCGCTATTTAAGTGGTTGGGTTAGTTCTTTTCGGGGTGGCTCGTCCATTTGCTTAGATTTGAGTCCAGTTGGGTGTGAGAGGGTGCTTTGAGCTGAGAGGAGTGCTCTTGTAGCCCTAACACTAGATATCCATTTTCGCCTTAAGAGTGTGCTTCAAGGATTAGATTGATTCGGAGTGACCGATTCATCTCAGTCTTATTACTCTTGGTGCTTGCTGGTACCTAGACGGTGTGGGAGGCTTCGTGTGCTGGTGATCTTTTTAAAGGAGGTTGTGAGAAGGCTTGGACGAACTTGTGCGTGACGTTGGTGCTTGCCAAATCTGAGATGGAGGAAATAACGACCACTAGTGGAATTGAGGTGGTTGGCTCAAAAGGGAGCCGAAACGAGTTGGTCAGACTTAGCCTCAATGTGGATTTCGGGGATCGGCAAGTCTCCGAGCACCACGTTAAAAAGTACTTATGGCATTTATGGTTTGCTTTATTGTGTCTATTTACTTTGAGTAATTTACTTCCTTTCAATTACATTCCTAAATAAAGTGCTTGATTGTTACCCTAAGATTGCAAACTTCTATTTAGACTTAGGTTGTTGGTTTAATAAATTAACTTAGTTGATTTAGAGCTCTTGTAAACCATTTTGTACTTAGCTTCCATACATGTTCTAGATTTTGAACAAAAATTTATAATTTGGAAATCAAGTTTAAAATTTGAAAAGCCCAATTCACCCCTCCTCTTTAACATCCGATTTTTTACACCTCCTATCTCTGGTGAGCTTCGGCCAGCTCTCCTCCTTGGTTGGCTAACCCCTCCTACCCTTCTTCCTCCTGCTCTGGCGGACCCCTCCCTCCTCTCTAGCCTGACCATCGAGCTCCAGTCATCGTCACCGCTGCTGGTCCTCCTCGTCCCTCTTCAGGCTGGCCCAAGGAAAGCAAAAACCTAGAGCGGGCGCCCAAACCTTGGTGGCGAAGACGACAGGATAGGCAATCATGCAGAAAAAGCATCGTCGGCTGCGGAGGACGAAGCAAAGGCAGGCGACACAGGTAGAGGTGCTCAAGCCAGGCCAAAGATAGAGGAACAACGACGGTGCTAGAGCTCAGTGGCCAGGCCAGAGAGAAAGGAGAGGCCAACTAAAGGGGGAGTTGCAAGAGGAGGGGCCAACCGGGTAGAAAAGGAGAACTGGAAGCTTGCTAGAGATGGAAGGAAGGGGAGTTAGGAGAAAGAAGAAAGGAGGGATAGCCTGATAGGTAGGGCCTACATAGCATATATTAGCCCACCTGTCAGAGCATATATTGCTAGTTAAACACATATTTTCAACCAACATATGTAGCAAAGGATCCATATTGGCATCTTCGAAATGATTTGCATTATATAATGACACAACATCAGTTTCTTATTTTGCAATGGCATTTCCGTGATATCGATATTTAATAATAGCATGGATGCAATAAACCCAAATAGAATTTTGTTGGCATCCTTGGCCCGACGGAAAGCAGTGTAATGCCATACATGTATTTACACAATTACAAAACCAGGAAGTACGGGCAATAAAAATTCCTGTACCAGGACGCCAAACATGAATGCTCATTTCATAAGGCAACAACTGCTGAACCGGCATGCCGAGGATTATAAGGAAGCAATTGCAAACTGAAATGCTGCAGATTCAGTCAGGACGGAAACTTCCAGCTACAAATTAGTATCAACTCAAATTGCTTTGTGCAGCCATCTTGGAAGTCTCAGTGAAGGCTTTATTCCAAGCTTAGTCAGGAATATTGTGTACATTATATGCAGGAGGAAGACAAAGAATCCACAGTTAAGCAGAAGCTGTCACCGAAAGGAAAAGTTACATTCGGAAACAGCTTGTTTAATAACCTTAATTTGTCAGTTTGAACATACCAGTGTCCCAAAGAGTGCATATATTGCATCCATGGAAGGAATTGTGTTCACACCAGCTGCCGCCAGAATATAAGTCAAGGAAGCATGTATATTAACCGTTATCTGAAATTGAGAAGCTGTTACTGAATAGATCAGTTCTCTCTCACTACCCTCTCAATCTTTAATATTGAATAGATAAGTACAGATTACCAATGCAAGAATATTCTCTCTTATCAAGAACGATGACACTAAAACATATCCACAAGCTCCGAGAGCACGGGTCTGCACAACAAATTGCCAGCTTATATTCAATTTGAGTCATGCAGTGAATAATAATACTAGCACAGATCAAGTCAACTGGAAATGATCATAAGATGCCCTAACAAATTCGAACTTCGATCCAATGCAACTACCAGGTAAGCAAAACTCACAGTTTGTTTATTTGTACTAATTAAATGATCCTAAATCAGAGAACTCTTTTATTATTTGGAGATGAGTAAAATATCCTCCTTTTCCTTAACAAACAGGTGAGATTCTGTGCCACATCTAGTTAAGAAAAGCACATTAGCCATGTCTTGCAACTTCATTTGCCAAAAAGGATAAAAAGAACATAAAAACTCTTTGTTGCTGATTCTGATTTGGTTCATGATTTTGTGACAAGAACTAGAACTACCATATCCTTCCTGTGCAGAAAAGAAAGTTATTCTGAAAGGATATCCAAGAGCTGTAAATTGCGAATAAGATTTGCCAGCACATTAAGACTTTTAGCTAGAGAGTTCAATTACATCTTCACATAGAAACTGCAAAATTATTTCCAAAATTTGAATAGATCAATGGTCTAACAAGGCATAACAAAATTAGAAATTTCAATTTAGAAAAAGAGAAATTACAATTGAGCAAAGTATGATGGAAACAATCCAATCGGTCTCCAACCTGATGATAGATGAGGGAAAAATGTTAACTCATAGCGAATGCAACATTGATTGGAAGCTACAGTTGCAAACATGCATCCATGATGCAAATCCATAAGTAGATATTTCTAGTGAAAGAAGCAAATGATGAAAGCAAAGGCTTCATCATTTATCCTTTGCAATCCTCACCTCCACATAGTACCCATGGCAAGACCAACTACTCCATGCATTAGCTGCAGGAAAACTAGTGTAAGGGATGTAGGAATTTGTTCAGTTAGGTAGCACAATACAGAAGGGGAATAAATTCCCAAATTCATCAAGAATGCAGGTTCATTCTAATGGGAAAATACATGCAAGCTATGAAAAATCAGTAAATTCACCTACAAAACCAAACTAAATAAAAGAAATACTTTCTGTGCATAATAGATAACTTCTACTGTTGCTACTTGCAATCTGTGAATCTAGGAGTTGTTTTACTAGGGACATACTTTCATTTCTTCTCATTTTAGATAGAACATTGTTTTCTTGGAACACAACGCAACATTTCAACGATGGTGTTGACAATAAAGCCCCAATGTTAGCAGCAGCACCAACAACTGTTAATTTTAAGGTAAATATGTCAATTGTTAATTCTAAAAATTTTTAACCACACAGATGCATTGCTCCAACTAACATATGAATCATAAAGCGGAATGGAGACAATTACCAGATAAGTTGATGCCTTTACAGGGCCAGACAATGTGAATAACAGTAGAACAGTAGCCACCTGGTAAGACAATCTGAAATTTCAGCCATACAAAATGTGGCAAAAAGAATATATCAAGTGAATCATTTGGTTTGGACTTACCATAGTTTTCCTGCCAGCTTCTTGTCCCCATCTTAAGGAGGAGATGACTATTGGCAATGGGAAAAAGCAACCAAAGTAATTCTACATCAGCAAAAAAAAAAAAATAGCAGCTTTATATCTTCCATAAATTAAAATAAGAAAGTGATACAACTGTTAAATATATTCCTATCAAATAATATTCAAACACAAATTGCGAGGGCGACAAGTGAAAAAAATTGAGAACTCAACAATATACATGTGACGTGAGTGGGAATACATACATGTTTTGGGCAACAATCAAACAAATTATGGCTATATCTATGTTATCTGAATTACATACCGCTTTGGTAAAAAATCCTTTTTTCAAGGACTAGAAAGTCCTATTTCCAAATTTGGGCTCATGGGACCATCCTCAACTAAAAAAGGATCCAAAAACTACTAAACGACTATTCAAGTAATAACAGGGTACTGACTGGTTTCTCAATGGATCGTCCCTTTTGCTTATGAGGGGTTTGTTTAGTTCAATAGTTCTACTCTAACATCGTAATATATGCTACTAGTAAATTGGTGTGAATCTGGTAATCGTGGCAGCTGAAGTGTGAAAATGTGAAAACCACGCAGATGAGAGGTCATTGGACCCATCAAGTGCTGGTTTTGTGTAACGTGGCATTATGCTAGTGTGGTGTTCCTTTGGCACATGGCATGTCACTTCGTAACTCTCCTTCCTCTCTACATATGGACCCAACCCTCTCTCTCTTTTCTTCTCCCTGCCGCTCGCTAGGCGCCAAACCGATTCCCACAGATGCCTACCTTCAGACATCCTATCCTCAGGCATCATCACATCCATCTAGGGGGGACCTGCCATCGTCTACACTGCAGTCTTCTTCAACATCCGGCGTTCTCCACAGCGTGGCACCGCCAACCACGCTACTCCACCACCCGCTAGCCATGCTCCTTCACCAAGCTTGGCAAACTTCCACTCAAATTCTTTCCACCTCCACCCACATTGTAATTATTCCTAACTTTCAAAGTCCTCCCTAGATAAATTTGCATCTCATGTATGGGATCTCGTTGCCATCGTGTTTTTTCTTCAAGTCCTGTCCCCACCAGAATTTCCCTCACCATCTCCCCTCAGGTTAGCAAAATCCAAATTAAAGCAAGCCTAAGCATCGATTGGACATTTACAAAGCTAAGCCATGTCTCAATTTGCCATCCACAAGCACACTGGCATCATGTTCTTCCTCAAGTTTGGCTGCCACTGTTGGCCCAGGGGCTCTCAAACTCACTCAAGCACAAACTAAATCTCTCAAAGAAACAATGAGCTAAAGCTACATCCAGTATTAATTGCATCTCATTGGCTTACTTCCACATTACAAATGGAGGTGCTGCCCTCCTTTTATAGGTACATAGGTCGGTTTGCTACAGTGCTACAGTAGCCTGCAGCAGTACCAGTCCATCTAATTGCCAACTAACTAGTCTAGACCTTTCTATTACATGTAGGATCATTCTTCCAAGTAGCAAATTTTGCTTTTACTTCTTGGTAACAACTATTAAGTCAAGATTAATATCTAACAGTCAAGATTAAATCCAACAATCTCTCCCTTAATCTTGACACTCTTTAACTCGAAGTAGTCGGACACACCAAATGGATCCCACAGTTTCTGGCAACACACAACAGCATTCTTCTTTGTAGACGACACCTTCGTCTGGTCGATCTCCTCTTGTTACACACAATGACATTGTTGATGCTCACACAGAGTATTCTTACCAGTGATTGCAACTCACACAGAGAAACAATCTCATGACTCACATAGGGTCCGATTCTCACACAGAAAACCGATATCACATAGAGAAACAAGAAAATTCACATAGACTTCCCTTGCATGAGTTCTTCATGTTTCGTCATAGAAGTGCAAGTTCATCATCATACACTTCACCAAGAAGTGTTTTCTCCTGTTCCTTTTCGTTCCTGACTTCTGAAGGACATTCTTTTGCAAAATGCCCGTAACCATGACAGTTGTAGCAACGAACACTTGACTTGTTGCGTTGTTTCCATGGCGGACGAGATGCACTTCCCTGTTCGCCCTTCGCCTTTGTCAACAACAATTGCTCATGGTCATGGCGTGGTGCGTACATGCGAAGTCGCTCCTCATGAGCCTTCAACGAACCAAACACCTGTGTGGCAGCTTCTTAGTCTTCAGGTCACTAAATTCCTCAATCGTTGTGGCGAGTTGCGCATACTTCTCAGGGACGGAACGCAACACCTTTTTAACAACATATGATTGCTCCAATTTGTCGCCTAGGCCTCTGATTTGATTCACCAAACTCGTCACCTTTCGCTCGTAGTCGTCGACGGTGTCACTCTCCCCCATGCGTAAGTTCTCGAACTCCCATCGCAAGGAGTTGAGTTTGACTTCTTGCACACGATCATCACCAAGAAATATCGTGCGCAAAGTGTCCCACGCATCCTTCGCTCTCTCCTTATCAGCAATCTGCATCAAGATATCCTCACCTACAGCACCGAAGATGATCGCCAAGGCAGTTTGACCCTTTTCCTCCTCCACCATTTCATCTTTCTTCGGCTCGATTGCGCTCCACACCTTTTGAGCGCGCATGTTCGCCTTCATCTTGACTACCCACACAGGATAGTTCGTCTGTGAGACGATGGGATAAGGCAAAGCCACTGTCCCCTTCTTCACTTGTGTTGTTGGTGAAGACGTCGCTCCCAAATTCTTGCTGACAATGCTTACACCAGATCCAAGAGTCCTCCATGCCGGGGAAGCCATCTCCTTGAATCGATCAAATACTCACAACAGATATTTTCTTGGACACAAACTAGCTAGCTCTGATACCAATTGTTGGCCCAGGAGCTCTCAAACTCACTCAAGCACAAACTAAATCTCTCAAAGAAACAAAGAGCTTAAAGCTACATTTAGTATTAATTGCATCTCATTGGCTTACTTCCACATTACAAATGGAGGTGCTTCCCTCCTTTTATAGGTACATAGGTTGGTTTGCTACAGTGTTACAGTAGCCTGCTACAGTACCAGTCCAGCTAATTGCCAACTAACTAGTCTAGACCTTTCTATTACATGTAGGATCATTCTTCCAAGTAGCAAATTTTGCTTTTACTTCTTGGTAACAACTATTAAGTCAAGATTAATATCTAACAGTCAAGATTAAATCCAACAGCCACCACCAGTTCTTCCCCATCTTCCCTCGATCGGGTGAGCCAAATCCGAAATTTATGCAAGCTTGAGCATCCTTGGACCTTCACATAGCTAAGCCCCATCTCAATTTCAACAACCATGCCTCGTACCTTGCCATTGTCATTGGAGCTCGTCGCAATGCTCGGGTTCAGTGCTGCTAGGCCACTACGAGTTGTCTCCGCCCATGATAGGACCACTGGTGAGCTCCCCGGACACCGTTGATGCCCAAGTGCTCATTAGTTTTGTGATGCCTTTCATTGTTGCTCCATCGCCATGGCTAGCCCCAGCACTCTATTACTCATTGCCGCTGGTAGGGTGCCCTGTCAGCTACACCATCTTTACCATTAGGTTTGTATGTCCAAGCCTCCAGGGTGTGTTCCATTTTGGCCATTTCCGGTTGCCGCCGTGTGTACCCTGTCAATGTTGAAGCCGTGCAACAGTAGTTCCCTTTCCAAGAAGGTGACACTCTGGGTCACAATTAGTTTAGGCAAAAGATTGTTTAGGAGATTAATTATCACTTAGTAGTTCGTTACTATTAAATGTCTATATTACAAGTGAGCTAGAGTAAAATGACTGATACCCTAATGCCACGCACAATTACCCGGTTTTTTTCAGGTACAAAAGGCGAGGATGATCCATAGTGGAGGGAACTAAATAAGGCTTTTTCCTAAACAAAACTAACCAAGGTAACACGCCATCTTAGAAAACCCTCATCACATCTTTTGAATGTCAGTCCAACCTAAGCATCTAGAACTGCCGGAGGGATTTTGGTGTTACCACAAATTAGCAAGTAAATCTGCGATTCCTTCTTTAAAAGTGGCATACATTTAACGTTCAAATAAAACAAACATAAAACGCGGCACAGCGGACAAGAAGCGGACCTCGATGGCGAGGGAGTTGCTAAGGAAGTACGCGAGGCCAGCGACCGCTGCGAACATGGCGCACTCCACGAGTTGCCGTGTCCTCGCGAGGGCCTCGCCCAAGTCCTCATCGTCGTCATCCACGTGCTCCCGTTGTTGGGCTCGACTGACGGCGGCGACCCAATGTGGAGGGTTTCGAGCCCGAAGCACGGGAACGGCGGATGCGAAAGAGTGTTTTGGGAGCGGAGTGGTGACCAACTGGCGGCGGAGGACGGGGCGGAGCGACGGTGGAGTGAAGCAGAGTCCGGGATGGAGGCGAAGCATAATCCGCCGTCCCTTCCTTACTGCCTGCCCAGTAGAACAGAAGGAAGTACCACCAAAATGCGAGCCAAGCGTCAGGCGATGGGGTGGTTCACAGCGACGGAGGTGCGAGAGAACGGCGGGGAGCCGACGACCCCTGACGGTGGCGAGCAAGGACGGAGGGGAGGATGCACGAGAAGAGGGGGAGAGGCGATGTGCCCAGTGCCCTTCCCGGCTAGGCGGCGGCGGCGGCGCAGGGGTGGAACCGTGGGAGCAGGACGGCAACCCGCTAGGCGATGGGCGATGCAGTTGCTGTGATAAGGATCGGACGGTGCCTGTTAGGATGATACGCGGCATTAAACCGTAGCCGTCCGTCCCGGCCCGGCCTGGCACAAAGGGAATAAAGAAAAGAAAATGCCACCACCACTGCTACTGCCGGCCGCGTGTGCCGCCGCTGCGGCTGCACCGCCGTCGGCCGCCTTCTCGCGGCTCCCGTCTTCCCGGATTCGTGCGCCCCACCTCCTCTTTGCCTTCGCTCACCTGAGGAAGTACGGTCGCCGGGACCGCGAGCCCGTAATCACCAGCTTCGACGAGGAGGAGGAAGATGTAGAGGTTGAGGAGAATGCCTTACTGGAGGAGGCGCCCAAACCGGTTGGTTTCGGCGCGGGGAAGACCTACTCCACTGAGATTGAGGAGCGGCTTCTCCGGGAGATGGGCCCGGGCGGGGCGCGGCGCGGGAGAGAGGCGGTCCTGGCCAAGCACCGCGCAGCCGCTAACTCCGCGAAACAAACCAGCGCAGGTTAGCTCTCTGATTGCTCCTTCTCTTCTTCTCTTTTATTTTCTCTTTCTTTCTTTTTATGAATCATCAGCCGACAAAATTAACTGGGAATCCCCAGTTGCTGCATATCCTACCATGCTTCAGAGGTTCTAATAATGAAGCATAATGAGTTAGCGAAATACATAATATACAGCAAACAATTTTATGTGAAGGTCCATTGCGAATAAATCGAGTAAACAAAGGTTATTTAGAAGCATACCACGGCAAAGCGGTCAATTTCAAGAATCACACCCATTTATAATGATTGATATTATAATTATGTTACTGTATCAGTATTACGAGGCAATATAAAGAAAGTGAAAAAATACTTCACACTTGTATGAAGATTTCCTTGTCCCTGAAAATCCTTGTACAAACATGGAAATTGACCCGTTCTGGGAGGGTCCCATCAACGAATGGTTTTCAATGATATCTTGCTAACATTTTTACAAACTAAACTTTGTCATTAGAAAAATATTGCATGTTTTGGTGGTATTATTGCGCTGAATAGCTATTTTACATGCACGAGTAAAATAGTGCTTCCGTGTGTAGTAAAAATAATTTGAACGCCATGACGTTAGGCACTAAGGTATGATATACATATATCCTTGAATGAAATTCAAGTTTGGGTACGGGATGTTATATACTCTGACATAATTAGGGTATGCAAGTTGTCAACTCATTTCAAACTTAGTTTCAACTTGATTTAAACTACTTTGAATTTAGTGTGACTACAGTAAATGTATGTAATAAAAGTAGTTAAATTAAATATTAATTTAATTTTTTTGGAGTTTAAAAAGGTCAAATGTCACGCATCTCAAAGCACATCAACAGATATTGACTTTGGTGCCCTGACATTGTGTTGTCCCATTGGGCTTGTGATCATTGATCAACTCTCCTTATTAATCTACCTCAGATGCCTGCTGCATTACATTTTGCAAATCATTTGAAATTGATGTCGGTTCATTTAGCCACTGAGGAAAGTATTATTGTACATAAACCTTGTTTTCTTGACAAATTCTTCGTGCTTTGTGACAGATCTCACTAATGATAGTATCCATGTTCGTCTTTGGAACCTCCCAAAAAAGAAGAACATACACAAGGACTTGAAGCTAGCTTTCAAAGGATTTCCTGGCTTGATAACTATAAATCCAGCAGTTTCTGCAAATAAGAAGACTCGTGATCCTGTTTGTAAGGGTTTTGCATATCTTGAACTTGAGTCTGTGGAGGCTGCGACCAGGTAATTTGTAATTGTCAAACTCTTTTAATGTGAACGTACAACCCTTTATTTGTTTAATCTTTCTTTGTAATATCCATCAAGATTACATGGCAAAGTTGGTTACTCCTTTTATTGTTTTGTACCTATAGAATTGCAAACAGTGTTGTTGGCTCATTGTTGAATCTCTTCATTATAGCATTTAGAAAACATCCAAACTTTTTATGGGCTTTTAATGTCATACTGAAAAAAGTTTTGATGTGGTTGCTTCACATAGCTCACAAAATCACTTTTAGCTGAATCTTCTGTTCATCCAATATTGCTTGAACTACATCCATCAGCGCTTCTCTTGGCCATCATTTCCATTAATCTTCTTACTTCTGCTCCTGTCTGAACCTTTATATTGATTTTTTGGCTTGATTCCAAGTGTTGGTTATCATGTTGTCTGGTTGTGCTATTGTCGTGGCGCATCCCCAGGGACTCACGAGCAGCATGCGTGAACAGCACCCAGGGCTCACTAATAGCAATTACCTAATTTGTGCCATGCGCCATGTGCTACAATACCTTGGGTACTGTCACGCTGCTACAGTACCCGTGAGTATTGTTCATGCCACCCAAACCTAGCTGCTGGCCGTGGCCCATGTGGTTATCAGCTTCGGCCCACGACATTGCCCCCCTTACAAAACAACCTTGTCCCCAAGGTTGAAGTCCAGGAATACATTTTGCCTTCGGACTATCCACTTAACCTTTTCTGGCAATATGACCCAATTCAGATCCTGTACCATATTCCTTCCACGTGCTCAATATGTTTTCCCCTTTATTCAGTTAGCATAGATTATATATGCTGTACTTTTAGATTGGTGGTATGGTGCTTTGATAAGTTTCCCAAAGAACAAAGCACTTGTATTTGTTGTACAATGTTTTCTCAACCTTTTAACACCTTCTCATTTTGAATTACTCAAAATAAAGTTACTTTTTGCCTGCAGGTTTACTGAAATATACTCTGGTAAAACCGTGTCTTTCGGCAAGGTTCAGAAGCCAATCAGGTGTTGTATTATTGATGGGGACAGTCCTGTTGATCCTTCAAATCAAGCATCCAGTAGTCAAGCAATCTGTCAACTAGGATTGAACCCCCAGAATTTGGTGGCCGCAAGTTGAATGGCACATTGATATATCAGCCAATAGTCATTCGTACTTCTAGAGACCAAGAATTTCCTGAAAAAGGTGTGCTATATAGATATTGGCAGTCCTATGCTTGCCTCAAAATAGCTTGAAAGAACCTTACCACCAAGAGGGGGCTGGTATTTTAATTTTTTGTTCAAGCTATGAACCAATCAAAATTAAAGGCAAGCTAACTAATTAAGGCAAGAAAGACAATCTAAAAAAACATAAAATAACTTAAATTGATGCAACACGGGTAAAGGAAGAAAATACAGACAAATGATGTTTTCCCAATGTGTCCATGCTCTCTACTAGTCCACGATTGGAACGCTCTTTCAAGAGTAGTGCTCTAGGAAAGCTACTAACTAATTAAAGCAAGAGAGACAAATTAAATTAGAAAATTGTGGAAATTAAATGCAAGATGGATAAAAGAAGACATTAGAGGCAAACATTGTTTTCCCGATGTGTGAGAGCTGACGCTCCCCTCGATAAACCTTGTTGAAGCACTCTTTTGAAAGAATTGTTCTGACTTGAGCTTGGTCGTGAACTCAGTTGTCTGACTCATGGTAGTCCTTCTCAACTATAAATAAGTAGACAACTTTTACAATTGCTCGGTGACTCTTTATGAATAGCATTTGTATTTATATATAAAGGTCAATAGGTTACTATTTATGCATGTACAAGAGGGCACCCAAGGAGAGCTTATATAAAGAAATATATTTATTGTTAAACAACTTCCTCAAACTCGTAGTGGATCCACAATATTGAGTTTGGGAGAGAAATTGTGTTATGGTTTAGTTTATGTCATCGTAAAGAAGTCTACTAATTGAAGATTGGAAGACACATATTGAAAAACCACAGCCTAATCCCAAACCTGCAACCGCATATAGGAAGCATCAACACCGATATGTTTGGTGAGCTCATGCCAGGTTGGATAAAAAAGAAGTCAGTGTAGAAACAAAAACACCAGAATCCTCAAGTAACTAGTGTTAATGTACATTATGTATAAGGTGTTTTCTGCATATTTCCTCACATGTACATCTATATATATATGGTCCTTTGGCCCATAGCTATATACACTGCCTTCGGGTGTGTTGCTTCTGTGCTTCTCCAGCCTTGTGAGAAAACTAAGCCGACTGCTCAGTCTGTTGAGTGTGTTTTTCTTAGCTATGATACTGAGCGTAATGGGTATCGTTGCTGGGACCTAGTAGGTCATCGGATTCGAGTGTACCGAGACGTCACCTTTGATGAGTCTCGTCTTCCCTTCACTCCCTTCACAGCGACCAGTCCTCTAGCTTGCACTCGTCCGTTGAGTCTCTTTCCTTCCTCACTCTACCTGAGAGGTCCATGTCTCCACCATCACCACCACCACCTTCGCCACCACCACCATGTCTACCTCCATGATCACCCCCACCGCCACCACTTCCAGTTTTCTCGTCTGCTAAACCACCCTCTCTTCCATCGTCTCAGCTGCCTACCTTCGTTTTTTCGCCTCCTCAGGTTCATTTCCACTACACTCGTCACTCACCTCCTTCCAGTTCTCCTCCTCATTTAGGTCATGCTCCGTCTCAGGCTCTCTCTACTTCAAAGCCTTCTTCTACCTCTGTCTTGGAGCATTCTCCTACTTCGGAGTCTCATTCCCTTGCTCCCTCTTTGACCTCTACGTAGCCTTCTCCTACGCCGAAGTCTTCTTCTCCTGCTCCTCCACCGCGGTATGCTCTTTGTGATCGAAGCACGATTTCTCGCCCTGATTGCTATGCTTTTGCCGCTTCTACTACTTTTCTTCTGAGACTGCTTCCTATCATGACGTTGTTGGAGCTTGTTGCTCTGGACCACACTGGTACATAAGACATTGTTCCACTTCCTCCTTCTGTCACTTCTATCACGTGCAAGTGGCTCTACAAGATTAAGGCTCTATTCTCTTCAGCTTATTTTCTTATCTTACATACTTATCTCCGAATCAAAAAGTCAAATGCTTTGACTTTTGTAATATTTTTTTATCTTGAAACCATGTCTCAGAGCTCTCAGAAACAAGTTAAATTAAGCTCACTGAACTTTCCAAGCTACATCGGAAAGCTCTCGAAATTTAGGTTATAAGAAAATAAGATAAGCTGGAGAGAATACCCCCTAAAACTCGCTCGGATGGTTTGCTTGAGCGCTATAAGGCGCATCTTGATGCACGTGGCTTCCAAGAGGAGTATGGGCATGACTACGAGGAGACCTTTGATCCTGTTGTTCATAAGACAACTATTCACACTCTTGTGATAGTTGCTTCAGTTCGTCAGTGGATCATATCCCAACTTGATGTGAAGAATGCTTTTCTTCATGGTGAGATGCATGACGAGGTCTATATGCATCCACCTTCTAGCTACTCTGTGCCTCATGGTCATGTGTGCCGTCTTCGTTGCTCTCTCTATGGGCTCAAGCAAGCCCCTCACGCTTGGTTTGAGCACTTCAACTCTCTTGTTACCGCTGCTGGTTTTATTGCTAGTCAACATGACCCTACTCTCTTTTTCCACAAATCTTGATGCGCCCAGCGGCCCGAACTTTCGATAGGTTCTACTTTGGCGGAACGAGGACGTTTATAAGACAAGGCTTCCAATCTAGCAAGATCGAATCCTTGCAATTGCTACACCCTCGCACCTATTGTTATCAACTGTGCTCGTGCTCGATTGACCTTGCCACGAAGGCTAATTCCTGCACGCAGTAGAAGAAACGAGCAAGAACAAGATGCAAAGCAAACAATCTGAATATCAGATCAAAAGTTATCTTTCACTAGGCCAAGTCTACTCCACACTACCCTAATGAAGAAGTGTTTCACACGCAGCAAAAAACAAACTAAACAATAACCTAAAGAAAGAAGAGAGTGGGTAGCGGCCATATATATACAAAGTATGGTGGCCAAGGAGGGGGTACGAACCATATTAGGTCGCACAGGACCCACCCCCACCAAACCCTAGGGATACACGGGCTTTGGGCCCAAAGAAAAGATGGTGCAACACCTAGCAGATTCAGTTCGCTGCCTTGTTTCGACGATTCCTGGCACTCTAGATAGAATTTGGCAGTGGGACCAAATGCGTTGGAAAGCTTATCTCCTAAGCTTTTCGTGGAGTGGTAGAATGTTGAAGACAAACTCCGTATGTGTCCTGGGCGTCCTTTTGAAGTCAGACTGCTCGTAGACGGCCGAACTAGGCCTTGGTGACGACGTGTTGGACCTCTCGTGTTGATGGCGTGAACGGCTTGGCCAAAGAATTCATGGTAGATGAAGAAGGATGGGCAGCTGGTGTTGTAGGAATTCTCAGTGAAGGTGTGGATCATTCTTGTCGTCCCTGTACTTCCCTTTCTACTTTACAAACAAGATGAAACAAACGAGTAATATTATGATATTCCTTGTACTCTAAGATATCCCGGATTTCTCGATTTAAACCTCTAAAGAATCTTGCCATTTTTGCATCCTTATCCTCTTCTACTTTACAACGTAATAAACCAATTTGTAACTCCTGATAGTATTCTTCTACAGATTTATCACCTTGGTTAAAACGCTGTAATTTATTTAACAGACCTCTAGCATAGTATGAGGGTACAAATCTAGCTCGCATGAGTTCTTTCAAAGCATTCCAATTATTAGGGACATTAGCACCTCATTTAATCTCATACCACCAATATGATGTAAAGTTAGTAAATTCACAAGTGGCAAGCCTAACTCTATGTTCTTCAGACACTTCAAAGCAAGAGAATTTTTGATCCGCACTTAATTCCCATTCTATGTATTCATCAGGATTATAACGACCAACAAAGGATGGCATGGTAAATTTAACTTTAGAGAAAACATCATTAGCATTATTATGAGGTTGATAGACATTACCATTGTTACCTCCCATACCATTCCAATTGTAGCGAAGGCGCTCACGTAATTGTGCATCATGGGCAGCAGCTCGATGGTTCAGGTTATCAACACTCTTATCATCATCTAGGTTGTCGGCAACTTCATGAGCAGCCTGTGGAAGTGGCCCCGCTCAAGTTGATCCACTCGTCCAATGAGGGCAGCAATGCTCCGCTCGATCCGCTCCATTAGAGTCTTGCTGTCGATAGATATCTTAGCAAGTGTCTCATCAATGCGTCATAACGTATTCTGGTTGTCATCCACATACTTTATGAGCTCACTTTTCTGAACACAGTCGCCTTTTTCTAAACATGTGTGCTCCAATCCTGCCATGGTTAATAGAAGATAATACGGAACACAATATATGAATACTTTCAATCAACTACTAGGTGGTGGACAGATCACTCTCGCTCAAACTTCTTACCAAGCTTTTGCAAGTTGCTTACCACTGCGACAGGCGGTACAATCTGAGGGGCTGGTTCGTGACAACTTGTGACAATGAGGGGCTCACGATTACAAAGTCAACCTATACTGATTTGGAAGATGATGGAGCTCGGAAAGCTTATATGTGAATAGCAAAGGAATAGCAATAATTAAATTAGAAATTGCAAGTCTGAAAAATAGTCCCAAGCTAATCTATGTCACTGCCTAGACTTGTCCTAGGCTAGGTTCAAGCAAGCATGAAGGATGAATAACATCTTAGAACTCAAGGATGCAATGCAACTTTTGATCTCTCCTTTCCTTTTTTTTTTAATCGCCCAGCTCTTCACAAATTCAGTTTTATTTTTCTCGTATTTTTTCTCACTCCGATAGTACTAAAATAGGGATCCAGAGTACTAACCCCTCAAATTTAACGCTAGGAGAAACTAGCTATAAATTTCAATGTGTGCTCCAAAACCTTGTGAAGGCGAAAACAGTATCTTCCGAGGCGATTTTAGGCCCAAAAAATTTGCTGAGTGTAAGCATCTTGGCCCCTATTTTCGGTAAGTAGTGTTTTGGTATTGATGACAAGGTACGAGGCATCATAATTCACAAAGGGTGTTCATGACTCTCTTGGAACCATAACGTGATGGTGATGGCATCAAGAAAAGACAAGTCCGTAGAGGCGAAGGTGTGACCCAGGAGTCTAGAAGGGCCTCTAGACCGTACTATTAAGAGGGGTCCAAGGTGTAGGTGATCATTGTCGGATCTTGAGCTCTCATGATGCACATTAGCATCTCTTACCTTCTTTCTGAGCCTTTGAATATGGTTAGGAAGAGTGTGCACGGTGACGAGCGAGTTTGAGCCCTTGTAATCACTGTTTACACCCTTCTGTCTCTTATAGCCACCAGATTGAGTCCGGTAGGCACTGGACTAAGTCCGGTGGAACATAGAACCGTGCACATGAGAGGGTCGGGGGAGCAGACCGTGTCCGTTGACCACCGGACCCTAGGGTTATACGGCCACCGGATTGAGTCCGATAGAGCTATAACGGCTAGTTCCTGCGGGATTTCGAATTCCAACCTCTAGTTTCCGGGTCCTAAGCTATTTAAGAGGGTGGGTGAGCTTCATTACTAAGGTTTTCAGCATTCATTGAGTTAGCTAAGCCCATTCAATAGCCTTGAAAGAAGAGAGCACCTAGTTTTCTTGAAAGTTTATCTACTCCGGTGTTTCTCTAGCCCGGTTGATTGTGCATCTTAAGAAGCTCTTGATTCGGCGTGATCAAGACACTTGGGGCTTCTTACTCTTGGAGCAAGAGCTCCTAGCCGGTCTATTAGAGGAGAGGTGGCCGAGTGATCTTTCAATGAGCTTGTGGAAGACCTCGATGTTTGTACAAGGTTTTTCGGAGTTCACTTTGCTGGAGGGACGAAAGGCTCCCCGAGTCAATAGCCCAACTTTTGGTAGAGTGTGGGGGGATTTATACTCTTGGAAAGAGTGCTCTAACGAGAAGTAGAGGGAGACCTCGAACCTCAGGAAAAAATATCTTTGGGTCTCCTTTTATTTTTCGTATTTACTATTCCACATTTAATTATCTTGTTTTATTGCTTGTGGTTTTTTGCTCTAGCTCTTCCTAGCTTGTTAATAAATATTATGAGCCTAATTCAACCATATTCGTAAGAAAATTTTAAAATTGCCTATTCACCCCCCCTCTAGGCCATCGATCCTATTTCACCGAGACTGACAAAGTCGGTGGGTTCTGAATGTAACTTTTTCTGTAGATGTCCGTGGATACCTAATTTGCGCAATTCGGAGTTCGTATGCAAAAGTTATGACCATTTTACCGTAGGTGCTCCGTATCAGATGCGGACTTGAGATCTTTTTTGTGGTTATAGCACAAGAAGAGTAGGGTTGCAGCTTAAGAAAATAATGGTAGCGATGCAGGGCAATTGACACAAGGCGGCTCACGACCTATCTTTGGTTAGCGGTGCAAGGTCAATAACATAAAGCAGCTCGCAAGGGCAAACCGAGTAGGACTCGATTTGGATAGGGATCAAAAGTGATAGGACAGAACGACTCATGACTGAAACCAATTTACGACTCGTCTAAAACAGAAACATGACGACACAATGAGGAACTAAATTTTAGAAAAGCAAACTGAAAAGAAAAATTGCAAGGCACAAAGTGGTTGTAGGACCGAGGAACACAATTTTTTTGGCTTTTTCTGGACTCTACGTACGAAAACGAAAACTAATCTAAAAGAAAGAATAATGATACCTATTAGACAATCATAGCTCTGATACCACTTGATGCGCCCAGCGGCCTGATCTTCCGATAGGTTCTACTTCGGCGGAACGAGGACGTTCACGAGACAAGGTTTTCAATCCAGCGAGATCGAATCCTTGCAATCGCTACACCCTCGCACCTGTTGTTCTCAACCGTGCTCGCGCTCGATTGACCTCACTACAAAGGCTAACTCCTGTATGCAGTAGAAGAAACAAGCAAGAACGAGATGCAAAGCAAACAATCTAAATATCTGATCCAAAGATGAGGTTATCTTTCACCAGGCCAAGTCTACTCAACACTACCACAATGAACAAGTGTCTCGTAAGCAACAGAAAACAAACATAACAATAACCTAAAGAACGAAGAGAGGGAGTGGCGGCCAAATATATACAAAGTATGGTGGCCAAAGAGAGGGTACGAACCAGATTAGGTCACACAGGACCCACCCCTACCAAACCCTAGGGATACACGTGTTTTGGGCCCAAAGAAAAGATGGCGCAACACCTAGCTGATTCTGTTCGCTGCCTTGTTTCAACGATTCCTGGCACTCTAGATAGAATTTGGCAGTGGAACCAGATGCGTTGGAAAGCTTATCTCCTAAGCTTTTTGTGAAGTAGTAGAACGTCGAAAACGGACTCTGTATGTGGCCTGAGCATCCGTTTGAAGTCAAACTGCTTGCAGACGGCCGAACTGGGCCTTGATGACGATGTGCTGGACCTCTCGTGTTGATGGCGTGAATGGCTTAGCCAAAGGATTCAAACCCATTTGATGTTCTTCTCGTCCCTCCGGCAAAGTAGGAGAAGTAATCGATGTAGGAAAAGTAGTGGATATAGTCGAAGTAGTAGAAGCCATGTCTATATTCTTGAATGTGATGTCCTCATCACATCTCCCCGTGGTCGGACACTCCTTCTCTATGTCGATGACATGCTCATCACCAATGATGATCCTCGATACATTGTCTTTATTAAGGCACGTCTTGGTAAGCAGTTTCAAATGTCAGACTTGATCCTCTTCCGTACTTTCTTGGGATAGAGATCACTTCCACGCTTGAGGGCTACTACCTCTTCCAGTAGAAGTACATCCAGGATCTTCTTGCTCGAGCATGTCTTACCAATCGGCGCATTATTGACACTCCTATGGAGCTTCACCTTGAGCTTTGTTCCACTGATAGTGCTCCTCTTGAGGATCCTACTCGCTACCGCCGCTTAGTTGGGAGTCTTGTGTATCTTGGCATTACTCGTCCCGACATATCTTATGTCGTTCACATTTTGAGTCAGTTCATGCAGACTCCCACTTAGATACATTTCAGTCACCTCCTTCGTGTTTTGACTTTTGAGGTACCTTCGTGGTACTATTGATCGTCGTTTGTTCTTCTCCAGCTCCAGCTTCTTACAGCTTTAAGCCTACTCTGATGCTTCCTGGGCTAGCAATCCCTTTGATCACAAGTCCCTCTCTGCCTATTGTGTCTTTCTTGGCTCTTCTTTAATTGCCTGGAAAACCAAGAAGCAACAGGTTGTTTCTCGCTCCAGTATTGAAGGTGAGTTGCGAGCGTTGGCATATGTCATGGTTGAGGTGACATGACTACAGTGGCTACTATTTTGGTTTTGCTATCTCTACACCTACGACGGTGCAGTCTGATAGCTCTAGCGCCATCAACATTGCTCAAGATCCGGTGAAGCACAAACTCACCAAGCACATTGGAGTTGATGTGTCTTATGTCCGATCTTAGGTTTAGCAGTAGGTGGTTACTCTTTAGTATGTGCCCTTGGAGCTTCAGATTGTGGATTTCTTCACCAAGGCACAGACTAGGGCGCAACATAGTTTTCATTTCTTGAAACTCAATGTTGTGTATCACCTTGAGGGGGGTGTTAAATGTGCATTATGTATAGGGTGTTTTTCGCATATTTTCTTACCTATACATGTATATATATTTGGCCCTTCGGCTCATAGCTATATACCTTGCCTTCACAACAACTAGCATAGACAAGTTTCCTCTATTGTCAAAAGAGCGATAGCTCCCAACAACCTCAACACTCGAATGAGAAACTGCATTCTAGTGAGATGTGTGTAGAAGGGATTGCAAACACCAAGGCCAAAACGGTCTTTTCTTAACCCTGTAACAGGTTGACAGCCAGAAAACAGTCAATAATGGCAGGGCAAATTGCGGTGACAAGGGAGAGATGACTAAGCGAAGGAACGTAGAGGTCATTCTGACTACAATGGCATATAATGTTTTGACCCGTTGTTGTATGGACAATGGCCCAAAAATATGTGTTGAATAGAAATTCATAATCCCGTTGTATGTGTTGTGATATGCTCCCTCCGGTCACAAATACATGTCGTTTTAGATAGACACGGTCTTCAAAATATACATCGGACCACTAATTGCCAATAAAATTCATTTATTGTAGGGCCTGTCCTTTTTCCCACCTCCTGATCTGCACTAGACCCTGGATCAGTAGACTAGTGCCACAGTTACATAACTAGATCATCTCATACATCAAGCGTTCATTTATTACATAACGACGATCACCATATCGCAATAGTAGCAAACGGCATTTAAGCCTTAGTTATAAACCAAGTCTTGATCAGAGTCAAAGCTGAAGTCTTTAAAGATACAACCATTAGAGTTTTTCTGCGAAACATTAAAATCACACCAGCAGCTATGTAACAACACAAGGCTAGCGGAACGACCAAAACCCAAACTTTCTTCTACTCCTAGTCCTGGAAATGATGATCTCCTTCCTCATGACATTCGTATACGTCTTCTTCTCCTTGGTCTTCCGTGTTTAAAAGTATATATGTATGCTAGGTTAGTGTCATCCAAACACTGGCGAGTTAACACCCAACCTAATGCATTTAGTGATAGAGGCTTCAAAGGAAAAACTGGGTTTGTTTATTTTTGCAGAAAAGCCAGTTTTAAAAATCAAAGCCTATGACCTAGCAGTTTAACCAAATTTTCTATATCAAATTGAATCATCATTAGAGTTCCATCTTAGTTCATAATCCCAATCCCATGGCCAGTTATACGCACTCTGCCAAACGTTCTCCTCCACTCCTGCCATCATCTTCCGGGTGTGGCGTACCCGTTGTGGATCACATCTTCGATGAATTTCCCATTCTTGTCCTAGCTGGGTTGCCGGCCCACGCTAGACTCATGGCTCCCTACGAGTATGGACCTAGATCATCCCTCGGATGACGACATAAGACTATCTTCACCTCAAGCATGGCAGCAGACAGGGTACGCCCGTAGGTCGTACTACCTTGAATCCCCAATACTTGCACTGACGCGCGATAGCCGGTATGTTGTGGTGTTAGGAACCATCCTTGATGGTCAGTGAAGTCACACTGTGCATCCCTGATGCATCTGTCTGGGGGAATCCTTGTTTCAGCCTAACTTGTCCACAAAGGGCCTTACCCTTATGCACTTCCTTCTTCGGCTAATTGCACCCTTTGCGTAAATCACACACAATGTGGCGGAACCTCTTTGGGCAGCGCACGGCATTACGCAGATCTCGCCACACTCCACTTCCAGCACTACGTATGTGGGAGATTAGCTCCTTAATTCACGTAGCCCAGCTACTTCATCTCTTACCTAATGCCAGACCCAGTCTGCATTGTAACACATCACAAACATATACACACTAGTATGTCGGGTCCCAATTCCATATATCAAGATTTCAAGTATAAGTTTATCATGTCTCGATGAATGTTGGTTCACCGTTCTAAGGCGACTAAGCCTAAAAGTAATAATTAAGACCTGAGTATAGCTAAGCAAGTTTTAACCAGACTTAGAAGTTTAACAAGTTTTAAACCATAGACTTAAGAGTCTAGTAATTGTTCTGTTCCTAAACTAGGTTAGTCAAGGATTGATCGTCAAGACGATCAAAGTGTGATTCAACTAGCAATGATCATCAACACAACCATCATGGGTATCGACAATTCAATAAAGCAGGCATGATATATTATGATTAATAAGATAGGTATTCATAATTAAAAAGCATGCAATTTGATACTTAAAAGAAAATAATTTAACAAAAACTAGGATCAATATGATCTAACTGGATATTAACTCGCCTAGGTCTTGAGAGTAGAGGGGGTTTTTTTACTAATCTTCGAAATGATCCACATGCTCCTCAACGTTTAATAACGGAACGTAACCGACAATAAATAACCAAGATGCAGCAAGAAAGAATGATGCATGCTAATTCTAGCGGTTGGGAAATATCTCGAGGAAGTTCAATGAGTCTATTGATATCCATATTCCTTCAAATAAACGGCGGTGGCATGAACGTTTATGAATATGATAGGTGATGATTGATGATGCATAATACTACCCAATAGATTGCCCATATAGGAGGAAATAAGATTTTGTACTTTTAAAAGTATTCAACAAGTGCGAGAGTGATTCTAGTAAATAGTTTTGTTTGAAGTATTTCTTTTATCAATTTAACTTGTCATTTTATCCTACCATAATAAGAGGTTAAGTGTGTGTGTGGAAAATATACTCATATATATATATATACATATATATATATATATATATAGAGAGAGAGAGAGAGAGAGAATAGCTATTGTGCTATTCATAGCACTGGTCTCTCCTGCTATCGATTAAGTAATATGCTATTTTAATCATCAAAAAACCATTTCTGCCTATTTTCTATAAGGATTAATATTTTAAAATAGCCTATTCAAATTAATCAGAGACTAATACTTGGTTACTGTTCATATTAATATTTTTATAAAGTTTAAAATGAGCTCTAGTATTTAACATGAATTTTCTAGAACTATAGGAGAAGTCTAGCTATTTTTAATAAATCATTTCTATTAACTGCATTTACTTTATTCACAAAATCCGGAAAAACACGGATGAACAGTAATGAGCCGGCCCACGGGAGCCCACATGGCCCGCAATGTGGCCAGCCCACATCCGATGGTTGACAGGCGGGCCTCACTTGTCAGCGACACGCGACGCTCAAGCAACGATTAACGTGCGCCTTTGCGCGGGGAAAGCATATTTCCCAAACTACACGGTCACTTACCCTGATAGTGGGCCATGGGATCCACATGTCAGTGACACATTATCTTAACCCGTGCGCGATTTAAACTTAAACAGTATCAAGCACGCATCTTGGCGTAGATTCAACGGTCGGGACTTCGTCTTCCACCCCCGGCCGGGGCGGCGGGATGATGTCATGAAACCGGCGATCTTTTGATGACGCACCTGCGGCGCTACAGTGCACTAGAGAGGTAATTTTTGGGCTCTACGGGTTTCATGCGAGTAGCCCAAGAATGTGTCGTCGAGCTATTCACCGGCAATGGCTTGGAATGGCGGTGAGCCGAGCCGTGGCGGAGAACTACTGTGGGAACAACTAGTTACGGCTCTACGAAGCCCTATAAGCTAAACTAGGACATGCATGAGCTTAAGGGGGACATGAGGATGCTCATCGAGCTCAAGGCCGGACCGGAGAAAGCGTGGGACGAGCTAGCAATGGAGAGGCCGAAATAAAGTGGAAACAGGGCTCTCGACGCCAGGGAACTCCGGTGGCTCTTGGGTTCAATTGACCTGGGCGAAAGATGTGTAATGGTGAGTGATACTCTATGCGCAAGGGATTTCAAAGGGACTCACCGTGGTTGACGAATCAGAGAGAGAGAAGGGGGCTGAGAAGTAGGCCCTAAGTGAACAGTGCCATCAAAAACTATGGGCAAGCCATGGTCAGGGTAGTGGGACCCATTGGCTAAATTTACGAGATTTTGAGTTTTAAATTTATAACTAATGTGAAGCTCCTAGCCAAATTCGTTTTGAGTTCAAATTCAATTTTGAATTTGAATTGAATTTTTCATTTTTATGGTGAACTTAGTTTGTATGGCTTAATTTCATTAGGTCTCATGAGGCTAGGTTCAATTTTTTGCCATATTAAAAGTCAAACTCTCTAAGTGAATGGATTTTCATATTTGTGTGTACATATTATATATATATTAAATGCAAAATCTTAGGATTCCATTTCTGAGTTTAGTTCAAGTATATGTATCATAGGTTTATTGGATTTGGTCAATAAGTTTTGATTATGGCCCTAATCACATTTTTTTGATGTTTTTAATTTATGCCCCAATTAACCTTAGGATCATATTAAGCATAAGTAAAAAACCTATTTATACAAAAATAGCTTTAGGGAAAATATTGCTTCAAATACCAAGCATTATAAAATGTTTTTTAAAATACACCATTCTAGGCTATTACATTTATAAAACCCATTAAAATTGTAATATTATAAAAGTACTCTTCAAAACAAATCTACACATATGATTTTCATAAACTCAATCTAAATAATTCAAAAGATATTTATAGCTAAAGATTCAGAACTTAGACTTGCACGTACAAATGTGTGATAGTCGTTGATTTTGGGAGCTATGTAAGACATATCGATTTGTCTTTGTTTCAATCGAATATATGTATGTGTGTGATTGTTGCTGATGAGGGTTACCATGTGACAAGCACCTCGACGTGGGCTGTATGATAGCTTTCAACTTGACTGCAGTATGTGCTCATTGCTTGATTGAACTGAATGAAAGTTCCAGACGGAACCCAAGTACTACGATTTTTAATTGGCTTGATTGTTGAAGTGATACGGTTGTTATAAATTAGAATATTTAATTCAATTTGGTTTTCAAAGTTCAAAGCGGCTTCGAAATTTTTGAGAAATAGTTTTAAAAAATCAACATTTTGGCTTTGAGAAAAGGTTACACCTTATAAGCACAAAACAAGGGTTGTCAACCTTCACTAAATTTACCATTAATTTTTTCCCTTAACTCATTTTATAAACTGCTCGCACAAAAATCAGGAGTCCAGCACGTGCACTTGTTTGAACATTTTTTTTAACTAGAAAAACCTATTTCAATACGTATACCCGTCTGGAATAAACCTTTCTAGGGGTTCGCAACTTTTGGTGCAACCACTACGGTTGGAAGAGGGATACCACATAATGAAAGTAGTCTAAATTCAAATTTAAATATATAAAAAAATAAATAGTATTAATGTGTTTAAAGTGTTTGATATAATTTTTTTAAAAATAAAAAAAATCATGTGTCGACCCGAATTCAACTTTGCTCCCTCTTCTCTGAACCCGAATTCATGGAAAGTGGAAACACATGCAGGCAGCCCCGGCCAAACACGGCGTGTCGACGTGCCCGAACCGAGTTATTGAAAAAAAAAACATCGATACACGACAGTTTAGCACAAAACCGATCAAAATATTGTCTTGACGTGCCTGCTCGGTTTCGTTTATCACAAATGAGACGGTTTTTTTATTGAAACGGCTTGGTTTCTTACAAATTTCGGTTGGCTTTTGGCAAAAGCCTAGCGAGGAAATGTTTTAGAAACCAACTAAATTTGTTGCTCAATATAAATTTTGCTTCCATTTTACCTAATTTCACGAAAAACCACTACAAAATTTCATGAAAAACCACTACAGGTGGTTTAACGAGTTTCAGTTGCAAAACAAAATGTGAAACCCTAACTCCAACTAGCAAACACCATCCAATTTGAGATGCTGCGAGGCAATTCTCCTGAGGAAAGAATGGGGAAGGCGCATGCCAAGAGGGGGCTGCGAGCCGTGTACAGAGAGGAGCTACACTGACAAAGGAGCGGCTGCGAGGACCGGGGGAGGAAGGTACATGTAGAGGGGTACGCTGACGGAGGAGCCACAGCGAGAGGACGGACGACGGACGACACTGCTTGCGCTGAGGGAGCGGCAGTGAGACAAACTGCGGAGAGAGAGATCCATAGAAAATTTAGCTGCCTAATGGGCCTTTGGTGTTGGGGGTGTGCAAAAGCGTCCTGCCCTGCTGCGCGTCGCTAGTTCTCCGTCGCAAGGCCACCGCTGATTTGATTGCATGCGTGCACGAGACGCTAGATTGCATAGCGAACGCAGCCTTTTAAGTACCATTTTGCAGAAATATTAGGAAAAGTTAGAGGCAAACAATATAGTATCGATGACATTGGCAGGATCGATCGTGCAAACCCATCTATTTTTCAAGCGATTAGAAGGCACAAATTAAACTTAATTTGATCTGATAAGACAGAGTGCAAGCATGAGCCACAATGTAAATTAACATTGATGTCACAGAAAACAATCCAGAAATTCCTCTGTAATGCTAATTATAACAACAGTTGGAAACAGATAACCAGTTTAACGCTTATGTTCCCTCATTTGTAGAAGTCGAAGTCGGTCTCTGGCTTCTTCACATTCGTTCGGTAGCCCTTCTCAAAGTCTTTGGGAAGGATAACATACCGGTTTTTACGGACAGCATGCATTCCAGCTTCTTGGCAGATAGCAGCGATCTGAAAAGCAAATGGCAATGAATATAAAAAAAAGGATTATCTATTTTACACCGTCAAGATGTGTAACTTGTCATGAAAAGATCATATATCAACTACTGCATAAGGAGGCAGGTAATATTTCTTTATGCTTAAGGCATTGTACGTTTCAGCGGTGTGGTGGTGGCTTTACAGCCATTGGAGACGAGCTCGCTAGCCTTCCTCTGTGGCGGTGGCTTGTAGCCGCTGGAGATGAGCGCACTAGCCGTTGGAGACAACGGCTAGTCCAGCAAAGAACGCAACACAGACACAACGCAGAAATGAACAATGCCTAAGGTATTTATTAACATGTGGCCACGACTAGGATTTTTTATGCCAAACTATATGTATAAAAAAAGCAGAAAATATCAGTTACAGACCTAAAAACTTTAGATAAGAACAACCAACGATCTATTGCAATGGTCTTCCAGTAGTATACAAGCAAATTTAAAATTGTGATAAGACTGGGGTCAATGAAAAGACACTTACATCAGCAGCACTAATTTTATCTGGTCTGGACACATAATCTTCCAGATCAACCTCGTCACTCAAGTTCATCTTAGCAGTACAAACCTGAAGAAGGCAGTTAAATTACAAAATGAGAACAAGAATACTATCTCAGAAGGGGTGTAGAAACTAATAACTTCATTAGTAACACACAAGTCACAGGAGGATTGGAAACAGAAAGTCAATGAAAAAAAAGCTATTCATTAGCTAAACATTAGGATATAATATAAATTTCTTTGCAAATAATAGGCATTTTGTAGTATGTGCAGCATATCAAGACAGCCTAAAGATGAGCATCAGCGCCAACTGATGCATAATTAGTAAGTTGCTGGTGTGATCTCATGGGCCGATGCTATATGTCAATGTATCCCCAATAAATGCAAAAACACAGAATTCTGTGCAACCAAAAGATGGTGTGTCTGGTTAAGATCAAATTAAAAAGTATAGAAACTGCTTACAATTCCACATATAATGACCACGTGAACAACAATCAAAAGCCAGGAAGATCAGTATAATCCACTACATTTAAATTATTAAACAATATGTAATAGTACATAAGCTTTACCAAACAAGATATGTCAGCCAGTAATATTTTCTAAGGGCATCCACACAAGTTTTTACAAAAACAAAAACTTACTTGGAAAACAAGCCTCTTCTGCCTCCGGTCAGGCAGAGGGAACTCAATTTTCCTGTCCAGTCTACCTGGACGCAACAGAGCAGGGTCTAGAGTATCTGCTCGGTTGGTTGCCATTATAACTTTCACATTTACTGTCTGATCAAATCCATCCATCTGCATTACATACAACAACCCAAATCAGACCCCTCAAGCATTCAGGAAGTTGCGTGTAATATTGTTAACGATTTCAAAAACATAGCCTTTATAAGAAACAGATGTTTTCAGAATTCACGATTTTCATTTTTCTCACTGTAAATGTTTACCTAAATTAATTCGTAGAACATAGAAGCTGGCAAAGTTACCCAAAAAACAATGAGCTTTACAATTTTTTCTTCAATTTCTTCATCTAAATGCAGGAACCCTTTTTACGGGTTCCATGATTTTCTAAAATTGAGTAGCAAACTACTCAAATTTGAAAAAGAAAAATTAGCAATAACCTTGTATCGAAAAATCATACCTGATTGAGCAGCTCCATAAGAATACGCTGAACTTCTCGGTCTGCACCAGTCTGGGCATCAAAACGGGCAGTAGCTATAGCATCAACCTCATCAATGAATATGATGGCCGGGGCATTCTCTTTAGCCAAACGGAATACATCACGAACCATCCTCGGTCCCTAATGATTGTATAAACGAACACATGCATCAAGAATAGAACCCACAAGTCTTGAACAAACCAAAGTGCAGGCTCTCATATGGCAAATTATTGTGGAAAAATAATGTACAAACAACCAATTCATATCCAAAACTTATGCATAACATTAGTGAAAGCATAAAGCTTAGGAAAGATTAAGGGGTTCTCTCAGCTTATCTTATCTTCTCATCTTCTTATTTGCTTATAAGCTGAACTTCAAAAACTTCTCAAGATAGCTTGGAAAGTCCAATGCGTTTCGTTTGACTTGTTTCTGAAAGCTTTGAAACGCACCTTCAAGAGAAAAAAAGGACAGACTGCAAAACCCAAACCGTTTGACTTTTCGATTCGGAGATAAGTAGATAAGGTAAGATAAGCTGAAAAGAACAACCCGGCTGTTCTCTTTAGCTTATCTTCTTATCTCCAAATCGAAAAGTCAAACACTTTGGCTTTTGCAGTGTTTTTTTCCTATCTCGATACCACGTCTCAGAGCTCTAAGATATGAGTCAAATGATACGCACTAGACCTTTCCAAGCTACCTTAGAAAGCTCTCGAAATTCAGCTTATAAGTAAATAAGAAGATAAGGAAATAAGATAATCTAAAGAGAACACCCCCTAACAGTAGCTGGCTTTGTCATGCATGGTACCAAAAGACAATTTCCATGCAAAATATATAGTTGTACACATAATACGAAAAAAATTCAGTTGTGCATAGTGAGAAGTTCAGACACAAGTACTGTACATAATTTCCTGGAGTTACCACCCTAGAATGCTTCGGCTCAAAAAATATGACAATTCAACAATTTGGGCAACTTGAGCATACAATAGGCTGCTTAGTATTTTCAACTTTCGCATAAGAGATACAGAACAAAGAAATTTGTCTATTCCAACATTTTTTATTGGAGGAACTTTTTAACAGACCCAAAACACTCAAATTGCTGTTACCCAGGAAGCAACCTATCCTCATGCAACAAATAGTTCAGTTATTTGTATAAGAACAAAAGGAGGAACAGAGAGATCAAGACAATAAATTCGTATAACATAATTCCAAACATACCTCACCCAAATACTTCTGCACAAATTCTGAACCAACAACTCTGATAAAAGCAGCAGTGGTGTGATGCGCCACAGCTTTTGCAAGCATGGTCTTGCCAGTACCTGGAGGACCATATAGAAGCACCCCTCTTGGAGGATCAATACCAATCTGTTTGTACAACTCATGATGTGTTAAGGGTAACTCAACAGCCTCCCGAATTTCTTGTTTTTGGATGTCACATCCTCCAATGTCCTGTACATAAGAAAGCAACACATTGCTATATGTTTTATTTCATTCTGTAAGAATCAACTACAGTAAGAAACAAAGATAAGCAATGTGCAACATATCAAGCTTATATCACATTATGCGCACAGTTGTTAGTCTCAGTAAAACAGGGATTAACTAAAGGAACCCACTAGGGCTCAGGTGACTTGAGAGTGAATTAACTCTCGGTCACCCTCACCCACCCTCACTCTCCGCCCGCCCCTCCACTCCTCGATCCCCTTTCCCCTTCGCGCTGCCTCCCCTCCGGCCTCCGCGCCTTCCTCCGCCGCCTCACCGCTCCGCCCCCCGTCCTCCCGCCGCCGTGCCTCCCCACCCACCCTAACCTCTTGGCCTCCTGCGTGATTCCACCCGCCACCACCGTCCCACCGCCTTCCACCAGAGCCAGCGGCTCCAGCGCCATCGCCAGCACCTCACCACCCCCACCACCGATCATCCCGCCGGCCCCCGGCATCCTTCTAAGCCCAGGAGGCACGGGGAACCCCCCTGAACCCTAACCCTAACTAGGGCAACGGCAGCCAGAGGCGAGGAAGAAGGCGGCGGCCGGAGGTAAGCCCAAAATCGACTGAGAGAGAAAATTTTCAGGCGCCTGATGTTTAGCAAAACTGTTAACTAAACAATCTTGGTTGACTTCAAATACATAATTATTGTTGTTAACGAAATTGCTCAGTGATTCCAACTATAAAACAAAGGAAAGGAATTAAAAGATGACTGATTGACCACTTTCAATAGTAGTTCAAATCAAAGCAAGGAAAGGCACATGTTTAAGTAAAAAAATATCAAAACACCCATGCTGTAAAAAGCCAAACCATTATATACCTATGTATTTCACGGCCTAATATTATGCAAACAGTTGTACACTTTTATGGTAAGTTCAAATCATCTACTACGTTGGTGACAGAAGTTTCTGGCCTAAAAAAGAATTGTGCTAGTGAGAGAATGAGAGTGCTCAAACTGTCATATGATCTTAAATTTCAATTTTTTTCAAGCACAAAAGTCTTTGAAAAAGTAAATTACATCGCAGGTCGCTTAACTTGTCACATTGGTTCACTACATCACCTACTTCCCTAAACATCAAAACAGCAGTTTCACGTCCTCAAATTTGTTCAGTTGGCCATCACACATCCCAAGGGCAATTCATTTGGTCTGAATGTTGATATCAAGTGTTTACCGCCATGTGAACTGAAAACCTAACATGTATCTTACATGTTTGACGTGATGGGTTGAGTAGGTGATGAAATTGGCAATAAATTCATATTACTAAAGAATAAGATAAAAACATGAAACTTGCTATTATTGCAAATTTCAGCACATTCGGCCCATCAAGTAAAAGCATCTTAGTAAATGCCAGGATGGCAGTCCACATCATGGTTAACACTCAACATCAGTTGTCAAGCTCAAAATCATCCTTGGGACCTATGATCCGACAAACAATTTACTTAAACAAGTTTGAGGATGCGAAACAACAGTTTCAAAGTTTAGGAACCTAAGCAAACCAACATGACAAGTTTAGGGACCTAAGTGAACCAACATGAAGTTAAGGGACCCATGTGTAATTACTCTTTTAAAAATGATTCCAGCAACTTATTTTCACTCTTTTAAAAAAGATTCCATCAACTTATTTGGTCTCTGTAGCAGCAAGTCTTCCACATGCAAAAATTATATTTCAAGAAATATCTGCAAAATGGCACTTTTTATCAACACCAAAGTGCAAAGTTTATTATAGGAAATATCTCACTGCTTATGGACAGAATTGCCAAAAACAACATAAGCACACTTCCAATTTATAGTACAGCAACTACCTCACATTCACAAAGCATCAAAAACCTTCACCAAAACTAGAAATTTAAAAAGATAATACAAAATTGCCCCCATAACACTAAGTTCAATGCTCCCCACTAGGTCAGCCCAGAAGAAAGTTGACAAGTGTACCCAACTTTTAACCAATTTTGCAGCCAAATTTCAACTATTTACTCAAGACAAAAATCCCATTATTAACTCCAAGTGCACGCTAGAATTCTGCTTAATCAACACCATCAACAAATCTAGGATTGGGTTCCGAGTTGACAGATCAACTAATAAACACATCTAGGATTGGGACCAACAAAGCATCCTAGAGCACATCTATATACAGATCCATAGCACAATAAATCAACCTGTCCTCATACGGATCAGAGAAACGGCCAAGAAACTCACAGTATATGTGACGTTTGGCTTCTCCGATGACCCGAGCAGCGAGATGCTGGAGTCCGCCTCGGGCGGCAGCACATCGACGAGGGCGTTGGAGTGGCGGTGAAGGGCGACGGAAGCAGAAGGCTTGAGCAGCTCGCGGTTGATGGTGCTCAGGATCCGTACGTAGTAGTTGCTCCCGGTGGTGGATCCAACGATGCCGTTATTGCCGTCGACCATCTCCATGAACTGGCCGATGACGAGCGGCACGGACTGGATCCGCTTCACCTCCTCCTGCGCGCGCAGCAGCTCGCGCTTCAGGTTCTTCTGTTCGTCCTTGACATACTCTTCTTGAATCTCCACGAACTCCATGTGGCGCTGGAGCGACTTGAGGCGGCCGTAAAGGTCGTCGTCGTCTTCTGCGGTGACGGCGGAGGCGGAGGAGGTGGAAGTGGCGGGGTAGCACGGAGGGGGCGCCGCCGGGAGGGCGGCGGCAGGGGTTGGGGCGGTAGCGGCCGCCGACATAGCGGAGGTTAGGGTTAGGGTTTGCAGTTGGGGCTTTGTTTGGGGACGGATCGGGAGAGGAGAGGGCGTGGGAAGAAACGGCGAGGCGAGTGGGGAGAATTAAAGGCGGTACGTTTGCTTGTGGGAAGGGAAAGAGTTTCATGCGGCAGCTGCGTCTATTTGTTTTCTCGGGGATCCCATGGTTTTTACGGAGAAAGAAAAAATATTCATTAAATATCAAAACGTCTCCCTTTTACATCAGACCCTGTCTAGCAATATGACAGAAAATACACTTTTTAAGGACATAGATGCTAAAAGACAACAGCACTTGCTGAGTTCCTCTTCCGGCCGCCACCGACAAGACCACAATCACCGAATTTTTGCGCCCACACCTCCTCCAAGCTCGGCCACACGGTGACGTAGATTTGAAAGATCAAAATAAAGAGATAAGTGTGTAAACTTAAATATCTGACACGAGAGGAATCGGCGGCACACCACTACTGTCGAAGAAAGAGATGAAGCTGCAGAAGCCACGCTAAAGTCGACCGTTGGTTCCCCCATCTCGTCGTCGCAGGAAACACCCGGGGCACTGACCTGGATCTTTCCTTTTCTCCACCCAAAATCTCTCCACCGCAAGACGACAAGTCTTCTTTGTACCTCTGGGACGAGGCCCGTAGGGCACACCAGCACCAGGCGTTATGGATTTGCAACCGAGGTCCTTACTGACACATACACAAACTAAAAGAAGACGTCGTGGAGCCTCTTTGGAGGCCGAAAGGACCAACGATGGCCATTAGGGATGGAGACAACGAGCACCAGCCAACCTTCTAAAGCGGCTCGATTGCCACCTCCAGATCTGCTGCCGCCAACGAACTTCATCACCAAAGCCGACCACATCTGTGCTAAGAAGGAACTAACACAAAATTTGCCCAATCAAAGACCTTTATTGGCTTAAATCCTTGATAAACCTAATCTACAGCTAATCGTGAACATCCCTCGGTGCAGGCTAACCACCGACAAAGAAATCCAGCGGATATGCGCCAATGGAGACGCCGCCTCAAAGTCGCCCTTCTCTTCTGATCCGGATTTGACGGATCTGGCGTTGCTAACTAGTGTCCGGTTTCCCCCTTTTTTTGGAGATTCCATGATTTGCCACCTAAATGCAAATCATGTCATATACATAGGAAGGCCCACATGTCATAGATAGTGGAAAATCACCGAATACACTTCTTTAAGGTTGCAAATCATCAATTTTTCCTTTTTTTTTACCGTGACTGAAAACTAGGAAAAAATTTGAGGGCTATTGCCTGGACCCGGCGATTCGGTCTTACAGCTACTGTCCCATGGGGATTTAAACTCGGTAGCCAATTTCACGACCAAGCACCATACCACCTGTCTACCATTGAGGAAGCCACCACCAACATTGTCCTCCTCCGCGATTTAAAGCTTGCCATCACGAATGAGTTTGACCAGGAGGGCAATGCAAATCTAGTGGGGTAGGAGGCATAGCGAATAGTACGATGCAGCGGTATGGACCTAGTAGAAGTAAGAGGAGGTGGTGAAACTGATCCAACGATGCAAGAGGTGCTAGGGAGCAAAGGCCCAAGGCCGGCAACGTGGTGGTCAGGCGATGGTGGTGGGTAGAGTTGGTGAGCGTCTATTTTGGAGGTGTCATGATCCTGTAACTAAGTGGAATTGAGACACAGAGAGGGTGGAGGGGAAATAAGGAAAAAATTTCATCATGGAGGCATTGATTTGTTTTCCACTCTTAGGTTTTGCCTAGGTTTGGATGAGACTCCCAACTTGTGCCTCAAAGTTTTGCACCGCGATTATCCCAAGTGGGATTTGCTGCATGTAGGCTAGGATTCTAGGAATTATGCTCCTAGACAAGCCCGGATGTGGAGACTATGAAAAGAAAATAAGAGGCATGGGAATCAGGAAAAAGAAAGGCACAATGGATAAAGCGCTTCTTGATGCTTGGGATAAGAATGCATGAAAGACAACTTCACTCTTCGCTCTCTCCAGGCATATACTATAGACTATAACAGCTAAAATCTACTGTTTAATTGTTTACGTGCTCTGGTATGCTTGACTTATTCCCTTAATTCTTGCATTCTCTCTTTGCTTTCTATAGCCATCTACTATAGAAAGCTAGCTGACCTGTGTAGTTGTACATTGTTTACATGCTCTTGTCTGCTCCACTCATTCCCTTCCTTTGGGCAAATGTGGACTTGTTTGCTTGGGATCCATTTGACATGCTCGGTGTCCCAAGGGAAGTAATCGAGCACAGACTAGTGGTACGGCCTAATAAAAAACCAGTGCGGCAAAAAGTCAGGCCTTTTTCCTTGGAGAAACGAGAGATCATACGCGAGCAATTCGAGAAACACCTTAAGACTGGTTTTATCCGTGAGATCGACCATTCTGAAGGGCTAGCTAATCCGGTCATTGTAAAGAAAAAGGGAGACAAGTGGAGCATGTGCGTCGATCATACGAGCTTAAATGCCACATGTCCTAGGGATAATTTCCTGTTGCCCTACATAGACCAGCTGGTCGACGTGATGGCGGAGTCGCAACTAATGAGCTTCCTAGACGCCTACTCGAGCTACCACCAAGTGAGCATTCCCCTGAGGATGAAGAGAAGAATGTCTTCATCACTCCATTCGGCATTTTCTGCTATACAACCATGTCATTCGGTCTTAGGAATGTTAGAGCCACATTCCAGCGCCTTATGCAGAAAACATTCCCTAATCAGATAGGACAGAATTTGGAGGTCTATGTTGATGACATCGTGGTCAAAAGCAAATTGGCAGCCAGCCAAGTCTAGGACCTTGAGGAAACATTTTGTAATCTCAAGAAACAACAAATAAAGCTCAGTCCCGAGAAATGCGTATTTGGTGTTGGATCTAGAAAGTTACTTGGCTACGTCATTGGGTCTAAGGGCGTTGGGCAAACCCAGAGAAAATCGAGACCATCAAAAGAATGAGGCCACCCTCCAATACAAACGAGGTCCGGGCTCTGAGCGGACGAATGGCGGCTTTAAATCACTTTATTTCCTGATTAGGCGAGAGCGGGCTACCATTCTTTAAGGCCATGCATAAGCACGATGATTTCGAATACACAAAGGAAGCTAATAGCTCATTTGAGGAGCTTAAGCCATATCTGTCTAATCCAGCCATCTTAACTACGCCATGTTCTCGGGAGAACTTGTTGCTCTATCTCGCAGCGACTCCCTATGCCGTGAGCGCGGTCTTGACGGTGGAAAGAGAAGACGTCCAACGGCCTATGTACTTTGTAAGCGAGGTGTTTCATAGGACAAAGGAGTTGTACCCTGAGGTCCAGAAGCTACTGTATGCCTTACTCATTGATGAGGCACGGGATGCCCGATCTTTCGTCAAATACAGGTAAGTCAATTTGGTGGAGAACTCGACGTAGACGATCTGGCTTCCGATCAGAACTGATCGAACCCTGCAATCACAACACGATGGCTCCGTTGGTTATCAACCACGTGCAAACATGGTTGACCTCGCTAAGAAGGCTTATTCCTGCAAGCGAATCGAGAACACAAGCAAGAACGAAGAAGAAGCAATCTAAAAATTGTGGATTGTATTAAGCACATCAAGTTGGGGTTCTACAAATCGATGACGGCGAAACTGCAATGGCAGAATAATCTAAGCAAAACCCGCCTCAAACAATGATGGCTACAAAGTATTTATAGGTGACGGCTAGGGTTGGCTTGCAGCCCTTGGCCGAATACATGGGCCTTGGGCCCTAGGAAGGGTGACGCAACACCGGACGACCCAGCAGATTATGGACGCAAATTGTTTTGATGATTCCCATTGACTCAGAAGGAATTTGGATGTGAGACTGGATCCATTAAAAAGATCACGTCGTCAGCTTGTCCATGTTGTCTTGGAACGCCCCAAACGGGCTTTGTATAACCAAGTTATAGTTATTTGAAGTTAGACTACTCCTGGAAGACGAATCGGTCTTGATCTCGAATTCGTGTTGGAATGCAACTCGACTTGGTGGTACTTACTGGTCCTCACATCATCGCTGGTCCTCTCCATGATTCCTAAGTACAATAATATCATCATTAAATAGTAATCGATCCTCAAAAGCATAAGTACGCGTACTTAGGAACGAGCTCACCTGGCAATGTAACAGTCAGGCACGTGCACAAGTTATTGGACTTTGTACAGCAACAGGAAAATTGTGTGTGGTGTGCATATCCGAAAGAGTGATGTCCTCATCACTCATGTCCTCCAGAAAGCTGAGACATGAGACACTACTTCTAGGAGCATCAAATTACGATCTTGATCTGTTTTCCACTAAGGGAGATCCTTAGAAACCAAGACGCCAGTGCCCACGTTGCAAAATGGGCCATGGAGCTAGCGGAGTTTGATCTCTAATTTTCAGCTCGCACGACTATTAAGTCTCAAGTGTTGGCTCACTTTGTGGTGGATGGACTAATCCCCTACCTCTGGACACTTCGCTCAGCCAAACTGAAGAAGGCCAGTGGACTATGTACTTTGATGGTTCGTGCTCTTCTGAATGCTTGAGGGCTGGAGTGGTTCTTATTTCCCTCGAAGGAGAGACACTCCAGTATGCAATACAATTACACTTTACAAGCGACCAATAATGCTGCAGAGTATGAAGGCCGCCTGGCAGGGCTCTAGGCATGTAAATCGTTCGCGGTCCAACGGCTAACCGTGAAAGGGAACTCATAGTTGGTCGTCAACCAGGTTAATAACGAGTTTCAGTGTTTCAATGACTTAATGACACTTTACCTGGTTGAGGTGAGAAAATTGAAGAAGTACTTCAAGAATTTTGAGGTACTCTTTTTGCCTAGGAAGGATAATACCTTGGCCGACCAATTATCCAAGATTGGATCCTCACAAGATTCTGTTCTAGCAGGAGTGCTCATAGAACCCTTGTTTAAGCCCTCTATATGTCTTCGGACAAGGCAAATGAGACGGGCGGTAACGTCTCCTTTCTTGAGCAAAGTGCAGACTGGACAACACCATTTGTTCAGTATCTCACACATAGGATATTGCCTGAGGAAGAAGCCGAGAAATCCTGACTTATAAGGCGAGCCCCACCATACAGATTGGTGGAAGGTGTCCTTTTTGTAGAGGCGCACTTGGAGTACTCTCTATGTGCATCTCCCAAGATGAGGGGATTTACTTGCTAAAAGATATCCATAAAGGAATGTGCGGAGCTCACTTGTCCTTTCGGACTTTAGTAGGCAAGGCATTCCGAATAGGATATTATTGGCATATGGCTTTGAATGATGCCCAGGTTATAGTAACCACGTGCAAAGCATGCAAATTTCACGCCCGCAAGGTGCATCAGCCTACATATGCTCTGCAAATAATCCCACCCTCTTAGCCATTCTCGACCTGGGAAGTAGACATTCTTGGTTCTTTCTCCCAAGGTCAAAAGGGTTGTACACATCTGTTCGTTGCCATCGACACTTTCACCAAGTGGATCGAGACCGAGCCAATGTCAACCATAACGACTAAAGTAGCAAAAAAAGTTTTTCCGTAATAACATGGTCACGCGGTTCGGGGTACCCCACCACTTGATCATGGATAATGGAACCCAGTTCACCAATGAACTATTCCAAAAATATTGCGAAGACGTTGGCACCAAAATTTGTTTTGCCTCTTTGGCTCACCCACATAGTAACGGGGCTACAGAACGTGCCAATGGCCAAATAATCTAAGACATCAAGAGGAGAGTATTTGATCACTTGAGTCAACTTCGCTAGGCGTGGGTGGACGAACTTCCTTTTGTTCTTTGCTCGGTTCACACTACAACCAGCCGGGCAATGGGGCAACCTCTTTCTAGCTGGTCTATGGTGCAGAGGCCATACTGCCTACGAACTTGTCTTGGGTTCACCAAGAGTGAACATGGTTGACGAAGTATATCAAGAGGAAGAGCACCGACTCGATCTAGATCTCCTTGAAGGTAGCCGTGAGCAAGCTCAAAATCGCTCAACAGCCTACCTGCAAGCTCGTCACAGGCATACGGTGAAGTCAGTAACAACAAGGACCTTGTAAGTTGGTGATCTCGTCCTACGTCAAATTCAGGACTTGTCAAAGGCCAACAAGCTGACTCCCCATTGGGAGGATCCATACACGGTCGTGTCGACAACACGCCTCGAGGCTGTTCGCTTGCCTATGGAGGACAGGCAAGAGCTCACCAGCATGTGGAACATCGACCAGTTGAAGAAGTTCTATGTGTAGGTCCTTTCTTTCGCTTAGCTTCCATTTGCGTTTTTCAAAACACGGCCCGAGTAGCTCTGTAAGCATCATTCTAAGACCTGTGAATGTTTTTCGGGTTGGAACCCTTGTAAACCGGCTCAACTCGTATGGAGAAATCCCATCCTCACTCGTCTTGACATCATGAATGAACTACCAGTTTCTCAGGCTTACGCTCCATGTGTCTTTTCTTTACACTTGCCCGCGTGCAATTCTATCCTGTACGACTCATGTCAAAGCTGCTTAACACCATGAAGTACACCACCAGAGAACTCGGCCTAAATAAGCCAATATCTATCGCACACAGGCACTCTCTTGGCTGATTCAAGTACTTAGTTCAGCTTAAGTAGGCGAAAGGGCTAGAGCTACGACAAAACATGATTGTGCGTTTTTTTTTTGTCTTGTGCCCACGCTCGAGCTTGTAAATTAGCTTCCTCAGCATGGGCACAGCGGGGGCTCGGATAGGGGCGTGCTACATTGTTTTCCTTAAAAAATGCAATTTCTATTCTTTCATATTATTCTTCCACTTTCTTTGTGGCCTTGTTCATTTTTGCAGTCACGAATACATGGGATAAAGATTTTATTAAGGGATAGTGTTCCATCTTTTACGGTAATACAAGAAATAAAGATTTTAGTAAGGGACAACACTCCATCCTTTACAAGGAAGCAAGAGCCCAAGTTAAAAAGTTAGTTCTGAGAGCCTAAGTAATGGACGCAATCGTTTTGTCCAACTTCTCCTGCTCTAGGGCTGAGAGCTTTTTCTTTGCCTCGTTGAGTTGGATTTAAAGTTGGAGCGCCTGAATTCGCTATTTCCATGATGTCCTAGGTGATTGCGGTAGAAATAATTGAAATTACGCTAGCGCAGCCTACCCATTCCCCAATAGTGTTATCAGAGTAGATCGTGTGTAGTTTCGGATCTAGATCATGCACATATGTTGATATGCTGCTATGACTAGCTTGGATTGATATGATCAATCGGCTATTTGGGTTGTCAAAGACATGAGCCGACAACACATCGGCTTAGACCTGATCATGGGCAGCCCGGCCCGGTGACCTGGCCCGAACCCGGTCTTTTTTTGGGCCGGGTCGGGCCAGGCTCGAGCCAGAAACTAAGCCCGCCGGGCCGGGCTCGGGCTCGCAGAAAAGCAAAAACCCAATGCAAAGTCCGGCCCGAAGCCCGGCCCCGCCTGGAGGATGATTAGGTACACTTTGGCTATGGCGTGATGATCGGCCGCGCATTGCCCCGTCGGCTGGTAACTCTATCGGCTTTCGGGTCTTTGCGTGAGCCAATTAGATCGGCCAATAGTCGATGTGGTCACTGCCTTCTCAAGAGAGCCTTGCGAGATGGATCGATGCAATCGGTCTTATGAATAATTGAGGGATTATGAATGGCTCAGAATTGGCTTGATATGATCAATCCGGCTAAATTTTTCATAGCATTTTTCATAGATGCGATCTATGTTTCCCGTCGCTCTCTGCGAGTTTTGAGCCATTCATATTAAACTTTCATATGAATAGCCTGGAGAAGAGCCTGACCGAATTACATGGGATGCTAAAAGTAGTTGAGGAAAGCATTAAGAAAAGGAAGCACAAGGCCAAAGGTAAGGGTGGGGATATGATCCCCAGACCTGAAACCTAAGCCTAATAGAAAGTCCAAGGCTGGTCCTGCTGCTTCTGATGCATGTCACTACTACCATTAGAAAGGTCATTAGCATAGGAACTGCAAGAAATACATGGAAGATAAGAAGAATGGAAGTGTGACTTCCGATTCAGATATTAATGTTATAGAAATTAATCTTGCTACTTGTCCTACTGAATCATGGTTATTTGATACCGGATCGATGATTCATACTTGCAAATCATTGGAGGGACTAAAAAGGACTAGAAGTTTTGCAAGAGGCGAGGTTGAGATCTGCGTCGGCAATGGAGCAAAGGTTGCTGCATTCGCTGTTGGCATTTTTCCCCTATCATTACCCTCAGGATTAGTTATGGAATTGAATAATTGTTATTGCATTCCTGCCTTGAGCAAAAACATCATCTCTTCTTCATGTTTAGAAGAAGATGGTTTTGAATTCATTATAAAGGACAAACATTGTTCTATTTATATGAATGATATGCTTTATGGTCATTGTCCATTGGTGAATGGATTATATGTGCTAGATCTTGAGAATGCTCCTGTCTATAATATTACTACAAAGAGACTCAAAACAAATGATTTAAATTCCACTTATCTGTGACATTGTCGCTTAGGCCATATAAATAAGAAGCGCATGGAGAAGCTCCATAGAGATAGTCTTCTCGATTCATTTGATTACGAATCATTTGATACATGCGAGTCTTGTTTACTGGCAAGATGACTAAGACACCTTTCACTGGTTTAAGTGAGAGAGCAAGTGATTTATTGGCCCTTGTACATACTGATATATGTGGACCAATGAGCTCCATTGCCAGAGGTGGTTTTCAGTACTTTATTACTTTTACTGATGACTTTAATAGATATGGCTATATTTATCTAATGAGACATAAATCTGAATCTTTTGAAAAGTTAAAAGAGTTTCATAATGAAGTACAACATCATTTGGGTAAGACAATTAAATTTCTGTGATCTGATCATGGAGGTGAATATTTGAGCCAAGAGTTTCATGATCATCTTAAGAATTATGGAATTGTTCCGCAATTGACTCCGTCCGGAGCGCCTCAGTGGAACGGGGTATCCGAATGGAGGAATCGAACTTTATTGGACATGGTTCGGTCTATGATGAGTCAAACTGATCTTCCATTATCATTTTGGGGAGTCGCTCTAGAAACGGCTATGTTCACATTAAATAGGGTTCAATCAAAATCCGTAGAGAAGATGCCATATGAGATATGGACTAGGAAGCATCCCAGGTTGCCTTTTCTAAAGATTTGGGGCTACGAGGCTTATGTAAAACGTATTACGTCTGATAAGCTCCATACCAAATCTGATAAATGCTTCTTTATGGGTACCCGAGGGAAACCAAAGGGCATTATTTTTTATAACTGGAAGAAGCCAAAGTGTTTGTTGCCTAGAATGGCACCTTTTTGGAAAAGGAGTTTTTCAAAAGAGCCTGTAGAAGGTGCAACTCGAAGAAATTTAGAAAACACCTGAAAGTGTTTCAGCCCCTACTGGTTCTCAGTGGGATATGCAAGATATTGTAGAACCCGTAGAGGAGCTAGCCCCATGTAGATCCGAGAAGGCAAGACACGCTCCCGAGAGGTTTATGTTCCTCACGACAGGATAGCGTGACATATTATTGTTGGACAATAATGAGCCCAAGGATTATATGGAAGCAATGGTGGGACTGGACTCTAAAAAAATGGCTAGAGGCCATGAGATCCGAAATAAAGTCCATGTATGATAATCAAGTTTAGAACTTGGTTGATCTACTCGATGGTGTGAAAACTATTGAGTGCAAATGGGTCTTTAAGAAAAAGATAGAGATAGATGGAAATGTTCACATCCATAAAAGCACGGTTAGTGGTGAAAGGTTTCAAGCAGATTCAAGGGGTTGATTATGATGAAACTTATTCGTCCATCACTATGCTTAAGTCTATCCGGATCAAGTTAGCAATTGCTACGTTTCATGATTATGAGATACGAGAAATGGATGTCAAAATGGCTTTCTCAAATGAAAACCTAAGTAAGGACGTGTATATGACACAGCCCGAAGGTTTTGTCAATCCTAAAAGTGCTGGCAAGGTATGCTAGCTTCGAAAGTCTATATATGGACTGAAGCAAGCATCTTGGAGTTGGAATCTTCGTTTTGATGAAGTAATCAAAGAGTTTGGCTTTTTCAAATAAAGAAGAGCCTTGTATTTACAAGAAGGCTAATGGGAGCGCACTTGTCTTTCTGATCTTATATGTAGATGACATATTGTTGATCAAAAACGATATTCCAATGGTTAAAGCTGTTCAATCTTATTTGAGAAAAAGTTTCTTGATGAAAGATTTGAGAGAAGCAGCTTACATTTTGGGCATAAAGATCTATAGAGTGTAACATCCCTATTTTCAAAAAACTAAAAATCATCATATATCATGCAATTGCATTTTAATGAATTTCACTAAAATTTAAAACTTTTTGAAAATAGGTATGTTACAATAATTTCTGAGCTTATAAAAACAAATAATTTGGTTTCCTTAGTGAAAGAAGAGTTTTAAATGAGAATCACTAAGAATTTAACCCTAGTTTTTAAAACATATTTAATTACAAAGATGTTTGTTTTTAAATAAGATTTTAAAATCTTGCAAAAGCAAAACCTTCAATAAATTGAATTATCAAGATTCAAGGATTTATTTGAGTTTTAAAAATACTATATTTCCCATAAAGGAAGTAATTTTGAATTCATCATTTCAAATAAAAGCCATAATTAAAAGTTTTTGCTTTCGCAATGATTAATTGCAAATTATTCACTAAAAACCCATTATTGATAATTGGTAAAATTTGTGATTTCAAATTATACTTTTGAAGCGACAATTTAAAAACTAAATCGAAATTAAAATTCACATTGCAAACTAAGTGACTAATTAAATGAATTATTAACTTTCCTAATTTAATCCCTACCTATTTTCTCTCTCTCTCTTAAACCTTTTCTTTCCCTATGACATGTGGGTCCCTCTCCCTTGTCACTCTCTTCTCTCACTTCCCTCCGCTCTCTCTGACTCTCTCACACTCCTTCCTTTCTCTCTCCCGTTGCTCACCCCCACCTCCCTGTGGCACCACCGGCTAACCCCTCCTCTGTCACACACACGTGCGTGGCGCTGCTCCAGCCGCCTCGAGGCCACCCTCTCTATCACACGCGTGCGTAGCGTCCTAGCCACGCCAACCTCCTTCCCGTGACCGCCGCCCTTTGTTACACCCGCCTCGTGCCACCTCGGCGCCAACACTGCCCTCCCCGGCCCTCCTCCGCCCAGCACCCTCTTCCTTTCTCCCTCACCAGCTCATTTCCACCGTCACTTCCGAAGCGTCGCCACTAGGAAAGCCGGGCTACGACGCTGGAGTCGTCTTCTTCCTCGCCGTCGCCGCCCGAAGCAAGGAGACGCGAGGGGCACCGATCTCGTCGAAGACCCTAGTTGGAGCTCGACACCGGAGCATCAGCAAGTCCCCAAGAGTGATCCCGAGCTCACCGCGCCACCGGAGACCTCGCCGGTGAGTCTCCCCGCCGTTTTTCCCCTTTCTTCTTACCACCACGGCCACCCAAGCAATTCCATCTATCCGTTGCGTTTTGATTTGAATTAAGGCATGCTCTAGCACCCTCGAGCATCGTAGAAGCTAACCCAAGCCACCCCGACCCCGTATTTGGCCGGAGCCGCCGCCGCCATGACCGCCGCCAGCTAAACTGACACGACGACGCAGTGCTAGCTCGCACCCGAGCCACCCTCGCCTCACCAATGCCACACCCGACTCATACAACATCCCTAGAAGCTCCTCAAACCATTAGGATGGCCGGAGACGCCCTAAGACGACCTCAACCCCCCGCCGCCGCCGCGAAGAACCTTAGCTCGTCGCCGGCGAGCCGAACCACCCCGGCCGAAGCTAAGGCCAAAAATGGGTTCCTCATGTCCCCATGAACCCTCCGTCCAAAAATTAGAAGCTTTCATGCTTCGAGCTGCCCGAATTTTGGCCAAAACCGAGCCTTGCCGGAGCGCCAGAACAGGGGACCAAAGGTTGAAGATGACCGGTCCAGGGAAAACCGGAAGAACCGTCGGTTTATTCTCTAACCGGCCGGTTCACACGTATCTAGACCGGTTCTGGAGAAACTTCCAAAATACAAAATGTTTAGAATCTTTAACTCTATTTATTAGTAAATTTTATTCAATTAGTACCAAGCCCAGATATGATAACTAAGCTTTCTTCCACTAGAAGCCTATAAAATACAAATAATCACAATTAATTTTTTGTTAATAAGATATGGTGATAAATATATATATATATATATATATATATATATATATATATATATATATATATATCTGTATTAGCAAAAGTTTTTAACATCTTAGTATTTATTTTGAAAGAAATTCTAATTTGCAATATGGATCTACTATATATGTATATATGTCATTTTATACAAATACCAATATTTAAACCACTATTAGAAAAAATGTTAAGTAAATTAACAGAGAATTTTTCATATCTTTAATATCATTTTAGAGACACTTGTAATTTGCATCATATGCATGCTAGTGTTTATTTAAGTTTCTTTCTACAAATAGAGTCCAATTTTGTATCTTTAGAACTATAGTTCCAAAAATTGTGAGACAAATTTTAAAATGTTTAGAAGATAGAAATCTGTTTGTATATAAATTTTCATATGCAATTGCACATATTCCATTTTCTTCTAATTAATATATTAATAAAATATCTCTAAATGATTACTTAGATAATTTAGGTCACGATGAAATTTCAATAAATCTTATTTTCACTAGAGAGATAAGTTTTATCTTTCTAAATTAATTTTGCATAAACATGAGCATACATATCATTTCATGTTTTATTTTTGCATTTGTGTTTGTTCTTGTTAATTCATTTGTTAGGTCTAGCAACGATAGCTTTGCGATTAATTCCGCAGAGGATCACCAATCACCAAAGTGGTGCTGATCAAAGCAAGTCATTGTTGACATTTTCCTTGATTACCTTTGATCATATTGAAACCTAGTTTTACACATGCTTTGTTAGAAGTTTGATAAATGTGCATAGCTATGTTAATTAATCATTGCCATAATGGTAGGAAATTAGTTAAGAACCTAATACACTTTAATTATGTGATTAATCATGATCTTTGATAACCTTAGGCTAATTAATCCGTAAATACCTGCCAACCCTTGATTAGCTTAATTAATCTTGCTTAGTCATGCTACTAGTCAATTGTAGATGATAACTACATGATGAACACCTTACTCCGATTTAATATCTGTTTTAATTCAAAGTATCTCTCTGTTTGCAAAGTGCTTGATTGATTAGCAGTAGCAGGGTGCTACTGTGGGAAAAATGTTAGTGCCAGGTGGCGGGTATGTCACCTGGGGGTTTCTGAAAATGTTTGTAAAACTTGATTGGGGTGGACGGATTGATTGGCTGGTGCAGTAAGCACGAGAATCGGGTCCAGTGTGGGAACCACCCCAGTCCCTAAGGACCGATACCTTGTGGTTGTCAAAACTAAGTACAACAGTGCGGCCATGAGTGCCTGTATGGGCGGGACCTGGCTGAGTAGTTTTCGAACTCTTAGTTTGGACATCCCGTGTGGTGGAGTAGGCGCGAAGCATTCGTCAACCTACCAGGCTCAAGAGGGGGCTTCAGCCAACTGGGGAGACCAGCGCTGCGGTGGAAACCTTAGAGGGGATGCCAAGCTAGGAGCAAGATTGTCAAAGGCCTTGTGGTGATTATTTTTCTTTGGGTGATTCCTAGGAATAACCACCTCTCATGGGTAAAGCGTGTGATCTCTGCAGAGCGAAAAACTTTCTAGAAAACCGTGCCCACGGTCAAGGGCGGACGACGGTAGGTTGATCACAATGGTAGTTTTCTTTCCTCTCTTTCTCAGTGGTTTTAAAAAAAAGAAAACCGGCAGGTGCCGTGTTTGTTTGGGAGCCTACGGTGGTTTAGCCGTGAGGAGATGACTTCGGTGGTTTAGCCGACGTGTGGTATTATGCATACGGTGGTTAGCCGTCGAGAGTTATTGGTCATTCGGTGGATTAGCCGTAAGGAAAATGCTTTTTGTAAAAACCACGATATGTATCGTGAGCTAGCCTTTGGGGCATGAGCCGGCTGGGGCCGGATGATTTAAATGTTTTGTCAATTAATTTGATTACTCCACTTCTTCCCCAAATTGCTTTAAAAATTTTAGGCAAACTATTTCAAAACTTGCTTTTCGCAAAGGAGCCCTACCTTCCCTTTGTCTAAACCCTGCATTTGCATATGTCAATTGGCTTGCGAGTATTTTCACCAATACTCACCCTCGCGCTTTACCGCGGGGCTGCACATTCCGACACGCAGGTATGGAGTACCCCTGCGACCCCTAAGAAGGTGACCCTGAAGCCTACACCTTCGCCGATGGAGTTCAAGACGAGGAGTATACCGACGCTTAGGGCTGCGTTCCTCCAACTTTGCCTGTGAGGATTGTTTTGGTTTTCCTCTTTTGGAGTTTCAGTTGTAAATGAAAAGACTTCCACTTTTGTAAGGCCTTCGAGCCAATCTTTTGTAACCACGCTGTTAGGCGCACTCTGATGTACATTTATGTAAATTAATCGACTTGGTTGTAATCCAAGTTCTGTATCTGTGTGTGCTAGCTACTGATCCAGGGACTAGCACAGGTAAGGCACAGATGAGACCTCACCTCCGCTAGGAGGGGGGTCCCGACAGGGTTGGTATCAGAACCTAGACTGTAGGCCGCAATCTAGGTAGAATGGTATAGCCCTAAGGACCTATTTAAATAATAAATCTACTTTCAACAGTTTTCGAAACTTACCCTCTTCTGTTTTTCTTACTTAAAATTTTCACTTCTATCTGATCTTACCTTTTCCTCTCTTATCACCTTCTGAACAATTTGTTCTTTCAAAAGCAAAAGGTTGTTTCTAAATTCTCCCCTGATTCAATAATTTAGTCAACACCTTTCCCTCTCAGTGGAGAACCTGAAAGTTACAAGCTGTCGACAGCTATGGCAAGATCAAAAAGAAGCATCGACGAGCGAGACAACTCCAAAAGGAAGAGAAGCGTCAAAGACCAAGAAAACTTTTGAAAAGCAAGAGTAGTTGCCTTAGTCTATAGGAACCCTATATATAATCGTAGTAGGCGTTTGAGATCTTCTTGTTGAGTTTGAGATAGATCGAGAAGGCTAATTGGATTAAGCCAAAGTACGTACATTGACAAGGTATTGAAACGATTCAATATGCAAGATTCCAAAAAGGGTTTCTTGCCAATGTCACATAGTATTAATCTCAGCAATACTCAGTGTGCTTCAACACTTGATGAGCACAAGAAAAATGAATGTGATCCCATATACCTCCGCTATTGGATCCATCATGTATGTCATGTTATGTACGCGCCCAGATGTTTCCTATGCTCTAAGTGTTTCAAGTAGGTATCAATTGAGCCCTGGTGAAAGTCACTGAGCGGCTGCAAAGAACATTCTCAAATACTTGCGAAGGATTGAGACATGTTATTGGTCTTTGGAGGAGAGAAAGAGCTCGTCGTAAAGGGTTATGTCGACGCTAGCTTCCAAACCGACAAAGATGATTCTCGATCGCAGTCTGAGTTTGTGTTCTGCCTTAATGGTGGGGCGGTGAGCTGGAAAAGTTCTAAGCAAGAGACAATAGCGGACTCCACAAGGAAGTCGAGTATATTGCGGCTTTTGAAGCTGCAAAGGAGGCAATTTGGATCAGAAAATTTGTTTCTGAGTTGGGTGTGGTCGCTAATGCATCCTGTCCAGTGGACCTCTATTGTGACAATAGTGGTGCCATTGCACAAGCGAAGGAGCCTAGGTCTCACAAAAATCCAAACATATACTCAGGCGATATCACTGATTCGAGAGATCATTAATAGGTGATGCGAAGATTTGCAAAGTGCACATAGATCTGAACATCGTCGATCCATTGACAAAACCTCTTTCACAACCGAAGCATGAGGCACACACAAGAGCCATGAGTATTCGATACTTGTATGATTGACTCTAGTGCAAGTGGGAGATTGTTAGTGATATGCCCTAGAGGCAATCATATAAGATGACTGTATCACGTCTTTATTCATATACTAATGATAATATGTTATTAGTTCCATGAATAAATGTCACTTACTTTGTTCATCAAGTACGACTTGATTGTGAAACATATTGTTTATGTGATATAAATAATCCCTGGTCTTATATCATTATGTAGAACAATAATGGTTTGACCAGCACATGTATTGATTAATGATAATATTTTACATACCATAGATATAGAGATATCAAATCAATAATGTGAATATATGTTAGAGAACATAGTGTTGGATAGACCTACTCCGAGATACTGCTGAGATTGTTATCTTACATGTGCCATCAGCCTGTAATCTCGAGTGGTATATCTATGTGATTCTTAGACTTGAGATCGTCATTAATTCCCAGCATGCGTAATTGCATAGTTTGGGGTTATCAACCGTTACGTCATGACAAGGTAGCTATAAAGATAACTTTCGGGTATCCCATGAAATATGACGTGGTGTGTGAGCGATCAAGGTAGAATTTGCCCCTCCTTGATAACAGTAGAGATACCTCTAGGCTCCTCGATGTGGATGGATTGAAAAGTGTATAGCCATGCCAATGTGATTAAAGAGTTAATCATGGTTTCAATATCCATCACATAGACGAGTGAATGGTTGAGCTATCATAAGGATGGCACGTATCTTGTCTTGAGCTTGACTGGTATCGTGCGACAAAGGGATCGGTATGTGAGTATATCAAGGTTCAGCCGATATGATCATTCTATGCATTCGGGGGTTAATATGTCCTATTAGGAACCGCTATTGACTTGTGGTTCGGAAAGGTGTTTTCGGGGCCATGGCCGATTGTGCATGAACCTAACAGGTCACACACTTAACGGGTTGGAATATGTCTAATTGATTGGATTTATTAGTGGGTTTCATGGATACTGAACCACGTCGGATTAGAGTCCTACTCGGCTATGTCAACTTGGAGTTTTAATCGGATTAGAGACCTAGTTGGCTATGTCGACTTGGAGTTCTAATCGGCTACGAGTCCTAGTCGACTTCTAACGTAGAAGTCTGCTAGTTCGGCTATATAAGAGGAGGTCGAAGGGGTTGGTATGGTAAGAGATAATACCAAGCCAAGTGCTATCGATTTCGCCACCAAAGCCCTAGTCGACGTGCCCTTCGGACCTCCCAGAAACCCTAGCTGACGCGCGCGGTGCTAGCACAACGACGATTGGCGTTCAATCCTTGGACGTGTGGATACTATAGAGGCGTTGCTGTGGTTGCTGCAACGCTCATTGGCTAGACGTCGATCAGCTAGTGACGACGGTTGACTGGCGACGACGATTTGCTAATCGACCATCGACTTGCGAAGTCGATATCGACAAGCGATGGACATCGGCTAGTGACGACGGAGGAGGTGATCGGTACTACGTCCTCTACGGCAGTACTGCGACGCTGTCGCTGTGGTGATTGGCTAAGGAGGCCATCAGCTTGGAGCGATCGGTTCTCCATCTCTCCTTCTGCTACCTCTGCGCGTCAAATGTAACAATCTGTGATCCGCTACTTGCATGATGTCCTGGGTTATTGCGGTAGAAATTTTTAAAATTATGCTAACGTAGCCTACCCGTTCCTCAACAATATATATGAGTTGCACTCCTCACCTTTCTTGTTGGGAAGCCAAGCCTCTTTGGAGTATTCTCTCACAAGAGAAGTGTCGACAGTCTCCTATTTATTGAGGGGCTCCCCTTCAGCCAGAACGGTGGAGACGAGCTTTTCCGTCTCCCGCTCCGGCTGGGTTTCGGCATGCTCGGCCTCATCTGCCATGGCCACAATGCTTGTCGCTAGGTCTTGGGATCTTCGGGCAGCCGTCATGCTTGCCTCGGCCACCCGAGGATCTACATCCTCCAAATCTACAACCTTCAAGCAAGCGCTTTGCGACCTAGGCCGAGGCTTGTGCCTGGGCTTCTTGCGCCTCCTTTTTGTAATGAGGGGCGCCGGATCCTCCTCTTCGCCCTCCTCGTCCTGCACGAGGGCAAGATCCACCCGAGCAACCCCCATGCTTGGGGTGCCGGAGGGTGAGCGCTCCACGAACTTGTCAAGCCTTGCTTGCAGCTCAGCATTCTCAGCCTCCAGGGCCAGCTCTTCTTTGAGCTTGACATTCTTCTCGCGCAATACCTTGAGCTTCTCCTGCTCCTTAGCCTTTTCTGCGAGTTGATACAACCTCTTCATTAGCCTAGGATTGGCACGTGTGAAGTCTTTAAGCTAGAGTTGGAGTTCATTTACCTCCACCCTGTCAGCATGCTCTAAGTGTGGCCAGGCAGGGGTTGGTGGCGCGTTCGTCGCAAGAGGCGCTGAAGCTGCCTGTCTACTAGAGCAACGAGTCCTAGTGGCCGATGGAGCCAGCAGCGCCGGAGCTCGTCTTTTTCATGACACCTTCTTGGTCACAGTTTTATGCTGCACGTCCATTGTCTCATCGTCTTCCTCGAGAACGGCGAGTTCTACGATGGCAACGTTCAAAGCTACTGACTCCTGCAGCAGAGCAGTTTTGTCCGTGAGCACTTCCATGGGCACAAACAAAAGAAAGTTCCAGAAAAACCATACCTCGTTAGTACACTAAAAAATGTTCTTGGGACACTAGCGAATTGGGCCCACTTCTTTAGGCACGCCGAACAGCTCTGCCAGCTGTTCCACGACCTAGGATGACTTGGCGACTGTTAGCAAGACGAGGAGTAAAGACCAAGTAAAGCAAAATTCAAAGTTCGGGTCAAGTACTTGGTAAAGGCGGGCTTACCTACATCATCATTGTGGGTGACATCTTTCCACCCCTCTACTTCAAAGAAGAAATGTTCCCTCTTCCGCAGCGAGTTGATCCGGTTCACCAGGTAGTCCCAGGCAATCTCGTGCCCGGTGAGCCCGAACGCCTTAAGAGCGGAGATCTTGTTCAGCAAGAGCTCCCCCTAGGGCTAAACTACAGGCCGAAAAAGATCCTTGTTCACCGGAAACTTCCCTTTGAAATAGAGGTCACTCTCCTTGGCCCTCCTCATGTAAAACCATTACTCGGCCCAGTCAGAAACCGAGTCTCTGAGCGCAACGCTCGGATACGAGTAGGGCTGGTTGGAACGAAGACAGAAGTACATGTGGCCGATGGCGGCAGGGATCCCGATCTTACGCATCTCGTAGAAATGGAGGAATAGGCTAACCATGGGCTCAACGCCAAAGAACCCTTCACAAAGATGCGTGAAGAGTGCCATGATCAAATAGGAATTAGGGTTGAGGTTGATCGCCTCAATCCTGCAGTGAGCCAGCACCGCCTCCAGAAACATGCTCTCTGGCGTGCGCGGCTTGCTCATCACATAAAGTTCACACGCTACAAACTCTCCCTCCGTCGGCTTTGGGAACTTCTTGTTGCCAGGAGCACGCCACGAATGAGGGTCAATGTGGCCCTGAGACTCAAGTTCCATGAGTCTCTTAGTAGTAGTTTTGCTCGACCCGAATTTCACCATGAGATCCAGATGAAGGGAGGAGCAAGAAACTCAAAATAAGACGAGCAATCGGAGGAAGATTTCGCTAGGTTTTTCGGCGCTAAGTGCTTATGGTACTTAGAAATCTAAAGAGGACATTTTCACCGCATCTACATTATTTATAGAAGATAACTAAAGAGGCGTGATCGGGAAACTAGCTGACACCTACCAGTGAAATGATGCTTGCTGATGAAGCGACGCCTGCTAGCAAGGCAATGCCTGGATCGCACTTCTTGAAAGCTGTCCAATTGAACTGCGTAAAGTCCAACGGTTAGTAAAAATCGATTCGACCATTGGTAAAAACCGCTCCCGGGTATCCGTTGCCCAGATGCAATGTTGCATTCCCGCAAAGTGAATAAGTCGGGTGCACCTAGGTATGCCTTGCTCGGATACAGCAACAGAACTACGCTGCCAGAATCAATCCCTCCTTTGAGTTGAAAGGCTCAAGGGGAAGGCCTGGCCAGGTAGTGTTCCACTTGAGCCTCGGGGGCTAGCTGTCAGGGATTGAATAACGCCTATAGGCTAGGTGTGTCCTTGGCAGCTTCGAGTCTTGAAATGTGCTCTTGGATGTTGTTCCCAAGGAGTTTGCTCGGTCCATCTACGTGACCAGGCAAAACATTTGCCCGACTAATTCTTCCAGACCAAGCAGGGTCTCTGCTCGGCTCCCGGCACGACACCTACCTCCCTTATGCCCGGGGCTGTCACTACAACACCGGTCTGGTCAAGGCGGTGATCACATCTGGAGGATGGATGCTTGGTGAGGTGCCACGTGGCCACGATCCCACCTCCTTAGAGCCGTTACTTACGATCCGAACGTGGCGGTAACTGAAGTGTGTGGTTTAAGACCACATTTATTGTAAATTGAGGGTGATTAATTAGGGTGGTTAACAGCCTTGTACGTTAGCTTCCTTGAAGCCTATATATACCCCAACGTTTTTGTAAACGGGAAAGACACAAGTTAAGATATTTAGAAATATACAAGCTGGAGTAGGGTTGTTATCTCATCCTTAAGAGGCTTGAACCCGGATAAACCCCTGTCTTGCTCGTTCCATCATCTAAAAAACCACTGCATCTCAAAATCAACACCTTAGCAGAAAGAGGACTGTTTTGATCCCTCAATCAAGAAATAAGCTTGGCTAGAGAGCCATTTTTCAATCGTTGACATGTTCCCTACTGGAAAGAGCTCAAAATGTGTGTGGGTTCCGTTGCCGCATTGTGCCACAATTATTTTTTGCCAAAAGTTTGGCATCGCAGTTTTTGGCATACTAATATGTGTATGCCATATGAGCCAGGTGGGTAACAAGTATATGCTCCAGGAGTTATAAAATGAGCTGATTTGGTAACTTGCATGATGTGTCTTATTGTGCCGGAATGTAACCTGGAGGAAGTTGAGGTAGAACCTTGTAGAAGTTTAAAGGATTCAAAAAGGCAAATGTGCCAGAAAAGGACCCAATTCTTGTGTTTAAGATAACTAACAGCTATCTATTATGTCTTTATAACAGACTTGTCCTTGTTGTACAGAGGTATCAGCAATCTATTAGTTTCTTTCCTGTCCATATCCTGTCTATTAGTTTCTAGAAAGTAAAGAAGACAAAACAAAAATTGCAAGATATCAAGAGAAAATTATATGTTAATTATTTTCATAAGAGCATGTGCTTCTTTTCATAGTTTTGCCAGTCATCAATCAAGTGTTTCTTTCATTGAAAGCTAGGGCTGGAATAGATGTAGGGAGCAAAATTGAATTGATCTATTCATCTTCCATGTTCATCCCAATTTCAGAACGTTGCTGTCTTCTCTGTTCTTTAGGTCTGCCTGCTATTTTCTTGAACTGTGATCAGAGTTGTTCTCTGTTCTTTAGGTCTACATGCTATTTTCTTGAACTGTGATCAGAGTAGTTATGTTATATATCAGAGTTTTTCTTGATCTGCGAATTTGTTCATAATGTAGATTTGTCCGTTCAATACGTTGCTTTTTGTACATGTGTAGTTCTTCTCTGTTCTTCAATTTTTTGATAGTAATCCAAAATATATGAGTTCTTGTAGAGCTGGCCACTGTGTGACTCCTTACATAAGTCATGTTGCAGAAATTCTAGTCTCCTTGCATGAGCTATGCTGCAAGTTTCTATCTCTGACTTTGTAAAAACTAGAACTAACTTCATGTGACATTACAATTCTGCACAGCCTGGTTTCTAAGTCTTTAATGAACATTTGCTATTTTGTCTTTCTAAAATATTTGCTTTGCTTTTCTCTTGAAATTCACTTTTGATGATGAATCTATAATGCTAGACGGTGATAACAGTACCGCCTCTGGCCTCTCTGCAGTCTGCTTGGGTATTGATATGTCATTCATATTTTGGTGGTTTTGTTGTCATGTAGATGTGTTGTTGGACATTGATTTCCTATGTTCCGTAAGGTCCATAAATATGTTGGATGCTGCTGCCTGTATGAGCCAACAAAGTGATGATTCTACTGTTGGATCTCGTGCAGTATACTACCAAACAGTGGCGGACCTAGAATCTCACGAAGCCCCGGGCTAAAATCTAATATACTAAAACTTATTGATAAATACCAAAAATTAGCTACAGCAAACAATAATAAAGACATATAACATAAATGCATAAATAAATTTAAGATTTTAACTATAAAATCCATTATAGAACAAAAGACGACACAACACCGAGAAACACACAAGAGGTGCAGTTTGGGTATACCTAGATGACTAGATCAATAGATGTGCTTACAACTTATTCATCAATAATAGGATATGAACCTGAACCTGAAAAGCGTCATATAAAATCGATCAAAACATGATATGTACAACAAATTATATGAATTTCAAACTAACAAGAATGTAACTCACCACCAACACGAGATATGTCAAACTTGCGAGATCTCTTCCTTTGGAAATGTTGTAAAATCCTTTCTTCATCAATGGTATCAAATATATCTCGCTCAATATAGCAAATCATTCTATGATTCATCCACTCAAATGTATCTCGCTCAATATAGCAAATCATTTGAATCAGAGATGAGAGATCGAGTAACTTACTGTTGAGATGTCGCGTAGACGGCGTAGCCGCGTAGACCGTAGACACTAGATAGTTCATAGTAGACTCGTCGTCGACTCGTGTCACTCGTCGTCGTCGCCACTCGCCGGCAACTCGGCGTGAGGCCGTGAGCCTGACCGCAGACCGCGTGACTACGTGAGCGTGACGGGCTGATGGCGTCGCCGTCACGGCGTCGCGGCCGTCGCCCGTCGGCAGTCCGCAGTCGCCCAGTCGGCCCGTCGCCTGATGGCTGATGCTCGGCCTGATCGGCTGATCGCCTCGGCGGCTCGGCATGTATGCAAATAACGTGGCGTCTCTACCGTCTACGTACGCGGTTCTACGCCACGTCGCCGCCGTATCTGCGGGTTGCGGAGCCGTGAGTCGGTTCGTCTTCTCGTGCCCTCGTGGGCCTCGTCCGCAGACTCGGCAGGCCGTTCGCTCTTCTCTTCCTCAGGCTGGGCTTCAGTTCCATAAATTTTACCGGGCTAAACTATTGAGGGATACCATTACTAGCAGGCCTACGACCCGGGCTTGAGCCTACCCAGCCCTAGGCCCAGGTCCGCCCCTGCTACCAAAGCACTTGAATTAAATTAGCAAATGACTTAAATGGTGTTGTGTGCTTTCGGTCCATAGGTGTGCTAAACTCTACTGATTTTGTTGGGTATGTTGCTATTAATTTGCAAAGCGTTGGTTGGCTAGGTAATGTAAAATGGAGTAATGGAGTGTTAGATACAATAATTGAAAATGCTATATTTACTCTGTATAAAAGCTGGATAGCATTGCAACATTGGAGGCTCCATTACTTAATTCTTTTATAATGCAACCAGCTAAGAACTCAAGGTTTTTTATGTACACCGGGACCAGCTTTGGATGGATCAGATGTGCACTTGTGTCGTCTCTTGGAAAGAAATATGAAATACAGCAATCTGTCGTTATGTCCTCTGGGTTCAGCTTTGCATTTGATAGGAACAAGCAGATTTAGTTTCTCATTCTAATGTTGTGGTGGTTCTATTTGATTTTGACTTTTGACATTGAAAGGGATATCTAAAGCCTTGCATACCCTTGATTAAGAACACACTACATGATCTATTTGAAATTTGTGTGCAGTAACATGGTCTATCTGGAATTCATAGCAATGCATGGACATTTGACTAGACATGTTGAGAGACCAGTGTTACCAAATGCAGTCCAATGGTTCTATTTTTAAGCTCACAATCACAAATGAACATCGATTGATGAGCAGTGAAGTCATTTAGGTGGAGGCCTACTGTAAACTCATATAGATTGTTTACCAATGCAATGGAACTAAATATGATGTGTCCATTGTATTGTGTGCCACGGAATTGCACAAAACATGGACTTTTTTTTATTCAAAAACATGGTAATTCAAAATGCTACTTGCGATCTATGTATATTGTGCAAATTTCGTGTCTCCGTTGCAACGCATGGGCACTCAGCTAGTATTGGATAATGGCTATACTAGTTTTTACATGGATCTGAATACGGATATCTCAGGCACGAATACAAATATGAACAGTGTCAAAAATAGAAACTGGGCGATCCGAGTTGAACCGGATAGAATATATATAGGAACATTGAAACGTCGGAGTCCGTTTAGCAGAAAATAATTAAACCACATAAATAATTCAATTTGTTAGAACAATCTCAGAATTTACATAAAATAATTAAACCGCAGCATCTTATGATCTAATTAAAAAATCCCCTTAGCATGCCCAAATCCTAATCCTAAGGGCACCAATTGTTGGGCTTTTGCCCGAAAATCATCAAATGGGCCTGTGGGCCATTGGGGCTTCGGCCCATGTGGGTGACACAAAAGAAGAGGGCAGCAGCCCTGCTGCTGGTTAGGGTTTCCCTAGCCAGCGAGGCGATGGGGGTGGCGGCGCCGGGAACCTTGGCGTCCGGGTGGCGCGGCGCGACGTGGCTTGTCCTCCGGGCTTCTCGTCGAGTCCGGTGCTCCTCCCTTGCCTTTATCTCCGCGGATTTATCCTTTGTGGTTGAGGTATTGATTTTGGATCTCTATTCTCCTCTCCCGACTGCTTTCTGCCGGTGCGCGTGCCTTGGGGCTTGTGGTTTCGCCGGCCCCTTTTGCTCGCCGGAGTGGTGGAGGCGCCGCTGCCCTTCTCCTCATCAACTCCGGTACTTGTTGGCCACTAGGTGGACGCTGGTTTCCCGTGCTGCTTCCTCTGCTCCTCGGTCTTCCACTGCGGCCTCGGCCTTGGTGGGGGAGACGGCATCGTATCTCCGGCCTTCTTGTCGGTGGCTGCGTGTGTAGCACGGCGATTTGGTTTTTGGGACAGCGAGTTACTCGCGCTTTACCCTGCCTTCTTGCCGGCTCGGTTCTGGTGCACTGTAAGCTGTCAGTTCCCCTCTTATATTTGTGAAAATACTGTGCCATTTGAGTTGAATTTGGGGACCTTATACCCTGTACAAGGGGCTAGTTCACCTCATTTAGGGAGCAGTACACTGTGGGCTTCGGATATAACGCTCGATGATGATTGCTTAGATTGAGGCATGGTTAATCTGTTCATTTGCTAGACCTAAAATAGTACTGCTCTTAGCTAACCTTTTGTTGACATATTGTGTATGATTTAGCACTTGAAGTTAAGTTAATTGATCAATTTACTGCTGTACTACTTATATCTACATTTGGAGAACTAGTGTGGTTCCATGAACTTGATACTAGTTGATATAGAGTGCATTTGTGCTGCTGTTCGGCTTAGTTTTGTGGCTGTTTGAGGACTGGCCGAACTGATATGTTGATCTTTTGATTACTGGTGCATTGTGCTACTGCTATATTATACACATAGTGTTGTGTTCATTCTCTCTGTGCAAGAGCAATACTGTTCTAGGGTTGTATTCCTGAGAATAACCTGTGATATATTGTCCATCTAGAGGTTAGACGGCTAATTTTAATTAGCAACCCTTCTAGCAATCTGAGAGCAATCATTCCAAATAAAATCTGAGTTCTAGTTACTGATTTTATTACTGTTTGTCATGGATACTTGCTGGATAATCACTTTTCTAGTTGTTCTTATGCTGTCTTTAAGAGCAAATGTGATTATATTTAATTCCTATGACATTATATTGCTGTTTACTATTTTTTGGAATTATTTTTGCTGTCATTTTGCTCATTATGCATTGTTTACAACACCAATAATGTATTGAGTTGGTTGGGACTTTGGAGTCTAAGGGGCCGTTTGGTTGGTTACCCTGGGTGACCTTACCAATATTTGGTCATGCCATGTCAATTTGGTAGCCATTTGGTTTAGCTCCATGTATTGGCTCGCCCAGGGAAAAAAATCGGCGTGCCCTCGTTTTTCTACGCCGAACGCGGGTAAGGCGCGGGCGGCCGAATCGAGCGCCTTTGCTCGACGAGCCCACGCGAGCTGTCCCCTAATCACTCCCGCGCTGCCCCCTAGTTACTCCCGCGCTCCCCCAGTCCTCCCGCGCCCCAGTCCTCCCCTGCCGCCGTGTTCGTTGTCGTCCCTGGCTCCGCTTCCTCCCCGCCGTGCACCTCCCCGCCACCCCGCGCTCCCCTCAGTCCTCCCGCGCCGCCCCCCCAGCGCTGCTCCTCCCGCGCCTCCCCGAGGTTAGACCGCGTCGCCCCCAGTCCGTCCCCCGCTGCCGCGTTCGTCGTCGTCCCCGGCTTCGCTTCCTCCCCACCGTGCACCTCCCCGCCGCCATGCTCCTCCCCGCCGCCCCGTCTCCTTGTAGATCTGACCCCACCGGCCCCTAATCTCACTGGCGCTCCTCCTCTTCCTCCTCCCCGGCGCTGCTCCTCCCCGGCACTCCTCCACTCCGAGCTGCTCCTCCGGCCTGGCACTCCTCCTCCCCGCCGCCAGATCCGAGGCCGATGTCCCCTAATCTCCCCGGTGGCCGCCGCTCCTCCTCCAGCCGTCCTCCCCAGTGGCCATCTCGAACAGGGGCGGCGCGTAGCTGTAGGTGCCGAAGGGGCAGTGGCTCACCAACAGCGTCAACCTCGCCGACGATCGCTGCCGGTTTCGGGTAACTGCCCTCTATCCTATCCTAGTTCGTCCCATACGTTTCTTGATCTGTCCATCGTTGTGATGTGAGTGTGTTGTTCCTTGATCTGTCTATATATGTGTAGAATGCTCTAGGTTTTTCTTGCTTTAAGCATGAGTTCACGCCGTACTTAAATGTTGCTTAGCTTGCCGAAACCTGGGGAGAAGCTTGGGATCTGGATTTGGTGTGTAGTGGAGAATTTCGGGGTGCAGAGCGATTACATTGCCCTGGTGCATGTATGGCTGTCATTCGTGAGCAAGGCGGTGCTCATATTGCTTCCTTGTTTCTTCTTGTGGGTATATGAGGTTACTTTGTTGTTCCCAGCAATTCTATGTGGCCGTGGCCTCACTGGTCATACGTTTTTTTGTCCAGAAAGATTCAACTGAAGAGCCTGGACCTAGCTTTGTTCGTCGTTTGCAGCTGGGCATGTACTGCTATTCTTGCTATTTTGCAGATGGTTTAGACATGAGACAATTCCCTTTTTCAATGGTGCTATGAAAGATACAGGTTTCTCATATGTGATAATAAGGACATTAGTAATTGGATGAGGCCAAATAGTTTTAATGTTTTGTTATTGCCATATAAGGGTTATTCAATTGAAAATCCACGATTATTTGAATGAAAAGCCATGTGTAGTTCAGTGCTATCCCATTTGATTTTGTGATGCCAAATAAACTAATTATGTTTGAATTTAGACCATCCTATCATATTGTGATTTGCTGATGCATTTAGAATAATAATATGTTTTGTACACTGAACTTGTAGTTATCAAGCTCGACTCCAACAAAAATCTCTTATATCTAGCTGCTCCTCCTCGGCCCGACGCTACTCCTCTTTGGCTTCTTGAAGGTGACATGCTGCCCTACACTTGTACATATTTGTTGTCCGTTGTGCAAAGTGGTACTACAACTAAAATTTCTATTTGTTCAGATGGATTGCAATGAGGAACAACATTTGTTTTTTTATCTTAATTACTATGTATGGAAGCAAAAGGCCATAGGTGTTCTTCTTCTTATGGTAGCCATCTGGACGAGATTACAAGATGGAAGAAGACAGAGAGAGCGAGGGTTCAAGTACGGTCCTCTGGTGGACAGGGATATTTGGAGGAGTAATGAATTGGTTAGGTTAACACAAACCTATGACCGAGTATGTGTTAGTCAACTAAGTATGACTAGAGCGGTATTTTTCAAGCTTTGTGATCGACTTAGGCATAAAGGACTTCTAGGTGACACATTACATGTTTCAGTTGAAGAGCAAATTGCATTCTTTCTATACACGGTAGGGCATCGTCATACAAATGCGGTTGTTGCGTTTAAGTTTTGGCGATCAGGGGAGACAGTTAGCAGATATTTCAATGCCGTGTTGAATGCAATGGGGGTCCTTGCCAAAGAACTCATCTATTTGAAGTCCACTGATACACATGATAAGGTCACTAGTAGCCGGAGATTTCATCCATACTTTGAGGTAATTGGGTATTGACCTATATAGATTAATGTCGTTGGATTGAAACACATGCTATATCTTACCTCTCATTTCTTTTTACATGTAGGGCTGCATAGGGGCACTAGATGGAACTCATGTGAAAGCATTTGTCCCAGCACACTTGGATGATAAGTTTAGAGGACGAAAAATGTATCCAACGCAGAATGTTTTAGCAGTTATCAATTTCGATCTGCGGTTCACTTATGTCCTAGCAGGATGGGAGGGATCTGCCCATGACTCTCTTGTCCTAAAGGATGCTTTTCTCGCTCCACAGGATTAAAAATACCAGAAGGTATTTCACTAGTTTCACGTTTCCATGTTTTGCTTCACTACGAAGTATATGATATATAATCGCTTACCATCTTTGTAGGAAAATTCTACCTTGCCGATCTTTGGTTATGCGGCCGACGACACAGTATTTTGCCACCATATCGTGGTGTCGATACCACCTAAAGGAATTTCGGGGTAGCCATTTGCACGAGAATGCACAAGAGCTCTTCAACCATCGTCATTCCTCACTTAGGACCCTTTGTTGGCGTGGTTTTGGGTCACTCAAGGAAGGTTCAAGATACTTAGTGAGAGACCATATATACCCTAAAATCTCAAGTGAAGGTGGTCATAGCGTGTTGTGCGTTGCATAAGCTGGATTATAGAAAATGGGCCCGATGAGCTTATCGTTGATGAGGTTACTTGGTACTCCCATCTCCTAGGAACAACAATCGTGTGAGGATGGAGATAATGATATCGTGAGTGGGCTGCATAGCGTGAAGCCATAGCACAACAAATGTGCCATGATTATCAACTTGGTGGATGAACAATTTGTATGTCAATTTATTTCAGATTTGGCATGTTATTTCTTGAGCTGGATGTTAATTTATTTGAGCTCTTGTCTTATCTATGTCTTGGTTATTTGAATAATGGATTTGAATAGTTATTAACTTATTGCAATAATGGAGTTGAATGCTAATTATTGTACCATTTGCTACATGATATTACTTAATTTCAGCATTGCTCTTACTTCATTTGGTTGCAAGATGAGCAACTCAAAAACAAAGCTATTGCTATCAAAAGCGAGGAGATTCATCCTCTCGTGAGAGGTATTTGTCTTGGGCGGATGAGAATACCAAGTTCATGCTTCAGTAGTACATTGATCTTCGAAAGGACAAAGCACCAACCTTTAAGTTCAAGAAACAACACCACTTGCAATGTGCTAATGCACTTAATGAAAAATTCGTCATGGGTGCAACTCAAAGCCAAGTAGACCGACACTACAAGAGCTACAAGGAGAAGTATGGTTCGATTCGCCGTGCCATGAATAACAGTGGGAATGGCTTTGATGCCACTTCATGCAGGTTTACAATTTCAGAGTCTGAGAAAGCTCATCTCCCTGTAAGTTCCCATTGATTCATGTACCTTTTTTTAGGTTTCCATTTTTCCAAGTTGCCCTTGTTAATTGTCTAGTGCTAATGACTTGTTATTGATTTCAGAAAGCAACAGTGAACTATCTCACTAAGCCTATCAGGTTCTTTGATTTGTTAGAAGAGTTGTTCTCAGATCAATCGAGCGAGATGGCTCATATCTTTGCGACCATGTCACCATTAAAGATGTAAGCAGCGGTGAGGATGACATTGAGTGTCTAAAGGATTTGCCTGGCATGGAGAACAATGATGGCAATGAGTCTGACACAATTGCTCGTGATAGCATTGTTGACGTGGATGATCCCTCCTCAACATCGAGCAAGAAACGCAAGCGCACAAAATCACCTCCGAAGAAGATTGGTAAGGAAAAATGTACACGGCCAAGTAAAATATCTAATGATGATATTGCAGCAAGCATCAAGAATCTTGCAGACTCTCTTGCATCGGTAGCTGCTCCATCTTATGCTACTTTACCCGCACGCGAGGATCCTCATGCACAGTTGTGGAGAAGAATAGACGCTCTGACCATTACTGCTAAAGACAAGATTGAAATTGCTTCTCACCTCTCCAAACCCGAGCAAGAAGCTTTTCGTAGCTATCTGAATTATGCGTGCAATGCAAGACTTGAAGCTTGGGTTATTTATTTCATTACTTCCAAGTATGGTGGTGGTAACTGAATGTGGTATGGGTGTTTGATAAACTTTTGCTTCTTTGACCCATCTTTTTGTACACATGATTTGGGTCAAAACTAACTATAGATATGCTGCCATGGAGCTTTATTCCGTAATTATGTGCTATATGTGTTATTGTATATTATCTACATGCAAAATGATGCTATGTATGTGATGGCAGGCTGTCCTTTTGTGGTTTTTAAATCTGTTGGGAACTTTGTTTTAGTAGTTAGTTAACAAGAACATGCTAACTATTTGTTAACTAACTATTCATGTAACTTCTGTGGTGTAAGACTGTTAATGCTGCTATGCTACTCTATATATTGCTGTGATAAATGTATTTGTGATCATGATGTTTAATTATGAACCCTTTTTCATGTGTACATCATACTGTTGCTTGCTTTTGGCAACTTGTGGTATGGGCTATTGGTTAATTATATGAAAATATTGCTATGTTTAATTATGTGCAGTCATGTTTGAAATTATTGCAAGTTTCATTCTATTGCTTGGTTATAAGCACCCTAATAAACCCATTGATACATGTGTTGATTATGGTTTTGCTTGGTTTTGGCATAAAACCAAACATTGCCTATTTGCCATGCCAATTTTGGTTATATTTCAGGGCTTTCAACCAAACACTCTCCTTTATTGCCTTGCCAATTATTGGAGCCAAACCAAACAGCCTCATTTTGCCAAAAAATTTGGCATGCCCTGGGTTGGCCACGACCAATATATTGGCATGGCAACTCAGGGCTGCAAACCAGATAGCCCCTAAATCTTTGATACCAAAGGTCCAAAGCTTTGTATGAAAAAAGAGTAGCAAGAGCATTTCTCTGGGAAAAGAAGCGTTTTGGTGTAGAATCGAGTCATCTTGCTATGTGAGGCCCGCATCTCTGTGAAAAAGAGCATTTCTCTGTCATCTCCGACCACTCGTTCTTATCTCGAGTAGACAATAATTAGCACTTTTATATTTAATTTATTCAAGAGATAAAACATGCACAACATCTGACAGATTGATAATAATATTTAAAAGTCACAGGAGCATATCCTAGACACACGTGCAGCAATACTACACGTATCCCTCTGATATACTTACTAACAGCAGGCGTAACAACAACATAATTGAAAGGGAAACGAAGGGAATCACGTACTGGACGTAGTTGTCGTCGCCGTACGGAACCAGCGGCTAGTTCTGGTTCTCAGAGGTGGACCCCGTCTTGCTAAAGATGTAGCCAACGCAGATCACGACAGCATAGTGGAAGAAGACCTCGCGAAGCGGACGGACGAAACAGCGAGCAGTCACGCGGCGCGCTTCCAAAAACCTGATTCTCCCTACCCGGTGCAGGAGCTCTTGGACGATCGGTTCCGGAGACTTGCTCTCCCGAACGACGGTGCACGCCGGCGCACGGGATGGGGAACACCGAACGGCGGCGCAGCCGTGGGAGTTAGCAAAACTCTAGATTTTTTATCTCTATCGTGTTGGCAATTAATTGGGCCAAGCCTAAAAAATACTAGCACCACACAGGCACACACGGCCGGTCATCCTCCTAGCCGTCCGGTAGCATGGGGATGGAAGCAACACCAGCCGGCTTGCTGCAGCAGCGATCGTCTTACTCGCCATGGCTCTCCGCCGTCCCGAAACAGCAGACCAACCATGCGTCAGCTATGAGCAGCAAGAGGAAGAAGGGGGACGGTGACAATCATGCATGGCTCATGCGACGGCAACATGGCACTGGGACGGCACGCGGCAGCAGTCTGAAGCGCACCTGCAACGACCGGGAAGATGGGTGGGGACACTGGCGAGAAGATACCAAATGGGGGAGCGGGTGGGACGGGAGCTAGGGTGATACGGGCTGTCGGATTTTCACGACCTAGAATCAAGGATAGCGGCGGAACTGTAAACCATAACAGAGACTAACGTTAAACATATAAGTGGTATGTTTTTTTTAACTAAAATAGAAAATGACTACCAAAACTGCATTGTACATCCAGAATAGACCAATGACTACCGAAATTGCTTTGTACATCCAGAATAGACCTAAGAAAACATGAACTAGATAGAAACTTGACATGCTTCTCCTCTCCTAGGCCTATCGCAAGGGAAGCGAAAGCCAAGATTTGTTTTGTCGGATATCAAACGGGAATTGCGAGCAAATAAAACACCTTTTAAAATATCAATACGATAACCTACTTTATGCGAATTTGCTCATGAACACGCTCTATTTCTCGTGTACTTGACCACGTGGAAGTAGACGTGTGTTCTTCCTGCAGGACATGAGGAATCACAAGAACAATTGTGGTAATATCCAGAAAATACTCCCTATCCCCGATGGCAGCACGTAGCATAAACCCGAGAATCAAGAGCAAATAGCATTTTCTAAATAACAAGTCGCGACGGATCTTTGTGCTTCCATGACTTTGATTGATGTTGATCTTTCTAACTCGTTTTTGTTCGAGTTTGGCGAAGGAGAAGGAGGCGGCGGAGGCGGGTTCTGGTGACTACATCCTGGACGGCGGCGGCTGGACAACGAGCTCTTCTAGAAGCTTTTTTTGTTTTGCATTTAGACCTTTTGGAGATGCCTGCAATATTTTGTTGTTCGCTAGAGGTCTCGATATAAAAGGGATAATCTTATCTTAATGAAGTTTTATCCTATTCTAAAAAAAGGATAATGTGGTCTCTTTATAATGATGGGTATGTTACCGAACAGATGGAGGGAGAGAGGACGTGGGTACTGTTCATGTGAACAGAACAGTAACCTGCACAAAAACTTACCAAAAACACTCAAGCTAATATAGAAAGCAATATTTAAACTTAGGAATGATTCAAACAATTTAGAAGCAATCTTTTTGGGTCCAAAAGAGATGGTTGCTTGCCGAATTAGTGAGACCCTTGCTTTCTTTCTCCATTATTTCTTGGACTCTACTCCATTGAATGTTACTGTAGCATGAGCTACAATACACACAGCTTTAGGTGAGGTTGCTCTCTTGGTTTTCATTTGTACTCCTTTCCTTAATATCAGCTAGGTATATGGCATATGATTGTGTGGTTGGCCCTTTTATGCATTATCTAATGTTATGGACATGATAGCTCGAACTAGAATAGTGTTGTAGGCGTTGGCGTGTCCGCATTATCCTTGCCTTCGAAAAAAGACATCCTTGGCTTTTGATAACATAAAAGTGCATTACAAAAAAGAACAATGTATATGGATGATATATATTTATCATCCGTTTTAACACTTTTTTGTTAGCTCAATGCATATTGCACAATAATAATCAAAGGTCATATGATCATGAATTAAAAGCATAATATCCATATCAAGGGGTGAGCAACCGGGCTGGGGAGAGGATGATGGGGGACATAATAGCGGCAGCACCGGCAAGAAGAGGGCGAGCGTCAGCCAGCAGTGCCAACGGGCAGTAGAGGGTCAAGGCATCGAACAATTAATTAGGCATGGATGGAGGGTCTTGGACTGTTGAGCAACCACGCTACCGGGTGTAGTCAGAGGTTGCTGATTCACATGCAAGACGTAGATGGAGAACAAATCGATAGATGCACAAGTAGATGGAACACAGATGTAGGGAGAGAACAAATTCTTTATTGCTTTTCGTGTGTATACAATGGACGGATCCCTCTCCTATTTATAGTGCTGGTTCATAGAGTTTGTTAGGTCCATGGATAGACCTATCCGGATACGGCTTGGGTCAGCTCGTAACCGAATAGGTTTCCTAACACTCCCCCTTGGACCTTGCCGCATGATGCATATGCCGCATCAAAACTCTATAAAAACTCAGTGGGAAAAATTCTTGGAAAAAAACTACATAGCATACGCTTGCTGTGTGCACGGATATGCCTCGTTAAAAACCTCATGTGAGAAACTTTCTTGAAAACTCACTTAAGAAAAAAAGAGTACAAATCCACCCAACATTGCTTTATTACTTCAATGTAATAGTTGGGTACTTGAACTTCCGGTTCAAGATTTAATTCAAAATATGTGAAGTTTCTCCCCCTGAATTCTGCACTTCTCTAAGTCTCATCATTCCTATACTTCTAACGCATCTTTCAAAGGTAGATGCAGGTAGGGACTTAGTGAACAAATCTGCGAGGTTTTCGCACGACTTAGTGTGCTGAATAATGATTTCATTCATCTTATGCTATTCATGAGCATAAAATACTTGGGGTTTACATGCTTAGTGAAATTGCTTTTCACATATCCAGTATGTACTTGTGCGACACATGCTGCATTATCTTCATAAATGATGGTGGGGTTTGTTCTATTTGCAATCCACATGATTGGAGAATGTGAAATATCATTCTTTGAAGCCACGAACATTCATGTGCTGCCTCATACAATGCAATGATTTCTAAATGGTTAGTCGACGTTGACACAAGTGTCTGCTTTGACGACTTCTATGATACTGCAGTTCCTCCACATAGGAAGACATATCCTGTCTGGAACTTACCGGTGTGCGGATCTGAAAGATAACCCGCATCTGCATATCCGACCAAAGTCATATCTTGGTTCCTTCTATAAAATAATCTAAGATCGACCGTTCCCCGTAGGCAGCGGAAGATGTCCTTTACCCCTTTCCAATGCCTTTTCATTGGCTCTGCACTATACCTTGCTAATAAGTTTACGGCGAACGCAATGTCAGTCCGTGTACTGTTTGCTAGGTACATGAGTACTCCTATGGCACTTAAGTATGGGAATTCCTATCCCAGGACTTCCTCCCCTCTTCTCTAGGTCGATATGGGTCTTGGTCTGCTTGTAATGACCTTCCGACCATCGGGGTTCTTGATGCGTACGTCTTCTCAAAACTAAACCTTTCCAACACCTTTTGGGTGTAGGTGGATTGGTGTACGAGTATTCCATCTGGCATATGCTCAAGCTGAAGGCCCAAGCAGAATTTGGTTTTACCCAAATCTTTCATTTCAAACTCAGATTTCAAATACGAGCTTGCTTCTTTAATTTCATCATCAGTGCTAATGATGTTTAAATCATCCACGTAAATCAAAATTATATAAAAACCATCTTGTGATTGTTGTATAAAAACGCATGGACAATCTTCATTATTCGTATAGCCTTTCTTTCTCAAGAACTCGCTCAAGCGATTATACCACATTCTTCCTCACTGCTTTAATCCATATAAGGATTTCTGCAATTTTACACAATATAATTCTTTCTTCTCTTTATTCGGGGTTGGCATGACGTCAGGTACTTTCATGTACAATTCAGAGTTCAGGTTACCATAAAGATAAGCTGTGACCACATCCATCAGTTTCATTCTTAAGTTCATATTTACTGCCATTTGAGATAACATATCTAAAGGTTATACCACCCATGACCGGGAAAGAGGTTTCTTCATAATCAACGCCTGGGCACTGAGTGAAACTTTGAGCTACCAGCCTTACTTTGTACCGTACCACTTCATTATTTTTATTTCTCTTCTGAACAAAGACCCATTTATAACCCACAGGACGTACATGGGAGGGTGTGAGGCACACAGGCCTAAACACTTCTCTTTTGTTTATTGAGATTAGTTCCGCGGTGATTGCCTTCTTCCATTCCGCCCAATCTGGTCGGTGCTTACACTCATAAAGAGATACCGGCTCTAGATCGGTATCTATTCACTCAGCAATCATTTTAGCAAAGTATATGTCGACATTGGCTGCTGCTCTATTCATTATTCCCCTGATTCTACAAAATTTATGGCCATTTCATCATTGGGTGCTTCGTGTATTTATACTTGCTCTTCACCGCTATTTTCTATCAAGGGAGCAAGTTCCTTTAGTTTATTGTTTCCAATGTGCGCACTCATATTTCTATCGGCTTCTTCTTCTTCTATCTTTACCGGTATATTCAAATCTGGGAGCGCCTCGCTAACAGGCTGCTTCTTACCAGAGTTGCCAGGTCTCAACTGGCTCCCCTTCCTTTTCCTTCGGGGCACTTTCGTGACCGGTTGTGATAAGCTCTCTCTAGGCGTCCCCGGATACCTGGGATTCGAGTAACCAGATTTCCTGTCCTTTTCTCTGAGGCCTCGAAACAGGATGAGGATACCTTCTATGGTATTTCAAACCCTCTCTAGTGCATTACTAGGAGTAATGCGACTTGATCACACCTTCAAATCACAAAAATGATTGGGCAGTTCATTTGCTAATTTCTGTAAATCGAGGATCTTCTGAACCTCTTCATTTGCTTCTTTAGTACGGGGATCATGCGCGAGAATGCCTGTGGCTTGCCAGATGATTTTTTGGCAGTCTTCTGTTAAGGGTTCTTTATCTCCCTCTAATGACAGGAAATTATCCTCGTCAAAGATGCAATCAGCGAAATGGGCGGTATGCAAATTACCAGTCGAGGGTTCTAAATACTTGATTATAGATACTGTCTCATAACCAACGTATATCCCTGGCCTCAGGAGAGGGCCCATAGCTGTTCGATGTGGTGGTGGTATCGGTACATACACCATGCATCCAAATTTTCTTAAGTGGGAAATTTTCTGTGTGATCCCCTAAACTAGTTGCATTGGTGATTGGATGTTGTACGCTGACGATCTATAGTTCAATAATGCTCCTGCATGTAGGACAGCATGGCCCCAACACGTGTTCGGTAAATTACAACCCTACAAGAGCGGTTTTGCTATGAATTTGATCCTTTTAATCAGTGCTTCTGCTAGTCCATTCTGAGTATGGACATGTGGCATTGAGTGCTCTACTTTGATTCCCGATGCTGTACAGTAATCATCAAATGTCTTCGAAGTAAATTCGCCGACATTGTCCATGTGAATGGACTTCACGTGATGATCCGAGAATGCATTCTTAATTCTTATGATCTGAGAGATCAGCTTCACGAATGCGTGGTTTCTTGTCGAGAGTAGCTCACATTAGACCACTTCGAGGAAGCATCAATGAGCACCATGAAATACCTAAAAGGACCTGATAGAGGTTGAATAGGGCCGCAAATATCCCCTGGATGTGCTCAAGGAACACGGGGATTTCATCTTGCACCTTCATGGTCGAGGGCCTAGTGATTATTTTCCCAGTGGCACATGCCTGACATATGAAGTCTTCTTGATTAGAAAAATTCTTTACACTAATTCCATGGCCCTGAGAGTTGGTAATTACATTTCTCATCATCCGTAAGCCAGGATGACCAAGTCTACTATGCCAAAGAGAGAAGAGTTCAGCACTCCTAAAAGAAGTTTTTAGGGAAGTATAATTGTCAGGTGCTTTAATTCTTGTGTGGTATAGCCCAATTTCAAGTGAAGGAAGTTTTTCTAAAATTCCTTTTTCACATCCGTCGTGCTTCACAATGCACAGGAATTCTTTGCCATTTTCTTAAGTGATCTCAACGTGAAAACCGTTGGCATGGATGTCATTAAAACTTAAGAGAGATATAGTGGATTCAGGGTACAACAAAGCTTCATCAATTTTTAGTGAAGTACCCATAGGCAGAACAATAGTGGCTTGACCGGAGCCTACCACACACGAGCCACTTCTTCCAATTGTGGTTATACTGCCAGTTCTCTTCTTAACAAAATACTTTGTCTCTCTTAAGATGCTATTAGTTCTACTATCAACAATGCATATCTCCTTCATATGGTCGCTTCATAAATTGATATAATTTCAATTAGGCTATCATTCATATTGCAAGCATTCACAAAAATATACTAGGAATAAAATGCATAACCGATCACGAGAATTAAATGTTTGCTCCCTCTGGAGCTCACAATTCTTCATTCATAATAAGATCACAAATGTCTGCTAATGCAACCACACTAAAAGGGCTGACTAGTGCTGCTATGTATGCACTAAATAGATTCTGTAAAATAGGCTTCTACAGTGTCAGCGATTTCTTTTTCTATGATGGCATCATCTTCTTTAGTAGCTTCTGCATATCTCAGTCTTGTCCAGTCCTATTGTGCTTATGGCAGGATAGTGTATTTTAGCTTTCTGAACCGCTACTTTAGTGCGGCCCAAAGATCAATAGCACTTTCCATTGCCATGTATTCATTCTTTAAAGTATTGGATAGGTGTGCCAAATGAAATGCAGTGCTTGATTATTCTGTGCTCGGGTATTGCCCCTTGCTACAATGCTAATGGCGGTGCGGGGAGCTTCATGTGCGTAGTCGGAATTCATCAAACTCACGACTCACGATGCCAAACATTTGCATAATTCAAATTCTTTGCATAAGATGCTATAGGTAATCATAGTGTGTGTTGCTTGACATGGATCTATTCATAAATTTTTAGAATTTCCAATATAAACATGCTAAAATAATTATTACAAGAATTATAATAGCAATTTCATGGAATAATTCTATGCCAGAATATATACATTCAGTAAATTCTTAATTTTCAGGGCTTTCTATGAAAAAATTCTTAATTTTGGTGAATTTTCAGATAATTCCCAAAGGTTTCAAGGTTTTTCTGTGAAATTCAGGCCCACTTTCTATAATAGCAGTGTTGATTCATGACTACAATATGTGATATGCATATATTCTTATAATTCTTCAATGAAATTCATTGTTTTGTATTATTCAACATGCTATTTTCAATTCATAGATTAAATGTAATGAACGGGCACCACAAATAATCATAAATTCACATTCATATGCATAAATTCTATTCATAAACAGGCATAAACTAATAATTATAATAGCTAATTCATCATATAATAGCATGAAAGTAATTATCAGGGATAAAATTAAGTTTCAAATGCAAAAACAGGATTAAATTCGGAATCCCGAGATGCTTTTATGCCCGAATATGCTTTTCTATGATTTTTGTTGATTTCAGGGACATCTATGAAAATTTCAGTGTCTCTAGGGACTTCCGTGAAATTTTTGGTGTCTCCGAAAAAATTTTACAGCCTCTGAAATTCTCTGCATAAATTCTTAATTTTCATGGGCTTTCTTGAAAAATTCACGGGCCAGCCAATTTTTCTTTTTTTCCCTTTCTTTCCCTAGGCCCACCTTTTTCTTTCTCTCCGGCCCGGCCATCCCTTTCTCTTCCTGGTCCGCTTGGCCTACCATCTTGCTTGCTGCCTGGCAGCTAGGGTTACCCCTGGCCACCATAGGGATGGCGGCGGCGGCGCTGTGGGGTTCCAATGGCGGTGGCCGGCCCGCAGGATTCGGCGGCGGTGGCCGCGCGACCTTCGGAGGTGGTTGATGGCGGCGCTCGCCTTCGGGATGCATGGTCTTCGGGGCAGCCTGCGGAGGTGGCGCGGCCGACGTGTCTGGAAGGGTGATTCATGGGGGCACGACACCGGAGGGACGGTACGGTGGGGCGGCCGGCGGGGCCAGGGGCTAGGGGCTAGCGCAGCTAGGGAAAGCGCTGCCAATGCTGGAGCAACCGGTGGCCAGTGGCATGCTAGGCGCAACAACACGCCGCGCTTCGGCTAGAGCGGCAGCGCGGCGGGCGCGACGACGGAGCAAGCGCCGAGACGGACCCAAAGGGGCTCGAGCCGGTGCGTGAAGCGGCAGCGGCGCGACGGCGGCAGTCGAGATAGTGATGGGTCGAGGCGGTATGCGGCGCCAACAATGAGGCCAAAGCAATACATGGGTGGTAGTCTTGCGCGTGACTGGTCTGGCGGCAGTCAGACGCGAGCGGCACACGGTGACATGGCCTTCGGTGTGGCTAGAGGTGGCCGGCAGCGCGACCTCCTTCAGGCATGGCCATGGCGAATAGCCAGAGTCCAGCGACCAGATCGATTGTATATCCAGATTGAAAATGATCCCCGAAATTCTTTTCAAAATAGATCCGATCTACCATAGAAAATTCAATTTGATGCAATACCACTGATCTGCGTTGGGGATTCGAGAGATCGTCACAGAGACGATCGGCTCACCAGATGGCTGCCGGCGTGATTTACGATTCAATGCTTTGCGCCGGTAGACGAGCGGTAGTAGTCGATCGATCTCCTCCTGCTTGCGGTTCCTCCTTCCGAGTGTGTCGTGCTGATAACGTGTTGAGCAACCACGCTACCGGGTGTAGTCCGAGGTTGCTGATTCACACGCAAGACGTCGATGGTGAACAAATCGACAGATGCGCAAGTAGATGGAACACAGATGTAGGGAGAGAACAGATTCTTTATTGCTTTTCATGTGTATACAATGGACGGATCCCTCTCCTCTTTATAGTGCTGGTTCATAGAGTTTGGCAGGTCCACGGATAGACCTATCCAGATACGGCATGGGTCAGCTCGTAACCGAATAGGTTTCCTAACATGGACTACCTACGGTATGGGGCCTAGGAGACAGGAGACATGGATGGAGTAGGCTAACTTGGATTGGGCTAGATACAGATTTGAAACTATCCATATTGTAGCCTTCTTGGGTACCCATTTCCGTTGGAATTTTTTAAATTTTTATTCAAAATTAAAAAATTAATACAATGGTTCCAATAATTAAAAAACTAGCTACCTCCCGCCCGACCGTTAGGTAGGAAATAAATTCCTACCCGACTGACAGGGGAGGGGGGATTTCCGTTCCTGTTCGACTGTTGGGCAGTTAATGCGGCGGGGAAATCCCGCCCGACAATTGGGCGGGAATAGGAAAAAATTGCCCAACGATCAGGCAGGATTTGAGCGCGGGGAAATCCCGCCCGTTGAATGGGCGGGTTTTGCAGCCATATAAGGCGCGTGACTGCTGCCTCGTAGCCACGCGCCCACAGCGAGATAGGGGAAGGGAAAAAGAGAGGAAGGGAAAGGAAGGGAGAAAGAGAGAAAGGGAGAAAGAGAGGGAGGAAGGAAGGAAGGGAGGAAGATAGAGAGAGAGAGGAAGGGATTAGGAGGGAGGAAGGAAGAGGGGAAAAAAAGAAGGAAAAAAGGTAAATTTTTTTTTAATTTTGTAATATAGAATGATTGAAAACATGGTAGGTTAGACATACGGACAATATAATTTATGCTTAGGTTAATTAGTTTAGGATATTGTTAGCAATATTATTTATGGGAATTAGTAATGTGAATTATTTAGGACATTATGTAGGGTTGGTTGTTAGGGCATTAGGGTTTATGGCATGATTTAGGTTATTATTTACGGTAGATTGCTAGGGACATTTTTTAGACAACATGTTTAGGATAATTTGTAGGACATTAATTAGGGTAATATGTTTACGACATTATATATAGATATGTTTATGGTTAGTTCGGTTACTTCCACCCAAGTGGGATAAATATGTTTAGGGTAAAAATGGTAGGACATTATTTAGGGTAATATGTTAATAACATTATATATTAGAGTATGTGCGTCAAATTGTTTATTTTGAAATAATTTGTACCGGTTGTCTTTTATCCAGGAAGAATGTTGGAAAAATTATTTTTCGAGATTTATTATGAAGAGGGAGAGGTTATGCATGGCCCAAGTGGGATAGATCTTAGTATATTTCGGGCAGTTACACTAGGGATATCGACGCCGAGGGAAAGGACATTTGACGGGTTTCATAACTGGCTAATAAGGACATTACAATTGAATCCGGACGAACATGTGATCAACATCAGTGCAGTGGTCAATCGTGCTAGGGAAGGGTTTTTTGGGAGCTGCTTCCGATCATGTCTACCAGGAACTGTCGACGCTATGTGGAGATTGCGACCGCACGTGGTCTCCCTTAGCGTTGTTTACCCAGGCGGAGCTAAAACAAGGAGTGGGGTCAAACGAGACAGGTGAGAAAGAGGCAGAGGAGGCAGAGAAGGCAGAGGGGGCAGAGGAGGCAAAGGAGGTAGATGAGGCAAAGGGGGTAGAGAGTGTGGAGATCACACCGCAAGATGTTGGGCAACGTTGGGATACATCGGATGGAGAGGGTATGCATGGAACATCACGAGATCACGCCGCAAGTGTAGGACAACGTTGGGATACAGCGGATGGAGAGGGTATGCACGGAACATCACATGAGGCGACGGGTGCGGTGGATGAAGGGGAAGAAATTGAGGCAATTGTACAACAGATGTAGGCAGAGAATGCAGAGCATGAGCAGGTCCCCGATGAGAACATGTCACACGATGAGGCAATCACTGGACACAATGTTGTGCCGGGTGAGTGGAACTCCTACAACTATCAAAATTTACATGTTGATGAAGGTACAAGCAAGACATGGGAGTACCACGAGAACGAGGTGTCGTAAGGATCCATATACCCCACCAAGGAAGCTGTTATGGATGCTGTGAAGTACTGGGGAGTACTGGGCACTGTTGCTTAGAAGAGAATTTAGGGTGCAGAAGTCCAGCAAGAGCGTGTACGATGTGAACTGCGTGGTGCCTGGCTGCCCTTTGCTGGTTCATGCCTTCAAAGGCAAGTGGGTGGATTACTGGATATGTTTCATCATGACAAAGCACAACTGTCCATTGGAACAATTTCGTTACTTTCAACACCATTGGTTATACTAACTAGGCATTGGTTGCAGTTCCTCTTCTTCCAACCTACATTGACTATTTATTTTCTACTGCAGAATATTCTTCAGCTTACTGCATAGCACATATGGCTTCATGATACTCTACGAACGCTTACATTAGGCAAGCCTGGTAGGCGTCAAATGGTTTTGGATCCCAAGCACGTCCACTAAGCGAGGACTTTTTTATTCAGACAAGTGCTAGCTACAACATGGAGCCAACCATAATAAGAGACCCCAACACATGGAGTGGACACAGTTATACAAACCTCTCACCATGTTATCGACCCGAACTTCTATAGGGAATCGTCACGGTGCGCACATGGAGTGAACATAGTTATACAAACCTTTGACTATGTTATCGAAGGATGGACTGGCCGACGTTTCTATCGTTGCATGTACTTTGCAGTGAGTCATCCACACCACCATGGCCCTACGTCATTGGACGGTTCCGGCTTTGACAACGAGGCTGTGACGCGAAAGAAGGGTAGCAAGCAATTCACCTGCTCGGTGCACGCCTCTCCGACATCGAGGTGGTTGGCGACGCTTCGGCCACCGAGGCGGCAAGCGGTGCTTCCATATGCACTACCGCCCTTTGTCCCATGCGGGTGACTTTTAGAGTCAAATCCAGCCGGTTAGTTGGGTTGGAACAAAAGCCGCTAGACTAACGGTCTGGATTTATTGCTAGCCCAACGATCCTGCAGCTAGTTTTTTAATTTTTAAAACCGGTGTATTAATTTTTTTAAAATTTTGAATAGAAATAAATATAAAAATTCAAAAAATCTGTTTCCGTTGGATATCATTGTACTGAATTGAAGAATTTTTTTAATTCAGTTGCGATTCCAAAAATATCTGGTCGAACCTAGTCTGAATCTGGATCCGACCAGCCCAGACTAACACAATCTGATACCGATACCGATACCGATAACGATAAGAGGGCGTCTCTCGGCCAGAATCCCGATACAGCCAGAGGTTCATGTCCTGGTCACATGAAACTCTATCCCCTGGTGACGAGTGACGACAGTAGAAGTGACCAAAAGCAATAGCGGCTGGCGGCAATAGCATCTGACGGCAGACCGCCGCACTACTCGTGTATCACGTCGTGCGACCGGTCCATGGAAAAGAATTGTCAGGATTAGCACAGCTTCGCACAAAAAAAGATAAGCAAAACTTTAGATGCTAGAGTGCACAACACATCAACTCTAGAATTCGACTACAATTCTTTCATCCAACACCCAACACTAGAATTTTAAGCGGTCCTCCACAATTCTTTCAAATCTTCTTCAGAGATCGCAAGAACAGCAACGAAATTGCTAATATATCCACAGCAACGAACAGCACAAAAATTTAGCATCGGGCCAGAGGAGTGTATTCATAATTCCAATGATAATCTTATCCAAAAGTAGCCAGATCACCAACTGACGCAAGAAAAAACATGAGCCTAGATGAGAATTTAGAAAGAACCGATCTGAATAACCAAGCAGACTCGAACTAAGGACAAACTAGCAGCGAATAACACCAAGATTGACTGTCATTATTACATCCGACTCATGGCCACGAACCAAAAATCCAACAAGTGAAATAGTGTATGCGCGTGCTCAATTTGCATTTTTATCCAGTTCAATGCCGACACTGACTCACACCTTGAAGTTGAAGCTGAGAAGGATCTTGTTGAGCCCGCCCTTCCAGCCGCTGCCCCCCTTCCTGCCGGGGCTAGAGTTCGCCGACGTCGTCGTCGTCGCCACCGCGGGCTCCAACACGGCTTCAATGGCTACGGCTTCGCTCGCGGCCTTCTGCCAGAGCAGGAAGCTCCTGCACCCGTCAAACCTGACCCTCTCATCGGCTTTAAGCGCTGAACGGCACCAAAGATCGAATCCAAGAACGGGTCAGCCAATTAACAACGCAAATTGTGACGGATTAAGCAACAGATGAAGAAACTGATTTTTGAGAGGGGATATACCGTCGGATCTGCCATTGGCGGTGTAAAGGAGGAAGGCGGCGGCGTCGGCGCCGAGCAGCGGCATGCGGCCCTCGCGAGCGTAGCAGCGGAGCGCGGCGCGGATGAGGCCGGTGACCGACTCGCCCTCGTCGACCAGGAATCGGAGCGGCCCGGCGCTGCCGAGCACGGTGACCGTCACCAGAACGCGCGACCGGCCGCCGGCACCCGCCGCCGCCGCCTTGCCGCGGGGCTCCACCTTCCTCAGCTTCATCGGCAGCGTTGACGGCACCGCAACAGTCATATAAACGAATGAATCGAATCGAATCAAACCAAACCAATCAATCAAAATTGCTGCTTCAGTGTTTCCCCTTCTTTGCTTAGAAGAGAAAAACTCTAGATCAAAAAGAATCGAAGAATCGTCTGCTCGTCGGAGAGCCGTTCAGGGGTCGAGGCCGATGCAGCGGTGGTGCCAGCCCTTCATGCAGGAGCCGAAGCTGCGGAAGGAGGCGGAGGAGGCCCTCTCCGGCTGCGGCGGCAAGGAGGGCGAGGCGGAGGTCGTGCGGGCTCCCACCATTCACAAGGGCGGACTCGTCTTCGTGCGGCGGCGGAAGAGATCTGGGGGCCGCTTCTTGGCTCCTTCCGTGCGGCGGCGGCCGAGACGAGGAAGGAGGGATGGGACGCGAGGGTTTGGTTGGGGTCTCGAGGCCGAGGGGTGAGGCGTGCTAAATAGCAACGGCGCCGCTGAGATTCGTCTAGTTCGGCGGCCGCGCGGGTGGTGCCTGGCCTGCTGGGCCTGGTGATCTATATTTTTGTACGGTATATAGTTTCGATTTTTTTTTATATTTATTTTAATTCAAAATTTTTTAAATGGCCGGCCCCGCTTTTTTTTTTTGCATTTTTGGGCGCCCGTCGCCCGTGGGCCGGGCGATCGCCCAAGCCACGAGCGATGGGCGCCACAATGTCTTACTCGCCGACCGACCGACGCTGATTGGCGTTCTTTGTGAGAGTCTCGATCGCCCGCCCACTGCGGCGGAGACAACACCTATTTACAATAATATATGTTATATATATAAAACAGTTAAAACATATAAAATAAAAATATTATCAATATATATTATAACATATAACTATTATGTTATATATAATAGCTATAACATATGTAATATAAATAAAAGTATATATATTATATATAATATTTATGTACATATAGAACATATTAATAATGTATATTATATATAGGGTCTACCGAATCTGCGTGATTGGAAATTAGGGTTTAGAAAGGAGAAAATTATGGTATTTTTTTATGAAAAGGTAGATAATTTTAATTTTCATCTTTTGTATTATTAGAATTATAAAAATAAATGTTCCTCTTGTCACAAAGTATTTCTCACATGACGCCAGTTATAGCGTTTAAAATAGAGTGCTCTCGTAAAATTTTTATTGCCAACATTCAGTATTACACGGTAGTTCAGATCGAGTACATTGGGGATATTTCCTTCTTTGGTAGCATAAGGTCGGCCACCTTCACCCCAAGATGCATGGGTGGTCACTATGGACCGTGAAAGGGTTGTGGTATTGGTATGAACACCAAGTGGCGCGCACACCGGTAGTCGCTTTCCATTCCGTGTCGTAGTACCTTTGGGTAGGTTTCTTGCATGATGGCTCTTCGACGAGAACTTCGCGTTGGGTGTCTTGGGGTAGTGGCATCCGCATAGACATGCATGGTCCCGACATGATCGATTCGGTTGGTAGTATTGGTCCAAAGATCGCTGGTTGTGCGATTGACGTCTTGCGCATGGATTGCCTAGAGGTCGGAAGCCCGCGGATCTCCGCCGCCTTCGATCTGCGCCTCCTCAGTAGCATCCACTCTAGCCCGCAAACGATCGATTCTTGCGTGCGGTATGTTATGTAGGTGTCTGCCGCTTCTTTGGGTATGGCTCATCCATCCAGCAAGTCCAACCGCACGTGACGTCTGGTAACTGGAAATAAGAGAACCGGTAAGTAACTTGTATTTGCGGTAGCATATCGCAGAGGAAGGGAACTTACATTGTAATCTGGGCATCGGTAGAATCTGCGACCAGTAAACCCCTCGTGCACATGGTCAAACCACTACACAATAGCTGGGTTCCCACATTCGCATGTCGGCCAGTCAAAAATGGACGCGAAGTGATGATCTCGTAGAAAAGGAGGGCCGTCTCTCCAGTCTGCATAATGTATGACATGCATATCGTCCGAAGGAGGACGAGTATGCTCTCCAGGCCCATAAGACTCCCACCATGCATCAGGCATATATGGCCGTGAAGAGGCTCCCCAACTCGCCATGAACTATAAAGCAGTAAGCTCTCAGAAAAGATGTAGCGTAGAGGACCCGAAGGTAGAAGGGTTTTTATAGCGAAGCCTGGCAGGTATATGGACGGAGTTCATGGAAGCGTACGCGTCCCTTACGATGTCTGCTGCTGCATTTGATGTGACTGGATGGTGGAAAGCGGGACTACTGGTCAGCAGTGTAGTGAAATAATTGATGGCCGCTGCAGTTGATGTGACCGAACGGTGCAAAGCGGCACTGCGGTGACGATCTTCGATGGATGCTTTGCAGCTTGATGTGGTGGACGGTGGAAAGTGGGGCTGTTAGGCGGTCTGGTGAAATAATTGATGGCAGCCGCGACTTGATGTGATCGGCATCGCAAAGCTAGAAATTATAGTTGATATTTTTCAGAAGGAAAAAACGCAAGGGTAGAAATTATGCGACATCCATTACGTAACGTCTGAAAGTAGTGCAGTACATCGAAAAAAAAAAGGAAAAGAAGGCAGGGGACAAGTGCAGTACAAAGTCTAGTCCAAGTACAACATACACGCCGGTCACTGACGTGTGCGATTCCTAATCTGGTCCTCGGGGTATGTGAACTGGTCGGGAGGATGGACATCTCTCCTGGGCCTGCTGTGGTCTACCGGTGTCGAGGGATCCTCGTGCTGTGACGGCTGAGTAGGGGCGAGTGGAGCCCCAGGCAACTGCGACATGCCGAGGAGGTCCTGCGAGAGCCACTGATCTAGGTCCTGCTGCCCAGCATCGTCGGCATCGTCGCCGTAAGATGTACTCCCTGCATTGAAGGAAACACATGACAATCAGTAAGACGTTGTAACGCGTACGTACTAAAACATTATATAGCAGCGTTATCAGTGCTCACCTCCTGCTAGTCCAGAGTAGAAGGGACTGCTGGTCGACTCGGTGGGCCAAGCTCCCCAGCCCTGCTGCTGGGGTGGTGCAGCACGCGAAGAGCCGGCGCCCTGCCCATCCCAACCTCCCTAGCCCTGCTGCTGGGGTGGTGCAGCACGCGAAGAGCCGGCGCCCTGCCCATCCCAACCTCCCTAGCCCTGCTGCTGGGGTGGTGCAGCACGCGAAGAGCCGGTGCCCTGCCCATCCCAACCTCCCGAGCCCTGCTGCTGAGGTGGTGCAGCACGCGAAGAGCCGGCGCCACTGCAGCCTCAACCTCCCAAGCCCCGAGGCCGCCAGGGTGAAGGCCAGGAGTGTGGCTCAGCGGCCCGAGGTCTGCGTGGGCGGTTCGAGTTCTGCTACGACCACGTGGAAGAGGTGGAGTGGCGGTGTGCCCCACCACGGGGACAACGTCGGGACCCGGCTGCACGACGTCGGCGGCACAACTGGTCGCTTTGCGTAGCATCCTCGACCACAAGGATCTGTTCACGGCCGGCGTCGGCTCTGCACCCGCCTCAACGGGACACCACGGATCGGGCGTCCGCTCTAAGCTCTGCGACAAATCGGCCTTTGCAATTCGGAGAAAATGTGAGAGGATGTAATGGGTTAAAACGTGTGGATGACAAAACCAAATGGGACTCTTACCGCGGTGTAGGACCTCTGCGCCTGATGGTGCGGGTACAACTCCTCCACCGAGGGCTCGTGGGTGACGTAGTTGGTCGATGAGTATCCCACACGAAAGCGAGTCCGAGGGGCGTACCATCTCATGTACGCGTCGTACGAGTCAGGGTCGTAAGGGCGGTACTCCGTGACTCGGTCCTCGAGTGCCTCGTCCAATCTGCGCCTCCAAGTCGCATCCGATGAGAACGGGTCCTCCACGAATGCCCATCCGGGTAAGCCTGCAATATGGAGGACATAACATATTACGAAATAACATGTTACATAATCATAGAGGGCACTAAGCGAACTGTGAATAAATGGACATTAACCTCCTCGTCGGACTGGTCATCATCCGGCAACTCTTCATCCTCTCGGTCCTCCGCCTCCATCATATTCACTATGATCTCCACCTCTTCACCTTCGCTCGCCACCCCCGCGCCTCTACGCAGCACCCCTCCTCCTTCGCCTCGTCCGCATCGCCAAAGATGGTCATCACCACCCTCTCCACTACAATCTTCCATGCTTGTGCCATGTCCCTCCATTGTGTCCACCTCCTCATCTTGTAGTTCGCACTACTGGGTTTACTATCCGTAGCATTGAACCAAGAGCATAAGGGCCAACCACGCCAGACCGCATTTTCTCGCACCTTCTCCAATTGTGTGTTCCTTTTATAGGAAACAACTCTCCAAAAACCTTCATGGGCACGACTCACCACGGCTCGACACGCAAATTTACATGTATGTGCATCCACCAACAACCAAACAACCATTCTATTATCCACCCAGATGTCCTCTCGCTTGTCCTAGATATACCCCGCATGACGAGAGAAAATACCGATAGATCCACTCCATTTGGCCCTTCCGCTATCTCTCCATCCCCGTAAAATATTTGGAAATATAATTTTTCTGACATTTTGCCTATAACATATGATGAACCGTACTATTAGTTAGTGTATATTTAATTATCATAAAATAATATTATGCAATATTTACCATAACAACACCGCAAACAAGATTATCTATTTAATATATAAATTACATCTATACTATAAAATTTATATTATACATCGTGTGCCTATCCTAACATGTGTTCAGTTAATATATAAATTACATCTATTTATGTCTAAATTAACTCCATTGTTTTAAATAACCCTATTGTCACGATTTTCTATTTTTCTATAGTCTACTAAAAATTTTAACAGTCCATGAATAGCAAAATTATCTACATATTTCATTTGTCACTATTCTACCATTTTTCCAATTCTCAAATTAACGTGTGACCATCCTAACTTATCTTCAATTAAAATTTTAACATTACATGTATTTATATCAGCTATGCGGGTAAATAACAAAATTATTTACGTATATTTAACGTGTGACTATCCTACCATGTATTTATATCCACTATCTAAACCAATAATCAAATTTTAATCATAATTTCAACAATCTAAATCAACAATACATTTTAATTATAATGTATTTATATCAACTATCGGTATTAATAATAAAATTATATTTATTTAATATGTGACTATCCTACCATGTTTTTAATAAAAATTTTAATTATCCCTATTATATCCACTATCTAAACCAATAATCAAATTTTAATCATAATTTCAACAATCTAAATCAACAATACATTTTAAGTATAATGATTTATATCAACTATCGGTATTAATAATAAAATTATATTTATTTAATATGTGACTATCCTACCATGTTTTTAACCGTAAATTAAAATTACGTAATTACACTACTAAATTATTTAAAAATTAACTTACCAAATGACGATGCCGCGTGATCCAATTTTTTCCTCTCTCCTTTTTCCCCCTTTTTCTCTTTTTTTTTTTCCACTTTTTCTCTCTTCTTTTCTTTCTTTTCTCCTCTTCTCCTCTCTTCTTTTCTCTTCTTTCCCTTCCCTTCTCTTTCTCTTCTCCTCTCTTCTCTTTTCCTCCCTTCCCTTCTCTGTGCTGCCATTGCAAAACACCGACCCATGCCAACATACATGGCTTAAATAGTCGCTTGGCCGCCTGGGTGTCAGCGATCGCCAAAGGCCAAGGCCAAGATCGCCAATCTGCCGCCAATCGGCCGCCGCCAATCGTTCGTTGGACCGTTCTTGTCATGTGCAGCGTGCCCGTCGCCATGGTAGCGATCGCGATCGCCCGACCACGGGCGCCTAAAATGCAAAAAAAGCATGGGGTAGCCATTTAAAAATTTTGAATTTAAACAAATATAAAAAAAAATTCATATAGTTTCTGCTAGAAACGATTTTGGCCGTCAGTGATAGCAATGGACGACGGGCAATGGTCCGCAGCGCACGCGGCGGGTAGTTGGGAATTCCATATGTTGGGACAGGGTTGCTTCCTAGGGTTTTGCTCCTGTTTTTTCAATTATTTTTCTTCTCGCTGGCAGATTATACTAGATGCATAACAAAGAAGAGAAAAATATACATCTATCTATCCTAGATGCATATGAAATCTCGTAATTGGTGATAGAGATTCAAAAGCATGTACCAGATGAAGCAAACCTTACTATCCAAATTAGCACATAGCAACCTTATAATATACAAAAGGAGTCCAAATGCCAACCTTACCATCTACAAAAGAAGAAAATAACATTGACACTTGTCCGTAACATACATAGATCTAAAATCTCATACTACAAAGACAATAAAACATATTTTTAGTGGTAAATCTTCATTTGACATGAAAATAACAGAACACTTTTTGAGTAGAGAGCTTCTAGCTACTCTTTTAATAAAGGGATATGACAACTACAAAATAACACACTCAGTTCAGTGATTACAGCTACAAAATAACACGCCTAACTCAGTGATAAACTTTTTGAGAATAACCTAATCACCAAATTAGTTTTCTTTAGCACACTACAAACAAATTATCCAAAGAAAACCTGATATTCTTAGCATAAGTACGGACCACAAGCTAGGCTCGGCTCGTCGGATGATTGAGGTAGGGCTTCAAGGGTGTCCGATGGGCAGTCATCCTAGCATGGTCGTCCAAAGGCCTAGCCCCTCATGCACCTAGTTCGCTTTTCCCTCCTGGTCCTTTTTCAGCTCTATTGAACACATGCATCACAAAATCAATTTTACATGCTTTCATAAAAACAAGATCATAAAAAGCTTCGTGAAAAAAACAAGATTAATAAACAGTTATGAAAACACTTATTATGCCTTCTATTTCTACATCTTCCTTTCTTTTAGCATTTTGGTCAGGACGTCCTGGCTCTGTCTTCTAAGAAGATTATCTAATTTTGTGGAAGTGATTTAAAATGGCAGATAGCTAAGTTGCAATACATGTAGTAAAAAAGTTAATTTATTTAACATATGAGGTCAATTATTACTGTCTTCTTGGCCTGAAAAGATTTTCCCTTCTAACTCCAATTCAGTAAGGTAATTATGGGATAAGCAAATAACCTTTTCTCTTCTAAATAAAAAGATTAATTTATCTAACATGTAAGGTCAATTACTATTACTCTCATATTGTCCTGAATAGATTTTTCCATTCTAGCTCCAATTCAGTAAGGTAATTATGGGATAAATAGATAACCTTTTCTCTTCTGAAATGCCTGATCCTTTTGTTAGCAAACTATTTTGATATGAGACCTGTAGCTCTGCTAATACACTCTTTTAATCTCAAGCATAGTTTCAGTGGTTTGGCTTTAAAATATTTTCAAGATTTTATTAGGAACAACTGTTAGAAGATTACCCGCTTAATTACCTTTCTTTTATTCTTGTCCTGCAATTATAGGGGGGAGAAAGCCTTCTGTAGCTCTGAGCGTCGATGCCACTAGATGCTAATGGATGACTATGCAAACAATTGTGGATCCGAAGCTTTGAAGGCTAATAATACTCGGCTAGTGACATTGTCCTTCTCCCCTAGCGTCGTAGTGGCCTAGTGTATTGGATGTCATAGAGCTGCTCCTCAATTCTATAGTAGCATGAAACATATAGAGTAGTTGCTAAAATGCTTCTTTATTGTGACCTGAATAAAAGAGAGGAAGAAAGTATTGGTGTTATTTTGACTGCAAAATGTTATGCACTTTGAGGTGCTTGCATTCATTTGTACTGAAGTAAAGGTGATTAGCTAAGAAATTTCATCTTATGTTCTCTTCTGAAGTTTCAGAAAGAGAAGTGGTTAATTGGCTCAAGTAAATACTCTTCTAAGCAAAATGTTCTAATGGGCGGTGAAACTTTTAGGTGACATTTCAACTTCCAGCTCTGAACCCTTTTTAGCAAAATCACAACATAATTTGAACTGTGGTAATCACAACAGAATATAATTTCACAATACAAATTCCAAGCTATAAATTCAGATTGTAACAGCCCAAAAATTTGTAATAGATTTTTGAAAATCACTCTTGCAATGATGGTATGTTGCAGAAAACATTTCTTTAAAAATAATTCTTCCAAAATTCATGTTTGGACCTTTAAAATCTTTTAGGCTAACAATTGCCTAAATTTACTTGATTTAGTTAAGCAAAAACTCATATTTTAGCTCCAATCATGAAATAACAAAAATATAGTAAGAATAGGTTAAGCTAAAAGTTTAATTATAAGAAAATAACCCCTTAAAATTCTCCTAGGCCTATATATATATATATAGGCAAAATATGTGGTGCAAACCACCCTTTCCGTGAAAACTTCGTGAAAACTATCCGTAAAAGTTTTGAAAAATTCTCAAAAAATTACCATATGTAGGGGAGGTAAGCTTCTACAATCCTGCAAATTTTGAAGATGAAAATCAATCGCATTTGAAAGATATGAAAAAGACAAATTCAGCCTGAATAATAATTTTTCACTGTTTAGCACTATTCATTTTGCTGTTTGTCTTTTTCTTATCTTTCAAATGCGATTGAGTTTCATCTTCAAATTTTGCAGGATTGTAGAAGCTCACCTCCCCTACATATGGTAATGAGAATTTTTCAAAACTTTTACGGGTGGTTTTCACGGAGTTTTCACGAAAAGGGTAGTTTGCACCACATATTTTGCCATATATATATATATATATATATATATATATATATATATATATATATATATATAAGAGACATATGAACATGAGCAAGATGTATATGTACATATATTTGAAATATCACACTAAAAAGCACACAAAAATTCTAGAAACTAATTTTGAGCCTATTTGATAATCTGAACCTATTGTTGACCAAGCTGACCCATTGTGGGACCCAATTGCAGTCTCTCTCTCTCTGTCCTTGTGCGCATTTCCACGAGCAGCTGGGCTGCGGCAGCCCGGCCTCCACATCACCGGTGCAATCTCCCTCCTCTGCCCAAAATCCCGGCCGGAGATCCTCCCTTGGCAGCTTGTGGGTTTCTCCTGGTCATGTGGACCCCGCGCTTGCACGGACGTGACCCCGTCGCTAATGGCCGCGCCGCCGCCTGACATTGCGTGCCGACCGGCTGCATTGTCGGCCCCGTGCACACACGCCACTGCCAGGCACCACCCGCCTTGCCCAATGGTCGCCTTGGACGCGCCGTCGACGTTTCTGACCCCCGCCGCGGCCTACACTGGCTTTGCCGCCCTCTTCAAGCAACCACGCCGCCCTGGCTTGCTCACTCATTGCGTGTGAACGAGCCACCGCCCATGCCCGCCTATCCGTGACGATGTTTCCTAGTGACCGCCTGAGCCCCTCGTGACCGCTGGACAATGTTTCCTAGAATAAAACCCTATTTTCTCCTATTGGGCTGATTAGAGTAGAAAATTAAACTATTAATTATATACATATTTATATGGTTATATGCATCATCTCATAAGCACACCGCTGTCGTAACGCCAGAAATTATTATTGCTTAGAAGGATCATGGAACTTCCTTAAAATCCAGAATAAAACTTATCGTTAGACGCTGACCGCTAGATTTAGCGAGAGCCTTTCATGCATCATGCTTCTTATTGCATATCGGTGCTTTTATTTATTGTTCTTCGAATTCGTTCCGATTAATAGACGCCAAGGAGCCCGATGGACATTTTGAAGAACCGCCAGAAGACCCCCACTACCCGCAAGACCAAGGCGAGTTAATTTCCACCCTAAAGTGTGTTTGCTTTTACTAGGGAGAGTCTCAACTTTCCCTAGTGCGAGTCAACAACCTTCCTTTAGGTGTTACTTTTATTAGGGAGAGTCTATACTTTTCCTAGTACGGGTTAAGACTTGAAAGGACCATATTGAATTCCAGTTTCTTAACGTATTTTATTTACAAATACAAATTACATGCTCTCTTTAAGTAATTATGCCTACTTGCTTAATCATAATGTATCATGCCATGCCTTACTTCTTGTTATTGGTTTACCATGATGACATTGCCTTGATAAAATCATCCATCATTTGACTTACTAAATGATTGCCTTGATGGTCATCCTTGTTAGCCTGGTTAGGTTTGATAAAATGATTTAGACACTTAAGTCTTGGTTAAAATCTTACTTAGACATTGCTCAGGTCCAATTATTAATTTTAGGCTTAGTTGTCTCAGAACGGTGAACCGACATTCACCGAACATGATGAACATTATAAACTTGGTTTACTGGATATTGGGCTTGGCATGCTAGTGGGTATGGTTGGGAACACTGATGTGTTCCGGTTTGTGGTTAAGGGTGTGATGTAGCTGGGCTACATGGTCTGAAGGAAGGCTGGACCATGGGAAGGTCTTTGATGACTAAGGTCGGTTGTGCGGTCGAGCGTGAGTTGTTTTCGCGTGTCATGTCTTTGCCATCGGGTTCTGTACAATGTGAGTTCCAAGAGTCTTTGGCGACCAGGGACGGTACAGCCGATTGGAGCGCGGTTGTTTTCACGTAGCTTTATGCTGCCCGCTGTGGTTCCTGCATAACGCATGGCCATCGCGCGGTAGTGCGGACTTGGGGCCCGCTGGCTTGCTAGACAGCGTCAGGGTCAACCCCTAGTCCAAGGCGAAGACAGGAATGTGTCGTCATCCTGATGGATGATCTAGGTCTTACGTGACAGGGAGCCGTGACTCTAGTGCGGGCTTGACAACTAGGCTAGGGAAGACCGGGCACTTCGCTGGCGTAAGATCCACAACGGATGCGCCACACCCGGAAGATGATGGTGGGTGTAAGGAGACATTTGGCAGAGTGCATGGAAACTGCCAGGGGATTGGAAACGTTTGACAGTGTGCAAGGAAACTGTCGTGAAATGTGAGGAGAACAAAAATTTAAACATTGATTAGTAGAACTTTGGGTTAAAATATGCTAAAGTCATAGGTTTTGATTTATAAAACTTGCTTTCTGCAATGAAAATAAACCCCAACTTTTTCTTTAAAACCTCTATCACAAAAATGCATTAGGTTGGAAGTTAGCTTGCCAGTGTTTGGATGATACTGACCTCGCATTCATATTTTCTTTTAGATGGAGAGTATGAGCAGGGTCAGTACGCCTGTCATGAAGACGAAGAACAAGAATTTGCTAACGATCAAGGCGAGGATTAGGGCGTCTGTCCAGTCGAGTGCTTAGGCATAGTCGGCACGAGACCCTTTTGGATCTTTTGGGTTCTCTGCACTCTGATCTTTTGGACAATATGACTATTTGGGCCGATGTGCCACGTTGTAATACTTAATAGCCCTCGGGCTTAATACAAGTATTTGTGTAATATAAGTCTTCCGCTTATATGTAATGATCCGACTATGTGAATGGAGTGTACTAGTGTACTGATCCAGGGACTAGTGCAGATCAAGTGGTGGGCAAAGGATAGGCCCCCACACAGATATAATAAAGTTGCACATTTTCAAAAACCAAGGAGACTTTCCTAATTTATGTCCCAATCATAACTACGATACATCCATATGGTCTATGTGTGTGCATGCATATTGCATGTGCATAGCTAATATCAATTTACATGTTCGACCATGAACCACTATGATTGTTCATGTACACTACATGCCGCTATTTCACCAAGATTTTATTGTGTCATTAGTATCAGTCAGTGTCATCACAAACACTTGATGTTTAAACCTTTCAAGTATGCTATGCAACCACATGATGATATCCCCTGTCTACATTGTCAATATCAGTAGATTTGACAAACTCCAGCAAAGGAGAAAACGGGTTACACCTACATTCTTCTTTTTCCTATTTTTAGCCTTGGCACTTCCTTTCCTTTTGTTTTGCTGTTGTCTCAGTATTCTCATCCAAATCTGAACAAGCAAAGGAGAAATTTAAAATATTTTTGGACAATAATATAAGAGATAAAAATTCTGTATGCTCCCTTTGCGGCTATTCATAGCAACATATCGAAATAACATGCTATCACATGTTTTTACATTCTCTCACCTTGTTCACTCATGATGCTTGGATCTTCTTCTCATGTTACTTAATTTTTTTTTGAACCTGCAGCCAGAAAAGTAACTTGGATGTATGTATGAAAGGTAATTATGCAAGCATTTGCACTAGTGGCTCTCAAAACTCAATAAAAAAAAGCAGTACATGATGCAAGACAAGTCCAAATAAACTGATCATTTTAATTTTACAGGGAATAAATATGGGAATGCAGATCCAACACACAAGCTCAGATGATGTTGTACCTATTTGAAAAAAATGCTCTTCAACATGCATAGACATGCCCAATGCTCATCAAACTGATGATTCGTAGGTCTATTTCAGTGTTGGCTTTGCACACCAATTAGAATGAGCATCAATCAGTTCATCATGCTAGCTACACCAGCATGAATAGACCTTAAAAATCAGAGCATTGAACAAATTCAGTTAAAAGACCTTTATTTCCATGGCATCTCAACACGTTCCTTGAAGTACCGTTAAAAGAATAAAGAAAGATAGGAAAGCATATCCAGATACATGTACTATTATAAAAACAAAGAGAAGAAAATGGATTGCAGTTCTCTGCCCGTTGTTACAGCAAAGATAACATGCCTATGCTATTAAAAAAACACAAAATTGTACAGACCAAGGTAAATAAATTATGACATTGCAGTCCTCTACCCATTGTTCTCGTCTGGTATGTAAAGAACTTGAACAGACTCTTTCCTGCCGATGATGTAAATTGGATCAAACAAAATACAAAAAAATTGACACAACCGGGAACATATAACAAGCACAGAGTAACACAAAAAGGCACTAGAACACAAGGTGTAGTTGAATGAAAATCATGGTAAATTTTGATTATTATGCCCTCTTAATCATGGAAAAATACCATGTACAACCGTACCAATTCATATGTTTGCAAGCAAGCCATATATAGAAGATGGAAATCACAATTTTTCATATATTTTTCTTTCTACTTCTGAAAACAAGCCACAGTTTGCCCCCTTGGCATCCTTAAAAAATTCAGACACTTATTTCGAAATGGTGTAGTATATAATTTAGGTGCCGGTAGCACGTTGGTTTATTATTCCTTATCAGGTCCTATTCTTTTCCTTACGATAAACTTTTCTTTTTGGCTCTTATCATCATTATTTTTCAACATCTAACGGGCTAGTTGGCTAGAAACCTTATTTGACAAGGTTTTGCTACCTGTCGATGTAAACTATCAGGAGCTTTTAAGTTCAAATAGAAATTCTTATGAGTTGTACAAACGATAGTGGTTAGATAAACAAGCAATTTATTTGATAAATATGTGTATAACTAACCAGCATTTGACTTTCACTCACAAGTCTCTCAAGAATACGAACTTTGTTGATTGTTGGCTTCCCTGAAATTAACAATACAAGGGTAAAAATATAGATCGGCCTCTAATGCGCAGCTGTCGCAAGGCTCTCTGCTCCATCCCAACAACATAGACCACATGTGCAAAATAGATGTTGGGCTTTTGTCTGATATGAAGCAGGCCTTATGGGCCTTTAGGGCTTTAGCCCGTTCAGCTTGGCACAAAAGGAAGAGGACAGCATCCGCGCTGCCGTTTTTCTAGGAGCTGGTTCGACCAGTTACTAGGGTTTCCAACCCGTGAGGCGATGAGGAGCGGCAGCGCCGGGGTTCTCGGTGTCCGTGCTGCGCGGCGCGACGTGGCCTGGTCTCCGGGCTTCTCGTCCAGTCTGGTGCTCCTCCCTAGCCTTTATCTCCTGGGATTCTTCTTTTGTGTGAGAGAAGTTTTGAGTTTTTGTATCTCCTCTCCTCTCCCGACTGCTCCTGTGGACGACGCGCTTGGTGGTTGCGGTCCTCGCCGGCTGCCACTGCTCGTCGGAGTGGTGGTGGTGCTGCCATTCTCCTCTTCGACTCCGGTACTCGGTGGCCACGAGGTGGACGCCAGTGCCCCGCGCTGCTTCCTCTGCTCCTCGGTCTTCCACTACAGCCTCGGCCTTGGTGGGGGAGACGGCATCGTATCTCCGGCCTTCTTGTCGGTGGCTGCGTGTGTAGCACGGCAATTTGGTTTCTGGGACATCGAGTTACTCGCGCTTTGCCCTGCCTTCTTGCCGGCTCGGTTCCGGCGCACTGTAAGCTATCGGTTCCCCTCTTTGATTTGTGAAGGTACTGTGCCATTTGAGTTGAATTTGTGGACCTTGTACCCTGTACAAGGGGCTAGTTCACCTCATTTAGGGAGCAGTACACTGTGGGCTTCGGATATAAAATGCTCGATGATGATTGCTTAGATTGAGACTTATTTAATCTGTTCATTGAAGGAAATTGCTAGACCTAGATTAGTACTGCTCTTAGCTTACTTTTTGGTGACTTATTGTGTATGATTTTGCACTAGAAGTTGAATTAATTGATCAATTTACTGCTGCACTACTTATATCTTAATGGAGAACTAGTGTGGTTGCATGAGCTTGATACTAGTTGATATAGTGTGCATTTGTGCTGCTATTTGGCTCAGTTTTGTGGCTTTTTAAGGACTAGCCGAACTGATATATTGATCTTTTGATTACTAGTGCTTTGTGCTACTGCTGTATCATACACTTAGTGCTGTGTTTATTTTAACTGTGCAAGAGCAGTGCTGTTCTAGGATAGAAATCCTGAAATTTTCAGATTAGATAACTTGTGAAATAGTCCATCTAGAGGTTGGACGGCTAATTTTAATTAGCAACCCTTCTAGCAATCTGAGAGCAATCATTCCAAATAAAATCTGAGCTCTAGTTACTGATTTTATTACTGTTTTCCTTGCTGTTTGTTATGGATACTTGCTGGATAATCACTTTTCTAGTTGCTCTAATGCTGTCTTTAAGAGGAAATGTGATTATATTTAATACCCATGACTTTATATCTGGAATTATTTCTGCCATCATTTTCCTCATTATGCATTGTTCACAACAATAGATTCACAAAATCAATCGCCATTCAGTAATCTAAACTACACCATATACAAAAGTAAAGGTAGAGAGAAGGTATTTGGGTGCGATATGAGACTGACCAGAGTCATCTGCTAGGGGAGTTGCTGACTGGTAGAAGATGCTGACGAGGTCCATGGCGAAGTCCTCTATGATGTACTCCACGCAATTCAGGCCGAGGGCTGAGGCTATGCTCCTTAGATCCCTACCAGAGCAACTCGCCTCCCTTCCTTGGTGAGGGGAGGGGTAGGTTTGTTTGAGTGAGTACGGTTAGCGGCGGCAACAAAAAACTAATGGCGAGGTGTGGGGGCCTACCTTTTCCACTACATGATTTGCACTAGTCCCTGTATTAGTACACTAGTGCACACCATTTACGTAGCCGAATCATTTCATATAAGCGGAAGACTTTAAATTAAATTAACAACTTAAGTTAAGCCCGAAGGCTAATAAGTATTACAAACCCGGCCCATTGGCCCAATAGTCTTAAAAACATAAATCAGAGTGCGATCACAACAAAAGGAACAAAAGAAAACTCCGCCGGCTATGCCTATGCACGTGGCTGGAGCGACGCCCTACACCTCGTCTTGATCGTCAACACCCTTGCTCTCCATCTTCATGACATTCATAAGAGTCTTATTCGACGCCTTCATCTAAAATAGTGAGTGTATGCGAGGTCAGCGCACAATCAAATCGCACTGGCTAGTTAACACCCAACCTAATACATTTAGTGATAGAGGCTCCAAGGAAATGTTGAGGTTTGTTTAGTTGCAGAAAGCAAACTTTATAAATCAAAACGTATGACTTAGCAATTTTAACCCAAAGTTCTACTAATCAATGAATCAATATTTAAGTTCTTAATTCCAATCCACTTCTCCTTCCCATACTACGCTTCCACCTTACTCCCGCCATCATCTTCTGGGTGAGGCACACCCATTATGGGTCATACTCCCATGAAGTGCCTGGTCTTCCCTAGTTAGGTTGCCAAGCCCACCTAGAGTCATGGCTCTTGGCAACATATGATCTAGATTATCCCGTGGATGACGACATGATCCTGTGTTCCCCTCAGATTGGGGTTTACCATGGTGCACTCTCGCTACCATTGTGGTGCTAGGAAACAATTTCCATAGGCAATTGGTCAGCAACTTCCTGCTGCGTGCCTCTCTGCACGTTCGTCCGGTCCACTCTCAGTCTCAGATTCGGCTAGTCCACACTTAACTATAACCACTCCCTTCTTCTGCTATCATTTCTCTGTGTGTCGTGCACACAATATGTCGGAACCACCTCCCGTAGGTAAGTGGTAGCGCTTAGCAGCTACGCGTGTTACTCCGCACTCATCTCTGCACCGTCTATGAATAGATAGCCCTCTTCTCAACACCATGTAGCTTTAGCTACTCCAAACAACCTTATCATCATGTTGGACCATGTCCGCATGTCAACAACCACAACCACCACACACACTAGCATGCCAGGCCTAAGTTTCCATGTTCAAGTATTAATGTATAATCATGTCCAGTAAATATCGGTTTACCGTTCTAAGGCGACTAAGCCTAAAATTAATAGTTGGACCTGAGCAATGTCAAAACAAATTTTAACCAGGCTTAAGAGTCTAAACTATTTTAATTTGACCTAACTAGGTTAACAAGGATGATCATCAAGGCAATCATTATTAGAATCAAACGAGGAATGATATCATCAAGATAAGATCATTCATGGTGGAACAAGAATAAGCAATTAACAGGACATGATATATCATGGTTAACAAGTAGGCATTCATAATTTAAAGAGCCTGCAATTTGATAATTTAAATGAAATACTTTAGAAAATTGGGTAGCAATATGATCTAACTGTATGTTAACACGCCTTGGTCCTGAGTATAGTGGGGGTCTTCTTGAGGTTCGTTCAATGGTCCTTCTGGCTCCTCAGCATCTAATAACGGAACGATTCAAAAATAAATAAACAACCAAGTGCAACAAGAAAGCATGATGCATGGGATGCAACACGCTTAGTCTAGCAATCGGTGAATAGCAAAAGAATGCCTGTAACAATTCTTTCCTATGTATCAAGGAAGTTCTATGAGTCTAATTAAGTTCATAATTCTACGAATGGATAATGGCGGTGTGAGCGATAGGGAATCAATGTATGATGATAATGATGATGATGCGATAATTACTGTAATTATATTACCTAGATGTAATATGTAGGTTTAAAAATACTTTTGTCTAAAGTATTTCCTAAAATTATTAGGGAGTTGCTGCTATAGTGTTTTAATTACTTTAATTAATTCTAACAGCAAATGTTAATTCCTAAGAAAAAAGGTTTCAATTACCTTTTTAAGCATCTATGTATAAATAATGTGATAAACTAAGTTTCAATATTTTAATAAATTATTTGAGTTGGGAAAGTTTTTGTAAAATTTAGGGATTAATTGAGTCCATTTAATATTTTAAATAAATCAGATTTGATTACTGCATTATTAATATATAAGGAATATATATATATATGTATGTGTGTGTGTGTGAAGCATCAAGCAGCATACAAAATGGCATTATAGCAGCATCTAAAAGGTGCCTCACAGTAGCATCATAACCCCAAACAAAATCATAGAAGATGCATCATAGAGGCATCTAAAATGTGCAGCCCAACAACATCATAACCCCATGCATATATGATCCAGAAATACATCAGGTTCGTCATAGTCACAGGTTCATCAACAAGCAAAATACAATGTTTGGAAACATAGCTGCATCACATCAGGTTTTCCACAAGGTTCAAAACCAACCAAAATATAATGTTTGACATCATAAGCCCAAGACATCAACATACAGAAGCACATCCAGGATATTATAGCATGTTTGGCCCCCATTTCAGCAACATGCACACGACAAAAGCCCTAGTTATATGATGGAGCAGGGTTACATCCATCTAGAGACATGCAGATGCCCACTTAGAGTTAGTGGGTTTCTTTGGAGTGATCTTCTTGGCCTTGGAGGATTTTGTAGCCCTTGAAGGGGTGGATATGACCTGGCTAGTCCCTTCTCCATCAGCTTGGCTCATTGCCAATTGCCTGTAGTAATGAAATGGAAAGAGCAATTGCTTTAATATGATACCATTTGAAAACGTGTCATGAATGAATAAGGTTTACCTTGACACCCATTGCCTTTTGTGGCCCTTGGAGAGGTGGACATGGTCTGAATTGTGCCTTCTCTGCCAGCTAGACTCGTTGCCAATTGTCTGCAGAAATGAATTGTAAATGAACCATATGAAGTAAAAATGCATGGAAATGAACAAAATGTGACATGCTTAAGGTCAATCCAATGTTCACCTTCTTGTGACAGGCCCAGGACTAGCACTGAATGCTTCATTCCTCGCCACCTTTTGTCTTTTGGGTGTGCTGCTACATTATGCTGGTTTGGTCCCCTTCTTGCCTCTATATTTCCTAACAATGGAAAAATAGAGATGTCATTTGAAGGAAATGAAAACATGGAGATGGATATGGAAATGCATATGAGAAGTACCTCTTTTTTTTTATCCCATTCAACCTAGGCCACCACATCTCTTACACTTGACTTGCCATTTTCCCTTACCCTTGACCTTCCCTTTCTCCAGACGCCCTAAAAACCTATTTTTCCTTTGTCTGCCTACTGATCTCCTTGCCATAGGTGGGAGCACCTTGAACCCAAGGTCAACAATGAGCTATTGGGACTTGTCTCTCAAGGGCTGAATCACACCTGCATATGCCAGCTTAAAAGTTTTTAGTGAGAAACAAGGATCCACATAGTATTCCATTTTGAAATTTCTGATGGTACTTATGAAACCCAGTGCATGTGGACAGGGCTTTCCTGACACATGCCATTCCCTGCATATGCATTCATGCTTTTGAAGATGCACAACATGCCTTAGAACCTCAAGTTAACTTGTTCTCACATTGAAAAACATATCCAATATCCATAGCACTTTGAACTATGCATTGACAAACATGAAATCTGTCCAAAGTGAGAGCAAGTTAACTTGTTCTCACATTCAAAAAATATGCAGTGGATGCAGTGAGAGCAAGTTTCAGCTCCATCTTTTATTTTTAAGGTTAGTACATCAGAAATCTACCGTTTGGTTGAAATATGAATCCTAGAATCCCCAGTAACAAAACATGAACGTTGATTCGGCATTGAGCCAGCGCAATCAAGCAACCATAACAGCACCAAAGGGGAACACCAATCCTAAAATACCAAGTACTGAACCCTAGAATCAACAGGAGGCAAAGGACTGGGACCTTACCTAAGAGGAATGTCGTTGGGGATCATTGCGCTGCCGTCGCTGTGGACTAACCCTAGCCTAGATCTACCTAGCGATGCCGATGTCGTCGCGAACGTGGTCCTGACGAAGCCGTCACCGTCACGGTCGTGTTCCCGTGCGATGCCATCGCGGTCGTGTTCCTGCGCGAAGCCTTCGAGGTCACGTTCCTGCACAAAGCTGTTGCGGTCGCGTTCCCGCGCGAAGTCGTCGCCTTCACGGTCGTGTTCCCGCGCGAAGCCGTCACAGGCACGTTCCCGTGCGATGCCGTCGCCATTGCCGCCATCAAACCCTAGCTCAAACTAGACTGGCCTCGGTGTGTTCAATCGGGCCGATTGTCTACGGACTGTCTCAACCAGACACAGGGGCATTTTGGTCACGCTACACGTGAAATAAGTAAAAAGATCAACAAAATGGGAAAATGGCCAAAATGTCATGGGCTGATAAATTTAAGTGCACAATATTATTTCATAAAACTAGACCCAAATTAATATCGTTTTGGCTGATGCGCTCAAATCGAGTGTCACCGGTTAAATTTTCCCAACCAATTTGGGCCTCCCCACTGCCGTGCCGTCTCCGCTTCTCCAGACTCTTTTGCTACCACGGTCGAGCCGATTTGGGCATCCTCGTGCCGCTGTCTTCATTCTAGCCTACATCCGTGCAGCCCTGTGCCAGATCCAACCTCCAGCGTCGCCACCGAGCCAGATCCCCGGTCGGTCGTACTGTACCGGAGCACGGCCGTCCTCCGCGACCTCGAGCTCTGGCCGGCGTCCTCAAAGTCTATTCTCCGCATGGGTTTGACAGAATCAGTCTACTACGACCTTTGCCACCGCTGGAGCCGACGACTACGACCTCCACTAGCACTAAAATCTGAATCAGTCCTGTCTTCTCCCCTCTGCGTGGATAGCACACTGTTGAGCCACCGTCGGATCCATTCGCCGTTGTCCACAGATTTGGCAACAAAAAAAATGCTAATGAATCAGGAGTGTCTTGCCTTTAGGTTATGCTATTCATGAGATAGAGCTATAAAAGCATCGGTCTACATCAGTCCAACAAGGAGTTTTTCTGTCGTTGCTGCGAGGTTCAGCATGTCATGAATTAATTTGATTTCTTCATCAACCACGTTTTTTTGGTTTTGATCTTCATTTGGTGAGCCACCTACTGACAAAAGGGAACAGATTTAGCAATAGTTTTTATTTCGTTTTGAGGAATTGTTTTTGTTTTTTTTAAGTGGAAAACAGTAGGTAAGGTAGCTACTGCAATAAAATTAATTAAAAGTCAATTGCAATAGTATGTACAGATATTTACACATTGATCACACACTGGTCAGATTACAAAATCTGGTGAAGCCATTGTTGAATAGAAGCCAAAAAGTTCCCTCTTGCTCTGTCAGCATTGGCAACACCATTTTAAAATGTCTAATGCATTCTAAGACAGTTGGGTGTTCTTTTTGAAAGATCATTTCATTCATAGCCATCTAAATGCTCCAAGTCATGAGTATTATGATATCCGTAGAGAAATCTGTATGAAGCCTGTAAAAAACCTGTTAGATTATGAGTTTATGGAAGTGACACTTAGTTACTAATATATGGTTTATGTACCGCTATGACAGAATGTTGTGTTTTTTAGTTGACTTTTATCTCTTTACAGGAGAGACACCTCTCCTCACTTGGTTCATCTCCTTCTACCTCAACCACCTGTTTATTCAAAGCATGTGATTTTCGCCATCAGAACCAAAACATAGATGACAGTTCCACTGTGTACTAACAGTCAATATCTTGATCTGCTAAAGGTTCTACGTGAAGACCATAGGTCGACTGGTGGAGTGTAATTGACAGATTTTTATGGGATTTCAGTAAATTATCACATCTTTACATGCTAATAATTAAATGTAAAACTGATGACATTTTTTTATAACCTGCATCAATGATAAATTTTCTGTGAAGGTTTGATAAAGTTCTGTAGCCCTTGTCAGATGTTAATTATCACCGTGCAGACAAAATTAGGGCCATGTTTTTACATGCATTTTACCAAGTCTATATGATACAATTTTTGTATAGATTATTTTTCTACAACGAAGGATGAATGAAATTTTGAAAAGCACCCACTAGACTATTGCATTAGTCTATGGATCTTTTAAACAGGTATGTAACACCCCCTCTCCCTAATGAAACTGATTTATACCTTCAAAAAATGTGCTAATCCTGTTCACATCGCCTTATGGATGCTATGCATTGGCTATTATAAATGATTTCAAAAGAACCTATTCATACTATTATGAGTGGATCTAGGTCCATTTGGCAATTTTATTTTGGCATGGCCTACAGTTAGTTGCATAATACGAATACTTCAAATATTAGCAATATTTTAAGTTCAAAATGTCAAAGAATTAAGGGTTGTTCTCTTCGGCTTATCTTCAAATCAAAAAGTTAAACGCTTTGGCTTTTGCAATCCTTTTTTTCTGTCTTGAAACCACGTGTCAGCGCTCTTAGATATGAGTGAAATGAGGTGCACTGAACTTTCCAAACTACTTCAGGAAGCTCTCGAAGTTCAACTTATAATTAAATAAGAAGAAAAGAAAATAAGATAAACTGAAGGCAAACACCACTTATTCAGCCACACACCTTGATTGTTTTGTCATTATTAAAAAAATAAGCTTGCTCACCTCCTTTCTAGGTTTAGATCTTTGTGTGCTGCTCACTGCTGCTTTCTCATTTTGGTGCAATCTTTGGCTGGGCAAAGCAGGGATCGAGGCTGCCAAATCCACGTGAACTCATGAAGTATCTCAAGAACCTCACTTGTCCGTAAGATTTCTTTAGTTGGTTCTTAATTGTTTACGAACCATCAATTTTTGTCAATTTTCAGAGCAATGGTCCTTTATGACCAATCCCCTGAATTTTTCCATCCTGCTTCCTTCATGGACAAACATGAGGTGAGCCGTACTGCATATGTGACCTTAAGACATGTAATAGTTGCTTAGCATGTTGGGGAATTCTATTTGTAGGTGCGATGAGCAATGCTGATATTAAGAGCCTGAATAAAGTTGCCATTCTGAAGAATTGAACACACTATCTATTTTCTTTCAGTAATATACATTTCTTGTCTTTTTCAAAATAGTATAGCAAAGATAGCCAAAAGCAAGAGAAACTTCATGCTGAGTGCAGAATATATGAGTCTGGTACAGGAAAGTGTGATTCAACGGCAAAAGAGTATGTCTATTAGTACATCATCGAAGCAGCTTTACTTACCTCCACATAACAACTTGTGCAGTTATAATTGTTTGTTTAGATTCAGTTGTGCTGGTATCGCTCCACGATAACAGACTGATTGCAGAGATCAAGAAGGTAGGTAAGATTACAGGCCTGTTAGAATTTTGTGGAAGATTCATATTCCCTAATGTTGTTCTTCCTGATGCCTTATTGATGCATGATCAGGGTTGCTCTAGGTGGCAACCAAAATCCTGGCTCGCCACCTTGTCAGTCGTAGGCAACAAATCATTAGTTTGCAAGGAACACTTGCTTAGATACGTGGGGTAGCAACTCACACACATCCACAGGTAGAGAGCTTTCACTTTGATTTATTCATCTGCATACTTGAGCTATGGAAAAAATACTCCTAATTTACTATCAATCCATCCTAGTCTTTATTCAACCGATGCACACGGTCACATTGATGTGTGCTGGAATGGAATGTGCAAGCCAAGCAATGGCAACAATGAGTAAGGTATGGTGAGGTTTTAGGAGAATGCTTTTATGGTCAAATCTTAGCTATCGTTTGTGTGTTTCAATCTGTTAATCTTTTATGGACATATAAGGAGTTAGCCCCAGCGTGCTTCAAAGCTGCAAGGACCAAAGGATGGCTCAGTCTTTCAGGAACTTTCGACGGGAATGTGGAAGCAAACTTTAGCGGGATGTAACTCGGCACAGGAGATAGTGCAGTTCATATAATACAATGAGGTGAACAAGCTCAACCTAATCCCTTCTCAAGAGGACAAAGCTATTTGGAAATGGACTGTAAATGGGGAATATAGCGCAGTCTCAGCTTACACAATGCAGTTTGCAGGGTCTTTTGCCGAACATACTTACAACCACATATGGGAAGGCCAACACACTCATCAAGTGCAAGGTTTTTGCTTGGTTAGCTGAGCAGGAGAAGATACTAACCGCGGACAAGCTGGCCCCTAGAGGATGGCCGCACGCTGAATTTTGTGTTCTTTGCGGATCATGCGAAGAAACAGCCAACCATTTGCTCTACTGCAGCTTCGCAAGGTACATATGGAGGAAAGTCTGCCTGCAGCTTCGCAGACAAGCGCCAGACTTAAGGATAGTGCAGATCTTCTGGGATCTATGCTCCCTTTTCAGTGAGAACTTGCCCCCAAACCAGATCAAACAGGCCAATGGACTGATCATATATACAATCTGGTATATTTGGAGGGAGAGAAATGGCAGATTGTTCAATAATGAATACAACCAGCCTCAAAGGATCATCCAAATCGTGCTGGAGGAGGCACAGAGTCGTTGTTGGGCGCTAACAACTGCAATTTTTTTTTTGAGCCAATAGGCAGGAGCACTGCCATTTCATTAAAGCGAGAGCAAACTGGACACTGTACAAGACCAGAGAGAGAAGGGGGAGAGAGGGGGGGGGGGGGGTAGAGGGGCTAGGAACTACGGGGTGCTAGCCAGCATAAAAAGTCGCCCCCAAATTGTGATGTCTTCATAATTTTATCGGCCAGTTGCAGGGATGTGAGGCTGCGCTGCTGGAAGAGTCGACGATTCCTCTCGTTCCAAATATTCTAGGTCGTGTATATGATCACACCGTTAAGCTCCCTCCTGGTCTCCTTTGGTTGCCTGGACGTAATATGCTTCCACCATTCAGTGAGTCGAGTGTCAACAGGACAACAGCTGACACGGTTTGGAAGAGTGCGAAGTATTTTTGCCCAAACGACGGTTGAGTGGGGACAGTGGGCGTAGAAGTGATCAGCTATCTCCGGCCAAACGTTGTAGAGGCAACAAATCGCCTGGTGAGGCCAAACCTTCCTGGCAAGGACCTCTGCCGTGTTTATCCTGCCGTGACTGAGGGTACATGCGAAGAATTTGCATTTATTCTCTGTCTTTGCTTTCTAGATGGCAGGTGCGAGACCGTGATGAGTACTACCGAAGAATTGCGCATTGTAGGCTGATTTGGAAGTGTATGACCTGGAGGGAGAGAGGGTTCAAACGATGTCATCTTCGACGTTGGGTTGAAGAACAACTAGGTGGATTAGTTGCCAGAGCTGGATGTATTCTTGGAGTTGGGTTGGATTATTGAGGCGACGAATGGAGTCGATCCACCTGTTGCCACAAAGCAGCTCTACCACAGTACGGTTCCTGTATTTGGCGATCCTATGCAAGTTCGGAGCCAGATGGTGTGGAGCTGAGCCTTGCAGCCAGCAATCATCCCAAAACTTGGTCTTGCTGCTGTTACGCAGAATGACCCTCGTGGCTGCTCTAAAGAGGGCCTTGTCAGTCTCGTCGCAAGGGGTAGGAGTCCCTATCTAGGGTCTGTCCGGCGACAACCACTTGTGCCAAATCCAACGGATCCTTAGTGATCTACCAAATTTTTGAAGGTCCGGGATTCCCAAGCCACCCAATCGCTTAGGGCGACACACCACATCCTAGTTGACAAGGGAGTAACCTCCATGCGCTTCTTTCGTGCCTTTCCAAAGGAACGATCTTCTGATTTTGTCAATTTTCTTGATTATCCACAGAGTCGAAGGCTTTAGCAAAGTCTAGCTTGAGAAAGAGAGCCGGGGTTTTGCACTTGTGGTGATCATGCAGAACATTTTGAGCATACAAAAAGTTATCTTGTATGCACCGTTTCTTGATGAAGGCGCTCTGGCTTCTGGAAACCAGGTGGTCTAGATGGGGGGCCAATCTGTTGGCTAGGAGCTTGGATAGCAACTTGCTGAGGCTGTGAATTAGGCTGATCGATCTATAATCCACTAGACGCGCACACTCCTCTTTCTTCTTTAGGTGTAATTTTCGCTTTTTGAATCCTGAAGGTGTTCAGAGGGGTTGCAGCACCCCTTGTATATATTTTTGTATAAGCGTTCAACTTTTCCTCCTCCTAATACAAAAGGTATCTACCCACGGTTCGAAAAAATATAGATCAATGAGAGAGGTTTTACGGTACTTATCTATGGCCATATTTCACCTTGCAACCTTTTTTTTCTTTCACTAATTTAGTGTCTTGCTTGGTAAACAGCCAAAACCCGATAAGTTTATTCAACTTAGGGTAGGGTATACAGCTAAGAAAATTCTATGGTATTTTGCTGATTTCATTTCAGCAAACATTTGCTTTGTTGGTTTAGAGTACAGAATTGGCATCGGTGATACACTGATACTGTTGCGTCGCTGACATGTTGCCTCGCCCTAGGACTGCTACATTTTTTCCTGCCTTCCAAAGTATCCTGGCACCTCCTAAAAATAGATGAGATAAATGCTAGACAGTAATTCAACGCCTTTGGAACTCTTGACAAACTAATGTTTTCTATTGATTTGATACCCTGCTTATTTGGCTTCAATACTATTATAGGTGCAGACTACAATTCTCATCCACAAATTACATGCTTGGCTTTAGGGTGTGTTTGGTTTATAGCCAAATTTGCCCCCAGCTTGCCTTACCAATGAATGGCATACACTTTGAAAGCTGCTCGATTTCTTAGCCAATGAATTGGCCTGCCATTAGAAAGGAAATGAACTACGATGGCAAAAGTTACTAATGAAATGAGAGAATCTTGCCATTCAATGGTAGCAATTCAAATACAAGTCAAATTTGATCAACACTACCAATAATTGGCAAGACAAGCAATGTCACATATTGACCATGAACCAAACACGTCCTAAATTTTATGCTCACCTTTCTTTGCAAGATATTATATTTGGCACAGCTCTAGATTATGCGGAAATTAGACCCTAAAAAATTTCAAGAGCGTTCTGCCAGTTTGCTTCTGGCAAAGAAGCCTCCACGTTTTATACTGCATGACACTTTGGATTCTGATATGTTCTGCTTCAGAAGTTGATCTATTGGACTGAGCTCCGACAACTCCGGGTGAGAATCGAGCCAGAGCTGCACACTTTTAGTAGGTAATTCGGAGTTAATTACGGTCAAGACCTGCCGCTGCTGTGGTTTACTCGTATGCAACGCACAGCATGGATGAGCAGAATTTAACGTCTGAATCCATGGAATTTTAGGAGAAAAGAGGAGAGGCCGACAATGGAAAAAAAAAGAGAGCATTAGTGGTCAATGCCCATCCGTCATTCCGGACCATGGTTGTTTTTCCTAGTAATTAAGCAAACATCTTTTGATTGTATTAATAAAGTGTACATCTTTTGTTTATATTAATTCATTTATGTATACTCCCTGATATTAATGACCGTACGCACCGGCACCGCCTGCATAAGAATATATGGAATGGAAGGAATACAATCAATATATAGAATATGATTAGTTAAGGACTGATTGACCAAATTAGTTAGTCGTTCCTGATCGATGAGCTTTCACCGAAAATTCTTAATTGGCTTGCGTCCACCGACGGCCCTAACCTCCGCACGCTTATGTGACCTTGACAAAGTTGACTGCCCATCAGGGTTTGCCGCCTGAGGTGAACATGTGACGTTGACAATCACTTTTCTGTTCTCATCGAAACACATGAATTTTCTTCTGTAAAATGGAACTTCAGGTGTAACCAGTACAACTAAAAGTCAAAAATTCCGTCTACTTTCGTGGTAGCATAGTCGCAGCACAAAGAAAAAAAATCCATATGAATTTTAATTTATGGAATTTACATCAGCTATAGGGTAACAAGTTCTTAGAACATCCATACCAAAAGCTCTATCCCTATGGTCTCTCTCTTTCACTCTATTTTCTCTCTCTTTTATCCTAAAATTCCTTAACACTTTACACTACACCCTAAAAGATTTCTTCTCTCCACCAGATACTTTATTTGTAAAACTCTATTTCTACACTACTATATGATTTCCGCTACGGATGCTCTTAGGATTTACACGAAGGTCAAGATTGTGAGTGACTGTGCTGCGTTCTTTAACACTCAAAAACATTTCACACGCTTTGACGGCATCCTAGCCAGCCACACGTTTCAGCACCTGAAGGTTGTTGCAACAAACAAACAAATTACCCTTGCTTTTCACCCAGTTTGGCCCAGTGTCGCATCATTCTCTTGATCCCCTGCTTATTCCATGCCACCTTATTGGACATGATACCACATAATTAAACACCAACTCACATCCCACAAAACCTTCCCCTTTTTGTCCTTTAAATTAATTAGAGCCTCTGCTTGTGCACACAAGCAAGCGCATGTGCCAAGTGCGTGTTCTTGATGCACATCATGTGCCCTAAAAGTCAGATGGGCTCCAAGTCAAAACAGGCGTATTATATATTTTATTGCATTTTGGCTCCATGTATATGCACTTGGTGCCAAGACTATCATGGGTATCAGGACCTGGGGAAAAGGGTAATATTTGTGGTGATCTGTGCCATGTACCCATACATATGCGCTGCGATGCCGTGCCGTCACGGCTACTCTTTTGCGTCCATTTTTACAGCTAATTTTGGCCCTTGCGACGTACAACTCACTTAACGAGCAGGCCCATGCATTTCCCAAGAAGTGAAGCGAAAACTAGCAAGCACAGGGCAATAGTTACAGTTCACTGCAAGTTTACAGCAGTTGCATCTCATTCTCATGTGCACTGATCTTATTCATGCCACTGGGAGCAATCTAGAACGAAATGAAAGTAGGAACAGAAAAGAAGAGACGAGAAACCAATCATATACATCCATTAATCTCTCATCACATAACTTATATGTACTATGGCAAGTAAAATTTTGTGTTTTTCTTCACCCTCTCTTCCGCTTGTTTCAGTTTGCAGTTCGTGATGAAGATACCTACAAACATACATGAACACGCCGCCACTAGGTACGCGCGACGATCACGGCAATGCTCTCCCTGCATCCACAATGAAAGAATACGTACTGGACTCGGATCGACCGATGAACGCAACAAGACGGTGTGCGCCACTCACCATGGAGGCCATGGAACTGCACCACGCATGCATGCACGGCGACTCATCTCTCAATGGTGCAGGGGGTTCGGGCCTGTCGGGACCAGCCTCTTCTGCACGCCGTACCGCGGGTCGACCTCCTCGCCTTTGCCCGCAGCAGACGGAGGAATCCCCTGCCTGTTCCAGTGCTCATGGTGGCCGTGTCGACCATGGTGATGCTGATCATGGTGGTGGTGGTGACGATGATGATGGCGAGGACGATGGTCGCCGCCGGCGCTCGGTGAGGCGTCGAAGGTCGTCACGGCGAGAAGCACCTTCCTCGGGAAGGAGACGGAGGGTACCGAACCTGGCTTCACGGAGCTCCCGAAGCCGAGGCCGTGGAACACGACGGTGAGCACAGCGACCCACAGGAGGAGCACGGCGGCGGCCGCGGCGTGAGGTCGTCTCATGGCCACCGTGCAGGCAGAGAGACGGGCGGAGTTGTCATGGACGACGGGGGCGAGCGAGATCGAGCGAGCTAGCACCTATCTAGCTACAGACACACACACATGAACGGGACAGGGATGCGACCATAGTACACAGAGAAAGCAGAGATGGAAGCTGGGAAAGCTTGTGAGATTGGCCTGTGGAGAAGAAGAAGGAGGAGAGGAGGAGGTGGTGGTGGTGCCGTGCGTTGAATTGCGGGGTGGTGGCGTTAAGAGGGCGTAGTTGCTTCCATGGGACTCCTATTGCTGGGCTCGATCCATCGCCTGATTTGACGCCGCTTGCAATATTGCATGCTTTGCTTGCGTAAACCTAACCATGACACTCGCCGATCGACTCCACTTTGAACGTGAACCCAGATGGACTCCAGCTCGATCCCGGCTTTCCCGGACACGGAGTCGGAGGTGGTAAATGGGCCGGCCACCGTTGCTAACTTCGCGTTCAAGGAAGATCTTACTCCCTAGCTGGACTGACTGACTAGCTTAGAAGCCGGGCAAACCGGCCGGTCTTTACATGGCTCATGATATGATTAACAACAACATACATGCATTTTTTAGATAATACACCCTCTGCACCAATCAAAGATGCACACAACCATTATACAGCCAAATTATCACGCTAAGGCAAACCTTAAAAAAAAAGAAAAAATGAAACATCTTCCGTCTAGGATGATCTCAACATCGCGACGATGGCAGCTTTGCGCATCCTCCACGTAGAAGACGGTGGTAGAAGATTGTCTCACAAACAACATACATGCATGCATTATAATTCCATTTGTTTCTGCTTCTTTGGATTAGCTGCTCGAGTTAGTCTTTTTTTGGTATGGATGAACGGACGCAGGTTGTTCAGGGGCACCTTTTGGGGTTGGGTCACATTTGAGGTACTGGCCGGGACGCTCTAAAAAACATATGAGGGTACAAGGTGAGAAATGCATAGTTACTCCTAATTATCGTTTTGTTCCTCGCTCTTGAAGGAACTGTTGGCTTCACCCAACGCCCGGTTTTGACTTTGGCCACCAAGCTTGCCGCGGCTGCGAGCAAGGAGCACTACACAAAGCAAGGATAAGAGCTGAGGTTGGTGCCTGGAGTGAGGTGCCATGTTCTAGTCATAGGCGCCACCACGAGTGTCAAGCCATTCACACTCACTCCTACCAATTCACTTTCTCAATTTTCTCCAAAAAAAAGGGAAAATCAATTTCTCAATTGCAGTTGTTCGAGTGCCTGATCGAAACGGTCATAGCAAACTCATGTTAATTTCTGACGGCCGTCAGGAGCACTGAACATTGGGGTCGTTGATTGATGTGTTTTGAGAGAGATTTGATTAATGCAAGTCAGAGAGTTAGGCTGGCAGCCTCAGTACATACGTTGCGCCACCGAAGGTCTTCGAGTGACGCACAAGGAAGACTCCGGGAACAGCGGATGCACAGCTCATCGTAGACAGCAAAGCACACACCACAGACCGTTGGCTACAACCGGATTGCAACGCTAGCGTCGTCTCCATCGGTTGCAGTTGTTTCAGGCTTGTCTTATTTTGATACCTTCCAAACTCATTGCTGCCCTTTTAGTTAAAAGAGAAGTATACCAATCCAAATTTATGCACACAATTTGCAGGGGGCGTGAACCACCGTACAGAAATTCAGTTTTTCATCGTATCATACAGGAACAGGAAGCACGGCATTGCCGCCTGCAAGCATACAACGCGACCATTATCATATATTATACAGAACACAACTAAACTAGGGTGCACACAGCCAAGATCATGCCGATATCTCATCCTGTCATACACATTGATATGGAGAAATGAAACTACCAAGAGGACTGAAGGATTTTACAGGGCAGCTAATCATTTATGCTTTTAAAATGCAAAAGCACGACTTTCTTACGATGTCAAAACTCCTGGGGTTGCTACTTGCGTGTTGCCGTGATTGACATCTGAGTCTTTGAGCTTCTAGAACCGGTGGTCTGCCACGACGACGGTTTCACCCTGCCTGCCATCAGTGCGGAGGCTGCACCGGCTTTTATATTTCGCCTCTTCAATGCAAGCTCTAGTTTGCTCTTTGAAGCTGAGTTTGATGACTCTGGGAAAATGGAGGAAGCCTTGATTGCTGCTCTTTTGTCCTTTCTGCTCTTCTCAAATTTGGATGCAAACTTCACAGAAGCTGCTGCAGCAGCATCTTCTGTAGAGGGTGGTAAAAGCCGTACTCCTAGTCCCATCTTTCTTGCTGTTTTTCTCTCTTCAGCAACTCTCTTCTTTTGGCTCTACATAAAATAGGGGAGAAGTGGATAAGAATCTTGACAATTTAACAGGTTATTGTGGAAAATTATTAAATAGGAATTCATTGGATGACCCTAAGACGATCACGGAGAGCTCTGTTCAGAGAATAATCATCAGAATGCTGGCTATCAGAAAGGCGTTGAAGGCGAACTAAAACAGGCTCAGCTTCTTTCTTCTTCCGCATATCCTCTTCCTGGTGTTCAAGCCGATACATAGGATCCGCTAGCTTGTCTCTTTCTAAAGATACACAATAGAATGTCAAGCAGCTGAAAATATGGTGAATTTCAGAAAAATTACAGGTCCTATAACCTTCATCTGCCGGAAGTAGCAGTGTCTCTGCATCTTCAACATCGAAATCTTCAGTCTTCCGCTGAGCCCCGCTGATTATAACATATTCAGTATTCTTTGGGTCTGTCTGTATGACTATTTCATGTTTGCAACATGGTGATTTCATAGTGAAGCTCCATATCTGACACAAGAAACATTGTCAAGACAACATAATGTTAAATGATTTTTATAAGTTCCCGTAGAAATTTTTATTAGGTATGCCTCTCCCTTAGAGCCAGCCATAACAGTTTAAGCAACCCAAATTTTACTACACAAGTTATATTCTACATAAAACACCACAGGAATAACAATTTGCTAGCACTTGTCTTCAACTGGACCATAGAAAATTCATTAGTTTTCTAGATTAAAATGGCAAATAAGCAACAGAAGGTAAGTACTTTTTCTGACAGTAATAACATTACAAGAAAGTAGAAAATCAACTGAACAGAAATGTAGAGTAAGAAAAGGCTCATGATCTATACTACCAAGAATAATATGTCTGTTTGGTTGTATTGCTGATGAAAACTTAGCTAACTGACAACAATACTTAAAATGTTACATTTTGAAGGGGTTTGAAGTTAAAAAAAGCACCATTTGTGACAAGAATTATCGTACAATTGGTTGTACCTCTAATCTTTGTCAAATTGATACTGACCAAAAAAACTCAGCGCTAACATAGCAATTTCTCCAGGGATAAAGCTGAGAAACTGTTCAACTCCATATAGTTTAAGCTAAATATGAATGAATATGCATCAATGCATGGTCTTCTGTCCAGTGTCCACACCTAAACACAGTTCTCACAAGCAAGTATGCAACCATGGACTACAAAAATCTGGTTCTAAACTTTTTCCTACCAATTGTTTCCCATTTTTTTCAAAGAAACAATGAACCCTCCAATAGATTGAAGTTCTAATTTCTAGTTATCCTTTAGTTAGTTTCTTCAGGTTGAAAACAGACCTATACAACTCATGCCATTTAATTTGGATTAGATCGCACTTACTAAGAGAGAGAGATACAGTTACCTGACTTTTCCATCCAAAACTAACAGCTAAGCTAACTAATACTCATTGATGTCCCTGTTTCATTTTATGGATTCAATTCTGCTCCACGTAAGGCAATTTCATTCATGTTTTTTAAGATAAACTAGATCACAGTAAATACATCATCAGACAACCAAATGCAATAGAACATGCAAACTTAAATCTACTTGGTTGGCAATGTAAACTCTGATGTATGACTAAAACTCAGGTTTGCTCTACGTTTGAGCCCTTATTTACAATAATTTCAGTCCTTTTCCCGCAAATTTTGTTAAACCATCTTTCAAGATACTTCTTCAATTAGCCTTTTGTTTTTGCTCTTAAAAAAAGCCTTTTTTTCCTAGGATGAGGATCAGATAAAACACCAATAAATCTATAGTGACAACGTTTTGACCCAAATCTTGAGCCCTGGGGTAAAATATAAGGACAGTAAAGTGTAACATCTAATATTTCAATTTTAGGAGCACTGCTGAGGGCCAATTGTCTAAGGGCATCTTCAGCAGACGCCCCATTTTACGGCTGCCCCATCCCTATTCACGTGCCACCTCAGCAAATGGGGCTGCCCCATCCCTATTCACCTCCCCAACAACTGCCCCATCACTATTCATACACTCTACTTTTCCTATTCATGCCCCATCACTGTTGCTACAGTGATGGGGCTTGGGCATGGACCATCCACTGCTGGAGATGGCCTAAGTGACCAAACCACCCTTAATATGCATCATTGCCTACAATGCACTAGGGAAATTAACAGATGAGAAAAAAGAACTATTCGAGAAAAAAGGTAAAAACGCCAATAACAACAATACAATGCGCTTAAAAAACAATGATACAATGCAATTTAACTGAAATTTGTATCGCAATGAGGCGGCAACCTTGGTAGAATAATAATTTCCAACTTGTTTTTTCTCAGCATTAAACCTCACTCCCTTGGCTATCATGGAATTGCATCCTCCACACCAAATATTGAATGGCATCTCAAATCTGCATAAGTAACAGAACAACAAGCTTACAAGCCTATGGAATCAGAGGTAAACATACAATGTGCAAAAGAAGTTCCTAGCTATGCAGATAAGCACTAACATAGCAACAACATGTATATGGTTCTTTCATCTGCCTGCAAACAGATCTACGAAGCATGGCAGAATGCTCTGGCTTGATACATAATCTTGCATCTAATCATGGTCATACCGAAAAGGTTTTGCCGAAAACATGATGGCTATCAATCAAACTATCAGCTAAGGTCCCCTTTTCTTCATCTTTTCTTATCCACTTATTTGACTTATCTCGTAACTTTGAGAATTTCCTGAGATAGTCTCGAGAGCCGGGTGCCCTTTGTGTTACTTGTTTTAGAGAGCTTTTAGGCACACCTTCAAGATAGGAAAAAAGATTCAAAAAATAAGAAAAAAAGTCAAATAAGCCACATAAATAAGTCAGATTTATGTAACTTATTTGACTTTTTTATTAATTTTTGAAACCTTTTTTTTATCTCGAAGGCGTGTCTAAAAGCTCTCTAAAACAAGTCACACAAAGGGCATCCGGCTCTTGAGGCTATCTCGAGAAATTCTCGAAGTTATCAGATAGGTCAAATAAGTGGATAAGAAAAGCTAAAGAGAACCAAGCCTAAAATATATTCAGAATAGTTTGCTGCATTGGCAATCCTGAAAATTAATTGGCTGGAAAATCATTTTGACCATTATGAAACTGGATTAATAATATCTGCAGTACAAAACAATGGTATCTGGAGTTGTTACAAAACAATGGTATCTGGAGTTGTAGCTATCTTCTGGGTTAGTGATATAATAATCCAGTACTGGATAGTTGTAGCGTCAATTGAATACACATAATGCAAAAGTATGGAAGATGGACTAATCATCTTCAGTTGCATATGGTTTTCTATATTAATGATCTAAGATATCATGTGAAAATCATTTTCTTTGTCTCAATGAACTTACAAATTTAATCAATGTTTTAAGAAATTAAGATAAATAATTAGTATATTTGGCACTTGTATTGGAGCTTAATTAAGAAAACTCACAAATCAGCAGCATTTTCCAATAATTAAATGTGATATGTACATATAAAAACTGCATTGCATGGAAGGCAAAAAACAAATTAATAGGATCAATCCATTGCTAAAAAACGTGTGATGCCAATCCACGTGGAGATGAATAAACTCTTTTCTTTGACAAATGGCATACAGTTAATTTACATTTGCAGTTACTGAAACAATTGTAGCATCAGTCTATAGGAATATGACAATGCAAAAATATCTTTCGAACTTTGGCGACTCCATTATGCTGCCACATCCACTCTGAAAACCCTAAGTCCCTAACCATCTACTCCCTCCGTTTCACAATGGTTGTAGTTTTAGCTAAATGCACATAAAATAAGGAAACGTGAAAAATGACTTGTCTACCCTTATTTAATGAAGGGTAGTTGAACAGATTAACTTAAATAAATGGCTGCATTGATGAAGGGTACAAAGTTCATATTGGCTCTAAAGTTGCATTGGAATGTGAGAACTACAACCATTTTAATAAAAATTTTGAACGCTAGAACTACAACCATTGTGAAACGGAGGGAGTACATCATATAAGCAATGATATGATAAGCTTAGCACATGAATTTCTATCTCACTGGGCTTCGCGGAGTATGATATGAAAGTAGTGTATTCTCCATAAGAACCGAACCTTATAATTAGGATGCCCTGGTCCAGCTTCCTCGCCCGCTCCCTGAGCGCATGTTGGCCATGGAACTTGTTCAGCCCACCCTAATTGATCGAAAAGAAGAAAAATACACACACGAATCAGAATCAACACCCATAGCGCATCAAACCCAACAAAATTGCTACAGGATTCACCAACTGAGAGACGCGTACCTTCTTTGGGCTCCATTCCGGCGGGTAGTAGAAGTTATCCGCCCTCGCCGCTGCAAGCGATGACTGCACAAGCGAAATAAAACATCCGTCAAATAGCCGAATCGACGGCAAGAAAAAAGGATCATGCCCAGGCCAGAAAGCCCCAGATTTGATAGCACGAGAGCAAATCGTCGAGGCCAAACCCCACAATTTGGGGATGGCGAGACGGCAAATCATGAGCAGCAATTAGGGTTAGATCTCGCACATACCATGATTCCTCCTGGGTGGTGGCGAAGAAGGCGACGAAGAGGAGATCAAGCACGGGAGGGTACCAGTTGGTGGCCCGCGGCGATGGCAACCGGAGAGGCTTCCGGCGCACGGCGGCGGAGTCGGCGTCGACGGCGGGAGAGTGCGTCGAGAGAAACGGGGATGTGTTTTTTTTTTTTTTGGAAGGAAACGTGGATGTGGTAAATTGGTAATGTTTGTGGCTGTGGAGTGTGGAGTGGACCGTTACCTGAACCGACTCGACTAATTGGTCCGACTTTTCTTGCACTCATAATGGGCCAGGTTACACTGGGCCGACATGGCAAACCCACTGTAAATGCGGCCTACAACTTTCGCCTATGTGGTGGTCGTACCGCGTGTGCGGCGCTGCGGTCTGCAGCCTACCACTGCGCACGTGCAGCCCAATGGGACTATAGGAGAAGTGGGATTCAAATTGTCTTGGACATGCTTTTGTGAGACTGTAATAATAGCCGAACCATAATGATGGTGATTGTGTTGTTTCTACTGTCAAAAAGTCTAATAGTGATTTACCAGTCATTGTTGTCCGATTAGTGATAGGTCATTTCATTAATGTTATTCACCATATTATCATCCGTTGTAATAAAATAATCTTATCCACTCAAATTACCCACCATGTCATTAGCTGTAATAAATACGTCTTATCTAATTTAACCCTCAAAATTCTCATGGTAGATATAATCAGAGCTAATTAGTCGTAGCAGACATACACTAAGAAGACATCCATGCGGTCGCTCGCAACACGTCGTGTCGTACATACGTGCACGGCAAAGGTGAAGGTGTACGGGCCGCTTGCTTATAGTTTCAACAGTGGGATTTAAAAAAATTTCTGACAAAGCACGGATGCTAAGCCAGTTTATACTGATTCTAATAAGATATCTATATATTTGTTTGCAGCCTTAGGTTCTGAAGTATCCCATATTAAGCATTTCATTGGACAACAATATGCCATCTTCAAAAAACAATGTTGCCATGAATTGTTGCACTTTTATCGGCAATTACAAGTGCTAGATAATGTTTTGTAGGTCCTTATCATAAATAAGCCAAATACCAAGGGTTTACATGCAAAAAAGATTCACAAAAATCCCCAAACCCAATTGACAAATCTAGAGCCTATAGGGAGCCATGACGTGAGTCGATCTGGACATGGCGGCGCAGTGCACGCTCTGGCAATCCTCGACGCAGCAATTCTCTAGCAGATGACCCTGACCATGACGTCCTTGAGCCCGATGGTCATGGCGTATGGCATCCTTGAGCGCAATAGCCCCAAGCATGGCAATCCTTAAGCATGGCGTCCTTGAGCATGGCCGGTCCAATCCACCTGCACGGCTAGTAGGTCTTGCTCTTCGCCACCACCTAGTTCCTATTCTCGGGCGCCACCAGGAGTAGATTGACAGTGAGTTGTTCCTCCTTGTCATGCTCTTCTTCGAAGTTCTCGCCGGCATGCCAGATAGTGCCCCTTCTCACTAGTGAACTTTCACATCGGCAATCCCTTGTCCTCTATTCTCTCAGGCACATCTTCCTTTTCCAGCTTATATCACAGGTAAATAACCCTTCATGATTTTAGTTTCTTGCTAATTTGGCTATTCAAAACTTTCCTAGAAAGAAATCATATTCTTAGATAATTGAGTCTGCATTGATCCCATTACTGAGTCATGTGTTGTTTGGTAAGCACAATCTAACACCATGTCTTCGGGGATATGCCTCAATCCTCTACGGTTCGTGCCTTACATAGACATCCAATTTTTAAATTTCCTTTCCTCATCAATAAGGCGGAGCTGGTTTATTCACCGTAGGCATAAGCTCGTGTCCCTTCATCCTCCTCTCCCACTACATCATGCCATCCCCTATTGCAATCACTCCCTCCACCATCTCCCCTACCATCTCGATGGCCAACCTCTCGATGAACCCCCTTCGCTTCTTTTTGGGTGATTTTTCTCATCCATGATAGCGGTGAAAATTGAGTTCTTCCAGCTTTAGTGGTGGTGGGTGGGGAAACCCTTCTTGATCATGCTGATTTCTTCATCGCCATTGTCGATTCACCAATGAAGGATGATGACCTTGACCAAGCGACGCTTGAGGTCTAGGTTTGTCTTCAAGATGAACCCTGTATTCATGTTGTGAGCTCCATTTCTTATCCCTTTGGGGTTGCTTTTTTCAGTTGGGCATGATTTGAAACACAAAAATGCTAGTTAATGGTCCATTTGGAGAATTAGGGCAAGATCGTTAGGTCCATTTCATGAGGCATAATGAAGGACTCAACCTCCGTAATGCACCCTTTGTTTGTTTTTGTTTTATCATGGTGGTTCTTTTTTTGTTAAATTACATATTTGAACTATGCCCCAACCAAGTGATTGTTCATAGCTTGATTATAACATACCTATAACATAGTTCAACCACAACATATCCATAACATATATTGATCACAACACCACTCGATCAAAATATGTACAAAACATCACATAATCACAATCTCAGACAATCACATATCCATAATCGCACAATCATGAAGTCCATGGCGACGATAGCATCAATTATATATCTTTATTTGTTTTTGTTTTATCATGATGATTCATTTTCCATTAGATTACATATGAATTATGCCTCAATCAAGTGGTTGCTCATTAACTTGATTACAACATATCCATAACATAGTTTGACCACAACATATCCATAACATATGTTAATGATAACACCACTCAATCACAACATATACACAACATTGCATAATCACAACCTCGCACAATCATTCATCATATCCATAATCACACAATCATGAAGTCCACGACGACGATAGCATCACAACATCACAAAGTGATCTACAAAGTTTCTTGGTAAGGATAGGTTCTAAACATAGCCACAAATGAGTGCTTGATTATGACCATTGCAACACCCTAAGAATCCAAGACAGAATTTCGGTACCACACTAGTGCAGAATATGTCGTCACTGGTGGTTCTGAACTCACATCACTGGCGGTTCTCGAACTGACAGTGATTATGTGACAGTGATAATCGGGGATTATCATTGGCGGTTCTCGAACCGCCAGTGATGAGGATATTTGAAAATACGATTTTAGACAGTAAAATTTGACTAAAAAATATTATTTTTATCTGAATAGCACCCCTACACCATTCTACCACCGCGTATATAGCCTTACTACCTTTTCTCATGCGAAATTTAAACCACGCATAACTAGGATTCGAACTCCGGACCTCTTGCCTCTAACCCAGCCCTCCTAACAATCTCACCCACTAGCACCTTTTGACATATATAGGATATGCATATCATTTAAGCCTTGTTTTTTAAATTTTTTAATAACTTTTTGACTATACAAATGATGTTAAATAGAAAAGTTTTCAACTACAAAGTTGTATATCTTGTTGAAAGCTACAGTTTTCATGTAAAGATTATTTCTATCCGACTTCATTTGGATAAGTTATAAAGTTTTTAAACTTGTAATGATTATTTAGGCATCTATATTGCTTCCAATGGAAAACATATCAACTACAAAGTTTTAGATCTGGTCGAGAGCTACAATTTACATATAAAGTTTATTTTTATCCGAGCTTGTATGAAAAGGTTATGAAACTCAGAAGATTTAAAAATTCTGAAAATTACTTTTCACTGGCAGTTCTTTTGTATCACTGGTGGTTCACTTAAGAACCGCCAGTGATACTTTCAGTGAAAATATCACTAGCGGTTCTAGGATTGAACCGCCAGTGGTATTTTTACTGGCGGTTTTCTTATAGAACCGCCACTAATAGATTCATTATCACTGGCTGTTCGGTATCACTGGCGGTTTTTTCAGGTTTCTGGACAAGACGGAGCGGGGCAGGTCATATCACTGGCGGTTCTAGATGAATCCGTCAGTGATGAAGGGTCAGGAATGAGCATTTCTGTAGTAGTGCCATAACCTTGTTGTTCTTCAAGTGCAATGACTAATCATGTACAATTTGTAACACAAAAGCAATTATGCTATGCCCTAGAGAAAACATGGTTACGTGCAAATTCCATCTCAAATCCACAAGTGTATGACAAATGTCATCGTATGACAAGTGCCGATTCACTATCCATGTTCCTTACTAATGTCACTCCCAAACAGGAGAGATACACCTCAGTTGACTACTGAATGCAATGCATAAGTATTTGAGGATTCAACATGCATAAGAATTACACTGGTAAAGGGATATAAACTAATTTACATCTATTTTTATATTAATTTGTTCCCAATTAATTACATTCCAAATTACTATGTTCTAAATTAATTAAATTTCTAAAAATACACTCTAATTAAATCATTTCCTAATTAATAAAATCTAAATTATTTAAATTCATAAGTAATACTTCTAAATTAATTTTAGTTTGCCATGTTGACAGGTATTTAATAACCGTTGAAACAAATCCTGAAATTTCTTAAAAATAGATGGTGTGAAAACTCACCTTGGCGGGTCGGACTAAAACCATGCCAAATTGGGTGGTTGGCAAGGACGGGGACGGACGAGGCGACCTAGGATGGTGGTGGCGTGCTAAAGAGTCAAGGGCGTAGTGGTACGACTGAGCTAGGACCATGGCGGTGTGACCAAGCCAGGACCAGACGTGGCTGTCTAGTTGGGGGAGTAGCCACGTCAGGCGACATCGGAAGATGAGGAGGAATGACAATGAAATATGACCAACAAAATGAGCATGACCAACAACAACGGATTTAATAGAGGAAGAGGCAGTGTTGGAATTCATCAAGTTCCATTGTCTAATAAACCACTTTTCTTGATAAGGAACAAGCACAAGTAGTTGAGAGAATGCTTTCAAACCCTTGGGCCAACCCAGAACACAATCTCTTTGTATGACCAGGTGTGCACGGTGTCGAGAGATAGTATCCTAGACACTACGGCTTAACCCCGAACATCACTTTGCTCTACAATTGCATGTGCATGCCCTGTAAAGATAGCAAATTGGACCTTAATGGATGATCTAGAACATTGATTCTTCCTATGACCACTTGTGCATGTCGAGAGAGATGATTTGGTTCGATAACTTTTATCTCAATGGCTCAAAACCTACCATAGAGAGTAGTGCAAACCCTTAAGGTTTAGGACTTTTAGTTTTTCAGTTTTGATGTTCAGTTTTTTTTTGAAACTGTGCCTGATGGCTATATATTCATTGAAAGAGAGATCATGTAATATTTACAAAGGCTAGCTACGTAACACAATCACTCGTATTCTTTCCCACACCATTTGCCTGAATGCAAATTCATTCCTGCAGATGTGGGAGTTCCTCTCTTTCCAAATGTTCCATGTCACGTAGATTAGAGCTCCATCAACCTCCTTGTACCTACCAGGGTCGAAAAAAAACCTAAAAAAGCATAGAGAGCACTAACAGGTTAAGAGCATCCATCCCTAGAGTTGGGACATTAAAACCTAAAGTCAGTCTCCACCACATTTGGCTTGCGAAGGCACACTTGATGAAGAGGTGCCGCTGAGTTTCATGCTCCGTTCCGTAGAGAGTGCACACATGTGATTGTTCGGCCATCCCCTGGCCTGCAAGACGTTAGCGGTTAGCATCCTATCCCTTTGGATCAACCAAACAAAAAAACGACACTTATGTTCTGTATCGGCCTTCCAAAAGCAAACATTGTCTTTCTAGGCAAACATGTCGAAGAATTGCACTTTGTAGGCAGAGGCAGATGAGCATATTCCAGTTTGGTTCCATTTCCTTCTAACAGTGTCTTCCTCATCCTCTCTTATGGTTGTGCTTTGTATGGCCTTCCAAAGCATGAAGAATTGTCTGAGTTGCTCAGCCAATGAGATCTTCGTCAAAATCTTCATCCACTTATTGCATGCGAGTTCGAAATTCACCGATGTCTTTAGCCTTCTCTTGACAATATCATTGCAAGCCAGTGCAATGTCCTTTGTGGATCACCCATTGATCCACCTTGAAGTCCAAAATAATGCCTTTTGCCATTTCCAATCGGAAACGATTACAGAAGCATTGAAGAGATCTTCTTTAGCTTTATTGCAAGGCAACTCTTGATTGCTCCACGCTCTATTCATATCCGTCCAGATATAGCAAAGCCAACACAGCCGCAAGGCTCTGCACATTCTGGAGAGATCCTTGAAACCAAGGCATACCAAGCTTTTAGGGGTACAAACTGAGTCCCATCTAACCAAGTAGTGGCCACCTTTGCAGTTCTCCTCCCCTTTGCATTAGAAGCTCCTCCGCACCTTGTTGATTTTTTTTGTAACCCAAGTTGGCAACTGAAAAGAGGTCATGAAATAAACGAGAATAGAAGTAAGGACAGAGTTGACCAGGGCGAGCCTCCCAGCTTTAGAGATCCATTGCCCTGCCCAACTTGGAATATTTCTTCTCACTTTGTGCAGCAACCACAAAAAATTTTATGATCTTTTCAATTTTGTTGGCCGCAGAGGTAGCCTAGAGAGGTGCATCGGAAGTTCTATGTTCTCCAAGCAGGTGAGTGAAATCAATGCCACGACATTTGATGGTGAAAAATTCTCTCTTTTGAAGGTTGACTTTATGACTTGTTTGGTTCGCAACCATAGCTTGCCACACATTGCCACATGTCAAGTTAGGCAAGTTTAACCAAGATAGACGGTTGTTTGCTTCATAGCCACACTTGTGGCAAGATTCGTTTTCTTCCAACCACATGTAATTTTGAGAAACACTTTATAATGCTTGGTACGTGAAATGATATTTCCCCTAAGGCCATTTTTGCGGCAAAACCCTATTTTGAATTATGCCTTAAATTGACCCTATGGTTAATAGGGGGATAAAACTAAACACAGCATAAACGTGATTAGGGTCATAAACAAACTTATTAATAAATATAATATAATTATATGACACAATACTTGAACTAAACTTAGAAATAAAAGTCTAAGAGTTTGTACATAAAATAGAGATGGGTTGGTAAAAAGAGTCATGCCATCTACATACACCAAGTGTCTCATTCTATCAACTCCCCTAGGTAGAGGTGGTAGGAGATTGAGGTCTGACACTTGAACCATCATCGCTTTCAGTGGTTCTATGGCAAGAATGAACAACAGTGGAGAGAGCGGGTCACCTTGCTTGACGCCTTTAGCATGCATGAAGCACTCTGCTCCAAGGATGCCGTTGAGTAGCACTCTAGAGCTTGAGGCGGCCAATGCCATGGCAATCCAATTCTGCCACTTTGCCTAAAACTGAATGCTTGCAAGGCTTCCAATAGATACTCCTAGCTGACAGTATGAAAAGCTTTCAGCAAATCAAGTTCCATGAAGAGGCCCGGAATGTTTTTCTTGAGTGGTGTTTTGAATAGAAACAAAGCTGTTAATTTATCAATATTCCAAATATTCGATACTTGCATACTCGACAACTTTGACGTCTTCCTTGTTCATTATAATATATTGAACATAGTTTTGCGGTTTGGAATTTTGGATTTACATAGAACTTGAAATTAGGTGTTACTACTATCATCTAACTGGTCCATACGGTTTCAAAATGTTTATGGTGTTACATCTATATGTATGTATAGATGTATGTATGTATGCATGCATGCACACACGATGATGTCGGTGGTTGAAACATATGATATCAACATTTTTTTAATCACTTTCATAAATTTTGTAATGGTATAAGTGTTTTTGAAAATTACACACAATTTACAACACTTCTAAAAAATAGAATTTGGGAATATACAGGCAAATGATGTCAATGGTACACATATGATACATCATTTCTGAATCATTTTTGGAAATTTTGAAACAATTTAATTATTTTTAAAATTTAAAACTTAATTTAATACTTTTAGAAGATAGAATTAGGAAATAGCAAATCTTGGATATGAGATATTCAATTTTACTAGACGGACACATTGCCTCACCATTGAGAAAAATCAAAGAGTCAGCGTGGTTGTGACAAACTTGTGAAGTTGTGTGTTCTAAAGGCAAAACTTCATTCATCAATGAGTTCTCATAGTGTTGAGTTCTCGTAGTGTTGAGAAATACTAAAACAATGACAACATTGAGTTGTCGTTTCTGTTAGTCCTACTCTCGATGGCTTCTTTTATCTTGGCCATCGAGAGAAGTTATGCTTTCGATGGTGGTATCATGGACAATCACATTGCACAATCACAACCTCGCACAAGCACGTCATATCCACAATTTCACAAGCAAGAAGTCCACGACAAAGATAGTATCAAATAGTCACATGTAGTTTACAAAGGGTTTTCTTGCTAAGGATAGTGTCGACGATTTGTGTCGGCAATGTATTTTATGGGGCTATGCGTAAGACCGAAACCCGATGGTAACACAGGAGACAGATTTATACAGGTTCGGGCCCTCGAGGTGAGGTAATACCCTACTCTTGTGCTCGTGGATTGTATTGGGGTTGATCTCGATGGATCAATGTTGAGGATGGCTATGGATCGATGTGATCCCTCCTACTGATGTGATCGCGGATGAAGAATTGGATCCTCTAACTAGGGGCCCTGCCTCCCTTTATATAGTGGAAGGAGGTAGGGTTACAGATAAGTACGCATCCTAGTTGGTTATGGAAACTGTGGATAGAGATAGGAAGTCTATCTCTATCCTTTCTTGCCGGGTACGTAATGTACCAGATTACAACTGTGCCTTCCTTATGATACAAAGTCGGGTCTTCATGCGGGGCAGGCCCGTCTTCTAGATGGTAGGCGTGACCCTGCTCCTTGAGGTGGCCCGCCTAATTCATCTCCGTGAGATACCCGGGGACCATGTTATCCACAGTAGCCCCTGAGTGCTTTATAGCCGAGTTGATGCCGAGTGCTCCGACTGGAACCTTCCTTATGCCGAGTGCTCCATTGGCATGCAAGGAGGCTGTGAAGGGCTCAAGAGAGCTTTGCAGGTTGAAATCTCCGAGTGACTCCCAGCCCAATTTCTTGGAGTCCTGGAAGTCGGCGCGATGGTTGACGTCGCGGCGTGAGTAGAATGTCGACGCAACTGTCCTCAACGTAGTGTGAGAAGCTGGCGTAGTAAATCGGCGCGGCTGTCCTCAGCGCAATGCGCGAGGAACCGGCGTAGTAAATCGGCGCGGTTGTCCTCAGCGCAGTGCGCGAGAAGCCGCAAATTGGGTGGCCGTCCTCGTCGTTGCCGGAGCAGCGAGTCGGCGTAGAGAGTCGGCGTGGCTGTCCTCGGCGCAGTGCGCGAGAAGCTGAGCCGTAGTTTGCGCTTGGGGCACTGGCGTAGGCATGCAGCCTAGCCATATAATGCACTCAGGGTGCTGACGTAGGCGTGCAGCCATACCGAAATTGGCGTAGGCGTGGAGCCATGCCGTAGATTGCGCTCGGGGCGCGGGTGTTGACACATAACTGTGCCATGGTCGGTGCTTGTAGCGTAAACACTTCCTTGAACCCTGTAACACGTACATGTAGGATTTAGGTAGTATCTGAATATGAAAACATTTGGTCGGATATAAAATCCGACTATCTTTATGTGCGAAAATAGCCATTTTTTAATTTTGTTACTTGATGATTTTTGTTAGTCCCAGTGGTTTTTCTTCCTTTTGTTATGCATTCTGCCCGACTAGTCTAGCCCCCGAGCGTAGGGAGTTGGCACATGGCTTTTTATCCCAGACACGCGTTTGGGTGACGTAGAGTTCGCCGTGTTATGGGTTCAGAGCTTCACTACTCTGAATTATAGCGCACTCGGATTTCACTTAAATCACTAAGTAACAAAAGCAAAAAATAAATATGAAAAAGATGGGTGCACGCAAGTGCACACAATTATGTGTAGCCCCGACTTACTGCTTAGTTGGCATTCAACTAAGTAGTAAGTCAAGAAATAACACGAGTTTATACGTGAAAAGATTATGATGATGAAAAACTTAGCTGCTTTGCTGACGACGATGTCGTCCTTGCTTTTGAGCTTTTAGCCCCCGGGCGTATCACCTTGTAGGCTTGAAGCGCAGACGTGGGCTTGTAGCCGTGCCGAAGTTTGCGCTCGGGGCGCTGCCGTTGGCGTGAAGCCGTGCCGAGTTGACGTAAGCATGCAGCCAAGCCGTATGATACACTCGGGGTGCTGGCGTAGACGTGCAGCCATGCCAAAAGTTGCGCTCAGGGCGCTGGCACTGGCGTGAAGCCGTGCCGAATTGACGTAGGCATGCAGCTAAGCCGTATGATGCACTCGGGGTGCTGGCGTAGACGTGCAGCCGTGCCAAAGGTTGCGCTCAGGGCTCTGGCGTTGGCGTGAAGCCATGCCGAGTTGACGTAGGCATGCAACCGAGCCATAGGATGCACACGGGGTGCTGTCGTAGACGTGCAGCCATGCCAAAGGTTGCGCTCAGGGCGTTGGCGCTGGCGTGAAGCCGTCTTAGAGTTGACGAGGCATGTAACCGAGCCGTAAGCACTTCGGTCTTGGCGTAAGCGTCTGGCCGTGCCGAAGGTTGCGCTTCGGGCCTGGCGTTGGCGTGAAGCCGTCGCGAAGTTGACGAGGCATGCAATGGCCGTAAGCACTCGGTGCCGGGCGTGGCGCGTAGCCGCAGCAAAGGTTGCGCTTCGGCGCCGGGCGTTGGCGTGAAGCCGTGTCGAGTTGACGAGGCATGCGATGCGTGCCATATGATGCACTCGGTGCCGGGCGTGACGTCTTTGCCATGCCGAGCTGGGAGACCCATTCGAATCTCTTTTTTCTTGCGGTACCTAGACCAAGTATATTAAATTTGGCAATTGACCCCGGAGGGTATACCGATATATGACGGTACCCGGCCCAGTGTGTCAGATCCGGCTTATGGCTCACGGAGAGCGTACCAAGGGCTTAGCCGAGTGGTCATCTCGAAACCCGTTCGTGATATCCGATTCTGACCCATGCAGTAACCGGCAATTGACCCGACATGAGGCAACAATTGACCTAGCATGAAGCATATCACAGGATTAGGTTTAACCGAGGGCACCCATAACCAATGGTGTAGGGAAAGCAGCTCAATGAGCGTATCCTCGGAACCCGAACCCTTAATAGCTTTCAGCATCTGATTCTACTTGGTGGTCACCAGCTAGTGGCCTAACATGAGGCATGCTTACTAACTGTATTGTTTTCGCGGATGGCGCGTGAGAGCGCACAATGGGTGCGCCGACGTGAGAGCTCATGGCCTCGCGCCGACCCCTGACCGCTCTCGACGGATTTGCTACTTATGTGTGTTTCAATTAAGATAACGATTGGGTGCAGATTGCACCTAATTAGGTGTAGCCCCCGACTTGCTGGCTAGTCGGAATGCGACTAGGGAGCAAGTCAAGTTAATCTCAATAAAAGAGAAAGGGTGCGCGATTGCGCACCTAATTAGGTATAGCCCCCCGACTTACTACTTAATTGAAACACAAATAAGTAGCAAGTCAGAAACTGAATTGCACAAGCATAAAGACAATGTGAATTATAATGATGTAATTGAGTATAAAAATAGACAACTTAGCTGTTGATCGTGTCATCCTCACACCCGACTGAACGAGCCCCCGGGCATGTCACCTTGTCAGCACGGCCGTCCTCGACGTCGTGCGCGAAAAGCTGGCGTAAGGAGGTCGGCGCGGCTGTCCTCGGCGTCGAGCACGAGAAGCCGACGTAGTGAGTCGGCGCGGTTGTCCTCAGCGCAATGCGCGAGAAGCCGGCCTAGGAAAGTCAGCGCGGCTGTCCTCGACGTTGTGCGCGAGAAGCCGGTCTAGAAAGTCGGCGCGGCTGTCCTCGACGTCGTGCGCGAGGAAAGCCTGCCTAGGAAGTCGGCGCGGCTGTCCACGATGTCGTGCATGAGAAGCCGGCCTAGAAAGTCGGCGCGGCTGTCCTCGACGTCGTGCGCGAGGAAAGCCTGCCTAGAAAGTCGGCGCGGCTGTCCTCAGCGCAGAGCGCGAGAAACCGGCCTAGGGAAGTTGGCGCTGCTGTCCTCGACGTCGTGAGAAGCCGGCCTAGGGAAGTAAGTAAGTCGGCGCGGCTATCCTCGACGTCGTGCGCGAGAAGCCGGCCTAAGTAAGTCGGCGCGGCTGTCCTCGACGTCGTGCGCGAGAAGCCGGCCTAAGTAAGTCGGCGCGGCTGTCCTCGACGTCGTGCACGAGAAGCCGGCCTAAGTAAGTCGGCGCGGCTGTCCTCGACGTCGTGCGCGAGAAGCCGGCCTAAGTAAGTCGGCGCGGCTGTCCTCGACGTTGTGCGCGAGAAGCAGGCCTAGGAAGTCGGCGGTCACGGTTTCGACCGAAACCTCTTCTATCGTCACCATGGTGACATCTCCCATCTTCTTCTCGCTCCCGTCGTGGAGCTTTAGTATTATGACGAAGGTCGCGGTTTATCATTGTTGCCGGAGCAACGAGTCGGTGCGGCGGTAGTCGTTGTCGTCGTCGCCGCAAGTTGGGGGCGTAGGAGCCGTAAGCCCAGACGGCGTAGGAGTCTCGCCGGGATAAGATCCGCTTTGTCGTCGAGGTCCGCCATGCCCTTGCTGAGGTGTACGTCGAGGTGCCGAGCGAAATTCACGTCGAGTTCCATCTTCGCGCGGGATTCACGTCACCCCGCACAGTCTGTCTTCAAACGGTCGCCACGGTCACGTCCGAACTCGGTTTTCAATGATCTTGGACTCGTTGGAAAGATAACGAGATAAGCTTTCCAACGCATCTAAAATCACTCTGAAATTCCTTCCGAGTCAACAGGAAATTGCGACGCAATTTCTGTCCAGATTCTGCACGGGAACAGATTGCATCTTCTTCCCGCGTTCGATTCGCGGTTGAAGTCATCTTTTGATCGGATCTGATCCGATTCTTCTAGGGCAAGTTTGCCGAGGTTGTTGATGATAAAATGCAAGCCTCCAAAACAGGAAGCTTGGCCGAAGGTGAATTCGACGGCGCTGCCGCCGAGAGATGCTATCGAGCTTGATGAAGATAATCTTAGCGTTGGCCCCTACCTGGCGCGCCAACTGTCGACGATTTGTGTCGGCAATATATTTTATGGGGCTATGCGTAAGACCGAAACCCAATGGTAACACAGGAGACAGATTTATACAGGTTCGGGCCCTCGAGGTGAGGTAATACCCTACTCCTGTGCTCGTGGATTGTATTGGGGTTGAACTCGATGGATCAATGTTGAGGATAGCTATGGATCGATGTGATCCCTCCTACTGATGTGATCGCGGATGAAGAATTGGATCCTCTAACTAGGGGCCCTGCTTTCTTTTATATAGTGGAAGGAGGTAGGGTTACAGATAAGTACGCATCCTAGTTGGTTATGGAAACTGTGGATAGAGATATGAAGTTTATCTCTATCCTTTCTTGCCGGGTACGTAATGTACCAGATTACAACTGTGCCTTCTTTGTGATACAAAGTCGGGTCTTCATGCGGGGCAGGTCCGTCTTCTAGATGGTAGGCGTGACCCTGCTCCTTGAGGTGGCCCGCCTAATTCATCTCCGTGAGATACCCGGGGACCATGTTATCCACAGATAGGTCCCACCGAATGAGCTCTTGAGCATGATCATTGTGACATCCAAGGATCTGAAGATGAAATTTTAACAGCGTAATCCCCATTGTTTTCTAAGGGCAACAATGACTTGTATCATTTATAGGCTTCAACACACTAACTCTCTTGTTATGCACCGACGAACAATAGGGTTATGTCACTGAAGTTCCACCTTAGATGACAATAGTTGTATGCCCTAGGATGTTTAATAAGTGCAAGCAATTTGGGAATGCTTGTCACATTTTGTAATGGAATCCAAAAAATCACCATCTAAGTTCCTCATGCTTGAACGAGACTAGCTAATGCAATGCATAAATATTCGAGAATCTAACATGAATAGGGATTACATCGGCAAAGAGATATGAACCGAATCTTAAACATGTTCCGAACAAACTTTTTGCTTAAATTATTTGATTACCTTTTTTGAGGGCAATTATTTGGTTCTTTTGAATGATTTGACTTTTTAAAATCATTTCTCCAAAATCTTGAAGTGACAAGATAAACATTCTCAAATCTGGCTTCAATTATCAGTTTTAGGTTTTCGAAGCCACTAGTTAAAGCGGTCAAAGTTCAATTTCAACAGCTAATTAGGGGTGTGTTTCTTTTTGCGTTTGCGTTGCGTTTGCTTATAAGCTGAAAATTTGTTATTTTTATACAAGTAAAACGTTTTGACGTTTGGTATCCAATTTTTGTAGATCTTACTATTTCTTCTCAAAGCTCTCAAAACCATTTTTTCTATAATTTTTTGATCCCTCAGAGGTCTTAATCGAGGAGCTACAAATTCTCAGCTTAAACGCAACCGCAACCGCAACCGCCGAAAGAAACACTACCTAGATAATTTCAGCTCTACAGAATGCACACTAATATATTCTAAATTCATTTTGGTTTTGTATTCTCAATGAGTATTTTGAAGCCAATCCTAAAATTTCTTTTATAAATTGATCACGTGAAAACACACCATGGAAATCGAACAAAAACCTTCCTAGATTGGGTCATTTGCAATGTTAGGTTCAGTGAATTCGGTGCAGTGGAGCCAGTATTGTAGTAGTACAAGAGCATGGGGCATGTCAAGAAATTAGCACAATGGCCAAACCAGGATAGAGGGGATGTGGCCATGCTAGGAGCTAGGATCGAGGTGGCGCGACCGAGCCAAGGACCCAAGGGTGCGGCAACATGGCTCAATTTGGACCGTAGCGGCTAGGATATGGGAATGGGGAAAGGGTTGGGCAGCGATGATAGTGGTGGAGGAAGAACGACAAGTTGCGGCCAACAGGATAGGACTCAGGCAGTGACGGTGGTTTGAGTAGGAGGAAGGAGAGCCAACCTAAACATATTGAGCAGGACGCGACTGTAGATCAACCTAGAACATAATCTTTCTCTACGGCCATGTGCACATACCATCGATAGATGGCTTCCTAGACCCTAGGGCTTGATCTGGCTCACTATTTTTTCTCTATAGTCACATGTGAATGCCATCGAGAGATATCATGCTTGATCCTAATGGGCAATTCAGAGCATTGCTTCTCTCTATTGCCATGCGTGCATGTCATCGAGAGTAGTGCAAATCCTTGGGGTCTAGGCTTACGGTTTTGAGGGTATAAAAACAATTTCGCACACTTTGAAGTAGATTTGGAAATATATTGATGCAAGCTTAGTGATGTCGATGGTATGCATATGATATTAGCATTTTCTAAAATGTATTGGAAATATTCAAACAATTTAATTATTTTTTAGAATTACAAAGACAATTTCAACACTTTAGAAAATAAAATATAGAAATAGCAGAGAAATTCAATTTTTCTCAATGACCACATCACTTCACTATCGAGAAAAATCACAAACATGGTCTGGTTATGGAAAACTTAATTGTCAAGTTGCACACTTCGAAGGCAAAACTTCTATCCACACTTGTCAACATGCATGTGCAAAGCACATCGCCATGCATAAGGACTATGAGGCTTGGAGATAAAATCCATTATAAAAGTACATATATCAAAGTACAAAGATGAATATTGGCAAATACATGAAATTGGACCATTTCGTCTTAGTGTTTTTCCAATCATGCAGTCGAGGTGCACTTGGTGCCATAATGATATCTCTATTTATTATATTTTCAAATTGTGCTTTAATGTCTAGGACACATTAAGTAGCACATATTACAAATTTAAATTTGATGGTTCAGTCATATGAGGGATTAGTAGGCAAGGATCCAACTTGTATTTTTAGCTATTCGATCAAAGTAGATGAATGGTTTAGCTTGCTTATGGGATATATGCTATTAATTACATTTTCAAACCGGTGCTTTTTATATTAGTATTGATATAGATGATCAAATTGGATGAAGGGTTTGGATTGCTTATAAGGTATATGCTGTTAATTACGTTCCAAACTAGTGCCTTTTATATTAGTATACATCTTTTTCAATTAGTCAGGTCACGTGACTTGATCCAACGAACAACCAAAACCTTGTTCAAAAAATTGCTTAAAAAACCTTGTTCAGAAAATTGCTTTAAAAACCTTGTTCTAAAAGAAAAAGGCCACAAGACTTACATAAAATTGGACGAGTGTTTGTTCTTTGCTATGATTTAAACCATATTAAATGATGTCCTACTACGTTGTTATCAATATGTGCGGCTGATGGATTTAGTTATGCTTAGATATAGAATGTATCGCACCAAGATACTCTCAAGTTCAGCTACTTTTATTGCTTAAGAATTTAGTTATGCTTCTATACTCAACTATGTCGTGCCTATATATCCTCGGCTTCGACTTTTTTTTTTCATGAGTGTCATTGAAACCTTTCTATAATGCAAACACATTAAAATAGAAGAGCAAATCAATAAAAAAAAATTCTTGCCAATCGAAAGATTCAAAAAATATAACACACGAAAATAAGAAAAAATATATAAATAAATGAAAAGTATCCTTATGATGTATGGACTGTCGAATGATGGAGTGATGCCCGAGATTAGTTGTAGGCCTCATCATTTATCACTCACCATAACACACTTTTTAATGGTAGAGATATATTGTTCGAAAAATATGAATCATGGGTTAGGGAATAGAAATGACTATAACTCATTGATGATTTGATTTGATATCAGCTGGGATAATATGATTTGATTGTGCATAAGAATGGTAAGGTTAATCATGAGAAGCATTTTTTAAATAGTGGGCCGGCCGAGACGATTGAGTTCCATAAACAATGGTGACCATAATAGTAGACCGAGACGATTGGATTCCATAAACAATGGTGACCGTAATAGTAGACAGATAAAATTAATGATTTGCCTCAAAGTTGTATGACAATTGATGGTATGCACTCAAGTACTTTGACCTTGATGATGTACCTCCAAAGTTTTTGAGCCAATTGATCTTTTACCCCTTTTTTGAATATGTGAGCAAATTTTGCTAACGAAGGGAGATAAATTACTAACATACCCCTGCCTTCACAAGTGTGGCTTTGTGAGATCGTGTATGTTTGTTCTTGAATTCTAACCTTTTATGCTTGTACATTTGAGATGATAGGATATATTTTGGCAACTGTATGCTTGCACATTTGAGTGGAGAAATTATAACAATTGGCTATGGTTGTTCATTTGTGTTGATGAGATATATATTGGCAACTATATGCTTGTACATTATTTGAGTAAAAAATAATATTAGTGCATTCTCCTAACATTTAGATGTGCTTTTTTAAAAAATAATATAGGTGCATTTTTAGACACATCTATTCACGCAAAAAGTTGAATAGGTTAAACACACTGGGCTTAGGCCTTATGATCCCTGTTAGTACCAAAATCTAGGGTTCTAGACGTATCAGCCAATTCAATCATGCAATTGACAAGAAAAGATGCAATAAACTTTATTGAGGCAATTAGATCTAAAATATCTGTAAACCTGTTTAATTTAAAGATAGACATGAAAAGTTAATAGATTCGAAATATAATGAAACTGTCGCTAAGATTAGATCTAAACCAATAGATTCAAAAGTAACGATATTATCTGCTTAAACTAAGGTTTGAACCAACACTCTCTAGGGTAAACAAACTATCAACTAACTTGTAAAGTCAAACGAGCCGATAGAACTAGGGTAGAATCTAACCATTTGCACAAAACAGCGATGCCTATCAATATCAAACAAAGATAGTATTTTGATAATGCCTAAGCTGATGCAAACTTGTAGATTGAACTGAATCGAGACAGTAATTATTTGTAAGCAACTTGCGGCGGGTTGTATGGTGTAGTCAATCAAAAAGGCGATATGCAACAAGTCAGGTAAAAAAAAACGACGAGAGCTATAACTAAAAGCCGATGGAAAGTAAAGGCCATGAAAATAGTAGATTGGATTGATTGTATGTTAGATGTCTTATAGGCTGCTATTGGCTACATATTTATTCTAGACTCACCACTTAATCGACTAGGATATAGACTCGTATGATATGAAAATTCGGACTCAAAACCTGACTGGATTGACCCATAAATATTTCTTCTAATTTTTGTACCTTCAAGGAGATCTTCATAAATTTCTAGAACTTCTAAACAATCATCTTTTCCAAAACTTGATGTCAACAACATTGGCACACAACAAACTTTACGACTTCCCATATTAGTGCCAGTAATCATATTAGTGCATTACTAATGGCTAGACGTGTTTTAAGTGAAAAAATCATATTAGTGCATTTTGAGTGCTAGTGTAGTCTACACATACGATCCTTCACCGTCGTCGGTGGTGAAGAAGAAGCGACCTATACCGGCAAGAGACAGCGGTGTCTAAGGAAGAAGTAGTGGGGACAAGCTATCCTGTTGGGGCGTTCAGTAGTCACCCTAGACTGAAAAGGAGCTTTTACACGTCAATGCATGGCTTATTGCAAGGATAGCTGACCAAAAAGGCTCCGTTTCTTGTGCAATCAGCACAGCTCTGTGCACTCGTGCAATCAATAGCTCTTAGCCCTTCGATCTACATCCAACACACTCTGTCCAGTAGAGGCCATTTTACACTTTACTGTCCGCCCAAGCCCTTGTCTATGATTATAAGAAGCCTCTCGCATTCTCATCCCAATCTTATCCTCGTTTCCCTCAAGAGCTCTCTCTCTCACGACAGCTCTCCTCTTGTCCTGGTACCACTCGGCACCACCGCTGACCTCCCTCTCTCTCTCAGGCCTCGTGCCCTCGCTGTCCCCTTCGCTGAGACACGATGCACACCACCTCCACCGCCGTCGCGGCCAGCCCCACACCTTCGCCACCACCTTGCCCACCGTTGCTTGCATCTGATGAAATAATGCAGGGCTTTTCATTTGTCCTGCATCTTGTACTGAAGCTTTTCATTTGTCCTGCAAGAATTAATGATTCATCTAGAATGAATCCACTTTAAGGTTTCTTCCTACATTATGGTTTCGTCCTGTTTTAGTTTGGACTAGCAAATTGAACCATGTAAGATATACCATAGAATAGAATGTATGTAAACAGAGATTGGATCCCAGCATTAGTATGTAAACAGAGAATGTATGTAAATTCTGATAATACATATTACTTTCTGAAAATTCAGTGGCTGAGCTTATACCTTATTGCTTATGTATCAACTTGTACCGAATATTTCTACATGAATAAATGTGCCAGTCATGAGTCATCTAATGAACTCAAATGCTTCACTGCTGTCTTCATAAGAAATGTGATTAGGAAGCACGGTCTGATTTGTATGTGTGTAAAGATTGGTCAAGATAATTTCATCAAGAATTATTATTCGATCATCAAGGACTCAATAAAGAAATGAATCAAAAAGGGAAGTTCTTCATCAATAATTGACATTAGTTCATCAATAACTAGAGCATAACATCAGCTTTTGTAACAAAACTGCACCAAAAAGCATGAATATCAGCACGTCAAACTTTCAGACAAGCACAATTTTTAGTCTATGCTACAATTCCATTCAGCATACATTGAGACAAATGTCAATGAAAGCACGTATCCAATTTTTGGAGTACATTCAATTTTGACAAATACATTCCGATTTCGTACATAGTTAATTACAATATGATTTCGTACACAAATGTATTCTATATTCTATCTAAATGCATTCTGAACATTGATCCAATGCTGAATCGATACATCTTGAAGTCCCAACAACATTCAACATTGTCGGTGCTGCTCAAATGCTAAATTCATGTAGAGTATTGCATTGATCTCTAATTTGATATTCTACGGCCCAACTTTGTGATGTCGACCTGTAAGAAAAGTCACTCAATCAAATCTCTGATAAATGGCATGGAAAATGGTGTCAAATTAATATGGTACAATGCAGAATTAAGTTGGCATTACCTATGTTGGGAGACATTGTTCCAGTGTTAGATTGAGAGGGGGCTGGAGACCAACGGCAACAACAGCAGGGTGCACGTGCGGGTGAGGGGCGAAGGGCTGCTTGGAAGGCCTTGAGGAGGCAGCAGTGATGGACACGAGGGGCAGAATCGAATAGGTCGGTGAGGAGCGGATGCGCCTTGTGCAGCCAGGGACGGAGGCGACTGCTGTGGGTGAGGGACACAAGCGGCTAGGTGAGGGGCATCAGCGACACGGACGCGGGGGCCGTCCGACGCCCGTCGGACGTGCTCCCGTCCGATGGCCGCGCTGGCCATTGGATGGAGATCCAACGGCCAGCGCTAGATCTAGATGAAAACTTTGTTATTTTGTTTTAGTTATGAAAAAAATTCTTAAAAAATCTGTAAAAATCGTAAATATTAACCAATCTGTGTCAGGTTTAACATATATTTTAAGTATATATTTATATTAAAGTTTTTAGATCTAGTTATGCTTTAGTACATTTATGAAAATAAATATTGATCATAAAAATATGAAAATAATATATGTTGAACCTAACATGGATTAGTTAATATTTACAATTTTTATAAGTTTTTTAAAAAAAATTTCATTACTAAAACAAAAATAACAAAGTTTTCATCTAGCGTCGGCCATCGGACGGGAGCTCGTCCGACGCCTGTCGGACGGCCCCATGTCCCAGCGACACAGGGATCGGGGGTGGAGCACTGCGGTAGTGAGGAGACCAGGGATAGAGACCTAGAGGTGTTTTCATAAAATGCCAGTGTCTCTGCTGGATCCTACTCGAACGACTGAGATGAGAAGATTGTAGGAGGGCACCGCTGCACTGATTGCACAAGCATACGGAGTCGACCAAAAATTCCATTCAATCGATTAAGCTGTAATAACTTCTCTCCGAAAAATATTACCAATATGCCATTGCCATACAGATTCCCACATTCAAGGGCAACGATAGCCACGGTTCCCACAACATAAACCAGACGCCGCAATCCCATGCACCATCTCCTATTCTCTTCTCCTCTTAGCCCTCTCCTCCGAGTCTCTTCCGCCGCAAAGAAGAACCCGAACGCGAGGGCGTGAGGACGGCAAGGTGGCGGGCTCGGATCGATCTCGGTAGATGGCAGGAGGGGGAGGCCGCGATGGCGGCGGCGGGGGACGAGGAGGAGGCGGCGGACTGAAGAGGGTGCCGATGTACCGTCTCTTTGCGTTTGCGGACCGGCCGGACGCGGCACTGATGGTGGTGGGCGCCGCCGCGGCCGTGGCCACCGGCTTGGCGATGCCGTTCCTTACCTTCCTCATCGGCGACCTCGTCGACGCGTTCGGCTCCGCTGATCGCGCCCGCGTCGTGCACGTCGTCTCCAAGGTTCGCGTCGTGACTCGTGAAGCTGTCCACGCCGAGGGTTCTCTTCTTTTCGCCTTCTTGGCTGGGTTATTTCGTGGGTGATCGATCCGCATGCCCGCATTGTTTCGCGTTCACTGGTGATTTCAGCTTTTGTTCGAAGAGGTTTAAGGGTTTTGGAATATGAAGCGTCAGTTTCTAGGATTTCACCACAATTTCTGGAAGAAAACACGGATGATTTTGGCTCGGGAATTTGATGATCTCTGAAATCAAACGTTTATTGGATAAGACACTACGCATCCGTTTAAAGTTTGCTGATGCATTGAACTATGAACGAGTGGCCGATTGGAGACTTCTGATTAATCCTTTTCTATGGTCTCCTCCTATATAATTGTTTGCAATTTGAGATCACCAGAATTTGAATTTTGTTCGTTTTTCCCAATGTTTTCTTTAACGATTTCGCTGTTGAAAGTTGAAACACCATGATATGATGATTTACCACGTCATTTCTTAATCAGCATCCATAAGGTTAAAGCTAGACCTGAATGCGGAATGCTTATGGAAGATTTGCTTCATTTGGTATGGAGCTTCAGAGGTGGCAGTGTCACACATGCGAATCCTAGCACGCAAAGATTTTCCATAATGTGCAATGAAGGTTTGCCAAACTAGACCTGAATGCAGAAGGATTATGGAGGATTTGCTTCATTTGGTATAAATGCAGCTGTAGTGGTGGCAATGTCATGCATCGTGCAAGGCATGCAAACGCAAACACGCAAAGAATCACACATGCATAAGAAAGCAAGTTTGTTGGATATGCATTGGTTGTTGAAGTTTTGGTGGGATGATTTGTATTAACACACTTGTAAATATTGCAATAGCACATTCTGATGACAATGGTTTATGGTTTATTTGTGATTATAAGTTCATACATAAAATTCCTCATCAAAACCAGCATGCTTTTATTGGAGTGATTCTTTTCTAAGATGGTTCATTATAGAACGTGTAAAGGACATATGTGGAATTCCATTACAAAATAGGCGCCTTGCTTTTATCTCGAATTAAACTGGTTTAGGTTTTTTATAGATGTGTCTGAACTTTTCTCCTAAATTTTTGTAGTAATTGCTATTTTTTGTCTACATGTTGTCAAAGTCATGGTAGTGTATGTTTCTGAGCCATGTTTGATTTTCTTCTACTATCAGTCTGTATGGGAGTAGCTTCGTCTTCCTGAACAGGATATTTTCTTCGGTTGGCATTTCTCATCCGAGTTACTGGCTTGCTGATTTAGTTTGGCCCTTAGTTTTTACATTTTGAATACTGTTGTTTTTCAGGTTGCTGTCAGATTTGCATACGTGGCAATAGCTTGTGGAGTATTCGGGTTTCTTCGTAAGTATTAAAAGCACCATATCTGATATAAAGATTGTGTACTGCTGCTCTGGTGGCTACATAGAAATTGTAGCTTCAACATTCATATACTGAATATGTTGTTGTTTGCGAATACGAATTCCTATATTGGTTGGTAAAATGGCAATCCTAAGTTCTAAAAAATAAAGAGAGAGAAATTCTTTGACATGTTGCTGAAAAAGATGGAAATTCGTAAGCATGCAGCTAAAAAAATAGTTGGTGAGATTCCATGGCTATAATCTATATGCCATGTATGACTTAAGGACACAACTTTATTTTATTTCACATGAATGACCTTGCCTCCAAAAGGCTACATGGTTCCATGCCCTTTCTGTTTCTGAGTTGGAAGTTTTGTGGCATGTTAGTTTGATTATATATTCAGTGTTCTCAATTATTTTCATGACCATTTGAATGGTTTTCGGAAAATGGATGCAACAGAGAACCGAAAGGGTAGTATGCACCTGACAATCCCTCATTTTGTTTTCTGTACTATAACTTAATTCCTCATATTTTCTCACGTTAATGAGGCTAGAAAATTGCATTGTTCTTGGGGTAAAGTAAAAGGCAGAACCCAACTAGGTGATAAGTTCCAATCATTTTGTTCTAAAGTCTGAATATTTTGTTGTCCAATATTCCTTGTTGAATGATGTGGACTTGTAAATTTGTTTGGAAACTTGGTGTGTATTTGGGTTCAATCTAGTTTTCTTTTCAAAACAGGGCATTTAGTTTTAGCCTATTGAGGTGGATAATGGCCAATACTTAAAAACTACAATCATTAGGAATTAGGGTGGAAAACCTGGAACAGGCAACAACAGAGACAACACAACGATTTTCTCCTGCTCATGCAGTACAATGGAGAAAATCAACGCTCATTTCTGTGTTATTTTTTTTTGTTAAGTGTCAAAAACTGAAAGTGCGTTTTAATGTTCATCATAATACTATATCCATGTTCAGATTTCATGTACTTTATCTTTACTCACTGAACGGTGTTCCTCCAGAGGTATCATGTTGGATGGTAACCGGAGAAAGGCAAGCTGCAAGAATCCGCGGGCTGTACCTCTCGACCATACTTAAACAAGATATATCATTCTTTGACGTGGAGACCTCAACCGGAGAAGTTATCGAAAGGATGTCTAGTGACACACTATTGATTCAAGAGGCTATTGGAGAAAAGGTGAGATGACACTTATTCAAGTGAATCATAATTGTTTCTTAGATTCCATCTTTCTGAAGAACCTTCCCTTGTAGTAATTGTATGGAAAAAAATGTGATGGTCAATATAAAATTCGTAACTTAAGTTCTCAGTTTCTGTTAGAAATCATTACATAACCAGGTCATAGCATCTATATGGTTTTGGATGGTATTCATATGGCGTCACATGGATCTTTGAAGGTCAAAAACATTGTCCTGCCAGTGTTATGCATGTTCATTAATCGTGATTGTAATTTGAATTAGTTTACATAATAATTTGTACTGTTTCTACTATAGGAACCTACTGATTAGAGCGGAAAACAGTTATCTTTAGAAATTTATGGTTTAACACATTTTTCATTTGGCCCATTTATTATGAAGGTGGGGAAGTTTCTCCAATTGCTGTCAACATTTCTTGGTGGGTTCATAATCGCATTTTCAAGAGGCTGGCTTCTGTCTGTAGTCATGTTGTCAAGTATCCCTCCTGTTGTATTTGCTGCTGCATCCATGTCACTTGTTATATCGAAGTTATCAAACCGTTCCCAGGTGGCCTATGCTGAAGCAGGGAAATTGGTTGAGCAGACAATAGGATCAATCAGAACCGTAATATCTATATGTCAAAAACTCTATTCTTTTAATTATTCTTGTGCCTGGTTACCTTGCTTCTCATTTTCCTATTTTCCTCTATGATGATTTTCAGGTGGTATCTTTCACTGGTGAGAAGAGAGCAATTGACAAATATAATGAGTTCTTAAAAACATCATACATATCAACAGTTCACCAGGGCGCCGCTGTGGGACTTGGAATTGGTTCACTTTTGCTTATTGTTTTCTGCAGCTATGGATTGGCTGTATGGTATGGCGCAAAGCTGATTATTGAAAAGGGATACACTGGCGGATATATCATTAATGTATTGATGGCCATCATGACTGGTGCAATGTTAGTATCTTGATTTGCATGACAGCAATTCTTTCAAAACACAAAGAACTAAATAGGTTTTAGGTTTTTACCAGTGCCTTTTTTTTCTAATTTTTTTGTAGGGCTCTTGGCCAGACTTCTCCATGCTTAAGTGCTTTTGCTTCAGGACAGATTGCAGCTTACAAAATGTTTTCAATTATCCATAGAAAACCTGAGATTGATGCCAGTGATACGAGTGGCCATGTATTGGAAAACTTTGTTGGAGATGTTGAGTTGAAAGATGTCCATTTCAGTTACCCTGCAAGGCCTGAGCAGCTGATCTTCAATGGCTTCTCTATTAGCATTCCAACTGGCATGACAATGGCACTGGTTGGGGAGAGTGGGAGTGGGAAGTCTACTGTGATTAGCTTGGTAGAAAGGTTCTATGATCCACAATCAGGTGAAGTTCTCTTGGATGGTGTTAATCTAAAATTGATAAACCTTAGCTGGATAAGACAGAAAATAGGGCTTGTTAGCCAAGAGCCTATTCTTTTCACAACCACTATTAGAGAGAACATAAAGTATGGAAAGAAAGGTGCATCGGAGGAAGAAATCAGGAGAGTAACTGTGCTTGCTAATGCTGCCAAGTTTATCGAAAACTTACCAAATGTATGCTCATTCACCCCCTCCCCCCTCTTCTTTTACCCTTTCTGTTATGGATTATTTGTACAGTAGTTTCCCTATATTTGTTGCATCTTCATATGATCCCATAGTGACAAGTTACAACTATTACCAGGGACTAGATACAATGGTTGGTGAGCATGGCACACAACTATCTGGTGGCCAGAAGCAAAGGATTGCAATTGCAAGAGCAATTTTGAAGGACCCCAGGATACTACTTCTAGATGAAGCTACAAGTGCACTTGATGCTGAGTCTGAGCGCGTAGTTCAGGATGCACTTAACAATATCATGGTGAACAGAACCACCATAATTGTAGCACATCGCCTGAGCACCGTGAAAAATGCTGATACAATATCGGTGCTACATCGTGGACAACTTGTGGAACAAGGTAAGATTGATTTCTCACTTCTGGGTACATCGTGGCTCTTTAGTTTCGTGCTGCAATAATTCAGCAAGAGTTTAGGTATTAGTAGAAATAATAAATGAGTGTTTGCACCACAGGACCACACGATGAGTTGATATTGAACGCCAACGGAGCGTACTCTCAACTTTTACGGCTGCAAGCGTTGAATATGAAAAGGAACGGAGTTCGTGCAGACGACTCCAACAGGCTACAAACAGAATCTGATGCTGCAAATTCTCTAAGTCCACACAGCAGCAGAGAGCAGTCGTTTCATAGATCTGTGAGTGGACATTCCTCACAGGGTGGAAGCAGAAGGAACTCACAGGCAATTCCATCACATGAGCAAGAGACCAAAGAGGATGATGCCAAGTCAGGGAAGAATGTATTCATACGCCTGCTCCACCTCCATAAGCCCGAAACTCCAATCCTTGTGTTAGGATGCGCCGCCGCGGCCGCGAATGGGGCTATACTTCCTGTGTTTGGCCTCTTGATTTCAAGTGCCATCGGCGCATTCTATGAACCACCGCAAAAACTGCGAAAAGATTCAGTGTTCTGGGCAGAGATGTACGTGACCTTGGGCGTCATCTCCATTCTTGTGCTGCCAGTGCAATACTCTCTGTTCAACATGGCAGGCGGGAAACTTATCGAGCGCATACGTGCCTTATCATTTACTCGTGTTGTTCACCAGGAAATAGGATGGTTTGATGACCCGATAAACAGCAGGTAATTTTTCCCTTCAGTTCATACTTGTAATCGCCATTTTATCTGCGCTCCCTAATTTTTTCAGCATTCTTGAATTCTTCAGTGGTGCAATAGGCTCTAGGCTATCCGCGGATGCTGCGTCCATCAAAATTATTGCCGGAGACGTCTTGTCATTGATAGTGCAAAGCATAAGCACTGCTTTTGTTGGCATTATAATAGCCATGATCTCGAATTGGAAGCTAGCATCCATAGTCTTGTGCCTCCTTCCTTGCGTGTTTGCGCAAAGCTATGCTCAATCAAGGTTGATGAGGGGTTTTGGTGCCGATGCCAAGGTATATGATCTGTTTCTTAATTTTGATGGCCATCGTATAATTGTGCTATTATTTCCTAAAAAAATTGAATAATGTTGGCCTGCAGGTAATGTACGAACAGGCAAGTACCATCGCCAGCGATGCCATCGGCAACATCAGAACTGTCGCTTCATTCTCCATGGAAGAGAAGATGATCGAAAGCTACCGGAAGAAATGCGAAGGCCTTGTGAGGCAAGGTGTTCGTCAAGGGGCTATAAGCGGCCTGGGCTACGGATTCTCATTCGCGTTGCTCTTCTGCTTTTATGGTGTCACGTTCTACATCGGAGCTCTCTTTGTGCACAATGGGACAATTGACGCTGCGCATATCTTCAAGGTGAGGACCAAACAAGCTGATAGATCCTTCCCATTTTTCCCCCTCCTATTTGGGGCTTATTTTTCATTCGTTTATGAACGCTGCTGTTTCTTGCAAAATGCAGGTCTTCTTTGCTTTAACCATGATGGCTGTTGGAATTTCACAGTCGAGCTCCCTTGCTCGGGATTTTAGCAGAGTGCAAGATGCGGCAGTCTCCATTTTCAGGATTATTGATAGGAAATCCAACATCGATGCAAGCTCTGAGGAAGGAACGACACTAGGGACAATAGAGGGGAAACTGGAGTTTGAGCACGTGAGCTTCAAGTACCCGGCTCGGATTGACGTGCAAATCTTCAGTAATCTGTGCTTGAGGATCCCATCTGGCAAGGTACACGCGGGTTAAGCAATCTATTCGCACTGCTCGTGATAATTACCGTCAACTTTTAAATCTTATTTCATCTTAGTAGATCTTCTTCCATATTAGTGTTGAATTCTACTGCTACCAAACTTAAACTAGGTGAAAATAACAAACTGAAGTAAGTAATCTTTCTTGAACAGAAGCTAATGTAGCCAGAACTGACATTTCCTTAAAGAAACCTGAAACAACGCACAACTTTTGAGTTTTTTTTTTTGTTGAGAAGAACAACTTTTGAGTTAATGTAGTAGCTTAACCGAGTACAAATTGGAAACCTTGTTCAGAACAGATTTAACTGGAATGTGCACGCACAAGTTAAAAATCATTGGCCAGAGCAGATTTAATTAGCATATTTGGTACTAAAAACCCTGAACCGAAAACAAAAGGACACTCATGAAGATATCACGATCTCATACAAATGTCGTTACTGAAATGCTGACAAGATTTTCTTGCTTGTTGAAGACTGTTGCGCTTGTCGGGGAAAGCGGAAGCGGGAAATCGACGGTGATAGCCTTGATAGAGAGGTTCTACGACCCCGACTCTGGCGCCATCCATCTAGACGGCGTGAACCTGAAGAGCCTTAAGCTCAGCTGGCTCAGGCAGCAGACTGGGCTTGTCGGCCAGGAACCCGTCCTCTTCAACGACACCATCAGAGCAAACATCGCCTACGGCAAGCAGGAGCAGACATCCGAGGAAGAGATCGTCGCCGTCGCCATGGCCGCAAACGCCCATGGCTTCATCTCCTCCCTTCCGCAAGGGTACGACACCAGCGTCGGCGAGCGGGGCGTGCAGCTGTCAGGCGGGCAGAAGCAGCGGATAGCCATCGCGAGGGCGATCCTCAAGGACCCCAAGCTGCTGCTCCTGGACGAGGCGACCAGCGCGCTGGACGCCGAGTCGGAGCGCATCGTGCAGGAGGCGCTGGACAGGGTGATGGTCGGGAGGACGACGGTAGTCGTGGCTCACCGGCTGTCGACCATCACGGGCGCCGACAAGATCGCCGTCGTCAAGAACGGCGTCGTCGCCGAGGAAGGACGTCATGAGCAGCTGCTCGGCTTGCCCGGTGGGGCTTATGCGTCCCTGGTTGCCCTGCAGTGTAGCAGTTCGTGATGCGAGGAATACTGTGCTCTTGCTTCGTACTAGGAGCATAATTCAAGCATCAAATTCAAAGGAACCAAATTAAGCTACTACAGTGGTTACATCTACGTGTTTTTTGAAAGGAAAGGATACTTCTTAAATCATCCATGTATAGGCAAATTAAGCATAGTGTTCCTAGAATTAGGGTGGGTTCTTTTCAGCTTTTCTTATCTACTTATTTGCATGGATCTCATCACTTCGAGAATTTTTTGAGGTAACCTCGAAAGCCGGTTGGCCTCCAATTTTGGGGTTTAGAGAGCTTATAGACACACCTACGAGATAAAAAAAACCGACTCAAAAAGTAATAAAAAAAGTAAGATAAGTCAAATAAGACAGAGATAAATAGACAAAAAAGCTGAAAAGAACCCACTCTTAGATCCCTTCGCTAGACATTCGTACCCTTTTCCACTTGTTTCCTATTATTACTGTTCGCTTTTGATTCCACTAAATATCATACCTTGCGTTTTCTTTTTGGGCAAAGATACGTCAACAATACTACCACTTTGCTCTTTTTCCTTGTTTGCATGATTGAAGGATCGTGGCGCACCAAGAGCGGGGTGAATTGGTGCTTTCTAACACTTAAATTTTAATTCAATAGAGTAAATTAGTCTTTAGATAAATGTAACTTTAAGCAAGCAAACAAAAAATTTAAAATGTAAAAAAAAAAAGAAAAATCTGAATATAGAAACCAATCTCTTTGATTTATTCTTCAAACTAGTACATAGTTCCTTTAAATTAAAGTACAACCTTCAACAAACTAGTTGAATTTTTTCTTCACTTTTCCCTTGATCTCCTCTGTTTCTCTCTTTTTCACCGCAGCTCCTTCTACTTCTTTTCTTCCTTGCTCTGCTCCTTTGCACTAATTTCTCAATGTTACATACCTATCTATTTATAGACTAGTAACAATCGACCTAGTCATAAACCGACTTAGAATACAAGCGAGAGCCAGTACAACTTTGATTTTTCTTATACTGTCATGAGTCTAATCTGTTTCCTTTTGCTCTGCAGCTTTACAGAGCAATTAGTTGGCTAGAAACAGCTTGCAGCCAGCTTGTTTCTACTACTTAATTATCTTCCTTTTGCTTTCTTTCACGGCAAGACAAAACTCTCCTACATGCATCTGCATGCTGAGACCCTTGCATGCATGCATTACTCCACACCATGTACATGCAGGTCTCAAGTATATGTTCAAATACACATACATCACATGGGCTATATGAACCGTCTGCGCTCTTCTGGTTTTTATACTGCAGTGCATACGCGTCTAAGCTGCGTCTCAGCGTCTGCCTTGCCGCCTTTACAAGGCCCGGCCCATCATGCACTCAGGCGCCTCTGAGCATTGCTTGCACCAACCACCGCCATGCACTGCGCTCGGCTGGCCCCACGCATGCATGCTTCCGTGCATGTGCATGCGCACCTTGCATGCACATGGGCGCCCTACGGCCAACTACACACTAGCACATGCATACGTGCTGCATGCACATACACTTCGGTTCTGTTTCTTTTGGCTGTTTCTGGCGGTTGGCGGTTTTATTATAGCAAATTTAAAAGTTTTTAGAAAAAATTTTAAATAATCCAAAAAAAATAATCAAAAAAAATTACTGTAGCAAACCGCCGGCCGCCGACCGCAGGCGGTTTGCAAAAAAGAACGGAGCCTTGATGCTTGTATCTTCCACTTCACTATATTCACCTGTATCTTTATCTGCGCTAGCTCAACATGTCCGACCTCGCTTACCTACGCCCTCTGCATAGCAAAACAAACCAACACAAAACACATCTCGTTCTTCTATAAATAGGTTAGTTCATCACACTATCTTCGTCTCGTTCATTTTCAATCAAATATTATTATCTCATTTTGTGTCTTGTTGTCAAATCATCTCAGCACAAAATCTAGAAATCAACAATAATTTTTTGTTATCCAGCCATAGAAAAATAAGAAAAATACTTCCACGCTCGGGGAATCCCCACCAATCCTTAGAATCCCAGCCTAGCCGCTAAACAAGGCATCATGCGTTTTTTTTAAGAAAAACCTTCCAAAAATTTAAAATTGCTGCAACAAATTCTCAATCCCTCTTCTTCTTTCCTCCCCTCCTCTCTAGGTGAGCAGGCGGATGAATCTCTGTTTGCCGTGTAACCTGCTTTGGCCACCGCACCACAGTTTTATGCGACCTTGGCCCTGCCTCCGCCTTGCAATGTCGACCATGGCCGTCACCGCCATTGACCATGGACTGCCACTATTGACCCTGACCATTCTTCTCTCCGGTTAAGCATCGAGGTTGTGGCGGTTGTTGTTGCGGTCTAGTCATGGCTATGATTGAGGAGGCAAAGCTCGGACCTAGGCCTGTTTCTTTCAACGGTTACTAGCGGTTGATGGGTTACTGTAGCAAATTTATAAGTCTTCGAAAAAAGGTTTAATGAGCCTAAAAAGATAATTAAAATTTTTTTAAGAATCTTTGAGTAGAACTAATCAAAGCCTCGAAAAAATCTTTGAAAATTATAACACAAAAAAATCATATAAAAATATTAAAGGGTACTGTAGTAAAACGCCGACCACCGGTTTACGCTGAAAGAAACATGGCCCTAGTCAGGACTCGACTGTGGCCAGAGCCATAGCTCTGGTGGTTGGAGAGGAGGGAGAAGGACTTTGTTGCAAGAATTTGGAGGAAGGTGAGGGGGTTTTTTGGCAAAAGGGCATGAAAGAGGGACTGGGTAGTGCTAAGATCTTACAAACGGTGAGGATAGTAACCGAAATTCCGGTGCCAAGAACAACAACTGCCTTAGAAAATAATTCTTGAACTTTGTATAAATCACCATTGATAAGTTGCTCAACAGAACCCTTGGAATTTTCTTTTCTACTTGATTTTTTAAACGGAAATAGACTTAGATCCTTTATTCTAGAAAATTTGTTGTAGAACACTCTAAAATGGTTGGATTTGTTAAATACCATTACAAATTTGTCTCTTTAATATATGACACTCTAAATTTGACACTTTTGTCAGAAGATATATTCTTTAATAAAATATTATATCTGAAAGTAGACGAGAGAGAAACAATAGTAAAGGTTTATTTTGCTCTTCGAGTTGAGTAACGTAACATGGACTAAAAAATCGCAAAACAAATACTGGAAAACAAGAAAAATACAAGAAAAAAAGGAAATCAAACAAAAGTTTTTTCCCATCTTCTTTTTTGTCATTTCTTAGTCCATGCCATCTTGCACAACTCAATGGGCAAAATAGATCTTTTACTATTCTTTCTCTCTCCTCTACATCCGGATATATATTTTATTGTGGAAAGTGTCTTCTAACAAAGAATGTTAAATTTATCGTGTCATATAGCAAATAGACAAATTTGTAATGCTAGCAAATATACCCATTTTACAGTGTCTTATAACAAATTTTCCCTATTTTATACTACTCGTGGGAGTAAATTGAAAACTTAAAACAAAGGTTGTTGTGCATTATAGAATCATTTTTGCTATTTATTTTTCTGAAAATAGCCTTCATTAATTTCAATCACCAAATTGCACAATGGTAAAACTAAAATTGTAGTCTGAAGTCTTTAACTAATGCACAATCTTATACTGCAACCTCTAGGCTATATATTTTTATTTCTTTTTGTACAATTTCCGCCTTTTGCATTTTACAAGGGTTCACCAAGTTAAATCGTTCATCTAGACTATAGTTTTTTGGTTCTTCATAAGGTTACCAAATTAAAACCTTTTGTCTATACTGTAAAACATTTTGAAGGCAAACATAAGCTTTGCTTACCTCGTTTTATTTGATTTGTCCTAACGGGACCGCGTTAAGTTTCCCCAAACCCATTTTCATTGTTTTTTACAAAGAAGGGAATATTGCGCTTCAAGGGGCATCGAGCATTGAGCATAGTCGACTTGAAACCAAATGGTTTTTTCAGTTGACTGACTGTTAGTTGGTCCTTATGATGTTGCATTATGTGAGTTGCACTACTACAGAAGTGGGCATCACAACCGGCCCATCAGAAACGGTTTGGTGTGAACCCGTTGTAATGTTCGTACTAGAACCGGTTCGTGGGCAACGGGCGGGAGAGGTCTTGCATAAGCGGTTTGAAACACGAATCGCGTGTAGAGAACCATCTCTACAACCGGTTTGTGTCCCAAACCAGTTGTGGATTTTCAGAATCGGTTTGAGACACAAACTGGTTGTAAAAGTCAAGTTCCAGAAGCGGTTTATGTCTCAAACCGGTTCTAGAAGCCATCCCACCCAGCGCATTGAAACATCTTCTTCCTCCCTGAGCGCGCAGAGGCGAACAGGAAGGGTTAACAGGAAGGGCCGAGCTACTGTTCAAGGGGAGGTGCTGCCCAAATTTTTAATTGAGGTGATTTAGCTCCAAATTAAGTGTTTTAAGGTTAGTAACGTCATGTTAACATCCTTCTCACCTAAATATTGTTGTTTTTTTTATTGGATGTGGAGAAATGTTGATTTGTTCTTTTTGAAAGGTGTTTGTTTGCTAGCTAGCTTGATCACTCAAAAGTTTGTTTGTTTGTTTGTTTGCTAGCTAGCTTGTTTGCTAGCTAGCTTGATCACCTAATTTTAGGGAGTTGTTCTCAAAAGTTGTTTGCTTTACAATCGAAAATGTAATGATAAATTTGGTAGATGTAGGTTTGCAAGGAAGTAATTATTGGTGTATGAAATAAAAAAGAAAAAATGAGAAGGATAAAAAAAAGGTAGAAAGGGAAAAAATAATTAGTTAGATTTAGTTAAAAATTGTAGAAGGATAAAAATAATTACAAAAATGTAACAATTAGTTATTTTTAATTCAATAAATGTGAAGGGTAAAAATAATTAGTTAGGTTTAGTTAAAAATGTATAAGGATAAAAATAATTACAGAGGTAGAAAGGGAAAAAATAATTAGATAGATTTAGTTCAAAATTGTACAAGGATAAAAAATAATTAAAAAATGTAACAATTAGTTAGTTTTAGTTCAATAAATGTAGAAGGACAAAAAAAAATTAGTGTAGGTGGATTTTTTTGTTGCAGCAAAAAAATATTGTCTTTAATTGTAGACTGAAGAAGAACAAAAAATAATTACAAAGGTAGATCAAAGTGCTTGTGAGCTTTAGATTCTTAAATGTAACTATATTTTTTTAATAAAATATAACTTGGTGTAGATGAACTAGCAATGGATGTATAATGCGGACCGTCGGTCCAGAGAGTTCATTGATGGCGTGCAAGGTTTTCTTGATGCGGCCGTTGCCTTCTTGCCTCCAGACAGCTCCGTGCGTAGACTGCAAGAATGAGAAGGAGCACTCCCACCAATGGCAGGTTATGAACTATTTGATCATGAGAGGATTCATGCCAAACTATACCTGTTGGACCAACCATGGCAAAGTAGAAGGGATTAGCCAGGAAGACGATGAAGAAGAACAGGAAGAAGAAGAGGGTTTGAATAGTATCCCAGACGCCACGCAATACTGTTCCATGGAAGATACACTCGGGGAGTTTGGTGATGATGAGCTGGACCAAATGCTGCGTGATGGAGAGGGAGACTACATAGGTGAAAGACAATTCAACAAGTTTCAGCGCGTGTTAGAGGACCACGGGACTCCTTTGTACCCAAACTGTGGGAGGACCGCAAAAAGCTGCGCACTACACTGGAACTAATGCAATGGAAAGCCACAAATGGTGTGTCAGATAAGGGATTCGATGAGTTGTTATCACTCATAAAGAAGTTGCTTCCGAAAGATAACACTCTGCCTGAATCTACATATAAAGCCAAGCAAGTCGTATGTCCTTTGGGATTGGAAGTACAGAAGATACACTCATGTCCTAATGATTGTATCCTCTATCGTAATGAGTACGAGGATTTTGATGTTTGTCCAGTGTGCAAAGAATCATGTTATAAGATGAAGTGTGACGACCCAGGTGAAATAGGTAGGGAGCGTACGAAGAAGAGACCTCCCGCTAAGAGACCTCCTTCTCATTCTTGCAGTCTACGCACGGAGCTGTCTGGAGGCAAGAAGGCAACGGCCGCATCAAGAAAACCTTGCACGCCATCAATGAACTCTCTGGACCGACGGTCCGCATTATACATCCATTGCTAGTTCATCTACACCAAGTTATATTTTATTAAAAAAATATAGTTACATTTAAGAATCTAAAGCTCACAAGCACTTTGATCTACCTTTGTAATTATTTTTTGTTCTTCTTCAGTCTACAATTAAAGACAATATTTTTTTGCTGCAACAAAAAAATCCACCTACACTAATTTTTTTTTGTCCTTCTACATTTATTGAACTAAAACTAACTAATTGTTACATTTTTTAATTATTTTTTATCCTTGTACAATTTTGAACTAAATCTATCTAATTATTTTTTATCCTTGTACAATTTTCCTTGTCATCCCTCGATTGAAGCGTCTTGTCGGCTACTGGGAGGCGAACCTCCGCAGCGCCAATGAGAAAGGGAAGGGGGTGCGAGGCCCGAAGGCGGCCCTGTCCCCCTGACCGAGGCCCGGCCTTGTGGCCGGACGCTGCCGAAGGAAAAGACCTTGGTCTCGACGCGGTTGGCGCGTCAAGACCGGATGGATGGGAACGATGACACGAGTGTTTTATCCTGGTTCAGGCCTCCACTGCGGGATAATAGCCCTACGTCTAGTCTTCGTTTAATGCCGAGCTTAAACGAGTACAAGGGGATGAAATCCAGGCTTTGGGAAGCCCGGGCTTCGAGTACAGTAAGTGCTCAAGGCACTGTGCGTGTGTGCTCCTACAGTTACCAGGATGCGGAGAACTACCGCCGGGAACTAGAGCTCCTACGAGAGTGCAAGTGCTCCTGTTCTACAGTAGCTATTCTCCAAGTGAGTTGTGTGTCGAAGTGAAGCCTCCCTGTTGTTGTGGCCTGTGCGCCCCTTTTATAGGCACCCTTTGGCCACTGTAGTTTATGCTGGTCCGTTGAATTAGTCGTTGCTTTTTGCCACACCGGTAGTGTACCGAATCCATCGGGTAATCGAGTGCAATCCTCCGATCCCCGTGCTGGACCGCTAGCGGTCAGCACGTGTCCTTGCCCATGCGGGCGGTTGACGGGACTGGCCGCCTACCCGTTAGAGGCTGCGGCCAAGCGCTCCTCGGTACAGTGCGCGCATTTAATTCTCGATGACTCTGGGGACCCGAATCGTATCCTATCCGCGGCGCGTGATGATTTGCCTTGGGTCCTGTCCCTTTGTACCTCAGAAGCTCGGGGGAAGCAAGAGGCGCGAGCTTCCGAGGCGGGGAAGCCCGGGCTCGAGCTTACCAAGCTCGGGCGCGAGCTTGCTGGTCCCGAGCTTACCTCCTGTGGGGCCGCGGGTAAGTAAGTGGGCCGAAACTCCATGAGCCACATACTTTCCTCAACAGCTAGTCCCGAGCCTCGGCGGGGCGGTGATGTGCCGCTTCGAGAGGTTTATCTAGCAACCGCCTTGGGCGAAAGCTTGTTTTTTCGGCGGGCCCCTACGCCTTGCGGAATCCCAAATCGGCACGGCTCGCGCGCGCCGCTTCCTTCTCCTCGAGTCCCACGTCTTCCGGTGGACAGGTGATGGTTCGCCTCCCTTGCCGGTTTATATCAGATGGTTTCTCTTTTCGCCATTTCTTCTCACGCCTTCTTGCGCTATTCGTGTTTCTCCGTCTTCTTCCTTTATCTGCCCCTCCGCCATCTTCCCTTCCGATCCTTCTCCTCCTAATGGCGCCTTTTATGCGGAGCCTCCTCGCTGAGGACGATCTGAAGGGGCTGGAAGCCGCCGGCTTCGTCGAGGTCGGCGGGTGGAGGGCGGCCGTGAGAGCGGTTCCGCGCCAAGAGCAAGGAGTTCGTTTGCTTTGAGCTTTTTACGATCCATGGGCTCCGGGTCCCGAGTCCGATTCGTCGAATCCGTTACGGCCAGTCTTGGATCGGTGGTGAACCTCAATCCCAACTCGATCCTATTCTTGGCGATCTTCGCGCACCTCTGCGAAGCATTCGTCGAGGTGGAACCGACGGTCGACCTCTTCCTCCACTTCTACGAGTGACCACGACCGGCGGACACAATCTGGCGGGTGTGCCTACTTCAAGCTCCGCCGCGACATGAAGTCATCGTACCCGGTGTTCAAGGCCAAAGAGAACGTCAGGGGGTGGGCGTCGCGGTGGTACTACGCCGAGAAGCCCGACAACTGCCGATTCTGGTTTGCCAACGTGAACCCCGGGAAGGTGCCGATGCCCTGGCCTACGCTAGAGCCGGCGGAGGTAGCCCTGGCGGCCAAGATTCGAGACTTGGCTGGCCGGGGGCTCAACAGCTTCGACATCGTAGCCGACTTCACCAGGCACCGGGTGAGCCCGCTGAGGAAGTGGGTTTGCCCTTTCTTCGAGGTCCGCGGGTGGGACGACCTTTCCCGCGAAGGCACCTCCTGTGAGTATTTGTTCTTGCTCTTGTAGTCATTTGTCCGAGCTTCTTCCCGAGTCGTGCTCGTGATGTTCTTTATTCTTTCTTCTTCGCAGCCTTGCCCCAAGACGATGTGGTTCGAGTCGTGGGGCTCCTCTTGCCCGCGAGCCATAACAAGCCATCAGGCTCGGGCGTTCGCAATGTCCTGGACAAGGTACGTACCTCTACGGGCTTAGGCGTCCTTGGGGCGGCTTTTCTCGTGAGCTGACGTCCTGCGGCCTATTTTCCGCAGGGGGAAGCGGGAGTGGAAGCCGGACCCGCCGCACCTGCGCCGGTGGCTGCCTCGGGAGCTGTCATCCCGACGGCCGGCGATGACACGAGTTTGGCCCTGGTGCAGAAAAGACAGGCCGTGGTCAAGCGGCCGCCCGTGAAGAAACCGGCTGGTCACTTTCCGGGCAAGGCCGCTTCCGCCCGACGCCATGTGCCTCGGCCCAGCAATTCCATCCCTGACCCAGCCCGGGCCGGAGGTTCCCGGGCTCGAGATTCGGCCGGCGCGCCGGGCATCCAGCCGGCGCCGAAGAGGCGTCGGTTGGTGTTGAACGACGACGACTCGGACGACGAGGTGACCGAGGAGGCCGTCGCGGCTGCACGTAAGTTACTCGTGTTTGCTGGTTTTTCTCGTTTCCTTTCTTCTGTTGATTATGGCCCTTGGGCCGATCGCGTTCTAATTCTCCCTTGCTTCTTCAGTCGCGTTGTCCCCTCAAGCGGGGGAGCCTATCCCGGCGCGACCAGAGGCAGTGGCCCGGGAGCATGATCCTGCCAAGGGCAAACCCGGGCTCCGGGGTTCGAGGCCCTTCGTCCTCCGTGGTGGTGCACTGGGGCGTCGCCCCGTGCGCGCGTAAAGGTGGAGACTGATCTTGGCCCCGAGCGTCTGGCGCCAATCCGCGTCGAGGGGCGGACCTCGACCGGGTGGCGCCCGATCGACATCCGCGGCATTCGGGAGCTTTTTGCTTGGAGCAACATACCCTTTCCCCCGCTGGACGCGAGCGACACTCTTCTTCTTGGCTAGGACTGGCCTGTCCGGGTCATCACGGCTGCGAGCATCGTCCCGGTGCGGTTATGGAGCGTGGCTCTGTTGACCGTCTCGGGGTGGATCTCGGCGACGCCGTCGTGGGTCGAGCACCACCTTGGGATTGCTACGTGGAGTCACCAAGAGGCCATCGGCTCGGCCGATCCTGCCAAATGCTCGAGAATGGTGGCGAATCGTCAGGGAGAGGACCTCCGGTGGATGCCTGGACGCAGACCGACTTCTCTCCCGAGCCGTGTCTCCAGGCTGTTGATGCTGCCGAGCTTGTGGGGGAGACTGCCGAGCCGTCTGGAGGCTTGGTTGTGCTAGTGGGAGGAGCGGCCGCCCCTGTGGACTCGGTCGAACCTGCAGGGGAGGTGGCCGAGCCTGTGGGAGGCTTGGCCGAGCCTGCTGGGGAGGCGGCCGAGCCTGCGGGAGGCTTGGCCGAGCTTTCCAGCAACTCGGGCGACAGCCCGGGTCGCCAGGTCGCGGCGCTCTCCTCGCCCAGGGGCGTTCCGCATGTTCGGTACGTTGTCGCGGTCGTGGCGGTCGTCAAGTGGGTAAGTGTCTTCGGGCTTGGTTTTTGTTGTCTTGTGTTTTCCCTGCTTTGGTCCTCCACTTCCTCAGTCTGTCTTTCGGGTGCAGATCTCCCACGAACTTGTCGACATGGCTCGCTCGTTTGAGGCTAAGCACGATGCCGAACGAGAGGCCCTGCGGTCGGTCGGAAGGCACGCGGTGGCAACAGGAAGCCAACGCCGCACGCGCCGAGCTTGAGGAAGCTCTCTCGAGCTCAGTCCAGGCGGTGGCTCTGGAGGCCCGGGTCGCAGCGGCTGAGGCGGCCTTAGCTGTGGCGCAGGAGGACGCCAAGGAGGTTTCTTGCCGGTCGCTAGAGGCCCTTAAGGCCGAACGCGACCGCGCCCTTGAGTTCGAGGAACGCCTCCAGTCAGTGGAGGCGTGCCGTGTCGCTGAGATTGCTCGTGCGGTGGAGGAGCGCGACCTCCTTGCCGCAGAGCTTTCCCAGACGAAGGCTGCCAGAATCATGACGGAGGGTCATCAAGACCCACCAGATCTTGTCTTCGGGAGCCGAGGCTGCCAATGAAGCCTTACGGGTCAAAATGCAGACCTCCCGGGCGAAAGAGAAGGAGCTCCTCGACCTTCAAGGCCAAAACGAGGAGTTGCTGGCCGAGCTTCGGAAGCTCCGGTGTCAGCCTAAGCCGTAGGCCCTCCTTTTTTTTCTTTTTCTTGGGTGATAATCCGGCCTGCTTTTGTAAATACCTTTTATTAATATAGTTGACTTGTTTTGACTTCTTTCCTTCGTCACTTCTTGGTCCGCCTTCTCTCGGAATGCGAGCGTCGTTTTATTGTCATGGCCGTGTCCCAAGAGACATTCGCATTCGATCTTGAAGCGGTTCCACGTCGGGCGCTTCCGACGCCATTACTCCTGGGATTGCTTCGGCTTCCCGAATCCTGGCTATAAAAAGAGACCAATGCGTCGGTTACTTCTTATCCTAGACTCCCTTCTTCCGTACCTTTCCCTCTTGCTTCCATGGCTTGTGACCCGGAGTTGGCGGAGCTTTGGGCGGACTTCGACCTTGCAATGGCCGAGATTGCGGAGGAGGAGGCGCTACCGTGATGTCGCCCGAGGTCGGGCGCCGGTTGAAGTCGTTCAGCGTCTTCGCGGGCCTTTGATCCGCTTCGTGGAGGCTGGTCGATGCCGTGCCGCGATCTTTCTTGCCGCCATGCTTTGGTCGAGGCTGCCCCGGCGCTTGCCGAGGTGGCCGACGTCATTGTCGGGTTTCTGGGACCCTTCCGCTGGGACTAATTGTAATCGGCTTGTGAGCCATTCCAGAACTCCTTTTAATAAAGTTGTTGGTGGTTATCGCTGCTTCTTTTTTGTTTTCTGTTGTTTTTCCTGTATGCAAACGAACGCTAGTAGTTGTATAGGCAAGAAAAGATTGAAAACGAAGTATAGTCCTACCGATCCTAGCCCCCGAGCCATGTCCGAGCTTCTGAGGAGAAGCTTGGACGTGACTTAGAGGAGATCGGAAGTCTTTTGATTGGGAATTTGATCTTGGAGAATCAGCTTTTTAAGAAATCGACCCTTAGAAAAAATCGACCCTTAAAAAATCGATCCCAGCCTCCGAGCCATGTCCGAGTTTCTAAGGAGAAGCTCTGGCGTGGCTTAGAGAAGACCAATTTTTGAAAAATCGACCCTAGTCCCCGAGCTATGTCCGAGCTTCTAAGGAGAAACTCGGGCGTGGCTTAGAGAAGATCAATTTTTGAAAAATTGACCCTAGTCCTTGAGCCATGTCCGAGCTTCTAAGGAAAAGCTCGGGCGTGGCTTAGAGAAGATCAATTTTTGAAAAATCGACCATAGTCCCCGAGCCATGTCCGAGCTTCTAAGGAGAAGCTCGGGCGTGGCTTAGAGAAGACCAATTTTTGAAAAATCGACCCTAGTTCCCGAGCCATGTCCGAGCTTCTAAGGAGAAGCTCGGGCGTGGCTTAGAGAAGATCAATTTTTGAAAAATCGACCCCAGCCCCCGAACCATGTCCGAGCTTCTAAGGAGAAGTTCGGACGTGGCTTAGAGAAGATCAATTTTTGAAAAATCGACCCTAGTCCTCGAGCCATGTCAGAAGCTTCTAAGGAGAAGCTCGGGCGTGGCTTAGAGAAGATCAATTTTGAAAAATCGACCCGACCCAGAGCCATGTCCGAGCTTTTGAGGAAAAGCACGGGCGTGGCTTAGAGACCGCACACTTTTTGAGCAAGCTCGTGGTCTGGTTACGTCCCTTTGAGAGGCGATTAGCCGGACTCTAGAGGTATCCTGTGAAGTCATGAGTGATGAGCATGTGGTGGTTTTCGTTTAAATTCAAAATTCAAATCCACTTTTGATTTGGCATGTTACAAATTTGATTCATGCGAAGTTTGAACCCCTGCAGTTGGAGCTTGTACTTAGACGTTGCGCTTAATGGTCCACGGAACCTCTGGTTCCTAGGCGGAATCTTGCTCCTAGATCACCGGACGGCGTCCGTCGGTCACCGATTTCTGTCGTGCTGTTACTATTTTCACTGCTCGGATGAGCAGAACCCGATCGGAGATCGGTTTGTTTCCTTGTGTTCGTGTTGTTCTCGTACGCAGATGATGGTCTCAATGCGGTTGGCGTCGCGAAAGAACCGCCAGTGGGTTTGGCGGTGATCTCGAGGACCGGTCGCGAGTCTGCGATGGAGGTTTTTGGCGCCGCACCTGGGCGTCGCTCGTGCACGACCTCGTCGAAGTCTTGGGAGCACGGAGCAGCTGGAGGTGGTTGGCAATGCTTCAGGATTCGTCGAGAGACCGAGTGTGTTTTCGGGGTTTTCGGCCGCCCGGTGTTTTTCATAAATGTGTGGCTTGGGCTATAAATAGGACCCCAAGGCTTCACTTGGAGGGTGTCCTTGAGCCATTTGTAGCCAGCCAACATAGGTGTGAGTTGAGGAGCTGCGTCTCTGTGTGAGTGTGGGGAGTCTGTGTCTCCGGGTCCTGATCTGTAGTTCTGTTCATGAGCTAATAGATCAGCGTTTTATATCGTTCTTGCACTTACTTTCAGCATTTAAATACCGTAGAGTGAAATGATCTTGTGGGATTTGTGTGTGTTCTTGTTTCGATCTTGAGCCATCCTGAAAAACTCCGTGCCTCCTTTTCTATTCTATATGCTTTGATGGCTCAAGTCTGTTCTTGAAGTTCCTGTCTTGTTCTCCGCGCAGCAGGCAGTGTTTGATTTTTATAAAAATCTCGAAAAATCCTTTTTGAGTGATTCTTATTGGAGAAGGTGCGTGACTCATATATCTATTCACTATAAAAATTTGGAGTCCTGTTCTTGCACCGTTTGGGAGCAGTGAGGTGAAAACCGAGCCCCAAACTTTCTGCTCGATGTTCTTGACAGCTCGTGGTTTTGATTTTCATATTCTCTGTAAAAGGAGTTTTGAGGAGATTTCTGGTGGAGTGCTTCATGACTTATTGATTAATCGGAAGAAAAATTTCCAAACATTGAGAAGCACCAGAAACCCACCATCCCTCTGCTCCAAGTGGAAACAAACTCTGGGGTTTCTGTTTTTTGCTTTCCAGAAAGCAGCTTGTGATGTTTGAATTTTCATGATTTATCTACATGGAGTTTTGAGATGATTTTTGGTAAAGCTGTGCACGACCCATTGAGAAATAGGGAGAAAAATTCCCAAAATTGGATGAGCACCAGAAAGCCACCATCCATCTCCTCCAAGTGAGAACAAATCTGCTTTTTGCTTTTCTGAAAGTCATTTTGGTTATTTGGCTTGATCTCCTTTCTTAAAGTAAGATTTGAATTGATTCTTCTCTTTTGGACACTTGACAACCAGGATTGTGTGTGAAAAATCCCCACATATTCCATGACTATCATTCATGCTAGGGGTACACATAGTTGTCAAGTTGTTCACATTTTGGGGTGTCGGTGAATTCGAAAAAGAACGGCCGTAAAAATTCGAGACTCTCATTCACCCCCCCTCTGTTCGCCGTGGTTAGCTTCACAGTGGTATCAGAGCCAGGTTGCGTTCTTCGTGATTCTTGCGGATCTGTTGAACCTTTCCTTTTGCCCTCACCATGGCTGAAGAGAAATACTCAAACAAACCACCAGTGTTCAATGGCTCCGACTTCTCCTTTTGGAAAATGCGGATGGGTTCATACCTCATGGCACAAGGACTTGGTGTATGGAGGAAGGTGAAATACCCATACAAGGTGCCAAAGGAAGATAAGGTTACCCCCGAAAATGAGAAGGAGTACGAGCAGAATGCCAAAGCTCGGAACATTCTGTTCCAAGGGTTGGGGCGGAATGAGTACGACCGAGTTGGTCATCTCGAGTCGGCTCATGAGGTCTGGACTACCCTCCAAAGTTTCCATGAGGGGCAGTCAAAATTCAGACCGTCGCCAGACCAAAGACAAGCGGAATACAACCGCTTCGCTCGAGCCGGGTGAATCGCTGAACGCTGTTTCAGCCGGTTCACTAAAATCTTGAGCGCTTTGCGGTCTGTTGGCATCAACTATGAAGGAGCCGACAATGCTCGTCACTTGCTTTCTCAGGCTTGACATGAAGATTTGGGGGTCAAAGTCGTGGCTATCGTGAAGCCGCCGACCTTACCAAACTTACTTTGGATGGCTTGTTTTCCAACTTGAAGTCCCATGAGGAGGAGCATCTTTCAGCTCAGATGACTCCAGACTCTCTTCGCTTTGTGACCCACCCGTCTACTTCCTCCATAGACTTGGGTGGTGTCTCTTTAACTTGTTTGCTCGAACTTTCGACGAGCATCCGGACTCTGTGCGGAAGAGAGTCTTGCCCTCCTCTCCAAGAAATTTTCGAGAGCTTTCGGAGAGTGAATGAGAGGAGCAGAGCACCGTGAGATGCTTCGAGTGTGGTGGTGTCAACCACATGCGTGCAGTGTCCCAATTTGAGGAACAAGGGGCGAGAGGAGGCACCCAAGAAGCTGTCACTATCATCACCGGCCGCACAAGCAAGCCGGAGGCCAAGCTTCCTCCTGGCGGCCAGAAGCCCTCCTTCCAGAAGGGGCGCAAGCTGTTCCGCAAGGTGCTTGCCGCCTTGGACTCGGCTTGCGTTGACGAGGAGGAGGAGGCCAGCGACGACGGCGAGGACGCTCTGGACGACGACGGCTACGCCGGCATGTGCTTCATGGCCGGCCACCTCTCCGACTCTTCTGACGCCGACACCGACTCTGAGGTACCTTGCTTTGAGAACTTCGATGACCTGAATGCCGCATTTCTCAAATTAGGCGGCTTTCTTGCTCAATCCAACCGCAGGGTTAAGGACCTCAAGTTAGAAGTAGCACACCTCTCACCGAACTAGAAAATGCTAGGGTCTGCGCCTAGTAATGATGCTTGTCTTGACACCGAGGCTTGGAGGGTGCGTGATGAGGCCCTCTCGATTTGGATAAGCTAAGGACCACTCATGCTAGTGTGAACAAGGAGCTTGAAGAGCTTAAGGACAAACATCTTAGTGTGCTTGACGAGTTAGAGGAGACTCGTAGTGCTTTACTTTCTGCTGTTTCCGCTGAGCTTGTTGCCTGTCCTGATCCTTCTGCTCACACACTTGACACACCTAAGGACCATGTCAGTCTAGTTGAGGATTGTAGAGATCATGTTTCACCTAAGGACCCAACTAGCTCTGATGATGATTCTTTTGTATCTGTCCCTGTTTGTGATGAGTGCTTGTCCTTGAGGCTAGAGAACCTAAAACTCAAGAGTAAAATTGCTGATTTGAGTTCCCTAGCTGATAGCTCCCCTTGCTTGCGCTGTGATGGGTTGGATGAACATATGGGTAGGCGCTAGAGGACATGAGTCTTAGGTTCGAGCTCGCCTTATTTACATGCAAAACTCGAGTGTCTCTCTGCAAGGCTTTTCAAAATGAGATCACTATCTTGAGTGATAAGGTTCAGAGGTTGAAGGGTAAGGACCGGTGGGTGTCCAGATAAGTCTCCCGAGTCCTCTCTTCCTCGTGTGAGTTTTGCCCCGTCTACATCGAGTGTGAATACCGATAAGCACTCTTGAGAAGTTCGTCGGGGGCAAGAAGAAGTGAACTTGATCTTGGATCACCCAAGATATCACAGGTAGAGGTCTTGGGTTTGACTGGCTTGATCACATCAAGCGTCACCCTTCGAGTTGTCACACCGAGAGCGGCAGAGCAGCCGCTCGTTTCTCGGGGGTTCCTACCAAGACCGTTTTTAGGTCTGCGGGTCTCGAGTTGCTCTGACTGGTGGTTGCTTCCTCTGTAGCACCATCACACGAAAGGGCAAGAGCACCCTAGCGATCCGGTTCTGACCTCCTGCAGCTTCGTCCACGACCAAAGCCAAAACCAAAGCCAAGCCTAAACAAAAGCCCAAGGCTAGGTTCACTGTTCTTCTTGCCACAGTTTGGTCACCGAGCCGAGACTTGTTACCGGCTCGTTGGGTTTCCTGAGGTCACTCTAGGGAGAGCGCAGACCACCTAGAGCACACACCGCACAGGCGTCCTAGGCAGAGTTTTCAGTCCCTCGGGTAGACCAGGCTAGGTTTCAGAGTGTCGTTCCTCGAGCGGGTTCGACCGAGCTAGGTTGCGTGAGTTCCGCCGTCCTCGGGTGTACCTTCTTTCTCTGGTGGAGGCGGACACCCGGGCGTGAGTTTCTCCCGAAGTCGAGATGGGCCGACGGAGGAGTGGTTCTCGGACTTGGGACACCCAGGGTTTTTCGGACGTAGGTCCCAGCGAAATTCCCAGTGTTTCGTTCCGTGAGAGTCGAGAGGTGCTTACGGGGTGTGACTCGATTTTGGGTACCTAGGTGCTGCACTAGTGTGTCCTCGGTGAGTCCGTTTCTCTTTACTTGACTCGAGTTCGTGGGGCCGGGAGGAAGGGCATTTGGATCGTTGACTCGGTTGTTGTCGCCACATGACCGGTGAGTCACGATGGTTTGCCTCCCTAGCCTCGAGATCCCGACGGTGAGCGATCACCTTCGGGGGCGCTTCGTCGGGCGTGTCCTAGCTCGCGGTTCGATCGAGTTAGCCCTCGGTTTGTACTTCAGGCGTAGCTCTTGTCGGCAAAGCTGCAGATAATCTGCTTTACGTGTCGCAGCTTGTTGATCGAGACTCTGAGGTTAGGTTTAGGGCGTCTGGTTCTTGTGTCTGAGTCCCTCGGCAAGTTGGTTTGCGGATCTCCGCTTTCACCGAAGTTTTCCGAGCTGATTTTCCTACTTCTTGCTTGGTGCTCCTCATTTGCTTACTTGCTTCGATTCTCGGGATATTCGTTTTTGGCACAGCGCCTTGGACATATTGGTTTTGATCACCTTGTGCGTGTCGATTCTTGAATTGCTTTCCGGTTTGCCCAAGCTTTCTCTTCTTTGAGGATTTGGTTTGTGCTCCTTGCCGTCATGGCAAGATGGTTGCCGCTTCCCATCCACGCGTCTCATGCGTAATGATGATGCACCGGGACAGCTCTTGCATATGGATCTTGTTGGTCGGCTCGAGTGCGATCGGTTGGTGGGAAGTGGTGCGTGTTTGTTATTGTTGACGATTTTTCTCGCTACTCTGGGTCTTCTTCATGGCCTCAAAGGAGGAGACATTTGAGCTATTCATAAACCTCTCAAGGAGGCTTGCGCTGAGTTTCAGTGCACTTCGGGCCATTCGTTACGATAATGGCACGAATTCAAGAATACTTCTTCGATCTTTTTGCACACTTTCTCGGAGTTGAGCATCAATTTTCTCCGCCTCATGTAGCCCAAAGAGAACGGGGTGGTAGAGAAAAGAATAGAACCTGGTTGAAATGGCGAGACGATCTTTGGATGAGTACTCCACCCCGCGACACTTCTGGCCGAGGCTGCTCTCGCTGCTTGCTATGTTTCCAACAGAGTGTTTCTCCGTGCCAAGTTGCACAAGACCTCGTCGAGCTTCGATATGGGCGCAAGCCCAATGTTTCACACTTTTGGATCTTTGGTTGCAAGTGCTTCATTTTAAAATCTGGCAATTTGGACAAGTTCGAATCTCGTTCTTCCGATGGTCTTTTCTTGGGGTACACTAAGTCCTCTAGGATCTCTGAGGTTTGGGACATAACTAGGCGGAGGGTTGTGGAGTCTTGTGAGGTCACTTTGACGAGGCTAGACCAGGTTCTAGGCCGACATCTCCCACCGATCTTTCCTTTGAGCCTATCTTCGTGAGGAGAAGGTGAGTCGGGATGATCGCTCGTCGGTCCCCGATGACTAACCTCCTCCACAGTAGAAACCATAGTCGACCCACCGCTTCGATCCTCCCGAGCCTCCGTGCCTCCACCCTCCTCGAGATCCCACTCTGTTAGGACTTCTTCTTCCGAGGTGTCCCTGTAGAGTCCTCCTTGGTGGCTCGATCCCGCCTCGGCTTCACATGAGGTAGAGGCCACCTCGGGTGCACCTAGGCACGCTCGGGCTAGTCACCCTCCCGATCAGATTATAGGACCTATAGGTGGCGTGTGACTAGGTCTAGAGCACACCAGTCCCTCCTCTCTGCTGCCTTCGTTTCTTCTCTCGAGCCTAAGGACATAGCTCGGGCTCTTGGCGACCTGATTGGGTCAATGCCATGCACGAAGAGTTAGAGAATTTTGAGAGAAACAAGGTTTGGGATTTAGTGGAATGCCCAAAGAAAGTCAATATCATAGGTACTAAATGGGTGTTTAAAAATAAACAGAGTGAGGATGGGGTAGTTGTGAGAAATAAGGCTAGGTTGGTGGCACAAGGTTTCACTCAGGTCGATGGGATTGACTTTGATGAGACCTATGCTCCGGTTGCTCGACATGATTCCATTCGGATCTTCTTTGCTTTTATGGCTTCACACCGTTTCAAGATTTTTCAAATGGATGTTCGAAGTGCTTTCTTGAACGGTTTCATTGAGGAAGAAGTTTTTGTTCGGCAACCTCCTGGCTTTGTTTGTGTTGAGTTTCCCGATCACGTATACAAGCTCTCGAAGGCTTTATATGGGCTCAAGCAGGCCCCTCGAGCTTGGTACGAACGTCTCAAGAGTTATCTGATTGGAAATGGTTTTTCAATGGGCGGCGTTGATAAGACCTGTTTATCAAACGCAAGTCATCGATTTTCTCCTTGTCTTGATTTATGTTGATGACATTATCTTTGGTGGGTCTTCGATTCTTTGGTCTCTGAATTTGCTTCCGTCATGAGCTCTGAATTTGAGATGAGCATGATGGGTGAACTGAATTTTTCTTGGGTTTTCAAATCAGCGAGACCCTCAGGATCTTTCTTCACCAAATTAAGTACACTAGAGACTGCTCAGCGGTTTGCCATGGTGATAGTAAGCTGCTTCCACTCCCATGGCAACCACTTCGTGCTTGAGCGACTTAGATCTTGAGCTCAGAGATCGAAGCTCTATAGGAGCATGATAGAGCATCTGCCACCTTACCTCTTCTCGCCGGACATACACTTTGCCGTGTGTCTGCAGGCGCTTGCGGTTCGAGCTTCCCTAGGATTTCTCACCTTGAGTCGTCAAGCGGATCCTCCGCTACCTAGTGGCCACCCCGAGATAGGAATCTGGTTTTCTTCGCTTCTTGTCTATCTCTTAGAGCCTATTCGATCGATGCGACTTTCTTTGGTCAGAGGATAGATAGGAAGAGCACTTGAGCACTTGCCGGTTCTAGGCACTTCACTTGTCTCTTGGTCTTCTAGGAAGCGCACCGGTGTAGCTCGATCTGGCCGAGGCCGAGCGTAGCTCAGCAGCCGCTTGTTGCGACCAAGTGCTTTGGTTAAGGCAAATGCTTCGGGACTATGGGTTAGAGGTTGGTAGCGTCCCACTCTGTGTGATAATACCTCGGCCATCAACATTGCCAAAAACCCATCCGGCATTCCAGACTAAACACATAGATATCGGTACCACTTCCTTAGAGACCATGTAGAAAGGGGATATAGGGCTAGGTTTTGTAGAAGGTGATCATCAACTTGCGGATATTCTCACCAAGCCCTTAGATGGTCCTAGGTTTGCCACTCTCCGGGAGAGCTTGGCCCAGTTAGTCTTTGGGGTATCGTGTGAGGGGAGCTTGATCGTGTACTATATTGTATATATTCTTTACGTGTGGGTTTGTTTTAGAACTTGCTAGAATCACAAAGACTTTCTTTGGCACCTCTTATCTCTTAGGTCGCTATCATGCGTGATTAGCAATGTCCTCTGCTCTAGTTAGAGAGTCTCACATAGACTTATTGGTTGACGGTATGTGGAGGATACAGGTAGACAGGTTTGTGTTTGTTCTCTCTAGTAGTCGAGTTTAGGCTTGCTTCCCTATCTTCTCAGTAGCTAGGAGTGTGCCTTGCGCTAGAGTGTCTCTGTTTCTCTTCCTGTTCTATAGCAAACCGATTTTCTCGCCTCTTTTCTTCCTCTATCTTGTTGTTGCCTCGGGTTCTTATTTTGAGGGGAGGTTTGAAGCATTGCATTTGCATCTAGTTTTTGTTTTTCTTTGCAAGTGCTTTGCCTATTAGGCTTGTTGGTCTCATCGATGTTGAGTTTTGATGTACCATTTGAGTTTGTGTGCAAACTTGTTTGATTTGACATGAGTTTGAGAAAAGGCTAGAAGGAGCTTAAAAATCTTTGAGAAAATCATTGCAAAACTTGACATTTGCATGTTTTTATGGTTGGGCTTTTCATTGTCAAAATGTCGGTACATTTTTCTTGATCTCCGTCGAGATTTTGAAACTCGAGTTGCCTTCTTCTGATCGTGACCACTTCTTTAGTGGAGTCCATTTGCCCCTTGCTTAAAATAAAGCAACCAAACATGGGTTTCAATCCCTGAGGTTTGCATTTGGTAGAATTTGTGGGTGACCTAGGGGGTCGGTTCCAAGTTACCCTTGGGTTGTGCTCTACTAGCAATCATTCACCATGTGAATAAGTGCAAATAAAGTCAAGAAGGCCTCTCCAAAACAAAAAAACAAAACAAAACAAAAACAAAACAAAAAAGGAAAAGGAGAGATTAAGGCCAAAAATAAAATTCAGTTTGGGCACTCTTTGGACACATTTTGGTCTTGGTCATTCTCGATTTGGCAACCTTGTTTTTCGTTGTCTTGATGTTTCTCAAGTTTGTGCACCCATTTTGATTTTGAAACGTCTATTCATTGCCAATGTGCACATGACTTGAATCAACAAAAATGTTTTGTTTTGCTCCTTCCATGCCTTAGTACCTTTGTCTGTCTTGTCAGCTTGTGAACCTCAAACTTCATTTGAACCTCGATATTCAACTTTGGTGACCATTTGGCTAATTGGCAAAGCCCTTGGTTAGGTTTTCTTCATTTCTTTTGCATATGCATTGTTCGGGTTCATGATTGGTGTCTTCTTGACCATTTGACAAAAAGGGGGAGAATCATGATTTCAGGGGGAGTTTCAAAACTGAAAATTGAGTTTGAAATCAAAACTTCGCTTTCTTGGCCAATCTTGGGAAATTTTGTCAACATGCTCATCAAGGGGGAGATTGTGAAGTCATGAGTGATGAGCATGTGGTGGTTTCGTTTAAATTCAAAATTCAAATCCACTTTTGATTTGCATGTTACAAATTTGATTCTTGCGGTTTGAACCCCTGCAGCTTGGAGCTAGCACTTAGACGTTGCTTAACGGTCCACGGAACCTCTGGTTCCCGTGCCGAATCGCTCCTAGATCACGACGGACGGCGTCCGTCACCGATTTCTGTCGTGGTGTCAGACTGCTTTCACTGCTCGATGAATCAGAACCCGATCGGAGATCGGTTTGTTTCCTTGTGTTCGTGTTGTTCTCGTACGCAGATGATGGTCTCAATGCGCTTGGCGTCGCGAAAAGAACCGCCAGTGGGCTAGCGGTGGTCTGGAGGACCGGTCGCGAGTCTGCGATGGAGGTTTTTCGGCGCCGGACCGGGCGTCGCTCGTGCGACCTCGTCGAAGTCTTGGGAGCATCGGGCGCTGGAGGTGGTTGGCAATGCTTCAGATTCGTGCGAGAGAGACCGGAGTGTGTTCTCGGGGTTCCGGCCGCCCGTAGGTGTTTTCACAAATGTGTGGCTTGGGCTATAAATAGGACCCCAAGGCTTCACTTGGAGGGTGTCCCTTGAGCCATTTGTAGCCAGCCAACATAGGTGTGAGTTGAGGAGCTGCGTCTCTGTGTGAGTGTGGGAGCTGCGTCTCCGGGTCCCCGATCAGTAGTTCTGTTCATGAGCTAATAGATCAGCGTTTTTATCGTTCTTGCACTTACTTTCAGCATTTAAATACCGTGAGAGTGAAATGATCTTGTGGGATTTGTGTGTGTTCTTGTTTCGATCTTGAGCCATCCCTGAAAAACTCCGTGCCTCCTTTTCTATTCTATATGCTTTGATGGCTCAAGTCTGTTCTTGAAGTTCCTGTCTTGTTCTCCGCGCAGCAGGCAGTGTTTGATTTTTATAAAAATCTAGAAAAATCCTTTTTGAGTGATTCTTATTGGAGAAGGTGCGTGACTCATATATCTATTCACTATAAAAATTTGGAGTCCTGTTTTTGCACCGTTTGGGAGCAGTGAGGTGAAAACCGAGCCCCAAACTTTCTGCTCGATGTTCTTGACAGCTCGTGGTTTTTGATTTGTCATATTCTCTGTAAAAGGAGTTTTGAGGAGATTTCTGGTGGAGTGCTTCATGACTTATTGATTAATCGGAAGAAAAATTTCCAAACATTGAGAAGCACCAGAAACCCACCATCCCTCTGCTCCAAGTGGAAACAAACTCTGGGGTTTCTGTTTTTTGCTTTCCAGAAAGCAGCTTGTGATGTTTGAATTTTCATGATTTATCTACATGGAGTTTTGAGATGATTTTTGGTAAAGCTGTGCACGACCCATTGATAAATAGGGAGAAAAATTCCCAAAATTTGATGAGCACCAAAAAGCCACCATCCATCTCCTCCAAGTGAGAACAAATCTGCTTTTTGCTTTTCTGAAAGTCACTTTGGTTATTTGGCTTGATCTCCTTTCTTAAAGTAAGATTTGAATTGATTCTTCTCTTTTGGACACTTGACAACCAGGATTGTGTGTGAAAAATCCCCACATATTCCATGACTATCATTCATGCTAGGGGTACACATAGTTGTCAAGTTGTTCACATTTTGGGGTGCCGGTGAATTCGAAAAAGAACGGCCGTAAAAATTCGAGGCTCTCATTCACCCCCCCTCTGTTCGCCGTGGTTAGCTTCACATATCCCGGGCCTATCGCAGGTGTTATGCGGGCTTAAGGTATAGGGCCGGAAAGCGTGTGCCCGCACAGGATTTTGCTAGGTGCGATGGATATCGGCTTACCCGTGTGCAAGGAAATCCCGGGGGTTGGCTTCTGCGTAGCCGCTACCCTGCCGATGTGTACTGGAACGGCCCGGGCTTTCTCCCAAGCCCGATCATAAGTTTTGGGTCGCTGGGGTTAGCTTGAGGCTCTCTTAGGGAATAGTGGGGTGAACAAAAGGAAATAAGATAGGGGGAATGGAGACTTACGACCTTTTCTTAGGCGTAGAACCTTCGAAGTTGAGCGATGTTCCAGGAGCTGTTGAGGACTCTCCCGTCCGGCATAGCGATCTTCTGACTCCCCGGCGTCTGGTGATCTGACCGTGTCACGGACCTCCCATCTTGGGGTGAGCTTGTTGGCGTGAGCCAGGTTCTGAACTCGTCTTAGAACCAGGTCGCCTACCTGCAGGGTCCTGGTCTGTACCTTTTTGGCTGCGTGCCGCCGCAGGGATTGCTGGTATGCTACCACTCGCAGTAGTGCTTGCTCGCGGCAGGACTCGGATAGGTCGAGGTCCAGCAACCGCTCCTCATCGTTGTCGATTTGCCCTGCAAAATCAATACGAGCTGAACCAATTCTTAGCTCGGCGGGTAGGACCGCCTCCGAGCCGTATATAAGCCTAAATGGGGTTTCGCCAGTAGCCCGATTAGAAGTTGTTCGGGCTGCCCAAAGCACGGAGGGTAGTTCTTCTACCCAGTTGTGTCTTTGCTCGGTGAGAGCGTCGTACACTCGGCGCTTAATACCCTGCATGATCTGCCCATTGGCGCGTTCGACTGCACCATTACTTTGTGGGTGAGCTACCGAAGCTAGGGCGACCTTCATGCCGAGCTCTTCGTAGTAGTCCTAGAATAGCTCACTTGTGAACTGTGTCCCATTGTCAGCGATCAGCTTACTTGGGACGCCGAACCTGGTCACGATATTGTTCCTAAGGAACCTCTTGGCCGTCTGGACGGATATGCTCGACACTGGTTCGGCCTCGATCCACTTAGTGAAAGTGTCGATGGCGACGAACAGGTGTGTGCAGCCCTTTAAGGCTCTGGGAAACGGACCAAGTATGTCCATCCCCCATGTTGAGAATGACCAGGTTAGCGGGATAGTCTGCAGCTCATATGCGGGCTGGTGGGATACCCGAGCGTGATATTGGCAGGTCGGGCAGCGTTTTACGAGCTCTCTTGCGTCGGTCAACGCAGTTGGCCAGTAATACCCCATGCGAAAGGCTTTTCCCACTAGGGTTCTGAAAGAGGCATGGGCCCCGCAGATCCCGTCATGGATGTCTTGGAGAAGAAATTTGCCTTCCTCCTGGGTCACGCACTTACAAAGTACGCCGTTAGAACCCCTTCGGTACAACAAGCCCCCGAGTAATCGGTAAGGTCGGGCTTGTCTTTGGAGCCGGGACTTCTCAGCTGTGTCCTGTGGCAATGTCCCATGCGTCAAGAACTGGACGAATGGCGTCATCCAGGTGTCGCGCTGCTCTAGGAACGAAACGGTACCGGTCGTTTGGGTCGAGGCAACCATCTTCTCGGGGGCCTCTTCTCCGGAGGGAATAGAGGATTTAGTTGGTGCTTTGACGAGCACCCCGGGCGGTTTCTTGAGGAGCCAAGCATGAGCTTATCGGCGGGCTATTAGCCGCCGGGGCGTAGCATACTTCGAAGTTCGTGAAGTGCTTCTCCAGCTTTCTCACCTCTGCCAAGTATCGCGCCATTGAGTCGTCGCAACACTGATACTCCTTGTTTACTTGGCAGACGACCAACTTCGAATCCCCTTTCGCTGTTAGTCGCTTAATGCCGAGCGCAGTGCATGCTCGTAGGCCGGCTAGGAGGCCTTCAGACCGCAAAGATTGTTCGTTGCGGGAAAATGGAGCTGTACTATATGCTGAATTTGTTCTCCTTGGGGGGAAACGAGAACAAACCCGCAGCCTGATCGCTCGAATTGGCGCGACCCATCGAATAACATGGTCCAGTGCGCTTCTTGGCTTGCGAGTTTGGGCGAGCCTTCCGAGGGGTTGGCCGGGCCGGTCCACTCAGCCAAGAAGTCGGCCACGATTTGGGATTTGATCGCTGTTCGGGGTACGAACTTGATGTCAAATTCACCAAGCTCGATCGCCCACTTTATGCGACCCTCCGTTCAGATCTGGGTTCGAATGATGTCCTTTAACGGGAAACTCGTTGGGACAGTAATTGGATGGGCTTGGAAATAGTGACGCAACTTTCGCGAGGCCATAAGCAAGGCGTACAAGAGCTTCTGAACCTCAGGGTACCGCTCCTTAGGCCCATGAAGTACCTCACTTACGTAGTAGACGGGTTGTTGCTTGCCTTCGCGTTCAACTGCTAGTACAGCACTTACAGTCTGCGGGGCAACCGCCAAATAGAGGAGTAGAGCTTCCCCGAGCTTTGGCGTGGCTAAGACGGGAGACGTGGACAGGTAACGCTTTAGCTCGCTAAAAGCGGCCTCGGCTTCTTCCGTCCATTCGAAACCATCGTGCTTACGCAGGATCTTACAAAAAGGTGCCTCGCGCCGCCGAGACGAGATATGAATCTGCGAGAGCCGCCATCGGCCGGTGAGGGCTTGCACCTCCTTAGTGCAAAGTTGGCGACCTCATATTCTCGATGGCCTCGATTTTCTCGGGGTTTGCCCCGATACTTGCCTTTCCTATCACATAGCCAAGCAACATCCCAGATCGGACACCAAAGACACATTTTTCAGGATTCAGCTTAACTCGATGCTTTCTAAGATTAGCAAAAGTTTCCTGAAGGTCGGTCACATGGTCCCGTGGGACTTTGCTTTTTACAACAACATCGTCTACATAGACCTCTATGTTGCGCCCTATCTGATCAGGGACCGTCTTCTGCATTAGTCGCTGGAACGTGGCCCCCGCGTTCTTCAGACCGAAAGACATGGTCGTGTAGCAGAAGGTACCAAAAGGTGTTACTGGCGCGCTTCTCTTCGTCTTCCGTGCAGCCGATCTGGTGATAGCCGAGTAGGCGTCCGAAGCTCATAAGCCTGAAGTTCGCCGTTCGTCGACGATTGGTCTATGCGCGGCAGGGAAATTGTCCTTGGGGCAGGCGGCGTTGAGGTCGCGATGGTCGACGCACATTCGCCATTTCCCGCCCTTCTTCTTGACGACGATCGGATTAGCTAGCGAGTCGGAATGCTCGACTTCTCGGATGAAACCGGCTTGGAGGAGCTTGCCAAGTTGCTCCTGGATGATGTCGGCCTTCCATTTTGGGAACGCCGTAAGGCTGTCAGACAGCTTTTGTCGTCAACAGCTAGCTTGTGCTCGATGACCTCCTTGGGACTCGGGCATGTCGGACGGTTCCCACGCGAACACGTCTGCGTTAGCCCTGAGGAAGGTACGAGCTCGAGTTCCTATTTGGACTCGAGGTTGACCCTCACGTGGGCGACCTTGGTGGGTCGCCCTCGGAGAGGGGATCGCCTTGGTGGGCTCTCGAGGCTGCAGGCCACCTTAGAGGCGGACGGGTGGCCGCTCGGCCTTGGCCGGGCCACGCTCGGGAAGCTGTCCGACCATGGCCAAGGCGCTCTCGTCGCAGGCCATTGCGGCCTTGTGACTGCCCTTGATCGTGATGACCCCACGAGGGGCCGGCATCTTCAGGCAGTGGTAGCCATGGTGGGTAGCCGCCATGAACTTGGACAGCGCGGGGCGTCCGAGGATGGCGTTGTATGGGAGCTCGGAGTCCACCACCTCGAAGGTGACATACTCCGTCCGGAAGTTCTGGGGGGTCCCAAACGTCACAGGCAGCATGATTTGCCCGATCGGCTGTAGGGACGACCCAGGGATAATGCCGTGGAAAGGGATGGCTATGTCCTTGATCTTGGACCACGGGACCTGCATCTGCTCAAGAACTTGAGCAGTGACGATATCCAGGGAGCTCCCGCCATCTACCAACACGCGATCAACCCGCGTGTTGCTGATGGTGGGACAGAGCACCAGCGGTAGACGCTGGGGCCTGGTCATTCCGGGGGGACAATCATCCCCGGAGAAAGTGATTGACTGGTGGGACCACCGCAGGGGTGCGTCCCCGGGCTTACCTTTCTCGAGGTGGTAAACCTCCGGCGTGGGTTTAAGCTCGCGTCGCGAGCTATAAGCGGCGCCGCCAAGATCACGGCGACGCGCGCGAGCCTCTGGAAGGCGTCGCCATGGGCGCCTGGGCGCCCGGTCGTCCGGCACCCATGATAGGGAGCTCGGGCATGGGCCGCGCCCGGCGTAGAAGTCCTCAACCGCGCGCCCACGCCCCGCGATTCTGCGCAGTCATGGCCGTACTGCCGATGGAGGAGGCAGTAGCGGTTGTTCGGAGGGTTAGCCTCCTGGGCCGGTCGAGGTCGAGGCTAGGAGCTCGCCGCCTTCGGCCGCGCCCGTCCGTTCGACCACCGCCGGTCGAGCTGGCCAGCGGGCGGCCGCCAGAGGAGCGGGCCTCTCGGGCTCTACCGCTGCGACGTAGGCGGGGGCGGCGGGCTCCTTCTTCTTCTTCTTCTTCTTCTTCTTCTTCTTCTTCTCAGCGTCGTCCTTCTTGGCATCGGTGCCAGTCCGGGCCGCCGCCTTCTCCTCCGTTCTCCCTCTCTTGCGCTCCACCGCCTCGGAGGCGTTGATGTATCCTTCCGCAACACGAAATAAATCGGCTGCGGTGTGGACCGGATGGAGCTCAAGGTCCTCGGTGAAACGGGTGTATAGCACTCCCTCCTTGAAGGCCTCAACGATGGCCTCGTCGGAGATTGACGGAATGGTGTTGCGCATCTGAACGAACTTGCGGACGTAGTCCTGCAGGCCTTCTCCCGCCCTTTGGACCACAAGCTTGAGGTCTGGGCTTCCTGTATGCCAGTAGCGACCACAGAAGTTTGTCCGGGCGCCTCTGCAATTGTTCCCAGCTGCGTATCGAACCCCGGCGCTGGTTGAACAGCCAGGTTCGGGCCATTCCCTCCAAGACGGTAGGGAAGTAGTTGACCATTACGGCCTCATTACCGCCTGCGGCCAGAATGGCGGTAGTATAAACGGCGAGATATTCGTCGGGATTCTTGCTCTCGTCGAACTTCTCAATGCTCCCGAGCTTAAACTTGCGGGGCCAGGGGGCCTCGTAAGCTTCGGGAGAAAGCCGGCATCCGGGCGCCCCGTTATTCCTGGTGGGAGCTCTCCCGCTGAAGCGGCCTAAAGCGGGAAAAACTCCGCCGGTGTCTTGAGGAGCGCCGTCCGTGTGGGCGTGGGCCTTTCTTGCGCGATCAACGCTTCGCCGCGCGCCACGAGGAGCCAGCGGTGTGCGGGTGGGCTGGAGGTGCTTGCCGAGATCCCAGCCGAGCTCCTCTAGGCCGTCAGCAACCGCGGCGCCTAGATCGCCATGGTGAACCCTCGCGGGTCCTTCTCCAGGTCACGCATGACCTGTGCAATCGCCTTAACCCTCTGCTGATCGCAAGAAGACCGGGTTGGTGACGGTAGTGGTGGCGAATCTGGCGTGTAGCGCTACGCGGCGTCGGGCCAACAGCTGCGGCGGATATCGGCGAGGTTCGCCCGACCCAAAGAAGAGGCTTCGGCGGCCTCACGCCCGGTGGTGCTCTTCGCTTGGTCAAGACGGGCTGGTCTTGGGTCGCTCCGCTGACGCCAAGAAGACATGACGTGAGGCAGGCTCCCGCGAAGGGGACATGTCGGTGTCACCCACGGAGGCGGTGCCCTCGGCACCCTCAACCGCCATGGGCTCACGCTGGTCCGCTGCCGGCCTCGACGGGCCGGCGCGCCAGTTGCGTGCACAGGACTGGTCCTCCTCTTCGGGCGTGGCCGCGAATGCGCGCGGTCCGCCCGGATATGGCACTGGTGGCGGTGCCTCCAACCCCTCCATGAGGGTTTCACGACGTGAGTCGGCGGCGTCGAGCAAAGCCGGGGAGCGGACAGCTACTCTGAGGCGGGCGCGTTTCCACCTCCATCTCATCGGACCGAGCTCCGGCGAGATACCGACTGCCATTCCTCATACGACTCGTCGACGTCGTTGAGATCGTCGCAATCGTCGAAGTTGAGGTTCACAGTATTAATGTCGTCGTAAGACAACAAGGCCATCCTCGACTCGATCGAGGGGAGAGGACCGAAATCGGGCCCCACGGTTAAAACGACGCTCATCGATGACGTTGAGACCAACTGATGATGCGTTGGCACAAAGAAGATGCCCAGATGATGCGTTGGCACAAAGAAGAGCGTAAGGACGACGGGATGCTTAGACATCCCGCTGATGGCTCCCAGTAGAGGAAAGTCGATCGAACATACCCGCACTTTACAGATGAGGTGAGAAACATAAGGTTTGGGTTGAGTACCAATGGTATGAATCCTTTCGGCGAGTTAAGCAGCAGCCATAGCACCTGGCTTGTTACACTATATATGTATAACATTCCTCCTTGGTTGTGCATGAAATAAAAGTACATATTGATGCCGTTGTTGATCCAAGGCCCTAAGCAACCTGGAAACGACATCGATGTCTATCTGAAACCATTGGTTGAAGATCTTGTAACGTTGTGGGAGGATGGTGTACGGGTATAGGATGAGCACAAAAGATAGTATTTCACCCTACGTGCATCGTTGTTTGTAACCATCAATGACTAGCCTGCGCTTAGTAACCTGTCTGGCCTAACTATAAAAGGATATAGAGTCTGCCTGCAGTGCTTAGATGAAACGGATAGCATGTATCTCAAAAACGCTCGGAAGGTTGTGTACATGGGCCACCGTAGGTTTCTTCTTACGAGGCACCCGTTGCGGAAGAAAGGCAAAAATTTTAACGGAAAACCAGACCTTCGTGCTAAGCCTGAGCATCAAAGTGATCCGCGTGTGTTTGCTATAGTAAAGGATCTAAAAGTAGTTTTTGTAAAGGGCCCTGGGAGAAAATCAGTCCCGAATGAGGAAGGTTAGGCCCCATGTGGAAGAAGTCAATATTTTAGGCCTTGTCTTATTGGGAAGTTTTGGAGGTCCGTCACTCACTTGACTTCATGCACATCACGAAGAATGTTTTGCGTGAACCTGCTAGGATACTTAGATATGTACGGTAAATTGAAAGATACACTGCAAGCTAGGAGAGATCTAAAACTTTCGGAAATGAGGAACGATCTACATTCAGAAAAGACAGAGAAATGACAACATTATCTACATCCTGCAAGCTACACTCTAAGCAAAGAAGAGAAAAAAAACATGATAGAGTGCTTGAACAGTGTGAAAGTCCCCTCCGGATACATCTCGAATGTAAAGAGACTCATAAACATGAAAGAGAATAAAATCGTCCACCTAAAATCTCATGACTGTCTTGTGTTGATGACACAGTTGCTCTCAGTGGCTGTAAGAGGTATTTTGCCTGAGTGGGTCTAGAGGACAATCACAAAGCTATGTTCCTTTTTTAACGCGATTTCGCAGAAGGTCACCAATCCAGATAAACTAAGTAAGCTGCAGGATGACGTGGTATAAAGTGTGGTTAGCCTTGAGATGATCTTTCCTCCTGCATTCTTTGATATTATGGTTCATCTCACTGCTCACATTGTCAAGGAGATAGGTATTCTCGGACCCATGTTTCTGCACAACATGTTTCCTTTTAAGAGGTACATGAGTGTCCTAAAGAGGTATGTCCATAACCGTTCTCGTTCGAAAGGATGCATAGCCGAGGAGTATGGGATAGAGGAGGTGATTGAGTTTTGTGTGGATTACATTAATGATCTAAATCTGATTGGTTCCCCTATATCACGCCATGAGGGAAGGCTACGAGGAAAAGAGACACTAGGACGGAAAGCAATTGCATGCAATGATCTTCTTACTTTTAAACAAGCACATTTCACGGTTATAAAACAATCAACTGTAGTGGCCCCTTATGTCCTTCAGCACAAGAGTATTCTACGCCGCGAATTCCCACGAAGGTCTGAGGATTGAATAACACTAAGGTACATGGATTCATTCGGCGCTTGGTTACAAAACTACATCCTTTCCAAAGGGTCAGACAATGAACAGTTGCAACGCCTGGATCGGGGACCATCTAGTGAAATCGTGACACTCAAGGGGTACGAGATAAATGGTTACACATTTTACATGAAATCCCAAGATAAGATGAGCACGAACCAGAACAGCGATGTCCGTATAGACGCCGCAGACAACACTGGCAATAGGGACACATATTATGGTTTCATAGAGGAGATATGGGAGCTTGACTATGGACCTTTGAAGGTCCCTCTATTGAAGTGCCAATGGGTCAAACCGAGTTCAAGCGGCGTGAAGATCGACAAATACGGCGTGACAACTGTAGACCTCACACAAGTCGGCTATAGGCGTGAACCATTCGTTCTCGCCAATGATGTGAGACAGGTCTTCTATGTAATGGACATGTCAAGCAAACCTAAGAAGCAGAAGGACAAGCCAAAGCGACATATGGTTCTCCAAGACAAATGAAGGATTGTCGGAGTTGAGGACGTCACAGATGATAAAGAGTATAGTCAGTTCGACAAGCTCCCTCCTTTTGCGGTGGATGTCGACATAAGTGTTCTGAATGACGCAGATGTCGATGCTCCATATATATACGCCGCGATCATAACGAAGGCACACTTGTAAAGACAAAGTACGTTACTAGTTAAGATGTCCTCCTGTATGAATTATGAATATGTGAGATGGGTCTTCTCCTGTATTATGAGTTTATCTGGGCTTATGTAATTTTAGAAACCCTGAAAATGACATAGGTTTATTACATGAATTTTGAGATGACTTAGGTGTATTTAAAGTATTTTTTACAAATTTTGAAATGAAACTATAATATCTAAAGCATTTTTACAAATTTTTAAATGAAACTTGTATATTTGAAGCATCTATAGAAATTAAGCAATGAAATTTAAAACATTTTAATAAAAATATGAAACACAAGTACTGAAATTAAAAATATTTTAATAAAAGTTTAATAAAAAGGAAGAATAGAGAGGCTTTCCTTGCAGGCTCCTAAAAAGCCCCTCTACAAGCGATTCGTACTATGAAGCGGTTCATAATACAAACCCCTTGTAGAAGAGGCCCTCTACAAGCGGTTGGTACTACGAACCCCTTGTAGAGGCCCCTTTACAAGGGGTTCGTAGTACGAATTACTTGTAGAGAGGGTTTCCTATATATTTCAAATCGTCTTCCCCGCACGCTTCACTCTCCCCAAAATTTTTCGAAGTCCCGAGCCATCACGCGCTTCACTCCTCTGTCGCACTGCCGTCTCTCCATCGAGCCCCGCACGGCCCTTGACACCTCCTTCACCGTGTGTACGCCCTCGTCGCCGCCTTGCCACCGCCATGCACGCACCCTCGTCGCCGCGTGGCCACTGCCGTGCGCGTGCCCTCATCGCCGCGCCTCGCCACCGCCGTCGACGCCTTCACACCGCTGTGCGCGCACCCTCGTCACCGCCTCGCCGTCAGACCTCCACCGCGCCATCGACCTAACAAGAAGCCCCCACTCTCCCAAGCCCCTGGAGGACCTAGGTTGCCCCACACCCGCACCCCACTCTCCCTTTGTTTTATGATTGCCCATAGGTTGTTCGATGAAATACCCCAATGGGAACAGAAAGAGAAAGAGAGAGAGAGAGATAAGGAGAGATAGAGAGAGAGAGATAGGAAGAGAGATAGAGAGAGATATATAGAGAGAGATAGGGAGAGATATATAGAGAGAGCTAGATAGAGAGAGATAGGGAGAGAGATAGAGAGAGATAGGAGATAGAGAGAGGGAGATAGAGAGAGATAGAGAGATAGAGAGAGATAGGGAGAGATGGCGAGAGATAGAGAGATAGGGAGAGATACAGAGAGATAGAGAGAGATACAGAGAGAGAGAGAGAGAGAGAGAGTCATGAAGCATATTTAACATTGTTTCGCAATTATTTCATGTGCACAAGTAGGAATACTAATTTAACATCGTTTCACAATTATGATATATAGATGGCGCAACCAGGCCGTGGTGACTCTAATTTCGATGAGGGAGTACAGTTCATGCTAGACTCGATCGCGTAGGGTAGCATCAGAGGATACGACAAAGGTGACGCTAACGCTACTGCCAAGGCGGCCGATAACAATGCTGCCGATGAGCCCGTGGACCAAGGTGACGCTAACGCTACTGCCGGTAGTTCCGGTGATGCCGTGGACACTGGGCCAGCGAGGTAATGCCACAATATGTTTCTGTATTTTAAGCAGGGTACATCGAGCAACCAAGCGAAGCGAGGACCTAACAAAAAGCCGTCGGCAAAGCATGTCTTTACCGACGTTAACTCCAACGGGATACCGGTTGCCCCTCTTTCAGCAATTGGCCCATTCAACAACGCTTATGGTTACCATGTAAGGGACCACGTCCCAATTAGTATCCAGAAATGGGCTAAAGTCCCTCAAAGCTACCAAGGACCTGCTGTGGACAGATATTGAGGACAATTTTAAATTCCACGAAGGGTTCAAAGACAAAGTAAAGAAATACACTTTGAAGAAGATGGCAACCGTATTTCAGGTATGGAAGTCGTCTCTAAACGCCAAGTATGTGCAGAAAGGACAAAGGCCTAACTTTAATCTATTTCCTAAGCTGGCGGATCACTGGGAAGCATTTGAGGAGTACAAGCTGTCAGCTGAAGGCCAAGCCGCAAGCTAAAAGAACAAGATGAATGCACAGAAGAGGAAATACCACCACCATCTCGGCACCGATGGTTACATCAAGGCTATACCGAAATGGGAGAAGCGGGAGGAAGAATTATTGGCCAAGGATGTTCCACCTGCTACTGCTGACTGGGAATTCTGCCTGCGAAATTGGTCCATGGCTCATGGGGGGGGGCATTGCAGATGATGGCAGCTTGGTGATGGCACCGGGAGTGCAAGATGTTGGGCAAAGGATTGTACAAGCCGTTGAGCAGTCTCAGTCAGGTTCCTTAGTGACTGACAGGGAGAAAGACGAGCTAACACATGCCCTTCAAAACTCTGAGCACCCGGGACGGACAAAAGGTATTGATTCGTCGACGCCATGGAAGTACAGATTCGTGAAGGATTCCCAAACGTACAAGAGCCGAGCAAGAAGCCAAACCAGATAGCTATACAAATACAGCCAATTGAAAAGAGAGCTAAGAGCTACCCAGGCTAGCATCGGCGACATAATTGTGCAACAAGTGCACATAGCCCTCAACAAGCTTCAGGGAGCAGGTCCGAGCAATCTACCAGACGCCATGATTAGCCCGCAGGCCTCCGCACGGCGGAGCAGCTGCGCTTCCACCGCGGCACCTAAAGTGGATGACTTGGGCCATTTTCCAATGGACGACATCAAGGTTCGCTGCCAGTGTGAGCTGCACGTCGAGGCGCGTAACCTCTCCATAAATGTGGCTTACAGCATGGCGTTCCTAGTGAAGCCGGGCCAGACATTCCACTGCAATGAGATACCCCCCGGTTACTCGGAGGTCGCCGTGGAGGAGGTGTTAAGCGGTTTCGAAGATCTTCTGCTCGATATTGCTGGAGGCAATGAGGTGACCAAGTTTGGACAGGCCCTCCACGGTATCATCCTCTGGCGAAAATGGTACATCATGTTTCTAGATGGCATGGAGGTGTCATCTCCACCAATAGACATCGAACAATTGGAGCCAGCTGGAGGAAGCTCACCTCCTCCACAACGACAAACCACACCTTCTCCAACGTCACCTCCACGCAGTGCCTCGCCGCCAATACAGAGTACTCCTGCTCCACCACCTGCTCCACGTAGAAGCCCAACTCCACCAGCACCTCCAACGAAAACGAACCCCCTAGGAAAAGCACGCCTCCACCATCTCCTCCGAGAAAGAAGCTTGAAATCAGAAGGAGTCATCCTCCTCCCGAGAAGGTCCAGTCCAGCTGATCAAGAAGGTCAAAGGAACCTTCAAAAAAGGCATATGATACGACGGACGAGGAGACAAACAAAATTGTTGTCACAGAAGTTGTTGCACACTTCGCACCTAAGGTGCCAGCACCGAAGCAAGCAATTAATCGAAAAACTTCAAAACACTTCGCGACATCCTATGCAGCGCCACCGCCTTTACCGTCAAACCACAACCAGACAATAGCAAAGGCTACACTGAAGTCTAAACGGGATAAGGTAGAGGCGGCAAAGAAGAAGAAAGAGCAAGAACAACTTGAACAATTCATGAAAGAGACAAGATTCGGTTCTGCAGTTGAAGCTCTTGGATTAATGGATGATCTCCCAATGGCAGAAGTGAGATGGCAATATGTGTTGGGCCGGGAGTTGGTTGACCCTAAAAACATAAAGGATTTAACAACCAAGATGCAGCAATTTCATGAATGGTACATGATAGAGTCCGTTCAAGGAAGAAATATGTTCCCCCTCCATATCGAAAAGAAGATTTCTATCGCGGGACAACCAAATATGGCTAGAATTCGAAGACTTCTACCATTTTTACCGTCAGGACGTTGTCAACGTGTCTCTCATGAGCTGCTGGTGTCTGTAAGTGTCAAGCTAATAAGTTTAACATGTGCTTCCTCGTACCAGAAAGTTGCAACTCTAATAACTTATCCCTTTCTATGTAGAATGGAGATACAACGATGTAGAAGACAGGCTGCTTTCAACGTCGGCTTCATAGACCCAGAGATTATCAACGAGGCTATCTTCGGATACAAACCAAATGATGTTGAGGATTACATTCTGGATGCATTCTTAGGACAGCACTACAAACCGTACATACTTCTGCCCTTCAACTTCGAATACGTATATATACGTGTCCTCACAACCTCTTGTTCCTATCTTTTTAAAGCATATATAATATGATTAATTACATATATATATGCTGAAATATATTAATAAGTTTCACTGGGTCCTTCTTGTTATCATGCTTGATAATAGCAAGATCATTGTTCAAGACTTAAGAAGGAAACCACAGCAAAAATATCAATATATCATTGACACGCTAAATCGGTATGGCACATATTAATTTATAAGATGGTTTCTTTGTTATATTGAAATGCCTAGCTATTTAGTTAATTCGAACTCTAATAATTACTATTCATGTAATAACGCATCACAAGGCATTCGTAAGGTTCCGAAAGAAGCATAAAGGGACTTTCAAGAACGAATTCATAATCCAATTAAGCACTCGAGTACGTAATAAAGCATATTAATTAATTTATATTCTTTAATGATAGTTTTTTATCCCAATAATTTTATTCTTTTTAAATTTCATCACAGGTTATACAGCAAACGGCTGGAAACAACCTATGTGGCTATTATGTGTGCCACTACATGCAACATATTTGCCAACGCGATGTGCCAAAAATAAACGATGAGGTGTGTGTCAAAAATACCAAAATAATGATGCATCTCAATTTCTTAGTACTTACACTTTATGTGTTCAGAGATTTATTTATTTTCTGCTTTGGCAGCCTTACCTCGATATGGAAGGTATGATCCCACCGCACCGGGTTGCAGCAATCCAAGAACAACTCATCGGCTTCATTGTCGACGAGATTATATCCACCAAATGTGAGTTCCACACAAAGGGATGGAGGGATTGTCTTTCTATAAGGACAGGTGAAATATCGGAATCATCGAAGGGCACAAATAGTGATGTATGCAAGAAATGACCTCAAGATTCACCCTTGTACTCTTGAAATATGTAAACATTGCTTTCGTGTGCTCATTATCTCATGTGTACATGAACTTGTCCATTTTTTATTCATTTGTATTATTATGTAAATAAACTTGTGGTTGTGTGAATGAGTACACATCATAATATATAGTTAATTGTGAAAAAATATTGTAGTTGTATTTAATTTTATTGTCAAAATTCATATTGAAAACCCCTCTCAGAATATATTCTATATTGAATATAATTTGCGCTCAGCCTCTCCAACCGCTTGTGGAGTTACCAACCGCTTGTGCAGAGAGCACACATGCGTCTCCCCCTCGCTGCCTAAGAGGCTCTTCACAAGCAGTTGGTAACTCCAACTGCTTGTGGAGAGGGCACACGTGGCGTCTCCCCCTTGCTGCCTGAGAGGCTCTCCACAAGCGGTTGGTAACACCAACCGCTTGTAGAGAACTCCCACGTGGCAACTCCACCAGCCTGCCAGAGAGCGTTCCGAACCGCTTGTGGTGTCCTACCATAAGTGGTTGGGGTAACCGTGAGTGTTACCCGGAGGGTATCGCGGTTGCCTACAACCGGTTCTAAAACCGGTTCTGAAACCTGTTTGGAACCGGTTGTGATAGCTGGTTCGCTGGTAGTGTTGTTTGCAAATGTGTTACAAGGTCACGACCTTAAAGTTTTGCCTGAACCACGCACTCCAAAATTTCAATGTACACTTTGGGCATGCTTGGTTGGGTCTAGGCCTTGCCCATGCATTTTTACTATAGCGGTTACGCCCTTGAGAAAATAGGAAATGATTGTTTTCTATGTCATCGTAATTACTTGATATATTATTGCCCTTTGTGTCACTAGCGAAAATTTATCTTTTTTGTTTAAACCATGTAAACATTTTAAGAAAACTTACAAAAATCATAGAGTTACTAAGTATGCATCAATTTGAATGTACATGATTTTTGCAACTTTTAAGATCAATAATTTCTAGAAAAACATTTTTAAGTGTAAATTAAATATATGGCTTTCATAAAAATACCAAAAAAAGATAGAAGGTATGTCTATTTGATAACACTGTGTTTTTTTTGAGAATTTTTCGATATGTTTATACTGCGTAAATAAAAAAGAAAATTTTAGTCAATGGCATATAGGGCGAAAATTGAGCAATTACAATGGTAAATATATGAAAGGTCACTATACGATAGCATATAAGGGAGAATCAGACTCTACATTGGCATATAAAGTTTTTCCCCTTTTATCTGCCTACCACGGCCTTAATATTCTAAATCGAGAAACCTCTAAACCTCTTAATTGGGCCATCTATTGTCTTTTAGGTGAGTCGGTTTGGCATCCTTTTTGATAACCGGTGCTCCAAAGTTTATCATTTTCTTTTGTGTAGCCCCGTAATTGCTAATATTCTATGTTCAGCGAGACAAATGTCACATTGGCATTAGAGGATAATATTGATGTCCCAGCCTCAAGCAAGGTGCGAGCTGGACCAAACTATTGATGGGCTATCTCACGCTTGGGGCCTTGCCCAAGGTAGAGGCTGAAAAGTCCCAGCTAATTAAGGAAGCCCATATGTACAAGTTACTCGAGGAAATTCACATAGAAAGGGTGCTCGCGGAGTCTTAGAGGTGTTTTGGCAGACCTCTAGCTCTAATGGTTCAGCTCTGCTTTACAATTTCACTGTGGAACAGATTCACAACTCTGCGGAGCACCCTTTGAGCTGCTCCATAAAAATGAACTGCGAGGGAGGCTGTTCCATGGAGTTGCCTGCTCTAGAGTTACGTGGAGTTAGAGCGTTTGGCACTGTTCTGCCTAGATCTAGAACAGAGTTAAGAGTTGGACTTCTGTCAAACACCCCTTAATGACATGCGCATATCCTAATAAGAAGACCAATATCTCCATATGGAGCTCCACGAAAGAATTTGCGAAGCGCACCCCCTGTAGAACCTTTGTTGGCAAAGCAGAAGCACACAAGTTTCTACTGGTCCACAGCACTCGTCGATGCAAGGGAAATAGTTACTAAGAGCATATGCAGCTGTCCCTCTATCCTTCCACTCTATAACACTATTTACTCCACACTCTATCTATCCCTCTAAAATTTCTTCACACTTTACACTACACTCTAAAAGATTTTTTCCCTCCAGCAGTTACTCTATTCAGATGAACATTGTTACAGAGTGCCGACTGGAGACACTTAACATGTTCAGCTTGCCAGTTCCATGCATGGAAAATACATCAGTCGCCCTATGGACTGCAAACTGTCCCTCTGCATGCAGAGCGACAACTTCTTGTTCATAGCCATCGACATGTCCCTCTGCGTAGCTGTCGTGGCCTTTCTCTACTTGTGGGATACTGGGATGGATGTCTTTTTTTTTTTGACACAACTGGGATGGATGTCTTGGGTCGATCCCTTTGGGCGTGTTTGGTTGGGTGGCTCTAGCTTGGCCTGGCTCGCGCGAGCCACCCAACCGGTGTTTGGTTGGCCGAACGAGCTTCTCAGCCTGGCTCCCTCCATGCGAATTCACTGTGCTAGCCAGGCTCGCGGAAAACACGAGCTCAACGACTAACTAACATCAGTCAACAACTAACCAGTTCTTTCTACTTCAACTTTTCACTCTTTCAAAAAATTTTAAAAATTCAAACGATATCTAAATTCAATGAAACAAAAAAATGGAACCGTAGATTCAAGTACAAGGTATTGAAAAAATTTCAGAATTTTTTCAATTTTTATTTTTGTTTTCAAATTTATTGATTTTCTAGTATTTGTTTTTTGAATTTTTATTTTTTGTTTTTGAATTTATTTCTGTTCCAGTATTTTTAAAATTTTTTATTTTCACTTTTGATTTTATTTTCTTTATTTTTAATTTTCCTCTTTTGAATTTGTCCATCCCACTTCCCTTCTAATGCAGCCAACCAAACAACATCTCTGCGCAGCCTGTTCAATCTCATACAACCAACCTAACAACATCCCCTTGCATCACCTCAGCCTGTCTCCCACTAGCTTGGCTGAGCTCATACAGTCTGGCTGAGCTCATACTGCAACCAAACAGCCCCTTTATGCATGAGAGCGATGTGTGGCTACAACTTGTCCATAGCCATCGACATGTTCACTAAACGATTAGAGTTTGAGCTAGTCTAGGCCATTATGGCAGCTGCTACATAGAAATTCACACATATCAATGTGGTGGCCTGCTTTGGAGTCGTCACTTGATTGAAAATGGTAGCTAGTTCACCAGCGTGCTTTGCCAGATGTATTGCTAGGAAACTAGCTAGAACCATAAGCTGTTTCATGTCAGGCGCTCACCCACTGAGCAATGGCAGAGTAGAACAAGCAAATGGCCAAGTCCTACAACGCATCAAACGCAAAGTCTTCGACAAAATCTCAAGATGCACGAGAGCTTGGGATGATAAGTTCCATACAGAGTCGTTTGGTTCATGCGCACTACGATCTGCAGAACCACGGGCGAGACGCCTTTCCAGATCCTCTACGGTGAAGAGCAGTCTACTCAATGGAGATTGCTATAGGATTCACAAGGACAACGCTCTGCACTCGGCTCTGCAAGCTGTCCATATATAGACAACATGATCTCAACCGTCTTAAGCGAAAGCGTGAGAGGGCCGGATAAAATCTGTGCCATACCAGCAGGAAATGCGGAAGTACCACTCTAGAAAGGTACGACCTAGGTTGCTACAAGTTGGGACCTAGTCATATGGAGGATCTAGAATATCTTCAAATCCAACAAGCTTTCCCAAAATGTAAAGGACCTTACACCACTGTGGCAGTGAATCGCCCGAGGGCTGTTTGTCTAGCGATCCAGATCCTCTGCCGTCGCGGGTCAAAATGCACCGTGCATTTTGACCTGCCCCCGCGCGATGCAGCCTCAGCTCCCGCACGCCAGCTCGCCAATGGGCCGCGCGCGCGCGCTCAGTTCCAGCTGCCGCATGCAGCTTCCGCGTGATGGGCCAGCCCAGTCTCAGCTCCCGCACGCCACCTCGCCCCCGCGCACAGCGCAGCATGCAGCCCTCAGCTTAACAGCGGGAAAAACAGAAACGTTCCTGCCTGGATTAACAAAAGAGGCAGAAGAAATTGCGATGTGAGAGTGGCGAAAATGACACAGCCGGCCATTCAAGAAATCGTGGATGAGATGGATGGCAACAGAAATGAAGATCAACAACATAGGTATGTTTCTTTACTCTGATGCAAAGTAATCTTGGTTATTTCTTTGTGCAAGCAACAAGCCATAACCCTATAATTTTTTATCTAGCACAAGCAACAAGCCTACTTGGATGCCTCAAATCGGCATGGACTTTACTTGTGTAGATGATGCTTGGAAGTTTTGGGTATTTTATGGAGGTCAGGCCGGCTTTAGCGTTAGGAAGAAGTATGAGAACAAAAGTAAATTGGACAAGGTGATAACATCATGTAGATATGTTTGCTGCAACCAAGGTTTTCGAGTAGAGGACAAACGGGATCATTTGACGAAACTTCCTCGAGATGAGACAAGAACAGGTTGTGATGTTCATATCGGAATCACCTTGGATCGCATTACAGAGTTGTACAAGTTGCATGATCTCAATCTTGAACACAACCATGTGCTCCATTTGCCCGAGACAACTTACTTGTTGCCTTCACAAAGGAAAATCACTGAAGTTCAAGCTATTCAAATTGAAATGGCCAAAAATTCTGGAATTAGGCCTAAAGTTGCTCATGAGTTAGCAAGCCGTACAGTTGGAGGGTCATCCAATCTTTCCTACACTTGTCTTGATCAAAAGAATTATGTACGGACCAAGCGTCAAAAAGAGTTAAAGCATGGGGAATATGGGAGTTTGTTGACCTACTTTCAAAATAAAATTGCTACAAACCCTTCATTCCAATATGCGTTGCAAACAGATGATGAAGGGAAAATAACAAATATATATTGGGCAGATGCTAGGATGATTATTGATTATGCACACTTCGGTGATGTGGTTACTTTGATACCACTTTTGGAACCAACAAAGACTGTCAACCATTTGGTACTTTTGTTGGTTTTAATCATTTTAGAGAGACCACTATCTTTGGTGTTGCCCTCATGTACGATGAAACTTATGAATCTTTTAAATGGTTATTCAATGCTTTCTTGACTAGCCACGGTAAGAAGGCGCCCAAGACCATCTATACTGACCAGGATGCGGCAATGGGAAAGGCAATTAGTGAGGTACTTACTAATTCATGGCATGGATTATTTACTTGGCATATTGGTCAAAATGCAATCAAGAATTTGAGCCGTCACATGGTTGGAGGGTCAAATATTCTTGGCAATTTCAAAGCTTGCATGTATGAGCATGAGGACAGTGCAACATTTGAAGAAGTCTTCAATGGCATGAGAAGCAAGGTTCTAAAGGAAACTTGGTTAGATAGCATTTACAAGTTAAAGGAAAAGTGGGTAGCATGCTATATGAAGGGTGTATTCACGTTGGGAATGCGAAGCACACAGTTAAGTGAGAGTTTCAATAGCAACCTCAAAAGCTATTTGAATGTGAAGTTGGATATCCCTCGGTTTTTTAACCACTTTGATAGGGTTGTACAAGAAAAGCGAGACAAAGAGGTACAATCTGAGTATGATTCGAGGAGAAAAATACCACGCTTACAGATGAGGATACCAATGTTGGTGCAAGAAAGTAAGATGTACACCCCCAAATATTTTGATCTTTTCAAAATAAATACGAAAGATCTCTTGCAACCTATACAAAACCATTGACTAATAGCAACGAGTACATTGTTGGAATGGAAATATTCGGTGACGAATCTTATGTGGAAAAAGAACAAACAGTTGTATGTACCATGGAGGGACCGACAGTTTCATGTAGCTGCCATCTATTTGAGAGAATTGGAATATTATGTGCCCATGCAATAAAAGTTCTTGATTTGATGAACATAAAGCAATTGCTTGAAAATTATGTTCTCAAACGATGGACAAGAGGAGTGCGTAGAACTATTGTTCAAGATGCTAATGACAACAATGTCTTAGAAAATCCGAAGTTAGAAGCTTCACGTTCTTATCAGCTTCTTTCTCACAAGTTTAGTGCCTTGTTCTCTCGAGCCTCTGATTATCCTGATTGTGTCATGCTACTAGATAATGCATATGACAACTTGTCGAGAGAAGTGGAAGCAAAAATAAAAGAACTCACAGATGGCAATGATAATGAAAATGGAGCTAAAGAGATCTCTCAAGTATCCCATACTATGTCACACACTGTCGGTGTAAAGAAGAAAGAGGTTAAAAAGAGGGTCTCGAAGAGAAAGAGAGATTGGGTTCAAAAATTGCAAAAAAAAACTACAAAGAAACAACCCACTACAAAGGTTGGTGTTCTATAATATATATTGTACTCTCTTATACAATTTGATATTACAATAGAATTTTGAAAAAAAAATGATTATCATTTATAGGGAGATGGCAATAAATAAAACACACTCCATCCGCAGTCGGTGGAAAATAGTTAAGATTGGTTACAACAGAGCGATTTCACTGGAAGTTACATGCAACTATTGATGGTAAATACTAATCTATTGGTTATATTCTTATTTTTTTTATTTTCTTGGTAATACTAATCACAATAATGCATTCTCATGTAGGGGATCCAATGATGGTGATCACTTGTGAGGTGCTAGCTAGGTTGAAGGCACACTGCCAGTAAGAAGTGATAGATGGAGTTCAAAGTAACTAGTGTTGTAGTTACTAGTACTAAGTTGGAATCAAAATTGCGTCCGAATTACTACATTTTGAAACTCCCTGTTTGTGCAAAAAGATCCACAATACTGTTAAGAACCCATTTTGGCTATATTATTGTTATTGTGCATCCTAAATGATTATTTTGTGGATCTAATTTCAATATTCAGTTTCAGATTCTATAGCATGTATGTGTTCTGTTCTAGTCTGAAGAAAAAACGCTTCAGTCTTAGCTCTTCGTGGAGCATTGGATGTAGATCCAATGGCTGCGTGCGGCACGCTGCCACTGCACGCGGGCGCGGCCCATTGGCTTGCTTTGGCGGCTGTCGGGAGCCGAGGGTTGCATCTTTGCTTGCGCGCACGGGCGGTAGCATCATGCGGAGCCGAGGCCGGGCCGCCCATCACGCGGAAGCTGCGTGCGGCAGCTGGAACTGAGCACGCGCCGGGCCCATTGGCGAGGTGGCGTGCGGGGGTTGAGGCTGCATCGCGCGGGGCAGGTCAAAATGCACGGTGCATTTTGACCAGCGACGGCAGAGGATCTGGATCGGTTTGTCTAGCACTTGAGGATGGACGATAGTTGGCTAATATGTGGAACATCGACCAGCTCTGTAAATTTGACCGTTGAGCATTCAGTACATTTCTTTCCCATGTCCTTAACCACTGCATTTTTTCTTTGATATAGATTTGCATGCCCAAAAAAATATGAGTTTTGGACCTCAGTGAGTCGACAAACATCGTACAGGGACTAATTCATTCACCCCGTTGACTAATAATCTTAACCTCATAGCTTTAACCCAACCGCAAAGTGATTCTTGCATATTTAGGTTGCACCGGGGGATCGATAGACGGTGTATATACCGTCTTTTTCTTGCATAGTGTTATTTCCATGAGTAAGCAGATCCTCATCGCATAGGAGGCTAGGGCAAAAAATCAACCTCAAGTTCAAAGGATGTCACAACTAGATTATACCGTTTCGTAATGCATCAAATGACTTACTCCCTCTGTCTCACAAAGAATACATTTCTAGCGTTCAAAATTTGTCCCACAAAAAATACATTTGTAACTTTTAGATTATCTAAATGGGTCCATTTAAGTAATTAATTGCTTGTTTTTTCCATTTTCAATGTGCATGCGTATTTAATTGCTTGTTTTTTTTCTTTTCAAGATGCATGCGTATTTAATTATCTGCCTTTTTTCTTTTCAAGGTGCATGCACATGTTTATTAACCCTTTTAATTAGGGGTAGGTAGGTCATTTCTCATGACTACTAATATGTTCTAAAAATTCTAAAAATGCACTCTTTGTGAGACGGAGGGAGTAAGAGTTAAGACATGCATAATAGAAATTCATTGATATACAGGGTGATCAGAGGGGCACTCGTCCCTAAGACAAAACAAAAAAAAAGAGGGGATGGGATGCGTGCTGCCGCATCCATTCCTCAGTCGCTGGTTAGTGGAAGATACACACGTGTGCGAGCACCACATGGCCCATCAGGAGACGGGGACCGTGGCCGCGCTTCATGCATCCAGAACCATGGCAGGGCGACCCTAGCTTTGTCGGCGGTGAGGAACCAATGAGATAGCAACCTTTGATCCTCCTCGAGGGGCACGACTGCCTGGTGCCTGCCGCAGCCAGGCCACAGAGGCCGGAGGAGCACTTCCCTCCTGCGCATGGGCCATTCAAAGGCCAAGAGTCACCTGCATGGCATAGACACAGATAAGTCATTAGTGGTTATGATTAGGAGGAAACCTAAGTGAAAGTGACGGAGAGCAAGTTGTCTCATAATAAAATAGTGTCAGTCGATTATTAATAAAATTATACTATAACTATATATACTAAAATTGCACATTCTAAATAAGTGCAAATTTTGTTTTACCAGTGTACAATTTTAGATTGGCTGAAACAAACATAATGGATTGAAACATAGGAAATTAAATAAAAGCATGTAAGCATGTGTATTCGACAGATTTATGCATCAACAAAGTAAAGAAATCAATGAATAAAACTGATGATTGATAAGTAGCAATTTTGATACTAAAATTGCACCTTTGTAAGCTGTGCAATTTTAATCTTACTAGAGTGCAATTTTAGATTGACTGATAGTTAAGAAAATTTCAGTCGCCTGAGAATTAGCAATTCTGAACCTAAGTTATGTATTCCCTACTCACCTATTCGACTATGAATATATAGGTCAAAGTACTCACCTATTCGAACACCGATGCGAGAATGACGGAGCCAACATCCAGGTGGTGAAACTTCATCCCGACGACGGCTGGCAGCACCAGCATAAAGAGCTCGTCGACCAATAGGAACCGATGAAAAGATATGATCTCTTAGTAGGACTGGAACGTTGGAGCGATGGAACGACAAAGTGATGGAGGAGGAACTGTTAGCACTAATCTTGACAGGTGTTGCATTAGTTTGCGCGTGTGTGTGTTTTAGTTCTGTGTATAGGGTGTGTTTGGTTCACCACCCTCACTGACCTTACCAAATTTTGGCACGCCATCACCATTTGGTTGTTGTTTGGATGGTCACCGTCCTTTGGCTCGCTTTGCCAATTCATTGGCGCGCCTTTGCAATCCTGTGTATTTGCTCGGCCATTTGAGTGTAACAGCCCAAAGTTATGATAATATTTTGAAAACACTTCTGTACCATTGCATAAGCTATGACGTTTCCCGTAAAATTTCTCTGTAACAAACACAAATTTCTAGATTTCAAAGGCCATTAGAAATTTGATTGGTTCTAATTAAATTTTAAAATCACTAAATAGCTAATTAATAAACCCTTGCATAAGAATTTATAATTTATAGCACTATTTAAGAAATTGTTGAAATATAAGATTCTAATGGACCTTAAATTGGGAATATATTTTCATATTCATAAAACATCCATACATATATATATATATGAATATATGTATATGTATATATGTACACACATAATCACATAAGCCTAAATATGTTATATTGCCCTAAAAATCCTGAAAAAATCCATAGATTAGTTTAAACCCTAATAGAGAGTTTGACTCAGATGTTGACCACTTTGACCTGGTAGGGCCCACATGGCGACTTCCTATTCCTTTCGCCTTGCTTGGGCATTTGGTCAACGCTTTGGCCGCTGGCGCCACCTTCCACCCGGCTCAACCATCACTCCCTGCCTCAATCTCGGGAAGATCTTCAATTGGCGGCTTGTGTGTGTCGCTTGGACCTGTGGACCCCACCTCCGACCATGACGCGACGCGGCACTGCTTTCGCCGCAGCGGCTTTCGCTTTCGCCATGCAGACGACTTGCCGTCTTGTCGGCCGGCTCGCGTGGAGTTCCCAGCACCGCCCACCTTGCCCAATGGCCGACTTGGTCGCGCCATCGATGCCCCCGCACCGCCGCGTCTCCGGCCGGCAATGCCGCCGAAAGAAGCCATCTCGCCGCCCGGCTCGGACATTCGCCAGCAACAAGCAACCGCCGCCCAGCTAGCCAATGAGCACTAGAGCTCCTCTGTGACCGTCTCACATCTTGGCGCGACCACGGTCAAGAGCCGAGCTCGGACCGAGCTTATATGCCACCGCGCCACATCGGCCGTTTTCTCCCTCTTTTCACTCTCCGTCGCCCGGCCCAAACCAGACCTCCTTGGTCTCCACATTGTCTCGCGTTTGCCGCCATGACCTCGTGAAGCTCTGCCGAAGGAATTGGTCGAGTCATCCCGAGCTCGTCGAACGCTTCTCGCCACCGCCGACCGCCCGGTTCTTCCTTGCTCGGACCTGCTCGGGGGCGCGCCGATCATCATCTCTGGTGAGCTTGCGGCAAGCCCTTGCTCGGTGAGCCGCTGTCTTCCCTCACACCGTGCTCCCTCTTTTGGCCCAGGGCCGCGGTCTCCCCAAAGATCGTGGCGCGCGCGCCTTCCTTGCTCGGACACCTTTCGGGGCCGCCGATCATCATCTCTGGTGAGCTTCGCGGCAAGCCCTTGCTCGGTGAGCCGCTGTCTTCCCTCACACCGTGCTCCCTCTTTGGCCCAGGCTTCGCGGTCTCCCCAAAGATCGTGGCGCGCGCCTTCCTTTTTCGGGACCCGCACGTGGGCGCGCCGATCCAACCGTGCCCCGACCACCTTTTTGCTCGGTAGCACCCACTAACCCCGCATAGCTCATGCGCGCGCTATTTTTCCATAAGCTCGACCCTAGGTCATTTACTCATGTCCGCCGGTAGCGGTTCCGCCGCCGGGCATGGCTCCGCCGCGTCCGGCCGTTTACGCCTCGACAAGGGCACCCCTAGATCTTGCGTTAGCTCACCGATTCCACCGAACCCAAGAACGCCCCAAACGGTGCACCTAGCTCGGCTGGCCGTCGGCTAGCCTCGGCGTCTTGGCCGGCAGAAGGAAGACGATGGCGGCGAGCCCCGATCGCGCCAAGATCCGTGCGGCTTCACCGTGTGGTCGCCGACAGTGGGCCCATTGTCGGCCTTCATGGGATTTAAAACTCCGCGCGCTTCTTCACGTCGCCGACATGTGGGCCCTCGGTCCCACATGTCGGGGGTAATCAGGCGCCTATGACCCCAGCGCCTTCACTCGCGAGTTACGCCTTTCCGGCGTCTTCGACGTGGTTGGCTCGGCCATGAGTTAGCGGGCGACCCGAGATTGTTCACCCTTTTTCCCAGATTTTATAAATAAAACAAAGACGAGAAATAGAAACGATTTATTTAAAATAGGTAGATATCATTAAAAATTCTGGAAACATTAGGGTAAATACTAGAGCTTGTGTTGGATTTAATAAAAATAGTACCTCACACAGTAACCGAACACGGTTCCTAGATTAAATCTATTAAGCTTATTTTAGGGTATTAATTCATATAAAAATAAGAAAAAATAGAATGTTGTGTATTAAAAATAGATTAACAATTAAGTTAAACATAAGAAAATCATGGATGCCGATAAATGACTTTTTGGACCTAGGTGAATATAGTATAACCTATAATATGTTTCCTAATTACATGTTAACTCAATATTGGTATAATTAGGAAACATGAATAACTAGCTACATGTATCATGTTAACATATTCTAACTATTTAAAGTACTTTAAAAGATGATAAAACCATATTTTGTCCTATTGGGTTAATTAGGGTAGAAATTTCATTACACATATATATACATGTATCATGTGCATCATCTCACAAGCACTTCGGCCATTCCGCTATGATTCATTATTTAGAAGGATCATGGAACTTTCTCGATATATATATATATATATATGGATTCATGTAGATAGTTAAACATAGGAATCGTAAATGAGCGAATCTGGCGACCTCGATTGCATTTCATGCATCATTCTCTTCTTCGCCGCATCGTGTTTATGATGAATTGTTGATTCTCCGTTTAGGCGTAGAGGATCGAAACACAGTTCGAGGACTCCGCACAAGACCCGGACTTCAATTCCCAAGGCGAGTTAATATCTACCCTCAAAGGAGTTTGCTTTTACTAGGAGAATCTCGATTTTCCTAGTGCGAAGTTAATACTTAACCTTAATAGTGTTGCTTTTACTAGGGAGAGTATCGCTTTCCTAGTGCAAGTTAACATCCAATAATATCATATTGAATCCCAGATTTCTAAAGCATTTATTTTACTGATATTAAACCGCATGCCTTTTAAGTACTTATGCCTATTTGTTCAATCATGATATATCATGCCATTTATTTACTTGCTATCAATTTACCATGATGATGTTGCCTTGAATTAATCATCTGTCATTTGGCTTGCTATTGATCGCTTTGATGATCACCCTTGGTAGCCTGGTTAATTTAAATAATCTGATTTAGACTCCTAAGTCTTGGTTAAAATCTTGCTTAGACATTGCTCAGGTCCAACTATAAATTTTAGGCTTAGAATTGCCTCGGGCGGTGAGCAGACATTCACCGGACATGATCACACAAAGAATATGGTTAATTGGAATTTGGGCCTGGCATGCCAGTGTGTGTATATGGTTGTGATGTGCTGCAATGCGGACTGGGTCCGGCATTGGGTAAGAGATGGAGTAGCTGGGCTACGTGATTTGAGGAAGCTAATCGCCCACATCGTAGTGCATGGAAGAGGCGCGCGAGATCCGCGTAATGCCGTCTTGCTGCCCCAAAAGGAGGGGTTCCGCCACATCGTGTGAATCACACGGAGGGTGCGAGTTAGCCGAAGAAGGAAGTGCATAAGGGTGAGGCCCTTAGTGGACTGGCTGGGCTGAATCGTGGATTCCCCCAGACGGGTGCATCAGGGATGCACAGCAGGCGTCCATGACTATCTGCTGCGGAGATAGTTCCTAACACCACAACGCCGCCATCATCGCGGTAGTGCAAGTATTGGGGATTCAGGGTAGTTACGACTGCGGGCGTGCCTGTCTGCCGCCATGCTTGAGGTGAAGAGTTTCATGTCGTCATCCGAGGATGATCTAGGTCCATTCTTCTGAGAGAGCCGTGAGTCTAGCGTGGGTCGGCAAACCCAGCTAGGGCGAGACCGGTACTTTTTGAGAATGTGATCCTGGAGTCGCGCACACTCGGAAGATGATGGCGGGAGTGGGAAGAGAACGTTTGGCGAGTGCTTGGAAGCGCCATGGATTTGGTTGTGCATTGAAAAGGAAACATGATAAATAATCAATTTGACAGGAATTTGGTTAAACTGCTAAGTCATAGGCTTTCATTTCCAAAGCGGCTTTCATGCAAATAAATAAACCCAAATTTTCCTTTGAAACCTCTATCACTAAATGCATTGGGTTGGGTGTTAGCTCGCCGGTGTTTGGATGACACCGACCTCGCATAAATATCTATCTTTAGACATGGAGGAGCCCGTCGAGGAAGATGCCTCGATTGTCATGAGGAAGGAGATCCTCGATGCCGGGACCGAGTAGTTGCTTAAGATAGGGTTTAGTCGTTCCACCGATCGTGTGTGGTTACACATTTCTTTGGTGTGATTTTGTTGTTCTTTTGAACTTGCAAGTTGCCTTTTGGGAGATTTCCGCTACTCGATGAACTTTGATGCGTAACTAAGGCTTAAATGCCGTTTGCTACTAATCGATCGGATGATCGCTGTTATGTAATATTTGGACACCGATGTATGAAATGATTCCAGTGTGTAACTCTTGCACTAGCCCTCTTGATCCAGGGCCTAGTGCAGTCCGACCGTTCTCGCTAGGTAAGCGAGAAGAGCGCGACAGAGCTGATATCGAGCATACTGACTGTAAGAACCCTAAACCCCGCCGCTAGCCAAGGATTGCGTATAGTTTATATAAAATATTTTTCCAAAACTGCTTTTGTATATCTTGTCTTTTAACTTTCACAACTATACTATTTCTTACTTAAAGGAATTCTTCTTTCGTTTTTGTAGATGGATGAGCGGGTTTCCCACACTTTTCTCTGGGCGTGCTACCTACGATTCTGACGACCCTTTGCACGCCACCAGATGGTTCTTGTCCTCCGCCATTGCCGGACTTCACGTGCTTTAACGACCGCCCTTGCTACTTACGGAGGCTCGTTCGTACCTGCCCGCTTAGGGTACATTGTAGAGGTTCGAGTCTACTACCACCACACACACCTGATGGCCCACACTACTGAGGCGGAGACGGCCGGGACCACTTGCACCTGCTATCGATGATGCGGCGGCATTAGCGTCTGAGGGCTCTGAGAGAGGTACCACGGCGACTTGGAGGGCACTTCTTTCGCCCGACCTTCCTTTCAAAGCCGCACTTCTCCCGAGGCTTTACGGTGCCCGCCTTCACCGAGGACCACTTGAGAGGGTTGCGCGCTTCTCTCCAGTAGCGGAGACAGACCGTGACAGCGCTCTTGAGGAGATCGGCTTCCTCCGCTACTCTCTTCGTCTGGCAGAGACAACCGCTGCGCGGTGGTCGGACGGCGTCTTCACCACTCGTCGGCGATCGGCGATGAGTAGACGCCAAAGGGACTCCGCACTTGCCCAGTTGGCGCGACAGCAGGCGAGGGACCCTTCCCTTTCCCCTCCGGGTCCTCAGTTTCCTCCACCTGAGTACCCTAACCGCCGCACTACCATGTGGAAACGAGGTCTTCCTCCTAGTGCCTTGGTGGGGATTCCTCGTCACGACACTTCCCCGCTGACCTCTTTGTCACTGCGAGAGTACTCTTGACTCGGAGACCTCCGTGGACCTACTTGCTCCCCCAGTTGAGCCACCTACTGCTGTTGCTGCTGTGCCTTCTCAGCGATCGCTAGAGGACTTCCTGGCTACTTCCACCCGCTACCCAGTTGGGAGACCGGTGATAGTTTACACTCGTCGTCCCGCCCTTGAGTAGCTAGTAGCTTGACAGATGACTTAGATCGAAATGTGTCTTTTGTTTCGCCATAGTAGATGATTGGCGACTTGTATCCTTGTCGATAATTGTACTTTTGTGGTATGATGTAAAACTGATTTGACTATTGCGCTTTTGGGTATCTTAAATGACAAGCGTTTAGTGGCTGCATTTATTCGATTTCTTTGATATTGGCCTCATGCATGCATATTTAGCTATAATGTTAAGGATCACCGTCATGCAGATGGTGCGTGGTCGTGGAGCCGCCCGTGGCCAAGGGGCGATCTAGGCATGCAGTGCCGCTTCGTGGCCAAGGAGATGGCCAAGCCCGTGGTGCTTGCGCGCAGCTAGAGGTCCGTGGCATGATCGAGGCCGAGGTAATCTACCTCCTCCTCCGGCGAGACCCAACCATGGCCCGGTCTTAGCTTATCAAGCACGAGATGTTGGGTCAAGTCTTATTCAACCAAAGAAAGACGAGAATCGAAATGAGGATCCAAACATCTGCCTTTATGCGGACCAATCCCTACCTTCGCTCAAGCTACCGATCCCATGGAAGCGTAAGACCGGTTACGACTGTGACCAAGAACACGGAGTTGATCGATGTCCGAAATGGAGAAAGTACGCTATTCTCCCACCGCTAGTAGGACCCGCAGTGTGTGGTGGGATAATTATGTCGCCACCCGGCCAGTGTGGATGAAGAAGAAATGGAAGAAAATGAACTGCTTGAAGATGGAGATGCCGACGAAGCTCAACAAGCCGATAATCTTTGAAGTGCATATGTTCCCCAGTCCAAGGATTCATTCCATGGGAAGAATTTGTCATTGCCTTGAAATTTTCACATACCCATAGGAATCACCGGGATGAAGAAGTATGAGTTCATGAGACTCTCTCAAGGGGCGATGACAATTTCGAATATCTTACTAAGTTCAATGAGCTTGCAAGATATGCCCCCAAGACATCCACAATGAAGCCGAAAAGATAGATTGGTTCCTAGAAGGGATGGATTTTCGGTACAAATCCGCCTTAGGATTTTGGAGTATCAAAACTTCCACCGGTTAGTCAACAAGGCCTTGGTGTTGGAAAGGGACTTGAAGGCGAGGATCTCTCGCGTAAGCGCAAGATGGCTGAACGTCACGATCGCCGGGTCAAGCCGTCACGACAATTCAAACCTCAACCTCCTCGAGAGCCGGGCAACAATCTTCCATGTTCAACCGAGGATATGCTATGAGGGTGGGCGCGGTCTTTGGAATCTCGGCTTTAGTACTCAAGCACCAATCGCTCCCATAATGCACCAGCACCCAAAATAGGATGACAGTAAGCGCTACCTATGCCACCGGCTGACACTATCTTTATAACGCCCTAGTCGAATCGCGCAAAACCTCAAGGAGCGTTGTGCGGGGTCGTGGCGAGAGGTCGCCCACTGCAGAATCAAGCTCAAGGTATGGGGCGTGGGAGACTCAACAATATCACTGCGAAGCGGCACAAGAAGATGAAGGAGTACTTGTGGAGTGCGTTTGGACTTCACGACTCCCGATACAAGTTTTATTTGATTACGGTGCATCACATTCCTTTATTTCACAAGAATACGTAGATAAGCACCACTACAAACCTTTCCTCTTAATAAGCCCTTCACCATTAGATCTCCGTTGGGATACTTAAGGCCTATAGGTCCTGCAAATGGGTAGAAATAAGGAAGGAAAGAGTAGGATTCTATTTCGACCTAATGGTCATGTGCGGATTAGGAGTTGATGTCATAATCGGCATGGATTGGCTAAGACTCTATAAGGGAGTATTAGATTGCGCCAAGCTAGAAGTCGAGGCTTGTAAAGGATGGTGTGTTTGAAAGAGTATGGAAGGTAGATGAACCCTACAGATGGGGTAGAGCCATCTGGTACCTCAAGGAAGACAACCCGAGTAAGGTAAAGGTAGTCCAAGAATATTTGGGCGTATTCCCGGATGACTTACGGACTACCGCTTTGACCGAGAGGTAGAGTTTGTTATAGAGTTAACACAGTACAGCCCCAATCTACAAAACATATTTCAAGATGAACTCGGAAGAATTAGAAGAACTCAAGAAACAAGCGGGCGACTTATTAAGCAAGGGTTTGATCCGCCAAGCTCATCTCGCTGGGGATCCCCGCCATGTTTGTGGATAAGAAGGATGGTGGGCGAAGATTAGTGGTGGACTATAGGGCGTTGAGCGCCGTCACTATTAAAAATAAGTATCCTCTGCCCGGGATCGATGACTGTTTGACCAACTCCAAGGAGCTACGTTTTTCCAAGATCGACCTTCGATCTGGATACCATCAAGTAAAGGTGCGGAAGGATGATATACCCAAAACAGCCTTCACCACTCGGTATGGCCTGTTTGAATATTTGGTCATGTCTTTTGGGTTAACCAATGCACCGGCCTATTTCATGAACCTCATGAATTTAATCCTAATGGAATACCTTGACAAGTTTGTTGTCGTCTTCATTGACGACATCCTTGTGTACTCCAAATCGGACGAAGAGCATGAGAAGCACACGAGGCGGTGTTAGATAAACTCAGAGAGCATAAGCTATATGCAAAATATAGCAAATGTGAATTTTGGATTAGTGATGTCGGTTTCTTGGGACATATTATATCTGCTGAAGGAATTAAAGTGGACCCATCTAAGATAGACACGGTCATGAATTGGAAAACACACCATCAGTAAAGGAAATTCGCGATTTTCTAGGTGCAGCGAGGATATTATCGGCGTTTCATCGAAGGATTCTCAAAAATTTCCGACCACTAACTCGGCTATTGAAAAAGGAAAGGAAGTTTGAATGGACCGAAGATTGTGAACTCAGTTTCCAGAAGCTCAAAACCCTTCTGACCACCACTCCTGTTTTGGCCACACCTAATATCGCCAAGAAGTTTGAAGTATACTGTGACGCTTCCCGACAAGGATTAGGATGTGTATTGATGCAAGATGGCAAGGTTGTGGCGTCGCATCACGGCGATTCTTGCAAGCACGAGGACAATTACCCAACCCATGACCTAGAACTTGTTTGCCGTAGTTCATGCACTCAAGCTATGGAGACATTTTCTGATGGGAAAACAATGTGACATCTACACAGATCACAAAAGCCTAAAATACGTTTTCACCCAAGCCAACCTCAATATGAGGCAAAGAAGGTGGTTAGAGTTGATTAAAGATTACAGCCTAAATATATTATACCACCACAGCAAGGCCAGCGTAGTGGCGGATGCTCTAGCGAAAGAACCAAGCAACTTCGATGGTGATCCCGGAGAAGACATGAATACTCGGAAGATACCTCCTCGAATGACTCTTTGGAAGAATTGCATAAGTTATGCCTAAATCTCGTAAAATCTGGAGAATTAGCCAACATCACGGTTCAGCCAGATCTGATCGACCGTATCAAAGATAAGCAACAAGATCATCCCAGTACCCTTAGGCTCGAAGGACTGATGAATAGGGGTTTCGGAACAAAAATTGTTAGGGCGAACAAGGAATTCTTTGGATGGAAAAGAGGATCTTTGTGCCTCACGACCGGAATTAAAGGAAGAAATCTTAAAAAAAGCACACGAGTCACCGTTTTCCATGCACCGGGATGTACAAAATGTACCAAGATCTGAAGGCAATCTTACGGTGGCCCCGAATGAAGCGAGATGTAGCGAGAATATGTGGCCAAATGTAATACCTGCTGTTCGGTGAAGGCGAGAACACCAGCGTCCAAAGCGGTTCTCGCAACCAATCAAAATCCTGAGAATGGAAGTGGGATGAAGTGACCATGGACTTTATTATAGGACTTCCCGGTCTCGAAGTGGACATGACTCTATATGGGTAATTGTAGACCGGTTGACCAAGGTAGCTCATTTTATCGATCAAAACCACTCACAAGGGTAGCAAACTAGCGAAACTATTCATCGCCCGGATAGTAAGCCTTCATGGAGTTCCCAAGAGAATTATATCGATCGTGGATCACGGTTTACCTCAAAGTTTTGGGAAGAACTCCATAGTGCCTCGGGCACCAAATTGTCATTTAGCACACCTACCACCCTCAAACCGACGGACAAGCGGAAAGGACTATTCGAACTCTAGAAGACATGCTTGAGCTTGTGCTTTGGAATTCCCGGCAGAATGGGAAAAATGGTTACCTTATGCGAATTTGCTTATAACAACAGATTATCAAAGCGATGCGCAAATGTCACCTTTGAAGCTCTATACGGAAGAAAATGTAGGACCCTCTTTATTGGTCCGAGTGCGGAGAAGGGCGGTATTTGGAAGAACACCTGCAAGAAGCGAAGCAAAGGTCAAAAGCGATTAGGAAGCAATTGCTTGCGCCCAATCCCGACAAAAGAGTTATCTTGACCATCGTCGGAGGGACCTATCTTCGAAGTTGGAGACTATGTGTATCTCAAGATCTCACCCTTCAAGGAACAAGAAGATTTCAAGTCAAGGAAAATTGGCCCCAAGGTTTGTGGGACCTTATCGATCTTGTCTCGTAAGGGTATGGTAAACTACGAACTTGACCTTCCCAAGGAGTTGGGAGAAGTTCTAGCGTGTTTCACGTGTCCCAACTCCGAAAGTGTTTGAAAAACTCAAGGAGAAGTAGTTCACCGTTGCACGACACCCTACAACCCAACTTGGGATATCAAGTCAAGCCTATTCAAATATTAGAGACTCGGAAAAGAAGCTCAAGAATAAGACCATTCGACTTTGCAAGGTGCAATGGAGCAATCAATCAGGAGGACGACTTTCATGGGAACGAGAAGAGAAAATCGTCAAGAATTCCCTACCTATTTGCTTCATAGAAATATCAATCTCGAGGTCGAGATTTGTTTTTAGGGGAGGATTTGTAATGACCCAAAGTTATGATAATATTTTGAAAACATACGTACCATTGCATAAGCTATGGCGTTTCCGTAAAATTTCTCTGTAACAAACACAAATTTCTAGATTTCAAAGGCCATTAGAAATTTGATTGGTTCTAATTAAATTTTAAAATCACTAAATAGCTAATTAATAAACCCTTGCATAAGAATTTATAATTTATAGCACTATTTAAGAAATTGTTGAAATATAAGATTCTAATGGACCTTAAATTGGGAATATATTTTCATATTCATAAAACATCCATACATATATATATATATGAATATATGTATATGTATATATGTACACACATAATCACATAAGCCTAAATATGTTATATTGCCCTAAAATCCCAGGAAAAATCCATAGATTAGTTTAAACCCTAATAGAGAGTTTGACTCGAGATGTTGACCACTTTGACCTGGTAGGGCCCACATGGCGACTTCCTATTCCTTTACGCCCTTGCGGCATTTGGTCAACGCTTTGCGGCGCTGCCACCTTCCACCCCGCTCAACCATCACTCCCTGCCCGAATCTCGGGAAGATCTTCAATTGGCGGCTTGTGTGTGTCGCTTGGACCTGTGGACCCCACCTCCGACCATGACGCGACGCTGGCTTGCTGCTTGCCGCGCACCTTTCGCCAGGACGACTTGCCGTCTTGTCGGCGGCTCGCGTGGAGTTCGAGCACCGCCCACCTTGCCCAATGGCCGACTTGGTCGCGCCATCGATGCCCCCACCACCGCGCGTCTCGGCCGGCAATGCCGCCGAAAGCAAGCCATCTCGCCGCCCGGCTCGGACATTCGCCAGCAGCAAACAAGCCACCGCCCAGCTAGCCAATGAGCACTAGAGCTCCTCTGTGACCGTCTCACATCTTCGCGCGACCGCCGGTCAAGAGCCGAGCTTCGGACCGAGCTTATATGCCACCGCGCCACATCGGCCGTTTTCTCCCTCTTTTCACTCTCACGTCGCCCGGCCCAAACCAGACCTCCTTGGTCTCCACATTGTCTCGCGTTTGCTTCGCCATGACCTCGTGAAGCTCTGCCGAAGGAATTGGTCCGAGTCATCCCGAGCTCGTCGAACGCTTCTCGCCACCGCCGACCGCCTGGTTCTTCCTTGCTCGGACCTGCTCGGGGCGCCGATCATCATCTCTGGTGAGCTTCGCGGCAAGCCCTTGCTCGGTGAGCCGCTGTCTTCCCTCACACCGTGCTCCCTCTTTGGCCCAGGCTTCGCGGTCTCCCCAAAGATCGTGGCCGCCGCCTTCCTTGCTCGGACCTGCTCGGGGCGCGCCGATCATCATCTCTGGTGAGCTTCGCGGCAAGCCCTTGCTCGGTGAGCCGCTGTCTTCCCTCACACCGTGCTCCCTCTTTGGCCCGAGGCTTGGCGGTCTCCCCAAAGATCGTGGCCGCGCCGCCTTCCTTGCTTTCGGACCCGCGCGTGGGCCGCGCGATCCAACCGTGCCCCGACCACCTTTTTGCTCGGTAGCACCCACTAACCCCGCATAGCTCATGCGCGCTATTTTTCCATAAGCTCGACCCTAGGTCATTTACTCATGTCCGCCGTAGCGGTTCGCCGCCGGGCATGGCTCGCCGCGTCCGGCCGTTTACGCCTCGACAAGGGCACCCCTAGATCTTGCGTTAGCTCACGATTCCACCGAACCCAAAACGCCCCAAGCGGTGCACCTAGCTCGGCTGGCCGTCGGCTAGCCTCGGCCGTCTTGGCCGCGAGAAGGAAGACGATGGCGGCGAGCCGTCCGATCTGCGCCAAGATCCGTGCGGCTTCACGTGTGTGTCGCCGACAGTGGGCCCCATTTGTCGGCCTTCATGGATTTAAAACTCCAGCGGCTTCTTCGTCGTGACATGTGGGCCCTCGGTCCCACATGTCGAAGGTAGTGAGGCGCCTATGACCCCAGCGCCTTCACTCGCGAAGTTCGCCTTTCAATCGTCTTCGACGTGGTTGGCTCGGCCATGAAGTTAGCGGGCCGACCCGATATTGTTCACCCTTTTTCCCAGATTTTATAAATAAAACAAAGACGGTAAATAAAGCGATTTATTTAAAATAGGTAGATATCATTAAAAATTCGGAAACATTAGGGTAAATACTAGAGCTTGTGTTGGATTTAATAAAAATAGTACCTCACACGATGTAGAACACGGTTCCTAGATTAAATCTATTAAGCTTATTTTAGGGTATTAATTCATATAAAAATAAGAAAAAATAGAATGTTGTGTATTAAAAATAGATTAACAATTAAGTTAAACATAAGAAAATCATGGATCTTAGATAAATGACTTTTTGGACCTAGGTGAATATAGTATAACCTATAATATGTTTCCTAATTACATGTTAACTCAATATTGGTATAATTAGGAAACATGAATAACTAGCTACATGTATCATGTTAACATATTCTAACTATTTAAAGTACTTTAAAAGATGATAAAACCATATTTTGTCCTATTGGGTTAATTAGGGTAGAAATTTCATTACACATATATATACATGTATCATGTGCATCATCTCACAAGCACTTGCGGCCATTCCGCTATGATTCATTATTTAGAAGGATCATGGAACTTTCTCGATATATATATATATATATATGGATTCATGTAGATAGTTAAACATAGGAATCGTAAATGGCGAATCTGACGACCTCGATTGCATTTCATGCATCATTCTCTTCTTCGCCGCATCGTGTTTATGATGAATTGTTGATTCTCCGTTTAGGCGTAGAGGATCCGAAACACAGCTCGAGGACTCCGCACAAGACCGGACTTCAATTCCCAAGGCGAGTTAATATCTACCCTCAAAGGAGTTTGCTTTTACTAGGAGAATCTCGATTTTCCCTAGTGCGAGATAATACTTAACCTTAATAGTGTTGCTTTTACTAGGAGAGTATCGCTTTCCTAGTGCAAGTTAACATCCAATAATATCATATTGAATCCCAGATTTCTAAAGCATTTATTTTACAGTATTAAACTGCATGCCTTTTAAGTACTTATGCCTATTTGTTCAATCATGATATATCATGCCATTTATTTACTTGCTATCAATTTACCATGATGATGTTGCCTTGAATTAATCATCGTCATTTGGCTTGCTATTGATCGCTTTGATGATCACCCTTGGTAGCCTGGTTAATTTAAATAATCTGATTTAGACTCCTAAGTCTTGGTTAAAATCTTGCTTAGACATTGCTCAGGTCCAACTATAAATTTTAGGCTTAGAATTGCCTCGGAACGGTGAACCGACATTCACGGACATGATCACACAAAGAATATGGTTAATTGGAATTTGGGCTGGCATGCCGGTGTGTGTATATGGTTGTGATGTCTTTGCAATGCGGTGGGTCGGCATTGGGTAAGAGATGGAGTAGGCTCTACGTGATTTGAGAAGCTAATCGCCCACATCGTAGTGCATGGAAGAGGGCGGCGAGATCCGCGTAATGCCGCGGCTTGCCGCCCCAAAGGAGGGTTCCGCCACATCGTGTGAATCACACGGAGGGTGCGAGTTAGCCAAGAAGGAAGTGCATAAGGGTGAGGCCCTTAGTGGGTGGTGGGCTGAATCGTGGATTCCCCGAGCACGGTGCATCGAGGATGCAGTGTGGCGTCATCGACTATCTGCTGCGGAGATAGTTCCTAACACCACAACGCGCCGCCATCGCGCGGTAGTGCAAGTATTGAGGATTCAGGGTAGTTACGACTGCGGGCGTACCTGTCTGCCGCCATGCTTGAGGTGAAAACAGTTTCATGTCGTCATCCGAGGATGATCTAGGTCCATTCTTCTGAGAGCCGTGAGTCTAGCGTGGGTCGGCAAACCCAGCTAGGGCGAGACCGGGTACTTTTGAGGAATGTGATCCTAACGAGTCGCCACACTCGGAAGATGATGGCGGGAGTGGGAAGAAAACGTTTGGCGAGTGCTTGAAGCGCCATGGATTTGGTTGTGCATTGAAAAGGAAACATGATAAATAATCAATTTGACAGAATTTGGTTAAGCTGCTAAGTCATAGGCTTTCATTTCCAAAGCGGCTTTCATGCAAATAAATAAACCCAGCCTTTCCTTTGAAACCTCTATCACTAAATGCATTGGGTTGGGTGTTAGCTCGCCGGTGTTTGGATGACCTTGACCTCGCATAAATATCTATCTTTAGACATGGAGGAGCCCGTCGAGGAAGATGCCTCGATTGTCATGAGGAAGGAGATCCTCGATGCGTGACCAGGAGTAGTTGCTTAAGATAGGGTTTAGTCGTTCCACCGCCGTGTGTGGTTACACATTTCTTTGGTGTGATTTTGTTGTTCTTTTGAACTTGCAAGTTGCCTTTTGGGAGATTTCCGCTACTCGATGAACTTTGATGCGTAACTAAGGCTTAAATGCCGTTTGCTACTAATCGATCGGATGATCGCTGTTATGTAATATTTGGACACCGATGTATGAAATGATTCCAGCTGTGTAACTCTTGCACTAGCCTACTGATCCAGGGCCTAGTGCAGGTCCGACCGTTCTCGCTAGGTAAGCCGAGAAGGGGCGCGACATTGAGGGCGCCAGATTCGAGCGCCGACGATTGGCGAGCCAATGGCACAACACATCAATGCACACGGGCCCATCCGCCAGCCTCACGCATGCAGTACACTACACCATGCAGCGCACATCCACTTGTTAGTTTCTTTTTTTCGGTTGATTTTTGTTTTCTAATTTTCATATTTATTTCATATGGTGTCCAAATTGTATGAAACAAAATTTATAATTCATATAAAATCCTAACCAACCCATTTTTTTATAGTTTTTATTTTTTAATTTTTATAATTTATCTAGTATTTTTTGCATTATATATTTTTTTGAATGGTTTATAATTTTTTTATGTTCTAATATGTTTTAGAATTTTATATTAAAAACTTTTTATTTTTGAATATATTAATTTTTTATTGCAGTATTTATGGTTTTTATTTGATTACGAGAACAATTAGCTGTCGGTTGGCAACCAACCAAACATACCACCTATTTTACCAAAATTTGGTTGCCCTCAATTGGCTGTGAACCAAACGGCACAAGAATTACAAACGAAAGGTCATGCCCTCAATTGGTCATGACTATTTATTGGCAAGGTCATTGAGGGCTACCATCCAAACAGGCCCATAAACTTGTTTAAGCCTGAGGCGTGCTAGTCCACGTCAAGGTTTTTCGTTTCATTATGTGCGTGAATGGTCATTAATCATGGGCAGCTAATACAGTGATTAAGCGGCTGGTGGACGCATAATTTAGCGTTGGACTCGGGCAAATTAGTTGCTGCGAGTGTGTGTGTTTGCGAGTATTTGGGAGGCCATGCATGTACGTAGCGAGGGCACGGACGTGTGCAACGGTGGACGTCGAGCATTCGTTGGGGCGCAGATCGTGGAGTCCGAAAGAGGCGCGCGAGGCTAAGATGTGGCAGCCGAGTCCTCAGGAGTCAGGAGCACGACGTGGGCGCGAGGCCGCGAGACGTGGAGTCGTTGCAGTTCGTGGCTGCGGCAAGGCCTGAAGGCCAGCATGTGTTTATTTAAGCAGTTGTAATCCTTTACATTCGGTCGTTTGAGAAAAAAAAAGAGCAAGAAAAACGCCGCAGTTCTGAGCGGCCCCCAAAAAAATCTCTCGTGTACGTGTTTCTGCTATCGCATACATCACTTGAGCCTTTCTCGTTGAGCTTATCTGGTGTGCATGCGCGTCTGAGTTCTTGAGCCACCAAGAGTTCGCGTGAGTTCCTAATTTTGATTTCCAACGATTGGTATCAGAGCCCTGTTTCCTGATCCTGTGTCATGTCCAACGGCGGTGGCGACGGCAACGGCAACGGCAACGGAGCAGCGGTGACACTACCACCGGTACTTCCACGTCCAAGAGCGCACGCCAATGATGATGTGGGCTGGAGCGGAGTCACCGGCGACATGGTGGCCTCGTCAAGGATGGCGTCAAGAGAAGGCTCCATAAGTCTTCAATACCCGATGCTCACCGATAACAACTACGGGCCTTGGGTGGTGAAGATGAAAATCTTCATGCGTGCACAGGGAGTTTGGGCAACAGTGGAGAGCGCGGAGGTTGTCGACGAGCGCAAGGACCAAATGGCTCTCGCTGCTATCATGCAAGGCTTGCCCGAGGCCATGATGATGGTCTTGGCGGAGAAGACGACGTCCAAGGAGGTATGGGACACCTTGCAACAAATGCACGTCGGCTCCGATCGCGTGAAGGCTGCTCGTGTACAGACCTTGTCGAGAGCATTCGAGGACATGTACATGAAGGAGACGGAGTCGATCAACGACTTTGCCATGAAGCTAACCACCACCGTCAATGAGATACGAGGACTCGGAGAAAAGATGGAAGAGCACACTGTTGTGAAGAAGCTTCTTCGTGCCGTGCCCGATAAATTTCTTCCTTTTGTCTCCACCTTTGAGCAGCTCGCTGATAGCGAGAAGATGAAGATGGCGGAAGTGGTTGGTCATCTCAAGGCATATGAAGAGCGCAACAGGGGTCAGCGACGAATTGAAGAAGGCGGCAACCTCCTACTCACTCAGGCTGAGTGGGAAACGAGGTCCATGAAGAAGTGTAATGGTTGTGGCAAGAAAAGTACATTTGACATGTCGAAGGTGCGCTATTTCAATTGTCAAAAGTACGGTCACCTTGCCAAGCAGTGTCGTGCACCAAAGAAGGAGGAGGCGCTTCTTGCCAATGCAGACGAGGAGCCGGCTTTGCTCTGAAGCTTGAAAAAAAGTAAGTGTTCAATAAAAGCCAAGATTAGGGGGGGAAATTGTTAGCACTAATCTTGACAGGTGTTGCATTAGTTTGCGCGCGTGTGTGTTTTAGTTCCGTGCATAAACTTGTTTAAGCATGAGGCGTGCTAGTCCATGTCAAGGTTTTTCCGTTTCATTATGTGCGTGAATGGTCATTAATCACGAGCAGCTAATGCAGTGATTAAGCGGCTGGCGGACGCATAATTTAGCGTTGGACTCGGGCAAATTAGTTGCTGCGACTGCGTGTGTGTTTGCGAGTATTTGGGAGGCCATGCATGTACGTAGCGAGGGCACGGACGTGTGCAACGGTGGACGTCCAGCATTCGTTGGGGGCACAGATCGTGGAGTCCGGAAGAGGCGCGCGAGGCTAAGGTGTGTTTGGTTGTCGTATGAAATCGGTAGGGCTGTATGAGCTCAGCCAGGTTTGAGTGATCTGAAAAAGCTGGTGAGGTGATCTGAAAGGTGTTGTTTGGTTGGTTGTATGAGATTGGACAGGCTGTGCAGAGATATTATTTGGTTGGCTGCACTAAGAGGAGTATGGGATGGACAAATTTCAGACAGATAAATCAAAAACAAATATTAAAATGAAAATAAATTCAAAAACGAAAATAAAAATTTTAAAAAACAAATACTAAAAATCAATAAATTCAAAAGAAAAATAAAAATTCAAAAAAATCTGAAATTTATTTAAGACCTTGTACTTGAACTTACAATTCCATTTTTTTTTGTTTCATTGAATTTGGATGTCATTTGAATTTTTTATAAAAAATGAAAGGTTGAAAAAGTAATGCACTAGTAGTACACTGGGAAGTTACTAGTAGTGGTTAGTCTCGTTAGTCTCCGCGTGTTGCACCAGCGAGCCAGGCTCACGCAAGCCGTTTCCCGCGGGCCTGGCTCTGGGTGGTTGGCTGCACGGGGGAGCAAGGCTCAGGGGCACAAAACGGCAACCAAACGCCAGGTTAGCTGCACGCGAAGATGCATGACGTGGAGATGCAGCCAACCAAACGCATCCTAAGATGTGGCAGCCGAGTCCTCAGGAGTCAGGAGCACGACGTGGGCGCGAGGCCGCGAGACGTGAAGGAGTCGTTGCAGTTCGTGGCTGCGGCAAGGCCTGAAGGCCAACATGTGTTTATTTAAGCAGTTGTAATCCTTTACATTCGGTCTGAGAAAAAAAAAGAGCAAGAAAAACGTCGCAGTTCTGAGCGGCCCCCAAAAAAATCTCTCGTGTACGTGTTTCTGCTATCGCATACATCACTTGAGCCTTTCTCGTTGAGCTTATCTGGTGTGCATGCGCGTCTGAGTTCTTGAGCCACCAAGAGTTCGCGTGAGTTCCTAATTTTGATTTCCAACAGGAACTTCGTTCCTCCAGGTCCTTCAATGCTTCCTTGCTAAGGCGGAAGATGCAGTGCTCTAGCCAGGCCATTGGTGAAGGATTGAAGGAGTTGTTGGGGAGAAGGACATTCTACGTGAAGGAGATTGGGGGAACTAGCTAGCAGGATGTATTTCCTCATGGAGCCCCAGTGAGGGTGAAAAACCTTTACGATCCCTAGCTTTCATATTCTTAACTCACAAAGGGAAGAATAATATTGTTTTTATTTCACTAAGGGCGGATTAAGCACGCGTGTGGTGGCATTAATTGGGAATCAATGTGGTCGTACCTGACAAGGAAAATCCCTTCATGCTCTCAGCTCTTGCTTTCGTACGTACCTGGCGGGGGTAAAGGGGTGTTTTCTCACCAGCCATCGCATCGTATTGAGCCTACTTCTCTGACTATCGAATACCACTATTCCCACTCCCATATGAGGTGCATATTAACTCCTCAACGCATGCACATACACTACTAGAGAATAGGCCTTTAATACCGACGCATCAGTCCCGGTTGGACACGAACCGGTACTGATAGTGGTATCAGTCCCGGTTCGTGGCTGCAAGGCTTCAATCCCGGTTGGGGTTTGACATCAGTCCCGGTTCGTGATACGAATTGGTGCTAATAAGTCCTTTGGCAGGCGGGTACAAAACAGCTGGCACGGGTGCTCATCACTCCTTATCAGTTGGGGTTCGTATTATAAACCAGGACTGATGTCTCGTTTCAGAAAAGTTCAAAAGGAATGCACATCCTAGTTATATTAGAAGGCATGGCGGGGTGGGTTGGCTAGAAGGATGAGTGGGTAATTTTGAGGTTTTAGGTTCGAGTCCCACTGCACTCATATATCCACAATTTATTTTAAATATTTGTAGCACTATCAATCCCGGGTAAAGGAACCAGGACTAGGTATCAATCCCACATGGGTTGTCACGATTTATTTTTAATATTTGTAGCACTATCAATCTCTGGTAAAGGAACCGGGACTAGGCATTAGTCCACATGGGTTGTCCCGGTTCCAAAACCGAGACTAAAGCACGTTTTGGAATAGGGACTAAATGCCCGATTCCCAGTAGTGATCAGGGTTTTAAAACCCGAAACCGCTAACCTGGCGGGCAGGTTTTTCAGCAAAAACCGGTAAAAACCGCTAGAAACCGCCGAAAACCGCTCAAATTCAAATTCAAACAGGCAGACAGGCAGCGGACGAGCCACCGGTTTTTACGGCGGTTTTTACCGAAAACCGCCGGTTTTAGCGGTTTCTCGGTGGTTTCTGCCGAAAAACCGCTACAAAAGACAGGAAAAACATGGAAAATGGAAAAAAAATGAAAAGAGGTCTGAAAAAATTTTAAAAAATTAGAAGAAATTATAGATGGGTGATGTGTTTGTAATTTGTTTAATTATGGGAAAAATTTTGAAGAACCTTTGATAAATATATGACATGTTGAACATATGAATATAAAGTTAATAATTTGAACAAGGTAGTTTTCAAGAAAAATTTCAATATGAAATAAATTTAAACATATCAATTTGATCATATCAGTGTGAAATAAATAATATGAAGTCAATAATGTGATATGCATGGTAGTTTCCAACAAAAATATATATTCGAACTAGGAAAAAATATCAATATGCATAGGGGTCACGGAGTGCATGCAATAATACACATTACTCATAATCACCCCCCTAAACATAATTACTAGTCTCAATTTAAAATTTTGCTTCATACAAATTGTTCTACAAACCTTCTAGTTTTTTATAAGATTTTTTAATTTTTTAAAAAATCAAATTCAAAATCAAATTTTTGAATCCGCCCGGGTAAAAACTGGCGGTTTCCCGTGGTTTTGTTAACCCTGGTAGTGATACAGTGGAGTGATGATTAAAATTTTATATAAACTCAACAAAAGAAATGATATAATTAATTCTTATTTGCCTTGGATTTTGGGGGCAAGCTATTAGGGATTATCTCATAATTACCCAATTGTTGTGCTAAGTCCATATGCACTAAGAGTCTGTTTGGTTGACGTATCCGGCGAGCCGTGCTGCATGCCGCAAGCCTGTTCACGCTTGTTTTTCTTGCAGATCCGCAAAGACGCGAGCCTGCTCCACGGAAATAGCCGCCAGCTTCGCTTCAGCATGGCGAGCTCCGCGATTATCTGCCTGCCGCGACGGCTCCGAATATGAGCGCGTGCAGCCAACCAAACAAGAAATTTTCTCGCGTGAGCCCAGCTGTGGAGATGCACGACAAACCAAACACCGGCTACGCTGCTCGCTCGGGCCTGGCTCGCCGCGGCCGGACAACCAAACAGATCCTAAGTAGCTAAGAGGATCTGGTTCCCTCTGGATCGCTAAGTAGAAATAGTGCCCGACAACACCCTGGCTCACGACCTCTTGGCTCGTAGGTCGTGGGTTGTTGGTCCTAACTCTAGGTCGCTAGGTCCCTCTTAGGTCGTCAGTTACCTAGGCTCGTTAGTCCATGACCTTGGCCTACTACTGCTGTTGACTAGGCCTTCCTAGGTTGCGGGAGGCGATGGCACATTCTACAAGATAGACTCCATGACTTCAAGAAGGTTAGCGATTGTATTCGTAGGGATTTCATATCCATAACAGAAGATCAAGACTTTCCAAAGATAGGGAAGATATCAAAATTTATAAAGGCACAACCACCATAGAAGTCGGGCAAGTCACAAAACAAGTCATCGCTGACTCGTGGAATCATCAAGCAATTGGAAGTGCACCCATTAGGTATAGTTTTAGGTTTAGAGACAACTTTATGTGTTCTTTGTTTCTTCATTATGTAGTAAAGAAAGGTTGGACTAGAGCTATTATTTGTCGTCAGAGGCTCGAACTAGGATAAATTTGTATGTTATTGCCTTCGTCATCAGTGTCCCTTCCCACATGTTCTTTTCTCATGTTCAAACAAATTTGTGTGACACGAGAGAGATATCTCAATCGTCGATAGGTTAGCCTATAGACTCTCTTTGATCCAACGGTATCATATCTTAAAGCATAAGTTGAACCAGAAGGTAGGTGGGTATTTCTTCGGTTGCTTTTGGTTCACACTCGTTTAGTACCAGTATACTATGAACGTGTAATTCATAGTCCTCCAGGCTTATACTAAATTCACTTCGAAAAATTCATTTTGCAGATAATTTCCATCTATTTGAACCAACTACTAGACAAAAAGCTTAATATTTTACTTCACGAAAATTGGAGAACTAAACAACAATAGAAAACTAAACTAAAATGGAACATGCATTTTTCTCAACCCAACCAAATTTACAAATTTGATTTTCTAGAAAATATTTTGAATTTTGGCAAAATTCACAAGCAACAACTCGATCTTTAGATTAGAATCAAGAAAGCAAAATATGATTTGAATTTAGGTTGAATGTGGAGGGGGTGTAAACCTATCTATAGGAAACAAATTGGGTTATTTTTTAATTTTCCTGTTATTTGTGCTGGATTTTGTGTTCAATGGTTCAACTCTTTTTGATTTTTCCGCAAGTAATGGGCCGAACGATGCGTGACTAGCCTAGCATGAATAGCAGCCAACCGTGTCGCTATTATGGGGGTCGTGCCATTCTAGCCCAAGAACCATCCAACCGTGCCAACATTATGTGGCATTTCATAGTTTTGGTACGGGTTCTTTGAGCAAACAAATGTAAGAAAAAATGCTTCTACAATAATAGCCACATGCACTTTCACTTTGAGCGTATGGCAGATTTTATTAAAATGACAAAGATGCTTTGAGATAATGGGTGGTCCGGCCCATGATCAATCTTTAATTTGGGGACATACTTCTTTGCATCCCTTGTTATTCATTCAAGTTTTGGACTTGGTCGCAACATGGATTCAACGTGAATGTATTCCTGAAACTGATTATTGAAATTCGCTCTTAGTCTAAAAAAGTGTGATCCAATGCCTTGACCAGATGGCTAGATAAATTCCTGGTTTCCTTAGCAAAATTTGGATATGTTGTTCAGCTTTGTTTGAAATTAAAGTTCGGGCAGTTCGTCGTGCGTGTGCTATGGTCTAGCCACCCTGGCCTACAATGACGTGTTACGATGAGGCAAACGCCACAAGGTAAAATGAGTTGTGAAGGCGATAATAATAATACGAGAAGGATATATTATCTAAGAGCTAATATTTCTCTCTACCATCCGCTCTGCATGGCTACTCTACTCTCATGAGCACAACGCATGCTCCTACTTCTGAATTCATAGAATCCATAGATACTGGATATAGGACCGATCGAGCATATGACTAGCTACTGGGGTGAGTAGCCTTCTAATTGATTTTAATTAGATCCTTTTTCATGATGGATCGACCCAAAAACCTATTCCAAATGTTTGACCTTCTCTCAACTAGCTACTAGAGCTATTAAGAATCAATGACACACATAAACAAAGCTTGCAGCCAAGTAGCCAACAGCTTCGTTCTCCAATACTCAATGTACAAATGGATAACCCTGAAAACTACAACATGAAAAAAAAAAAGGTAAAATGGACGGATCTTCCAATTGATGAACTCAATGATCATGAAATTCAAACTACACTTTCCTATGTGATGACAAATAAGTGAGCTCATCGATCCAAGAAGAGAAGACCAAAGTTTAATTTGACCTTTTTGATGTTGCACCAAAACTAGGTCACAAACAAAGCAAAAACGAAATCTTCAATCCATACCAAATCTTGTGAGGAAATTGAATACAATCAATATATATGGTTCCTACTCGTTTTGTGATACCAAATTGCAGCAAGAAGTCCACCAAAATGGATAGATCAAGATTCTCCAAGAAATCACCCAAAACAAGAAGAGCATCAAACCAGAGGCAAGACAAATGAAATCAAACCATGAGATGAAGCAAGTTTGATGATTTTAAGAGTAATGATTGAGGTTGGATCAAAACAAATCCATCTCCAAGCAAACCTAGAGTTCCTATATTTTATCTAAGTCTACACTCTCCTAAAAGCTTCAACAAAAAGCCTCAAGGATTATCTCTAAGCCTTAGATCCTTTATGTAGGGGCTCAACCAACCACCCTAATTACTGTGTCTCACATTACAATGGACTAACTCGAAACCCTCTAGTACACTCGGGTTTTACCTCTTCTTGCACGCCTCTCAAAGTGGTTACATGACTAGACCCGTAAACCTAATATGATCCATCGATCTTACTCTCCAAGTTGAACCATGACTTAAATCACTCTCCCTTTGCACCACGGCTTCTCTCCTATCCTTGGCTTCCTTAGCCACCAAACCCATCACACATCTAATTCCCATTGGACCTCTTTCGCTTGTGTACGCAAGGACATATTCACTGTATGTCTAGACCGGTTCGATCAACTCGCAAGGCTATTGATCCCCTTGAACCATGGATCTCCCATCCACATCATCAATCCTGCCATCAACTGTTGGGTTTTATGTCCAATAGCAATCATTAGCCACATGAGATGTAGGCTCAGTGTTAATAGGCTACGTATGATGTGGGCTTTATGGGTCGCGTAGGACATGGACCTTAGATCTTGTTGGGCCTCTAGCATAGGGCCCACTATGAGGCTATATAAAGGGAGGTGGTGGAGGCTAGAGAGACAGATCAGCTTAGGTTTTCCTCCTCTACCGAACCCTAGCCGTCATCTCCCAGGTCGCGCTAGCACGCTGCATGCGGACGGATTTCTCTCTCGTATGTGTGGACTACGTAGAGACACTATGATTGTGGTGCTGATCAGGGCAATCACGAGGAGGAGACGTGATTGGCTACTACCGTACGACTGCGTGCAGATCATTGAACCGGCTTCATCAACTCTTCTTCCGCTGCACGGCGCGTCAAAAGGTAACGATATATGATTAATTACTTGAAGTTTGTCCTGGGTTTTGTGGTATAATTTGATTATATGCTAGCGTAGCATACCCGCGTTCCCCTTCATCAATATCAATCCACTCCGATCACCTGCGCACCAATAGATAAGCGAACAATTTCCAAAAATAACTATCTTTGACCTTGATCCTAGTTACTTAATAATCACGTACACTACCTCATCACATCATGTAATCAACAATAAGTATGACGTAAACCAAAGTAATCACCACATAGCAACTACATAGTAGTGGCATTGATCATTTTCAATCATTAAATCTGTTGCTCAAATGACTTTCACCCCAAAACAAAAAATGTCTACAAATTCTCTTCAAAAGCTATGTAGATCAAAAAAACCATCCGAGTAATGAAAGACCTCTAACAACGCAAAACATTGTCTTCTGCGCCTGTTGAGAAAAACAACCCAAAAGATTTTCCCACCGAGGATAATTCTTTCTTCCAAAGAAGTGTTTATTGGATAGGATAATCCTTTCTTCCAAAACAGTTATTACTGGATAACTGATGGTTTCTCAAAAGGATAATCCTTCCTACACAAAGGAACACATATCTCTAGATAGTTAGTCCTTGTGCAAAAGGATGAACTTTCCTACGTATTGCAATATCAAAGAACACATCTCTCTGAAAAATTAGTCCTTTTGCAAAAGAATAATATTTCCTACTCACAAACCTAAATGTTGAACCCTCTAGAAAATTATCCTTTCACGAAAAGAATAATCCTTCCTACTCAATTCAAGCACAACTCAAATTGAAACTCAACCCAAATAAAAACAAGTCAAGATATTCATCATACAAGGAAGGACCCCCACATGGTCTCATATTAGGCCACTTTTACTTACCATGTATACAAAAAAAAAACAAAGACAGTAAGATACTACTCTAGTGGAGATGCTAATGTGTTTGAGTAGTTATATGTATTTTTTGGGTGTAAGATACGCTAATTCGAATGCACTAACTAGAGTAACATATACACATGTAAGGGTCATGGTTTTTTAGGGAAAAAGACTGCATGGATTTCCCACATTTATATGCTTAAAAACAATATGTACAAGAATACTTGCTTTCTTGCATAGTGTTTCAGAGACGGAACCAATTAATTTTGTTTTGTTTGGAGCCAATTTTGCTACATCAAACCTTGCCAATATTTAGGAAGACAAATAAAAGGTTAACTTTTTCTCAACCTTTGGTTTGGCCAACTAATGGTAAAAAATGAGCAAGCTTAGCCATGGGAGAAGGAACATTGCTAAGACTTGGTAGCAAGCCAAAGAAGGAACTGTCGACGAATTGTGTCGGCAATATATTTTATAGGGCTATGCGAAAGATCACAACTCGATGGTAGTAGGGGGTAGGATTTATACAGGTTCAGGTCCTCTCGAAGAGGTAATACCCTACTCCTGTGCTTGTGGATTTGTATTATGGCGTGTCGATCACAATGATCAAAGGATGAACACAATGACCGTATGTTCTCGCCTAAGATTGCGCGAGATTGGATGTTGAAGATGTAGTCCTAAATCGATGATCCAGATCCAGATGTGTGTGTAGAACTAGGGACCCCGACCCCCTTATATAGTGCAAGGGGTAGGGTTACAGATTGGTTTTCTAGTCCGTATTAGGGAGATAAGGGATATACCCGAGTCGGCTTCACTTATCTCCACATATTCGGGTGGAGCATGAATCCTACTTCTTGTAAAACACGTCGGGCCGCGCCGCCCTCCAGGCCCGCCTTCTGGAAGATCCACGCGACTTGGCCCAAGGAGGTGGTACGTCCAATCGTCTGTCTCCAAATACTTGGGACCCATGTTGTCCTGATAGCCAGAATTGCCGTGGTGAATCATTTAATTACGGGTTCGGCTTTCATGACCCATCAAGTGTAATCCGAGTGACATTAGTCTTTGTTCGGTTGATGTAGTTCTGCTTGCCGAGTAACCTGCTGATTAAACAACACTGTTGCAAAGACTCAAGAAAAAGTCTCAAGCCTCTAAAAAAGATGTTTGGTGTCCAGTCCGACTAGTCAGCATGCTGGCTATTGGCCCCACAGAGAAGCATACCAAGAAAAGTGGATGTAGCTGAGTGATCAGTGTCACCCTGCTTTATCTTCCTGTAACAAATCATGGCATTCAGCTCTGATTGACAGAACTTGACATTCGATCCAGTAGGGGACATGTCACAATTCGTGTATTAGGGTGTTCAGGCGCCTTGACCCGACTTAGTGCGGTGTCAAGCTAGTGATTCTCGGGAGAATACGCCTGCCTCAATGTCAAGGTCATCCGAGTGGTGTTCATCATGATGACGAATGATCCAGAGATGTGCCACTGAGACCCGACTGAAGAGGTAACTCTTGATGTCCGATCCAACTAAAAGTCAGACCGACTATTGACCCTAGGAGGTACATCAAGAGCTTAGTTATAACCCGGGAAGCGCCCAGTCCTCATAGACTGACAACTGGCATAAGGCCCGACTGGGGGCACGCTATTTTTCCTGACTAGGTTTGATCCGAGTGGCACCTGTACCCGAGTAATGACGTGTACAGCTTGCGGCCCACGGGGCATGCTCTCTGGAACCAAAGTCTGGACCCGAATCTTGAAATGATGATTAGGGCTTCATTCTTTCCCGCCCAACGCGGAAACTGAAATGTCGCCCACTACCTCTTAAATAGAATGCGCCGGGGCATTTGAACGGTTACGCACGTACCGTGCGCCCCAGTCTGTTCATCTCCCCGCAGCGCTCCCGCTAGGGTTTGTCACTTCCACCATTGTAGAGCAACCCTAGCGCCGCCGCCGCCATCATTCTTCAGATCTAGTCTCGCTGCCCCATCCCCCACCACATTGTCTCAAATGGCGGGAAACTGGGCGACCTCCGTCACCACCGAGGAGCGATTGCAGGCCCTGGTCGACGCCGGTGTTCTTCCGGCACCAGAACTCATCAGCTGGCGCCCCGCCGTGGGTGAGTCTTCTCCTACTCCTCGCCAAGAGGAGATCATCATCTTTGAGTCCTTTTTCTCTCGCAGGTTCGGACTCCCCGCTTCTTCCTTCCTTCGTGGTTTGCTTCACCATTATAACATCGAGCTCTTCCATTTGAATCCGAACTCGATTCTTCAAATCTCCCTTTTTGTTCATCTTTGCGAAGCCTTTCTGGGGATTGCTCCCCACTTCAACCTCTTTCGTCACCTTTTCCACTTGGAAGCCTTCCCTAACGACAGTGCCCCTAAGGCCGTCGGCGGGGCCGGATTTCAACTCCGGAGTGGCCTAAAAAAAGAATACTTCTCTCTACCACTCCGAACCTCCATGAAGGGATGGCACCAGGAGTGGTTTTATTGCTCTAATCCTCTTCCCAGTCTTCCTTCCTTTGACGGGAGTAAGCCCCGGGCTTCCCCTTCTTGGACTTCTTCTCCCCCTCCTCTGAGATGGATCAGGTTACCGAACTACTCGACCTGATCCGAAATCTGAAAGAAGAGGGGTTGACCGGCGTGGCCATCGCCATCAGTTTCACGATGCGCCGCGTCCAGCCCATCAAGGAAAGGGTCCGGCTCGGGTTCGAATACACCGGGCCGACCGATCCGACTTGGGAGGTGGCCACCTAGATCTCCTATCCGGACGCCGCCGACCGACTCGCAGAGTTCTTCACCACGGGGACACCCATTACCAACCAAGGGTGTCCCAGAAGCTTCTCCCTCGCCAATCTGGCACCAGAGGTAACGGCCGAGTAGCCTTCGTGTTTACTTTAAGCCCGCCGAGTAGTTTTGTTGTCATCGTACTAACACAGAAAGGCTGTATTTCCGCGTAGGACGCCAGGCCTTCGTGTCCCTCGCCCCGACGCCTGAGGCCCCCGCCCACAAGGGCGAGAAGCGCCCAAGCGAGGAGTCTGAAGAGGCTCCCGCGGCGAAGAAGGGCAAGGGCTCGGTCTCCTTCGAAGAGGAAGATGCCCTATCGCCCGAGGGGCGCAGCCGACAGGGCTCGGGCTCCACGATCCATGAAGTCGCCAAGGAAGGAGCGAGCCAGCCCAAGCCGACCCGAGGGCCAAGCAGTCAGGCGGCTCGCCCTCCGAGGGTGGGACGCAGGGCATCGCCCAAGAAGAAGCGGGCGCACTCGGCGCCTAAGCCTGCAGCATCCTAGGCTAGACCGAGTGGCCCTCACGACACCTCTTCAAGCGGGTCTAACGCTCAGAGGGGCGCTGGGATAAAGATCAAGACCTCCAGTCGGTGAGTAAAACTTTGTCACTTCTTGCTAGTCTTCGATGTGTATTGTTTATGTGCTGAAGTGTTCCTTCTTTCAGGAAACCGTCGGAGGAAATCCTAACGGACCGCCCGACCGAGACAGCACTGAAGCCTAAAGAGGCAGCTGTTGAGCCCAGTCGGGAAGCGTCTCCTCCCCCTCCTTCTTGTCCTCCTTCTCCTCCAGCGGCCGACACAGAACTTCCGCCGCCCAAGCCGACCAAAGCCGAGCCGGTGGCTGAAGCCCAAGGAGATGACGCCACCGCCCCCCCGAGCCCGAAGCCGACTAACGGGGGCGGTGAGGAAGCCGAGCCGGTGGTGGAAGAGATTCCACACCGGCCTCCATGTCCCCTGGAGGAGACCGAGCCCAAGTTCTCGGCAACCTAGAGAGACGAGGCCGGGGACTAGGCTCTGCTTGATGACGAAGCAGAGGAGAAGGCCAGGGTGGCCTTCTACGAGCACGCTGCAGAATGCGGCCGACTGATCAGGGTAAGTCTCCCGACCAACCGAGTGAGTCTTGTCGACTTGAAGTAGAGTCGTGCCGACATATATTCTTTTCTGCAGGAACTTGGTGACTTCTCCGAGAGGAAGACCAAGTTTCTCAACTATTTCCTCCCCAAAATAGAACGGATCAAAGCCGTGGAGGGGGAGATAGTTGAGACCCAAGATCGAGGCGTCCAAGCAGCGTCGAAAGCTGCAGGCCGAGATCAAGGAGCTGCAGGATGAGAAGTTCAACATCGTAGGCTCTCTTCGATGTAAGTGTCCCGACCTAAGTCAGAATTGTATGATTTGTATGTATCTGTGTGACATCACATTCCGCTCATTGTGCAGCTCGTGACGCCACAATTGCCAGCCTGCGGGAGGAGCTGGCCAAGTACAAGGACTCTGAGGCCGCTGCCCAAGCAGAGCTGAAGAAGTCCCAGGACCAGAGGCTGGCCCTGGAGGAGTCGGAGGCCCGAGCCGTCGCCGAGTTAGAGGGTAAGTCCATTAAACCAACCGACTTCGAATCCCCAATGCTGTGCAGTTGCATGACTGCATCTGTCTTTCTGCTGACAGAGTATAAGAAGAAGACGCAGGCGCAATATGATGTTTTGAACGAAAATGTCAAAACTGCGCAAGCGCAGTATGAAGAGCTCCTGGTGGCCGTGGAGCCTACTCGGCGACGACTCTATTCTGGTGATGCCGAGCCAAGCAACCGGGCTGAGCTGATCCAGAGGTGGACCGAAGCCCCCGAGTAGCTCAAGGCCCGATTCAAGGAAGTCAGCTTCATGCGCACTTGTCAAGCGCTGGGAATCGTCAAGTCGTTATTTCCTCGAGTCGAGCTTGAGGCTGTAAAGGACGGCTTCGCTTGCACCGAGGAGAAGGTGTTGGCCCTACTTGAAGAAGTAAAGCCCACGGCCGAGTCCCTTGTAGATAACTTAGATTTAGATTCCCTGTAAATACATGAACTTCTTGTAAATTATCAGTTCACTGTATGTAAACAATTCTTTCAATATAATATAAGTTATGTTATCTTTCTTTGATTAATTCTATATTTTTCCCAAGTAGATTAGGTCCTTTTACTAAGCACTCTGCCAAGCGCATCAAGTTCCTTAGCGTTAGGAGTTGGCGCGGAGCTCTGTCTCCGAGAACGCAGTCGGGAAGTATGAGTGTTGCATTGGAAACAAGAGTTTCATTACTCGGAACAAACAATACTTAGGCTCAACAAGAAGTCAAAAAGAAAGATATCAATGTGGTGCAGACTGCACCTAATTAGGTGTAGTCCCTGACTTACTGGCTAGTCGGAATCCGACTAGGGAGCAAGTCAAATCAAACTCAATAAAACAGAAGGAAGGGGTGCGCGATTGCACACCTAATTAGGTGTAGCTCCCGACTTACTACTTAATTGGAACACAAATAAGTAGCAAGTCAGAAACTGAATTGTACAAGCGCAAAGACAATGTAAACGAAAACTTATCTTTATTGAATTGTAAAGGTGTGTACAACGGCCGTTACGTATAGAACCGACGTAATTGCTCGATGTTCCACGAGTTATCCATGATTGTGCCGTCTTCTCGCCTCAGTCGGTAAGCCCCGGGCGTGCCACCGAGTAATAATGTACGGCCCTTCCCAGCGTGGGGAGAGTTTGTGCCACTCGTCTGATTGATCCGAAGGACCAAATCACCAACCGACAAGGCACGATCTCATACATTACGACTGTGGTAACGACGTAGCCCTCGGAGGTACTTTGCCGACCGAATAGTTGCAACATCCCGAGCTTCCTCCAGTCGGTCGAGTTCGTCAACCCGACTGGCCTCTGATTTGTCCTCGTTGAACTTTTGAACTTGGGGCGACCCGAATTGTAGCTCCGTTGGGAGGACCGCCTTAGATCCATATACAAGGAAGAAAGGTGACTGCCCCATTGCCCGACTGGGACTTGTGCGAAGCCCCCAGAGTACGGCAGGCAATTTCTTCATCCATTTTGCCGCATATGGCCTAAGCCGATCAAAGATGTGCGCCTTGATGCCTTGTAGAAGCATGCCATTCGCGCGCTCGACTTGCCCATTGCTCTGAGGATGTGCCACCGAAGCAAAGCAAATCTTTATGCCCACATCTTCGCACCAGCTTTGGAACTCATCACTTCTGAATTGAGAGCCGTTGTCCGTAATGATCCGAGAGGGCACACCAAACCGACTGACGATCTCTTGGAAGAACTCGGTGGCCTTGGCTGCCGTAATCTTGGTCACAGGCTTAGCTTCAATCCATTTGGTGAATTTGTCTATAGCAACGAAGATATGTTCAAAACCACCTGGGGCCTTCTTGAGAGGTCCGACAGTGTCGATCTGTTGATCCCGAGTGCCCTAGACAGCCGCTACCGTCACCATGGCTTTAATCTGCTCCATGATCGGCGTTGCGGGGCTGTTTTCCCCGAGTAACGGACCAATGTTATCCAAGAGGGTCTTGCATGGAAGGATATTCTGTTGTGGCGTACGGAAGACCAAGTAATCTCCATACGGACTTGGAGTAATTCCTTCTGAACTTCACGCCCACGACCGCGCAGTCTATCGCGCAGATCTTCTCCACCTCTGCGGTTATGCTCGTCTCCTGCTTCATCTATTGGGCGCAGGGCCTACCCGGATGGTTGTCCATCCACCATGTAAACGCCACGAAAGTCAGGGAACCCGTTGACACTCTCCTCCGACTTGGATCCCGAGTAAGAGACCCTTACTTGTTGGCTCAACGATGGGGGTGATTACAACTCCCACTTCCCGTGATGAATTGTTTGGCGGAAGAAAACCCGACTGAGATTCGGTAGAACAGATCTGCTGGAATCTAGCAGCCGAATTGGTTAATCCAAGTGGAATTCTAGTGTCCACTCGGGAAATAGATCCGGTTAGAGTTATCCCTGAGCCGAAACTCGGGAAGCTCGTCCCAATAAGTGTCTGTTGGGCTCCACCCCTTAGCCCAAACCGAAAAAGGCGGCGTGTTATCTCATGGAAAATAGTGGCCGAGTTTCTCAATCGAGCGGGTATTACTGCCGAGAAGTTGCGGTTCGATTGGATCGATTACAATCCAGTCGAGAATAGCATCGCCGATTGGTTCTTCATCGGCGAAGAAGCCGCGTAACCAAAGGCCCATAATCGGATCAAGCGAAGGGAATCCTGCGATGGGCGGTCGAATTGTCATTGTCAGATTGGATCTCTCCTAGATCGGAATCTGAAAGAAGCGATCTGACGTGATGTAGTTCGGCTGGAGCCGCGTGCAGCCTCCCCCGGTACTATACGGGCCGATCGTCATCCGATTCATATGACCGAAGTTCCCCGAAGTCGTTGGCAAGGAAGCCGAGATCTCCGAAGACAAAACCTTGGCCGGGGACATAGGTGAAGACGAATCCGCCGATTGAAGCCATCGAAGTTGATGAAGCTGATCGTGATGCTAGCACCTACCTGGCACGCCAACTGTCAACGAATTGTGTCGGCAATATATTTTATAGGGTTATGCGAGAGATCACAACTCGATGGTAGCACAGGAGGCAGGATTTATACAGGTTCAGGCCCTCTCGAAGAGGTAATACCCTACTCCTGTGCTCGTGGATTTGTATTATGGGGTGTCGATCACAATGACCAAAGGATGAACACAATGACCATCTGTTCTCGCCTAAGATTGCGTGAGATTGGATGTTGAAGATGTAGATCCTAGATCGATGATCCAGATCTAGATGTGTGTGTAGAATTAGGGACCCTGACCCCCTTTATATAGTGCAAGGGGTAGGGTTACAGATTGGTTTCCTAGTTTGTATTAGGGAGATAAGAGATATAGCCGAGTCGGCTTCGCTTATCTCCACGTATTCGGGTGGAGCACGAATCCTACTTCTTGTAGAACACGTCGGGCCGCGCCGCCCTCCAGGCCCGCCTTCTAGAAGGTCCACGTGACTTGGCCCAAGAAGGTGGTGCGCCTAATCGTCTGTCTCCAAATACCCGGGACCCATGTTGTCCACAGGAACCTTGTCAACACTAACAATTTTTGGCAAGGCATGCATTGGCCAATATTGGTAGCAAACCACTTGGTGCATTACACTGACACAACACATTGGTGCATTGCACTGACACAAAAGACCCTTTTGTAGTCATCTTAAGTATATTGATCGAATGCACAAAATGGATGAGATGGGGATGCAATTAATATCACTCATTTTGTATCCATATACTCTAGGAACGAGGCTAGAAATTGGAGAGGAGAGAGAAGAGATGAGATGTTTGAGGAACGAGATAGTTAGGGATCAAGGGTCGAATTCGATATGGATACAAATATTTTTAGTAGGATAGCATGGATAATAGAGATCATTTATAACATATTTATATTTATAATGGATTTTCAGTATATAATCAATCTATGATTAATGACCAAACTTACATTGTCGAACAAATATGAAATCGTTGTCTTGCCTTTCATTAATGACCAAACTAGGCATTGCATCAATAACCAAACCAAGCCTTGTCACCTTTAATTTTGGCTTGGCGCACGAACGAAAGCCGAAAGTGAAAGGTGTGTTGTTGTTGACGGAGTGCACCGCAACAGATATTTTCGAGGGTATCCCTCCTCCGAATCACACACTTAATGGAGCGACATGAGGCCCGACGAAGGGGTAACCTCTCAGAGAACTCAACACTTGCCTTTTTGGGACAACAAAAAATTAGTGATGTATATTAATTTCTTGTATTTGGGGGCTCGAACCCCTTACATGTACACAGATCCCTCTATTTATAGGGGAAAACTTTTTACATGAGAGGGATAAGAATGGCCATACAGATCTACTAGAGCGGAGTCAGTTTTGACCTTCATGTCAAAAGACAGCGCTACCCTTACCGAGCAACTAAAGCAAGGTTGAGAAAGTCTTAGAAATTCTTCTGTAGAGACCTTTGAACCAGAATACCCTCTCACCGTCATACTAAAGTGGAGGTACCAAAGAGAATTCGGGTTTTAGGGGCGGTTATAGCTTGTCCCCTCTTAGAAGAATCCAATGATGCTTATCCTAACACGACGTGGGTCCCCTCCTGCACTGTTTGTCCTCTGGACTACCTTGGCCACAAGGCTTTGTTTTCCTTTCGAGGACTCGTTCCTCGCATGGGGAGGACAAAGCTGTCTCTCCCCTCCGTTTGGTTACGCGAGTCTGGCGCCTTTTCTTCGCTTTCGATTTAGCCCACAGTGCCTCTGCTTGGCTCCTCCGGACTCTTGAGGACCACGCGCAAAGGTTGGGCAAAGCTCAATCTCTGCTTCTCCTCCGAATCGGCCCATGGCGCCTCGCTTCGCTCAGGACCATCATGCTTTAGGGGTCGTTGTTTTTTTCTCAGGACAATAACTCTGAAAAGATAGATTTCCTATCTTTTCTTTCGACTCGGGAGAAATATAGTTGTTCAGTGCTAATTCGAATCCATCGGGCAAAATAAGAACAACACCCACATTTAACCGTCCTTTTTTTTCATTAGCAAGAACTTGTTTTGCATACCATAAGGAAGTCGAAGAACTGCTTTAAATACAGTATCAGAAGCACAACATGGGGAACTTCAATATCCATGGGCTTATTTGCTAAATGGCAATTGGCACATACAATTCGTCTGGTTGCTTCCCCATACAATAGTTGTCTACTCGGGTTTTCTTCGGATACTATCCGTAATCTTGATTCAGATTGTATCCCAACAAAAACTCAAATATTCCCGTATCCGCCGGATATCTATGCTCCAAATCCTTATCCATATCCGCGACAAATTATTTGTATCCTAGCAAACCATCTAGATACACTACTAGAAAAACAGCCTTTAGTCCCGGTTGGGAACGGGCTTTAGTCCCGGTTCCCGAACCGGGACAGGCCTTTCGGGACTAAAGGTCCCATACCTTTAGTCCATTTAGTCCCATACCTTTAGTCCCGGTTCCCCTAACCGGTACTAAAGTGTAGGAAATATCTAAAAAATAAGGCGAACCTAAGACTCGAACCTAGGACCTCATGCCACCACATGACTTCCCACTCACTCTTCTAACCAACCCACCCACCCACGCGTATTTAACAGACCAGGATATGCATTCCTTTTGAAGTATGCTGAAATGAGCCTTTAATACGGTTCAGAATACTAACCGGGACTAAAACCTACCTTTAATACCGGTTAAGTAACACGAACCGACTAATAATGTGCTGCCTAGCATATACCCGCTTGCCAAAGCCACCTTTAGCACCGGTTCGTGTTACGAACCGGGACTAATGTTAGCCACGAACCGGTACTAATCGTGCTTTTAGTCCTGTAGCCACGAACCGGGACTATTGTTACATCAGTCCCGGTTTGTGGCCAATTGGGACTGATGTACCGGTATGGAAGGTCATTTCTCTAGCAGTGATATGATAAAATTATCTAAATCGCTATCCGAGTTATCGGAAAATATCTCAATGATAGAGCCGCAAATGTAACGCTGCTGCTTGATTAGCATATTGCCTATCGTTCATGAATGCTTGCACTACATCTACTACTATTACGTATGCATGCAGTGGAGTCCATTTACAAGAGCAGATGCCGGAGGTGATCAGGGACTGGGAGTCTTGGACGGCAAGCATGGTGCAGCTTGCGCCGGAGCAATGGAGTGGAGTGTGCTTGCGGCCAACGCCTGTCTTCCTACCTAGTGTTAGTGCCTAGCTTTATTAGCACCCCATCCATCATCCGCGCAACATCACCTCGCGAAACCATGGACCCGGCCGGCCTCAATTCGGCTCGACGCTTTTCACGTCGCCGTCACGCTGCAATGCCGCACGTTTTCCAGAGAGAGAGATGGAGAGATGATCAATTCGTCTCTCTCGCTTTGCATGGTGAACAGGGGGTTCAACTGTTGCATGTACGTGCATATTAAGGCCTTGTACGTGCGTGATGCTGACCTGAAGCCTACCTCGCGGCGAACCGCATCAGCCAGTCGGTGCTAGATTAGCCGCTGCTACCTCCTGAAATGTACGTGCAGTTTGTATGCTTCATGCCTTCAGGTTCAAGGCCTCAATTGGTCTAGCTAATATGCACGTCTTTTCAGCAACCAACAACTAGTTAAGGGCAGCCCCGCATCCACTACTACAGATCTGGCCATCAGTCCCGATTCACAACGGCCATCGATCTTGTTTTTGAACGATGCAGACCATCCGGGGCCCGATGCCCATGGCATCGATCCGGTTCCTCACCCGGTGCTGATATAGTATCGATGCGGTTGGAGGCCACACGTGGCTTTAGCCGTGCCTCATGAAGCCCGCTCGATCTGGGTTGGAAGCACCAACCGGTAGTGATAATCTCTTATTCGGTCGGTTGATTCCTCAGGCCGATCTTGGCGAGCACACGTCTTTACCCGTGCCTCGCTGAAGCCCGATCGATGACGGTTGGAGGCACCAATGGTCTTGATAAGCTAATTGTTCGATCTGGTTGGTTCCTCCAACAGTCTTGAGCACGCACTACCTGAGCTATAAATAATATATATATATATATATATATATATATATATATATATATATATATATATATATATGCATATGCGTGTGAGGTAATATATATTATATATGTGTACTGTGTGTGTTAAGTCTAATATTATTATTATATATATATATATACTGTGTGCTAAGTCACAATTAATTAAAGCACATATAATCAATCATGCATAATCGATAATTAAATCACAGAACTTTTATTAACAACTTTAATTACAACTATTAGGTATCACAATGACATTCATTACAACTTTAATTCTGAGCGTTCATCGTGATCTTTTATGTGCATCGCTCTTGGTAGCCGTAGATGTTGACCCGACAGTTCACGGTCTTTATCGAAGGGCCCCACCTATTTGCCGTTGGAGCGTGAAACTCGCCTCTTGGATTCTGACCTTATCGAAAATCCAGCCGACGAGTTGTTCTTGGATCGCTCTCATGGTCGCCGGCGAGAAATCGGACGCACATTGCAAGTCGGTAGCACCTCCGGCCAGGGTGTGCATAATATATTGGTGCCTAACGGCTGACGCCAGACCTATGGTGAAAAAAGCTAATAGCGTGAAATGGATGCATGGAAATGAAGTTAACTAACTCAAAAGCTACCATGATGGCATACATACTCGAGAGGCAAGTGTAATATCGAATTCCTCGTTGAATTCGTCCACGGTTTTAGTACGGAACCGTGCGAATGCACTACACACGTGATTGCAAATTGAACATGATTAGAATTTGTTTAAAATGGAGTAGAACGAGCACAATAATGGAAAGAACAAGAATACGGTTGAGAATGTCGATCAAGTTTTCGTACTTTTCAAGCTGGTCTCCTCAATGAGTCTATAAGCGTGATCATGTTACGATCTAGCTCGATAATGAGAAGAATCAATGAAAGCTATACATATATATGGAACATAGGTAACTAATTAGTTCTAACATCATGTTGTGGAAAAAGATTAGAACGAGGCAGATGCGAAAACACTTACTCAAAGTTGTAGGGTAAAAGTATCTTTGAATGATATTTTTGACCTATTAGCCCGTTATATATGTTGGTCTCTGTATCGGCGGGGATATTTTAACATTTGTCTCATTGATAACTAAAGGGTCAAGGAAGCTTGTGTTGAGAGTAGAAACACTTTTGCATCTTTCTATCTCCATTCTCGTGAAGAAATTAGTTAGGCTTGCAAGTTAGTATAGTGCAAGGGCCCGCACGGTGGATTTTTGCAATTAAATAAGACACTTACGAGTCCGACAACTCAACATGGCCACGTCGATGGCGTCTGACTGGTATAGCTCGTACATTACTGGCCATTGGACATAAAATTCATTGTCGCCGTGAAAAAATTGTTTTTCCTTGTACTTCACGGCAAATGACATTAGGCCATGCTTGAACGCATCCAGGTACCATTCATGGAATTGGCGCATCCTAGTTGGTAGCTAGCCAATCTCCTCACGCCTGACCAAGGAAGCGCCCGGTGTATATTGCCATCTGACTTCTGCAGTTTCAATCTGCATGTCGCCTAATATTTGCTCTAGGTGAAGACCAGTTTCTTCGATGAATTTTTGTATCTCCTTGGCCTTCTGATCAGCTGATGACGTCGTCTTCTTTGACGTCTTCTTCTTGGACCTTTCCTTGACCAATATGCGCTCGTAGTCAGATACACGAGGTTTTTTCTTTTTGTCCTTCAAATTTTTCACTGTCCTCAAGCCTTTTAGAAATTCTTCCATACCAGGCTAAACCTTCTTCTTTGGTGACTTGGGTTTAAAAAATTTAGTGACCTCGGCTCTGACTACTTTCTCGGTCTCTTCCTCCGTCATATCGTACGCCCGCTTTGCAAGTGCAGCTAGCTTCTTGGGTTGGGTGGACCTTGTCCTCTTCTTGTTCTTTGGGCGAGCCGGCTTGCTTGTCTTGGGCGGCGATGTTGGAGTTGGAGTTTAGCGTCGCGAGGCTTGGTGCGAGAGACAGGGCTTCTTCAGGAGGCATCTCCTTCGGTGGCGATGGAGGTGATGACGGACCGCTTATGTGTGCGGAGGTGATGAAGGTGTTAGAGAGGACACGTCCATGTGATCTCGAAAAATAATGTACTTCTTACGCCATTGGATGAAATTATGGATCGCCTCTCCTAACCGTAGTCCGTCACCTCCGGGAATATCGAGGTCCAAGTCCTCGCACCACGGGCATACCTCCTCGGCCGAGACCATGGAGTAGCCGGCATTATCTGTTGGCCATGGATGACCAGCCACAGCTCCACCGGTCGACCATGCCGTGAGCCGCCTTGAAAGAGATGTTCCTCACTTGGGCGTGCAGCTCACAAGGTGTCCGCTGCGTGATGTAGATCCCAGAGCCGATGGCCCAAGTCGATTCGAGCAACCCACCGGAAGCACAATTGCCGCCGCCTTGAGGACTAATGAGGTCCGTATTAGCGGGAGGTTCTGGCCGCATCTAGCCGTTGGCTCAAGGCTAATCATACTGTCTTTGGATCGCTTCTTTCATGCTCTGTTGTGTTTGATTGAGCGTTCTTCAAGCATTAGGAGCTGTTGTGCTGTCGGGACTTGCTTCTCACCCGACTCCTATAGGTAGCGGCGTCCTTAGCGAACCCAATCTTCCACGGAACAGCGCCAACGCCTCGTGTACGTCCGGGTGCTCCGGTTTTGTAGGGCCCTTATAAGCTCGTCGTTCTCCTGTTTGTACGAAGGTGCCTGGGAAAATTCTCGATCGACTTTACAAATCTTACGCCACATCTGTCGGCACATTCCCGAACACCGTGTTTCCATCATCGTCAAGGCCGCCGTGAGCATAGAACCAGCTCTTCGCTCTGTCGGCCATTCCATTATCGCGGTGCGACACCTTCGCCAGCAGTTCTTGTTCCCTCTTCTCCCATTTGTGCATCGCTGGCGGTAACTACCGGGGCGAGGTGGTTGTGGTATTGCTTCTTCTGAGCATTCTGGCTGTTCCTTTCGGTCAGACTTTGACCTTCATTCGAATTCTTGTAGTTCACGAACGCATCCAGTGATTCTGCAACTTTGGGTACTTGTTGAAGTCGAGAATTCGGTTCTTCTTGACATACTCCGTGTTCAACTTCTTTTTATATGTTTGGAATCGATGGCCATCTTCTTGAGCGTGTAACTCTTCACCTTCTCTTGGTCCTTGGGGAAGGTGAATGTCTCCTTCAGTCGATCGAGCATGTCCTTCATCTTCGAGGACATTATCCCATCTCACGATGCTAAGCGGCACATGGTCCCCGACGTGAACGCCACATGCGAATTGAGCGGCCCAATCGCCCTAGGGGTGCAAGAGGTTGGCCGTTATCGCCGACTTCGGTGATAACATGTCTTGCCTTCGACTTCTTGTTTGAACCTCGGCGTGATTGGCTACTCGATTGAGTGATCTGAAAATATGGTACAATAATATCTCGTGTTAGAATGTTGGCTTAGCATGATGGTGGAACCGCATATACAAGTTCGATCTAATTACCATGGTGCGTCTCGTGACCTCGGCATGAGTCTCATCGGTCTCAACGAGCCTTAAGTCCACGACAGGCCTTGCGGCCTCGATGGAATCATCGAGCTCGTAACCATCTTCTCCCGAAATCAAACTTCTCATGAACTCGTCTCCATCAAACCCTTCTCCCGCCATCGTAGTTTTGTAGTCTATAAGAAGGCATTGAAAATTAACAATAGTATACTTGCACATTTCACATATACTTATACATAAACGGGTGACAACGAGGAGGGCGGTGGGGAAGATGAGGTAGATGATCGAGGGCGAGGCGGCGATGATTTGAGGACGGTATATACATTACATTTCACAATTAATTGACATACATCTTAGAATTCAAATTTGCTATAAAATTGGCATATACATATACATCTCAAAATTCATATAAATAAGATCTGAGAGGTCAGATTGTCTTCCATTAAATACATGCTATGTTTTATTTTTTCATGTAAAATTTATATCTTGAACTAATTATTTGGCAATTTAACTACTTTACTCCCGATGCTGAAATCTGGCTCCGCCCTTCTGCGTGAGGTTTGGGCATTTAAATCGAACACTTTAGGCGCACGTGATTGTGCTCTGTTGGTGGTGCCAAGACTCCTGTCGCTCGTGCCGCTTTGTGTCACGCCTCCGTCATGCTTGCCCGAGCCCGCACTCATCGTCCCATGCTCTGTAGGCCGCACCTTCTTGAGGAGCGAGGAAGGAAGGAGAGAGGAGCACAAGGAGCACCTTGCTCATGGGTCGTCGGAGGCGAGGAAGACGGCGGCGCGTGGGGTCGTCGGTGACGAGGAGGACGGCGGCGGTATGGGGTCGTCGGTGACGAGGAGGACGGCGGCCTTGTGGGTCGAGGAGGCGGCGGCGCAAGGTCGTCGGAGGAGAGAAGGACGGCGGGGGCTAAAGGCGGCATCGGCGAGAGAGGTTGGCGACGATAAAACAGTTATGCCTCCAACCTCACTCGCTTTAGAATTTATATGATGGTGACATCCGTCCCGGTTGGTATCATCCACCGGGACTAACCACACATCAGTCCCGGTTGGTTATACCAACCGGGACCAATGCCCGCATTAGGTAGTGCCCTAGGAACCATCAGTCCTGGTTGGTATCACAAACCAGGATGGAATGCTCACTTAGTCCCGGTTGAGGACACCAACCGGGACGGAATCTCCCTTAGTCCCGCTTAATTACACCAACCGGGACTGATTTGCCAAAAAAATGCGAGAGCTGGAGCTCAGCGCTCAGCGACGCTGCTAATTTGCTATTAATATCTCGAAAATTATAGAAAACTGTTGGAAGCCATGAAATTTCTCTTTAATTTTTCAAATTTTAGTATAAATTTTTACCTTTTATAGAAATTCAATTATTGCTTCATGGCTTACTAAAAATAATAAATCATACTTATTCCACACTAAACTGATTTCAAAAATAAAATAAATTAAAAATTCACATATTCTTTACAATTTAATTTTCCAACCATCTTAATACTGATTTTCACCTTTTATATAAATTCAATTATTGCTTCCTTCCTTCATAAAAAATCATAATTCATACGGTTTTAATTGGTAACATACTTTGTAAATTATGGCAAATTACTACCCTTGCCATGTAGGAACCACAAGTCCGTGATCTCTATTTTGGGGAAGTAATCCCGTTGGTGTCTCCAACCGGGACTACTAAATCGGTTGGTGTATCTACTTAGGGACTATGTGAAATTAAACGACGCAATGTTGGCGCGAACCGAGGAGCCGCCTCGCCTCTTCCTCTACCTCGACAAGAGGCCTCTTCTATAAAACCGACGATCTTCCTCTGCCCTAATTAACCGTCTTCCTCTTGATCAATGGCGTCTTCCTCCTCTGCCTCTTCTGTTCCTCTAACTCCACCCCACCACCATCACCGATGCTGTGGTCTGCCTCCACCACCGCCGCCGTCTTCCGAGGATGAGTGTCCCCTCGAAGCGCATTAAATGCATAACCGTGAGGAAGAGTCCGTCTTCTACCGGCGGAGTTGTCCATGTCGGACGAGTTGTCCGACGAGGACGAGGACAAGGAGGACTTCGACGACGAGGACGTCGTCGTGGAGGAGGACGAGGACGAGGAGGAGGACGACGATGACGACGATGCCTCCGACGATGGCGCCGACGCCGACGATGAGGAGGAGGACGACGACGAAGACGACGATTAGTCCCGACAGATGATAGAAATTAATTATTAATTATTTAGTATATTATTAGAAATTAGCTTTTAGCATCTTTTGTGGTAACCCGTGGGACATTGTACAGGGTACCAATATTATTTGTAAATTATTATAATGGTATAATATATGTACATTTCCTATAATATATGTTGTTTTTGGACCCATAAGATTTGTCCTCACAAATACATTCATATACCATAAATTAAAAGTCAAAAGTATAAAATATAAATTAAAAATCAAAAGTATAAAACATTACAGATAAACTATAAATTCGATACTAAAGAAAATCACATTGAAAACAGGGACTTCTCCTTTCAATTTTTATGATAAGGAATCACCCGGTTAGGTATCATACACCGACTAACATCACATCAGTCCGGTTGGTGTATTACACCGGATCGCTTGCTCATATCGGTCGGTTGGTGTAACAAACCGATTGAATGCTCACTTAGTCCCGACAGTTACACCAAAAATAAAAGAATACAACGGCATGAAGTGGCTCGAACCGTGATCGCACTGGAGCCAGCTCAGCTCAAGCGCACACTAGCTAGCCGAGGAGAGGATGGGGTTTTGATCGGCCTTCACGGCACGAACCTTTTTTGTACCCTTCTTAGGAGATAGGGATCACTCATCGACATGTGGGCCCATCTCTGGTGGGTCCCACATGTCATTGGTACTAATTTGCCATTAATTTCTCGAAAATTATAGAAAAGCTGTTGGGAGCCTTGAAATCTCTTTAATTTTTCAAAATTTATTATAAATTTTCATCTTTTATATAAATTTAATTATTGATTCATTGCTTACTAAAAATAATAACTCATACATATTCCACACTAAAATGATTTTCAAAAATAAAATAAATTAAAAAATCCATATATTCTTTACATTATTATTTTCCAACAAATCATACTTATTAATCTGATTTTCACCTTGTTATATAAATTCAATTGTTGCTTCCTTGCTTAATAAAAATCATAATTCATACGGGTTTATATAACACGGTTTGACTTATTACTAACATACTTTGTTTTTACAAGTGATCCTTCATTATGATCGTTAATCGTACATAGGGGATTCCTCTATATCATTCAAGATAGTAATGTCTCGTCCACCATAAAAGGAGGTAGCTCGTCGAACGATTATACTCTTCTTCATCTGGCGCCTCAACTCCGACGATCCTTCTTTTACAGGAGAACCACGTGGCGCCTTGACCGATCGCTAGTCTTACATACGCTTGTTATCTTGGTGAGGCTTGTCATACGCTTCTTGCTTTTTGTAGGCTGTCCTTCTACTTTTTGGTTTCTTTGTTCATGTCCATCACGTAGAATACTGTGTCACATCATTTGCTAGCACGAACGGTTCGTCCTATAGGCCACTTGCTTGAGGTCCACGGTTATCATACCGTACTAAATCGATCTCAACGGTGTCAATTTGACCCATTGGCACCGAAACAGAGGGATTTTTAAAGGTCCATACTCGAGTTCCCAGATATCTTCTATGTAACCATAGTAGGTGTCCATCTTTCCATTTTTTTCCAAGGCATCTATACGGACCCCGCTGTTTTGGTTGGTGCTCTTGCTATCCTGGGCAGTTGTGTAAAATGTATACCCATTTATCTCATACCCATGGAATGATACGATTGTCATGGATGGTCCTCGAGCCAAGAGTTTCAACTGTTCATTGTCTGTTCGGGAGCCCATCAGTTTCTTTTGTAACCAACCACCGAAACGATCCATTTGCTCTAGTGCGATCCACTTTTCTAACTTCTCTGGGTACTGGTCGCGTAGAATCATCTCATGTTCATGGATAAACTCAGCCACTACAATTGCTTGTTTCAAGACTGTGAAATGTGCTTGTTTAAATGAAAGTAGATCATCGCTAAAGAATTCTCTTCTCCCTAGAGTTCCTTTTCCCCGTAGCCTGCCCTCATGGCGTGAAACAGGGACACCAATCGGATTTACCTCATCAATGTAGTCGACACAGAACTCAATCACCTCCTCTGTGCCAACACCCTGTGCAATGCAGCCTTCTGGACGAGACCGGTTCCGAACATATTTCTTTAGGACACCCATGTACCTCTCGAAAGGGAACATACTATGCAGGAACACGGGTCCGAGAATTTCTATCTCTTTGACAATGTGGACCATGAGATGGACCATAATATCAAAAAAGGATGGAGGAAAGATCATCTCAAGGCTGACCAGACTATCAACCACGTCATCCTGTAGCTTAGATAAGTTCTGTGGTTCAATGACCTTCTGCGACACCGTGTTGAAAAACGAGCACAGCTTTACGATTGTCCCTCGTATCCAGTCCGACAGAATACCTCTAAGCGCCACTGGGAGCAACTGTGTCATCAACATGTGACAGTCATGTGATTTCAGGTGTACTATCTTATTCTCTTTCGTGTTGATGAGTCTCCTTATGTTCGAGGAGTACCCAGAAGGGACCTTCACACTGTTAAAGAACTTAATCATGTTTTTTTTCTCTTCCTTGTTCAGAGTGTAGCTCGCAGGGTGGAGGTAATGTTGTCCTTTCGCTCTCTTTTCTGGATGTAGGTCGTTCCTGAGTCCCAGTAGATGCAGGTCCTTTCGTGCTTGAAGTGTATCTTTTGATTTACCGTACATATCTAGGAAGCCTAGCAGGTTCACGCAGACATTCTTCGTGATATGCATGAAGTCCAGTGAGTGGCGGACCTCTAAGTCTTTCCAGTAAGGTAAATCCCAAAATATTGACTTCTTTTTCCAAATGGGCTTCGTATGACCTTGTTCAGTAGGGACATATTTGCTACAAGGACCCTTTCTAAATACTACTTTCAGATCCGTTACCAGAGAAAATACAAGTGTCCCACTGCGATGCAGGGGCTTCTTACGTTTCTCTTCTGTCCCATCGAAATTCTCACCCTTCCGTCATAACGGGTGCTTCAAATGGGGGAACCTACGGTGGCCCATGTACATGACCTTTCGGGAGTTTTTCAGATACTTGTTGTCCGTATCCTCTAAGCACTGGATGCAGGCTTTATATCCTTTGATAGATAGGCTGACGGTTACCAAGTGCAGCTAGTCGTTGATGGTTCACGAATAGCAATGCACGAGGGTGAAGTGCTCTCTTTGTACTCATCCCATACACGTACACCATCGGTCCACAAATAAGTAGCGAATCTTCCACCAACGGTTTGAGGTACACGTCGATGTCGTTTCCAGGTTGCTTCGGCCCTTGGATAAGCAACGGCATCATAATGTACTTTCGCTTCATACACAGCCAAGGAGGAAGGTTGTAGATACGTAGAGTCACGGGCCAAGTGCTGTGCCTGCTGCTCATATCGCCGAACGGGTTCATCCCATCCGTACTCAACCCAAACATTATGTTCCTTGCATCCTCAGTAAAGTCCGGGTATTTTCTATCGACTTTCCTCCACTGGGAGCCATCAGCGGGGTGCCTTAGCCTTCCGTCGTCCTTACGATCTTCTTTGTGCCAACGCATCATCTGGGCATGCGCTTTGCTCGCAAATAAACGCTTCAACCGGGGGATTATAGGGAAATACCATACCACCTTAACGGGGGGTCTCTTCTTCTGACGCTGCCCCTCTTCCTCGCCTTGGTCATCACGCCTAGTTTTATACCTCGAAGTTCTGCACACCGGACAAGCTTCCAAATCCTCATACTCATTGCGATACAGGATACAATCGTTCCGGCATGCATGTATCTTTTGTACCTTCAACCCCAAAGGGCAGACAACTTGCTTGGCGTCGTACGTAGTTTCAAGCAGCGTGTAACCCTCTGGAAGCAACTTCTTTATGAGGCATAACAACTCGTTGAATCCCTTATCAAACAATCCATTGGTCGCCTTCCACTGCATGAGTTCTAGCGTGGTACGCAATTTTTTGTGGCCCTGTCGGCAGTTTGGGTACAATAGTGTTATGTGGTCCTGCCATAGGTGCTGGAACTTTTCGTAATGTCTTTCATTGGTGTATTCCCCCTCTCCATCAAGCAGCATCTGTTCTAGGTCATCGTCGCCAAACTCCCCTAATGTATCTTCGAAAGAACCGTGTTGGCCAGTATCGGGGATATTGTTGTCCCCCTGATCTTCTTCTTCTTCACATCTTCTCGTATAGTCTCTTCTTCACCATGCTTGGTCCAACAGGTATAGTTTGGCATGAAACCTCTTGAGAGCAAATGGAAGTGAAGGTGGCTGGATTTTGGCCACTCCTTCTCATTTTGCAATCTATGCATGGACAACATATATAGCCTGACTTCGTGTATGCATCGGCATACGAAGAAAAGCTTGCAAACCCAAGCAAGAACTCCGGTGCGTCGATCCATGTACATCCGTCATGCCGGTCCATCTACATTATGTTACATCAAGGCGACTATTAGCTCATTTTCCAATAATGAATTTTTTAACATTTCGCAAATTTCAAATTAAACAAACGTTGACCATTAATTTCTCTTATTATATATTGGCGATTTTTATAATATCACATTGTATTCAAAGCAATTTAAAAGGCCAACATGTTGATATAACTTTTATCCATTAAAGATGCATATAATTTGATTAAATGTTGGTCAAAATTTATAAAGTTTGACTTTTCTCAAGTCAAAATATGCCTTATAAAATGAAATGGAGGGAGTATTAAATTTATTTGAAAATTTTTGATCGATCGATGGAACCAAAACCTAAATTTGAGCTAGATCCACACATTCAACGCGAGCTACATCTAATCCAAGCAAATTCCAAACTTACACAACTAGTTATTTCATCAATCATGAGAAAAGCTCAAATTTTCTTCACATTTCAAGCAAAGAAGAAGCTCCATTTTACACCAAATGTAGTGAGGAACTATGTTACTAACCTTAGTTAACTTGGTTGAGAGTAAAAAATGACCAAATTTTCGCAGCACCTCTCCCTTTCTTGAAGCTCTTGGCCGGCGCTGCACTGTTCTTGATCGATCATGACAAAAGATCAAATTTTCTTCACATTTCAAGCAAAGAAGAAGCTGCATTTTACACCAAATGTAGTGAGGAACTATGTTACTAACCTTGGTTAACTTGGCTGGGAGTAAAATGACCAAATTTTGGCAAGACCTCCCTTTTTTGGTGCTCTTGGTCAAGGCCAGACTTGTTCTTGATCGATCATGACAAAGATCAAATTTTCTTCACATTTCAAGCAAAGAAGAAGCTCCATTTTACACCAAATATAGTGAGGAACGATGTTACTAACCTTGGTTAACTTGGCTGGGAGTAAGATGACCAAAATTTTGGCAGCACCCGTCCCCCTTTCTCTTGGCCAAGCTAAGCTCTTGGCCGGCGGTGTTCTTGATCTGGCAGTGTGGGGAGGAGGCGGGGAAGAGGACTGTTCAAATAAGGCTGCTTAGTACCGGTTTAAGATACCAACTGATCTTGATGTTTGTAATATCGGTCCGGTTCTTGTAACCAACCGATATTAAGCGGGGCAGTTCGGTTGGTGTAACCAACCGTCTTGATGTTAGAGAATCGAGACGGTTGGTTTCTTCACCGATCCATGTTATGGAAGGCTGTCTTGATGCTCTAACATCGGTCTCGGTTCTTGTAACTAACCGGTATTAAGCAGGCCGAGTTCCGGTTGGTTAGACCAACCGGTACTGATGTTAGCGAATCAATACCGGTTAGTTTCTTCAGCCGGTCCATTTCACAGATTCATACTTGTACTCATTTGTTGATGAACATTTTTGCACATATCAACAATTCATTGCACATATCACCATTTCACCATAACTCATTTCATTGCACAGATCCCATTTCACAGATTCATACTTGTACTCATTTGTCGATGAACATTTTTGCACATATCAACAATTCATTGCACAGATCACTATTTCACCATAACTCATTTCATTGCACAGATCCCATTAATTCCATCACAAAATAGTTCATCACATACATACATAATTAAACACTGATCTCATTGATTCGATCACAAAATAGTTCATCACATACTACATAATTAAACTACATACATACATAATAACTAAACTATATACATAATTAAACTAAACATCAACTATATTCTACTCATCCTCCTCCGCCATCAGCGCCTCCCAGTCGATTTCGTCATCGTCGGGCGGAGGAGGCGCGGGGAGGACGAGGCGGCGACGTGGCGTGGGATCCCCACCTCCATGTGCATCCGATCTGAAGCTTGGCGGTGGCAACAATGGCGGCGATGCGAGCCCGCCTCCTCCCAGTGCGAGGTTGATATGGTGGCGGCGATGAGCGGGCGCCGGCGGCCGAAGTCCCTCCATGCCTCCTCCAGGTTGGTGCGGGCGCCGCCGGAGGTTGCGGCGGAGGTGAGCGGGCGGCACGCGAGGTTGCGGCGGAGGATGTGGGTGGGGCGGCACGGGCGGTTGCGGCGGAGGATGTGGGTGGGGCGGCACGGGCGGTAGAGGTGGATGGGCCTGCGCTGGCGGCGGGATGTTGCAGCGGAGGATGGGGATTGCAAGTCGCCCTGCAGGTCTTGAGGCGGCGAACCATGGCGGAGGAATGCGGTCTGGTGGTGGCGGTGGCAGAGAGAGAGAGGGATCGAAATGGTGCGGATCTTGTTCTCCATGTTGATGGGGAAAATATAGGGAGGGAAGATAGAAGGTCGGATCCATTAAACACACGGCAAATTCAATGCAGTCAAATGTGATTAAACACAAAGCAAATTTCAATGCGAATCGCAAAATGCAATGCGAAATCAATAAAAACAAGTTATAATGAACCAAGAAAACCAAGGAACCGCAAAAGTTTAGGAACCAAGAAAACCGGGGATGAACTGAAGCCGAGGTGGGACTGTGGGAGCTAGGAAGAAGAAGAAGTATGGGGCTAGCCACTAGCCGTGAAGAGGGGTTCAAATTAATACCGGTTGGTTGCACCAACCTGTACTGCTGCCAGAGCATCAGTACAGATTTGTGTAACCAACCGGTACTAAGCAGACCCCGGGAACTTAGTTCCGGTTGGTTACACCAACCTGTACTAATGTTTAGAGCATCAATACAGGTTGGTGTAAGCAACCGGTACTAAGCAGACCCCGAGCCAGCTAGACCTCTTAGTACCGGTTGGCTACACCAACCGGCATGGATGTTAGAACATTAGTACCGGGTGGTTTCTTCAGCCCGTACTGATGTTCTCCTCGGACCAGTAGACCGTTGAACCGGGACTGATGTAACTGACAGTCCCGGTTCATGTATAACCGGTACTGATGTGCCGGTATGAAAGGTCATTCCTGTAGTAGTGATCGGATATTTTCATTCTTTACATGATATTCCCTGCAAACCACATAAGGTTTCACTGTCTTCGAAATGCAATTTTCACCATTAGTTACTATTACAATCTATTTATAAAATTCAGTAAAATTATACTATTATGAAATAGCTTTTCGAGATTAATCTATATGTATGATTTATCAAGCGCTCAATCTAAGTAGTTTGAAAAAAATTCATAGATAAAGTTACAAGAATTTGCCTTGCATGTATCTTAAATGTCAACTTTTAGTGATAGGTAGGAAGTTATTTTTTCTTTTAATTGACAGTAACATGTTTTTTCTTAAATAAAACCAGCCACTTTTTGTACGGCAGCGATGACATCAAAATCCGTGCAATTCGCCGCAACTGACTTCTCTTCTGCGCGATCAGGTCGCTTACCAGATGAGAAAAGCCCAAGACGGAAATCAATGGGCAAGCGCATGAATCGTCATGCACATCATAAGGTCAAAAAATCGATTAATTTGCGTAAGAAAATAATCATGTCCATAAGAAAACAAGCTGATCTGGTGCATGGCTTTTTTTATTATTTTATCTCAATTCACGAGGATTCTGGATTATTCCACTAAAATCTAATTATATGAATTTTGGAATGGATCCATTCATAGCTTCCTCCAATTCTGAAAATAGATGTAAATTTAGCATTTAATTTCTATACTCACTCACTGATAGGTGGGCCCAAGCGATACTACAAGCACTAGTCCACATGTCATTTCCCAGCGATGATCTTGGCACACATGCCATTTTAGGCGCTACCCGCCTCGAGCTGGCGTCCACTGTGGGGAGGGCATTACATCAATTAAAACAAGTCATATAGGCTATACATCAGTACGATTTATATAGGACTATCACAAATAAGGTTATTGGTGTCGGTTCTTTAAATAACACATGGCAAAAATATAGATGTGCCGGTGCTAACTATTAACCGGCACAGATTACTTATTATATATGCTGATTCTAACTACGAATTGATATAGATATATCCGTACCGGATCGTGTAGGGACTAGGAACATACAATCTATATATATGGTGGTTGGTAATTACAACTGGCACACATAATGTTTCGTCTCCCAAGGTGTTTCGAGGGCATTTTTAACCCCATCATATCTATATACCTAATCTCCATCCCATAATCGTCCCCCGTACTCCGCCCATTCGATCACCTTCCTTTGCATTCCATAATCGTCCCCCGCACTCCGCCCATTCAATCACCTTCCTTTCCCACACTCTCCGCCATGGCCCAACGATCCCCTTCCTCTCCCTTGTCGTTGTTGCCCTCTCGACTGGCCTCACCGACGCATCTATGTCCACCCGCCATGCTGGCACCATAGCCCTCTCCACCCGCCGCCTCACCACGTCATCCGACATCACCATGGTCATCATGGCTTACCAGCGATCCGGTGCCCAGCAAGGAGGAGACACCGGCTACCTGCGAGGAGCCTCGCACGGAGAAGTAGAAGGCGCCGCAGCTCAAAGAGGAGCCAGCGCCCAAGCGACAGTAGTCCACTTTGCCATCAGACAATCCATCTTCGGATCCTTTATTGTGTGGCCCCGCCAGTGAGGAGGAGGAGGCCCTGGAGGACGACGACGATGAAGAGGTCACCCCCACTTGCTCCTTTGAGGAGTCGGAGGAGGTGGCTCAGATTCACCTGAGGGTCCGACGACGGGGACACCTCCCCCGAGGACAACAAGGAGACGACGGGGACACCTCCCCCGAGGACAACAAGGAGACGACGGGCCACCATGACGATGATAACGACGGCTACTCTGACTCCGAGCCGGCGAGCGGTGGCGACGATGACGATGATACCTTCCCATAGATATAGCTAGGGTTAGACAGGGCTGTACAGTAGTACGTAGGTAGGTACAAAACGACACGGAGAATGGGTCATCAGTGCCGGTTGTGAAGATGACTAAGCATATCAGTGCCTGTTGTTTTATGCTGGTTTAAAAACTGGCACTAATAATCGTTTGGAACCGACACTGATATTGTATTCTGTAGTAGTGGGGATAGGATGGCCATGTGAGAAAGGAGATTGACGGGGATGGGGGAGTTAGAGAGGAGAGAGTAGAGAAAGTGAGGTAGGTGGCTAGATGGCTAGAGGTGGCCAGGTCGGTTGGAGAGGGCGGCGACAAAGGTAAAGTCAAACTACATGGTGTGACCAAGATGGTAGCCTCACAAGTGAATGCGGTTCTGACGACAACCATGGCAGAGTTCAAGAGAAGGAGGATGGCATCTGAGGAGGGATATAGAGTGGAAGAGAGAGGGAAGAGAGGGTGCGACATCGTGCGAGGATGGGGATTGGGGCGGAGGAGCGACATAGGGAGTGGGGAATGAGGAGCGGGATGGCACCGTAGTACAAGGAGGAGGGAGGCAGCATTGGCAGAGGCCGTGGGGAGGATGTGACATCCTAAAATTTTTTTCACCCCTAAGATTTCGAATTCAAAAGCAATTAGTTGTTTGACTCCTAAAACTCTAAGCCGTGACTTGGCCTAGGCCAATTCGAGCCCTCCTCGATCATGTTTAGCCCAATCCGAGCCCATCTCCAACTCACCACTATATAAACAAGCAAATATCTCCAATTTCCCCAACTGATCTGTTAATCCAAACCATCTATTAGCTCCAAACCTATCTGCTATTCCGGAGCCATATTTGCCAAGGAGGAGTTGTTGCTGTCGTCATCCAGTCATCGTCGGAGTTCGTCAAAGCAGAGGTAGCCGTCACCTTCGATCCTGTTGTTTATTTATATAATATGCACGCATTACCATGAAATGCCTTAAGATAATATTATTATATAATTTCCTACTGTTTTCATGAATTAGATGGCTTAGCATTGCTTGGATAATTTCGAGTAGTGATCACTCCTATGATCATCATTAAAGAACCTAATTATGAGATAACTGAGTATGAGAATAAAGAACTTAGGGTTTATGGTGGGTTTGTTCACTCTTTAATTAAAATTTGGCTCGGAGCGGGTGACCTGAGTCAACTCTCCGGTCCCTAAAGGCCGATGATCATAATGGATTTAACTAAGAGTTTATATGTGTGACTGCAAGCCCAGTATGGGGCGTGGCTTAATCTAGAGGGAAAATAATGTCGGAATTGTCACCGTACTTGCATCGTAGGTAGGGTCCTGAGGGATGCATCATTGTTGGTGTATTATCCGAAAGGAGTTTTGGGGTATTTATGTGAATATCAGGTATGACCGTGATAAGTCCAAGATTAGTCTTCTAATAGGTTTTGTTATGATGCTTTCCAATGGGAGAGTATCATATTTTAGAAGAAAAGTGTACGATCTCTGTAGAGTGGAAACCCATTTAAATGGTCCCACTCCTAGTTATAAGCATATTGGTGGTTTTTCACATCGTAACTATATTCTTAATTAATTTGACTTGGGTGAGGTTTTCCGATCGTGTGCCGCTGCTAGATGATCTATGATGAACAAGAACGAGATGAGAACTATATTAAGACTATGAGATGAGACAATGAAACTTGAGACATAAGACACTGAGGCTGAGAATTATACCATATTAATGTTACTGTTAAGATTAATCATGAGAACTGTTTATTATTTATTTATTATTTCTTAAATACTTTTTATACTGTTATTAAAATGCTTTTATGCAAATAAACCATTGCCTTTTCTAGAATGAGCCTTGACCTAGCCCTTCCCAAGAAAGACTTACTAGCATTCGCATGCTAACCCCGGCTTTCATTCAGGGATGTTTATTCCACAAGCAGGACAGGAATACGATTACGAGCAGGAGTACGTTGCTAATTTTCCAGAGAGTGCCCCGAACTACTAGTTGCTTCCCGTTCAGTGTGTGCTTGTGGCTGTTATGGGACACTATCTTTATTTGCTTTATATTTGCATTAGTCAGGACTTGATGTTGTTAATTATTGTAATAAGTGGCTTCGCCGTACTCTGATTTATTTTATTAGTTAATGCAGCATTGGCATTGATATTTTATCTTTGTTATACTGTGGGTATGAGCACTGATCCTTGAATTTCATACTATTAGCACATATGGGTTTTTTCTAGTAAAACTAGGTCCTGACAGAGGCTGATAGTATTAAGGTTGGGGAGGGGGAAGGAAGAGAGAGAGGAGGTGGAGGAGAAGGAAAAGAAGTAGGTGGCTGTGCTAGGGAGTGTTGAGACGGGTGGCGGCATCGGCCTCCAAGGGGAGGCGGAGGAGAATGGGTTTGCATGGGGCAATTGGAAGAGAGGTGGCATCTCATTGCTGGGTAGGAGGGAGGCAGGCTTGCAAGGAGGGAGAGAGAAGGGGTAGAGAGGGAGGTTCCAGCTAGTGAGTTGGGTATAGGCGATGAGAGGTTCTAGCAAGGGTTAAGTTGAAGTGGGTTCTAAATGAGACAAACCAGATAATATGAATTAGGATGGGCTTTTATCGATAAATGTTGGTAAAAACTATTTTTTGTATTATATATATTTTTGTATTAAGTTGGTGTAACATTAAATCAATACCAACAATTCTGTTCATATGTTGATGACTTATCAAAACTTATATTATATTTATCTAAATTCTGTTATAAAACACAGGCACTTAATAAGTTAGAATACATACGCTAGATCAAGGAAATATTGTACAGTGACATTATTATATCTGAGAGTGGCTGATGCTAGTAAAACCTACTTCGATAAGCCAATCTGTCTAGTTCAACTGGGCTTTGAGTGCTTTATCAAAATTCAAAAAATGTTTTTGAAAAACCAAAGCGTTTAACTTGAAGAAAAAGTATATCCTATAATTAAGTATATCTATTATAAGGAATATTGATAATTGTATTTTTTTAGTTTGCAAAATAAAGATTTTTTTATTGTATTCTACAAAAAATGAATGGAATGGATAAAAAGAAAATCGCAAAAAGTCGAACTAATTCAAAAGATTTGGTTTTCTTTTCCCATCCTCATAGCCATTCTATCCTTCTAATGGAACTTGAAGTTGGATTCAAAAGAAAGTGATTGTGAAAATGAAATAGAACTTTCAAAATACCCTTGAAAAAGGTCTTGGTACGACCCTTAGGCGAATACGTCCATTTTGAATCCTAAATAAGTTTCGTTTACCTGTTTCCATAGGCAATACTTCTCAAAACACTCTCGGATCCCCACAAACGCGAAATGCGCATCAGATTTTGAAATACAATAAGCCATAAACACACCAAAAAGAACAGGTCCGACTGCCATTGGCGCATGGCATTGACAGTTTTGACGAACAGGCCGCCATGGACGTTTCGGGTATGATACCTGCCCAGTCTGTACATGTACCTGCCGAACCATTCCCATTCCAGCATGCGCGCAATTCCTCTGCAACGTTCTGTGCGAGACTAATAGATCTGCTTCACATTTTGCACGGCGCGCTCGAGCTGATTGCTGACTCAGGTAGCTCACCGGCTTATAGCCAGCAAGCTAGCTCAAATACAGCTGCGAATACACGTCGATAGTAGTATTGGCCTAGGCCTAGTGGGGTCGGCCGCGATGAAAGGACCATGGCGACTAACCAACCAACCAGCCAACTGGCCGGACGCGACCATTCAACTCCCGTATTCCGGCAGCTTTTCGCATCAATGGTGATCGATCGCCGCAAAGGCACCTCGCGTCGCGCTCTGGTCAGGTGGTTGCACTTGCACGCCCCCCTCGCGAACCGCATGCTCAAATGGAGCACCAGCCGGGGACGATTAGGCGTGCCTAACGTGCATCCACCAACCAACTACAGCTTAAAGCCGGATTATAAACTACAGCCACTTATTTGTTTTTTTTTTCAAAGCTCGTAAAATTATTTTTTTAACATTTCACTACTAGGGAACAGTGCAACACAAGCGGTTCGTAACCACTTTCACAAGCGGTTATATAACCGCTTCTAAGCAACCGCGACTAATACTCGCTGGAGCACAAGCGGTTATATAACCGCTTCTAAGCAACCATGACTAATGCTCGCTGGAGCATCAGAAGAGGTTCTACGAATCGCTTCTAGTGGTGTCTAAAAAGGTAAAGAATAAGGTAAAGAATATTGGGATATGTGGGATTTGAACTCGGGACCTCATGATCCTTCCTCATGACTCACGTCTTACCCAGCTAGCCAACCCACCCACACGTGCTCTCTAATGAGATAAAGCAAGATTTACTTCTAACAATTCGAAAAATGGATCTCTAACAGCGGTTCGTAATACAAACCCTTTCTACAAATTTCTAGAAATGGTTAAGTATCTGAACCCTTTCTCAATGAAGGGTTCGTGTCACGAATCCTTTCTAAAGCCTAGCACCTTTAGCAGCGGTTGGAGACATGAACCCTCAGAAAGCTCAAACAATGAAGGGTTCAGATATTTAACCGCTTCTAGAGAGGCTTTCTGCATGAGCTATTGAACCGCTATGTTGAACTATTAAAAGCGGTGCACATCGAACCGCCATGATGATGTCAGCCATGATACTCGTTTTTCTAATAGTGTTTTATCGTCCATCAAAATCTCCTAACAAAATTCTATGGCTTTCCGTACAGCTATATTAAAGCCGGATTATAATCTATAGCTATATATCTGTTTTCTTTTCAAATATCACAAAATTATTTTTTTAACATTTTATCGTCCATCAAAATCTTTTAACAAAATCCTATGCCCTTCTATACGGATAGAATAAAGCCGGATTATAATCTACCGCTATATATTTGTTTTCTTTTCAAAGCTCGTAAAATTATTTTTTAACATTTTATCATCCATCAAAAACTCCTAACAAAATCCTAAGGCCTTCTGTACAGCTAGATTAAAGCCGTAGCAAAACAACGCGTGTGCTGATTGGCTCTCGCTGATGTCTATTTACCGTTGTTCCAGCCACCGCGGAGTGTGCCGAGATTCGGCTGTTGATGATGGGATGTGGCCATGTTGATCGAGCTGTGAGATGTAAGCCTCCTACTAGTCTGTAACCACCTCCACCTCCTAATTACGGCTCACGCCTCGCACGTGACGAAAAGGACGCTGCGGTAGAGAGCGGAAAAGGTTTTTTTTTAAAAAAAGAAGGAGATGTAGTGAGCTGCTAGCTCGGACAGAAGTTCACCGAGGTAATTAACCAAATGCATCCATTGCTTTCCCTCGAGAAGTTACTACAGGTATTATCGTTATTACAGTGGCGGCTCACGCTGTCACCGCCGCACCTCGAGCCCGGGTCGCCGTCAGGCGAGCGGGCATCTGATGGGCTGTGGCCGCGCGGCGCGTCAACGGCCGTGCGCTCGCTACCGCCGCCAGAGGAGGAGGAGACGGGTTCCTCGTCGATGCTGCTGCTGCCGGCGTCCGTCGTGTCCGCGTCGGATTTTGGGGAGAGCGTGGTGTCGTTGCCGGAGGCGTGGCCACAGAGGGTGATCCAATCCTCGCCGCTCCAGGTCCAATCGGGGGCGGCGGGCCCGCCGCCGGCCGCCAACGAGCGGACACGGTCGACGGGCGTGAGCGACGTCACCGTCGTGTCGGAGTCCGTCGACGAATCCTCCCACAAGCCCTGGTCGAGGATGCTCTTGGGAGACACCCACTGCTCGATCGGCGCCGCCTTGGAGGTGAGGTTGGAGTTGGCTTGGGAGGAGGCCACGAACGGATGCTCGAGCAGCTGCTCGGCCGTCCACCGTTCGGTTGGGTCTCTCATGAGACACCTGGTCAAGAAGTCCTTGCCTTCGTCGGAGAAACACGAGGGGGCCTCCGGGATGTCGCCGGAGTGGGCGACGTGGTGGAGCGCTGCGACAGGGTCGGTGAACCGCGGCCACGGAGAGCCTCCGGTGGCCATCTCGATGACCGTGCACCCGAGCGCCCAGATGTCCGCCGCAGGCCCCTGCGCCTCGCCCCGCGCGGCCTCCGGCGGCAGGAACGCCGGTGTGCCCCTGATCGTCGGGCCACCTGCATTGCCGTCCTCGGCCGACGTCCACCGGGCGCAGCCGAAGTCGGCGAGCTTGGCGCGCCCGTCGGCGCCGACGAGCACGTTCCGGCCCTTGACGTCGCAGTGCGCGATCCCGGCGCCGTGGACGTACGCCAGCGCGCGCAGGACGTCGCCCGCGCGCGACCGGATCAGGGGTTCCTCGCACCGGCCGCCGCACCGCTTGATCTCGTCGGCCAGCGACCCGCCCGGCGCGTACTCCAAGAACAGGTCGTAGCAAGCAGCGCCGCTCCCGTCGGCGGCCGCCGACACGCCGGCGCCCACGCACGACACGACATACGGCGAGCTCAGAGCAGAGAGCATGCTCTGCTCCCGGCGGAGTACGCCGGCGCGCGCGATCTCCACGGACTTGACCGCGAACACGTCGCCCGTGAGGCGGTCGGTGGCGATCGACACGGTCGCCGACGCGCCGCGGCCGATGACTGGCCCCCGCTGCCACTCCCCGATCACGCCCATTCTTGCAGCAGCCACAAGAACGGGAAGCTCAAGCTTCCACTCCCCCTTGTCGCCTCGCCTCTTCTTGTTGTTCCTGCTGTTGTCGGTACCGTCTTGAAGAGGCGATTGGAGCTGGATATGTGGAGTATATGTTGTACTCAATTTGTGTTGGCTTGTGGCAGCTTTGGTGTTTGTGTGTATGCATATATAGGAGGATGCTTTGGCATTGGAATGTGGTTAAGTGTAGGCTGTCCGACCAAAGCAACAAGGCAAGGAAAGGGTGAGAGAGTCCAAGCTGGCTCAAGGAGATTCTCCACTTGGCCACTCATGAGTGGTGGAGGCAATTTTGGGGAGATGGCGCAAGGAGCTACCTAACAAAAATATTAGGGCTTGGGGATTATATATTTTGTCTATGCTTTTTTTTGTAAAAAAGAAAAATCATGCGTGAAGGTGACATGGACAATCCATGTCTTGAGGTTTTGCCAAGCTCATGTGGTTGGAAATGCCTTTTGTTTTTAATTGGTGGGTTGTGTATGCTGGTGGAGTTGAGTACCTGTATATGTTGTGCAATATTTAAGTCTTTATATGGTTGAGAATGGATAGGGAGGATTGGGTATATGTCAGTATTCCTAAACTAAGTCTGGTGTATCGGTATAAATGAGTTTATAGGGGGGCCATTTGTGAAGAAATCAGAATACAAGTGGAAAAGTGTGTTAGTTGAAGTAGTTAATTAGTTGTATTAGGCATTCATTACAGCCACTCCAACTCTAGTTTGCAACTTCTTTCCTACATATACCTTTCATTTCAGTTTCAACAACCTGTTGGACTAATTTCCATCTACAAGGCAAACAACACCAGCTCTCACCGCAGTTGAAGCATCAATCCAGTTGCTTGGCAAGTCTCCTTTTCTCTCTAGAAGTAACCTCATGATTATATAATGTTATGTTTGTGGGGGCAAACAATATAGTTAGTTATATCTTCTTTTCAACTTCACGATGTTGATGTTCATACCTAATTATATTGTTGGTATAAAATATAATACGATTAGGCATAGCATAGCATCGAATCCACAGAGAGAGAGAGAGAGAGAGAGAGAGAGAGAGAGAGAGAGTCATATTTCAACAATGCAGTTAATTAGTTGCTGCTGTTCGTCAAGGAAGCTACAGCGTACAGGGCATATGGCTACTTTCTAATTCAACATATTTAGTCATGAACACCTGTAATTATTTTAACAACAAATGAAATATCAGGCGCATTTGTACCAACATGGTGTCTAATTATATTGAAAATCACTCACTTATTTGTACAGTAACAATTTGTGGCTACAATTCGCATGATCAAGTGGTAACTTGAGGGCTTGGTCTGAAGAGATAAAGGTAGCTTCTGGACTTGGGTATCCTCCATCATGTGCTATCAAGCAACATGATGCTCCATCCATGGCATTTCGATCGTCGAATCAGATATCAATTTGTCAGATAATTAAACCATGACAGTGAAATCCACACCTTAATCTGCAAGACTGGGACACTTGGAATGGCACATCAGTGATTGCCCCCTTAGTACAGCCAGTACACCATCTTGGGGAGCTAAGTACTTTTTTATAGTACCCTGTGAAATTTGCCATAGCCACTGGCAATACATTACGCCATGGTGTTTTTCTCGTGTATTTTTCTAAAGCAAAGTGCCTACCTCTGCTTAACTGTGGTTACCAATAAACAAAGAAGATTAGCATTCTATTTGCATTTATTGTACATAGCAATCCTAGCATGCGTACAGCTTAACCTAACAGAACAGTTGAGGCAGACCATCGCTCTGCAGATCTGGTTTAGTGCTAGCTCCAGCAACATGCACACAAGATTGAGATTTTTTGTGTGTGTTCTTGATAAAACAATTAGCAACAGGAACGAGGCCAAGTTGGGATCAGTGGTGCTAACTAACCACCAGCTAATCAATCACGTTCAGATTTTAATCACGCTATTAATCGGCTCCAGGATCGTGCGTGACACATGCTGCGTATATTATATATGTGTGTTTCTTGACGTAGTTAGCATGAGATTTGTTGTTAATTTGGTGGCCCAAGGATCAACCTTGCTTTGTGATGGGAATTCAGCACTTTGGGAGTGATCTTGCATGAGATATTTAGCGAGTAATATAATCCGTTCCTTGTCTTCATTGCCTCCATTTGTTTAGTCCAATAAACAATTTTGATGTAAAGTTTATGACAATTCTTTATTTCTTTCTTTTCCGTGTGGTTTTGCCGACGCCTTGGCAGGGAAGAGAAGGGATATGGGATCTGGAAGAACAAGATGCATGGGAGACAAAAGCTAGCATGGTGTGCAAGTAAAGGCCCGAAAAGTTTTACTCCCAAGCCTGATAAAGTGCACATGTTCTGTTTGTGTAGATTTCGGTTAACTTGATGGCTTTGAATGAATGCCTTGTACAGTTAGCTACAATTCAGGCATTCCACCCTAGTTTTATGGGAGTTGCTCGATCCTTTCGATTTCTTTGCCAAATCCCTACAATCCATGGGCGCTTAGAGCAATCACAGTAGCCCCTCTAAATTCTCTTCTCCAAAACACTATTAGTATCCCCTCTATTCATCCCTCCAAATTTCCTTCGCATTTTACACTACACTCTAAAAGCTTCTTTCTCTCCAGCAGCCTACTCTATCCTAAAAAAGTCAGAGCTAGAGTGCTTTAGGAGACTGGATGCTCTTAACAAATTCTAGATCCATCTTTGATTAGAAATGATCGAACAGCTGACGCAAAAAGAAGTACACACCTGCTAGGTCAGCTAACAAAAAGCAAGCACATTCCATTTCTGAGCCCACGTGTGCAGGCAGTGGGCAGCTAGCTCAAGCGATGGACAGTACATACGCCTGCTGCACCCATATATATGCAGTAAAAGGTTGCGCGATAGATGGATCAGGCCGGGAGGATCTTGGATACCTCAAGTCTAACCAAGGGTTTCCGCATCAATCCAACAGTGATGCATGCCAGGCCGGTACACCAACCGCGCGCGTTTTCCACAGCGTTGTGGCGTGAGAGCAACCATTCCATTTCGGCATTTCGCCCATGCGGGCGACGGACGGACGTGGCCGCCTGCTGCCCGCTGGCTTGGCTCTCCCAGAGAAGAGCACCTGCCGTGGCTGCAGGCCAAGCAGCCAAGCGTGTTCGCCACTGCTGTCGGGAGATGCCGGCAAACTGATCTCTCTACGTATCTCTTCTTTTACATTAATTATGCGCGTGAATCTGTTGATTTATTAGTTACTGCGTAGGTTTGCTAACAAATGCCTTTTAGTTCCGGCAGGGCTCCAGCAAAATTGAGTTGGGGGAAATGTGAGGAATGCCCTAAGGATGCTTTCGGTGAAAGAAATCGGAAAATTACTCACCGAGGAGGGAGAAATCAAAAAGGGGGTGAATCAGGCGGCAGAGCTCCGGCGAGGAGGGAAATCCCGATTCCGAGAGCGACAGGTGGTGTTGGGTCGATTCCAATGAGGGCGCTAGAGGTTGGGAGGAGGGTGAGGTGTGGCTACAAGCGCAGAGAGCTGGGAGGTCCGACGACGGCGAATTTGGGAGATGAGCGCTGTGGTGGCGATGGGGCAAAAGGAGGAAAAGTGAGGCAACGGGCTCGGTGGCTATTTATAGCCGGGGGCGTCACTCGGGAGAGAGCAGAGAAGGACGAGAGGCGGGGAGCGGACAAGAGCAACAGGACAAGGCGGTCAGGCGGCATAGCAGCGTGCCGGCATTGTCACAGCGACAGAGAGAGTCGCGTGCACGATAGCTCGGCCACGGGCCGCGTGGCCTAGCCATCATCTCGAGTGCAAGGGGGACAAGGCAGAGGGCAGGTGGTGATGGTGATGGCATGGCAGCGGCACAGGCGCGGCAGGAGGCACGACTAGTGGGCTCTTGGGGGCGGTGCAGGTGCGTAGAGGCTGGCAGCCACACGGCGGCGCAGTCAGGGCGGAGGCACCACGAAGGGTTACGTGGCAGGAGCGCGCTACCAACGCGGCGCAGGCGACGCGTTACAAGCGGAGCAACGTATTGACCCACAATCCGAGCGTGACAGCGAACCAGGGAGGGGGAGCCAGGGGTTGAGCCAGCATATCAGGCGGCTAGCTCAGGAGCCTGGCTGGGCCTGCTGAGGGGGCCTTGGCCCAAAAAATGGGTTGGGCCCAATGAAAGAAACCCATTTTGCAGATAAATTCAAATTGGTGTATTTAAATTTGGGAATTTCAAATTTTAATTAGAATGTTGTAGGTTGGCTGTGATTTGGGATATTTATATAATTAAAGGTTAGAGGGTTCATCAATTAAATTATGAAATTGGGGGATAGAACCCTAGATATACTAATTAAGTTCTGGGGGAATGGTTTTATTTTAATTAAGTGACAATTTTGCCCACTAGTTATTTTTAGGGAGAGAATTGATTCCTATCCAAAATTTGCGAACATTGATTTTGGGGTTACTAGTGACAGCCAACTACACATGATCATGCCTATATATGTATATTAGAGTCATACAAAAGGTTAATTTCATACCAAAAAGGGGGTTTGAAAATAGTTTGAAAAGTATTAGCATGATTAAGTTCTAATAGCAACATGTGGACTGTTAGGTAGCCGAATTAAAAATTTTTTGTATTTGTAGCTGTTTATTCCTATAACTTCATCTCTGTGTGTTACTTGTGGTCAGCTCACTTGCTCCTCCATGATTTTTTTTTGCTTATGAGTTTTCTCCATATTGAAAAGTCAAACATTTTGATTGTTTTTGCTTTTTTTTTTATCCCAAAACTGGTATTGAAAGCCCTCAATAACATGTCGATCAAAGCGGGCCGAACTCTCTGTGTCACTTTGCAAAGCTCTTCAAGTTTAGCTTTCTAGCAAACAAGCAAATTAATTTGGTTCGTCCCGGAAGAACAACGCAATCTAAAGATCTCGAAGCGTGGTCATAAATTACTGAACTTATGGAGCTTCTAGAGCAAGTGGATGCACAAGGTTGAAACTTTCAAAGATCAAAACATAGAAATTGAACTCGAAGCAAAGAAACGAGGAGGGTACTTTGGGAAGAAGGGCAAAGTTAGTTTATATACAATACTTATCTATGTCCGGTTTTTAGAGAAACTGGGGCAGACATATCTTTGCCAATTTTTTATTAGAACAGACAAAGATGTATGTATATGTGTGTAATAGCCTATTTTGGGAAAAATTTTGAAAATTCTCAAATCTGAATCAAATTCAAAGTATTTACTATTCATTGTCCAAAATTTTTCCAATTTGAAGTCAATTCAAACAATTTCACTTAAAATCATTTAAAATTCATATTCGGTTTGTTTGGTCTTGGCCCATTAAGCTCAGCCCTCAGGGCCTAGTCTGGCCCATCCAACCTGTCTTAGCATTCTCTCTCTCTCCCTTCTCTCTTTGTCCCTGTGGATAACACACACGCCGCTCGCAATACCCTCCCCGCGCGTGACACCCTTCCCCCTCTGCCGCGCCCAGTAGCCGAGCTGTCCTATCGCACCGAGCTCTGCCGTGCCCAAAGTGACACTACCGCGCATTCCATCCTCGCCGTGTCGCACCGTCCAGCGCTGTGCCGCCTCGTTGCCGCTCCTCCCTCGAGCCCCTCGTAAAGGGATGGACATTTCCCCTCCTCACGACCCTCCTTCACCTATTTAAGCTGCGACTCGGCTTAATTTCTCACCCTTCGCCATTTTCGCTGCTGAGCACCACTTGTTCCCCCTTTTGCCTCATCGGTGCCTTGGTAAGTCGCCGGCCAATTCCTTGCATCCCTAGCTTCCCTATGAGTCGCCCCTCACGGTCCTATCTTCAATTTTGTCCAAGGAACGCCGGAGCTCTTGGGCGACGCGACCCCTGCTTCGGTCGCTACCCTACCAATGGTGACAGCTCGCCTCCGTCCTTCCCCAAGTTCGACACCGCCTCAGGTAGCTTCATGGCAGTCCCTAGATGCTTCCCTACCTAGTGAATTTCTATGCCAGGTACTTTACCCCTGTCTTTTGGGCCCCGATGCTCACGTATTTGTCTCTCGCCTGTCACTAACCGGTAGGCCCCTCATGGCCCACCTGTCAGGGCATCGTGGGCCGGCCGTCCTTAGGCCGCACGCGCATACTGGGCTGCATAGTAATAGGCCAAGCCCAATACTATTTATTAGATTTTCAAAAGCTTTCTGATTTCCTGTAAATCGAGAAATAGAAAGTGATTTATTAAAAATAGTTTATTTATCCTAAAATCGTACGAAAATTCTAGAAAAACTAGATGTAGTACTAGACTTAGAAAATATTATAGTTTGGATTAAATTAAATCTTTTGTTCTAAAAAATGATAGAAGTCATTTAAACCTTTTTCCATAAGTAATTTATTGCTAGAAATCTATTTCGGTTTATTGAAAATATTTGGTGAACTTTGAAAATTTTCAAATTTTCACATAACCTATTCGAGCTTAGGAACAACTTAAGAAAATATTTAGCCTAGTTTTAACCTTGAAATAATTAGCAAAAAGAAAGAAAACCATAAGGGCTTTATAAAATTAATAACTTTAGCACTTTATTTTATTCCAAATATTATTTTCTAGTATGGGTATCTTTACTTAAGAGTAATTGAGGCATTTTCATTCATACCATACGATGATACGTAGGTACTACGTTGCCTTAATTAAGCAGAAGAGGCACCAGGAGTGCTTATGGGTATGTTTGCGATTAACCACAACCCAATATAAATTATGTTTGATTCTGGTGCATCGTATTCTATCATTTTTGAGAAATGTGTGGGCAAGCCCAGCATAAAAACTTTTCCCTAAATAAGCCCCTAATCATAAGATCCCCTAGGGGTGTTTAAAGGTTACCCGAACGTGCCTTTGGGTAGAAATAACTAAGAAACTAGTAAGGTTTAAGTTCAACCTCATGGTCTTGTCTTGTCCCGAAATAGATATCATAATAGGCATGGACTGGTTAACCCGCTATAATAGGGTGTTAGATTGTGCCAAATGAAAGGTGCAGCTCATCAGACCCCTGGGTTACGAAGAGATTTGGAAGGTAGATGAACTTTTTAGATGGGGTCGTGTCATTTGGTTCCTAAATGAAGAGGACACATCCAAGGTGACCATTGTCAATGAATACCTAGATGTCTTCCCCAAGGAATTACCTGGACTGCCACTATACAGAGATATGGAGTTTGTCATAGAGTTTGTTCCAAGCACTGCCCCATATACAAATCTTACTTCAAAACAAACCCCGTAGAGCTTGCAGAGCTTAAAAAGCAACTAAATGAGATGCAAGGCCAAGGATTAATCTGCCCCTGTTCTTCCTGTTGGGGCTTTCCAACTATATTCATAGATAAAAAGGATAGGAGCAAAAGATTAGTGGTGGATTATAGGGTCTTGAATGCCGTCACTATTAAGAAAAAATATCCTCTGTCTCAGATTGATGATCTGTTTGACCAACTTCGTGGAGCCAAATGTTTCTCCAAGATCGACCTTAGGTCCGGCTACCGCCAAGTTGTAGTAAGGAATAAGGACATTCCCAAGACGGCATTCATGACAAGATATGGTTTGTACGAGTATTTGATCATGTCTTTTGGATTAACCAATGCCCTGACCCATTTTATGAACATGATGAATAAGATTCTCATGGAGTACCTGGATCGATTTATTGTTATCTTCATCGACGATATCCTACTCTACTCCAAAAATGATGAAGAGCATAGGATCCGCCTAAGGTTGGTGCTGGACAAGTTAAGAGAACACCAGCTATATGCCAAGTTCTAATAAGTACAAGTGTTGGTAGGAAGATGTCATCTTCCTAGGCCACATCATCTCAGCCGAAGGCATAAAGGTCGACCCGTCCAAAATTACAGTTGTGATAGATTGGATGTCATCAGCCTCGGTGACAGAGATCAGAAGCCTTTTGGGCCTGGCTGATTATTACCATCGCTTCATCGAAGTCATTTCCAAGATCACCAAGCCGATGACTCAACTACTCAAAAAGGAAAAGAAGTTCGAATGGACCGAAGCTTACGAGAAGAGTTTCCAGGAACTGAAGAAGAGACTGACATATGCTCCAGTATTGGTCACCCTGAATATAAGCAAGAGCTTTGAGGTATACTGTGATGCTTCTAGACAAGGGTTGGGCTGTGTATTGATGCAAGAGCGAAGAGTTGTATCATATGGATCCCATCAGCTAAGAAGACATGAGGAAAACTACGCAACCCAAGATCTAGAGTTAGCTGCAGTATTGGACGCTTTGAAGATTTGGAGGCACTACCTGATGGGCCATAGGTGTGACATTTTTACGGATCATAAAAGCTTGAAATATGTATTCACCCAATCTAACCTAAACATGAGGCAAAGATGGTGGTTGAAGTTAATCAAGGATTATGACCTTAATGTTCAGTATCACCCTGGAAGTCTAGTGTAGTAATCAATGCCCTCAGCAGAAAATCTCATTGTAACCATTTGATGAACATGGACCTCCCTGAACAGCTTAGCAAGAACATGGCTAGACTTAACCTAACCTTGGCTGAGCCTAGTTTTCTGGCTACCTTGGAAGGTCAGCCTATTCTCCTAGATCAGACTAAGGAGAAATTGAAGGGTCACCCAAGTATCCTTAGGATTGAAGGGCTTACGACTAAGGATAATAGTTATAAGGTCTCAAGGGATGACCACGATATTCTTTGGTTGGGAAAAAGGATCTTCGTTCCACACGAGTTAGAACTTAAGAACACATTATGAAGGAAGCCCATGAGTCTCCCTACTCTATTCACCCGGGAAGTACGAAGATGTATCAGGATCTCAAGTCACAATTCTAGTGACCAAGGATGAAGCATGAGATAGTCGAATATGTAGCTCGTTACCACGTGTGCCAACAAGTCAAGGGGCAACATCAACTGCTGGCAGGACTTCTTCAACCTTTAAAGGTACAAGAGTGGACGTGGGAGGAGATCGCCATGGATTTTATCATAGGACTCCCGCGTAGCAAGACCGGTTATAACTCCATTTGGGTCATAGTCAATCAATTAACCAAGGTCGCCTACATCATACCTGTCAAGATGACATACAAAGTAGAAAAGTTAGCCGAGCTATACATGGCCAAGATAGTGTGTCTACATGGAGTATAGCAAAGAATCATCTTGGATTGAGGATCTCAATTCACATCACACTTTTAGGAGAAGCTTCATAGTCCACTAGGCACTAGCCTAACTTTTAGTACTGCTTTCCACCCCATACAGATGGGCAAACTAAGAGGGTCAATCAAATCTTGGAGGACATCATGAGAGCATATGCCTTGGATTTTTCCTTAGATTGGGAGAAATGACTTCCCTACATGGAATTCTCTTACAACAACAGCTTTCAAGCAAGCCTGAAGATGTCACCATTTGAAGCCCTGTACGGACACAAATGCAAGACACCCCTCAATTGGTCAGAAACCAGAGAAAATCAAGTGTTTGGAGTAGAGACCATGAAGGATGCAGAAGAGAAGGCCAAGACGATTAGGGAGAGACTTCTGGCTCAATCTTGGCAGAAAATTTATGCAGATAAACACCGCCGAGACCTCACCTTCGAAGATGGAGATTTGGTTCACTTGTGGTCAGCTCACTTGCTCCTCCATGATTTTTTTTGCTACTGAGTTATCTTCATATTGAAAAGTCATACGCTTTGATTTTTTTCTATTTGTTTTATCCCAAAACTGCTTTCGAAAGCCCTCATTAATAACATGTCAAACAAAGTAGGCCGAACTCTCTGTGTCATTTTGCAAAGCTCTTCAAGTTTAGCTTTCCAGCAAATAAGCAAATTAATTTGGTTCATCCCTGGAGAACAATGCAATCTAAAGATTTTGAAGCGTGGTCATAAATTACTCCGCTTATGGAGCTTCTAGAACAAGTGGATGCACAAGGTTGAAACTTTCAAAGATCAAAACATAGAAATGGAACTTAAGCAAAGAAACGAGGAGGGGTACATAAGAAAGAAGGGGGAAGTACAGTTTATATACAATAGTTATCTATGTAACTATGTTAGGTTTTTAGAGAAACCGGCGCAGACATATCATTGCCATTGTTTTTATTAGAACCAACAAAAAATGTACGTATATGTGTGTAATAGCCCATTTTGGGAAAAATTTTGAAAATTCTCAAATTTGAATCAAATTCAAAGTATTTACTATTCACTGTCCAAAATTTTTCAAATTTGAACACAATTCAAACCATTTCACTTAAATTCATCTAAAATTCAAATTCGGTTTGTTTGAGCTAGGCCCATTAAGCTCAGCCCTCTAGGCCCGGTTTGGCCCATCCAGCCCGTCCTGGCTCTCTCTCTCTTTCTCTCTCCCCCTCTCTCTCTGCCCCTACGAGTAGCACGCGCGACGCGCATGTCCTGAGTGCACCGCGGGCCATCCCATCGCACCGCTTGCGCCAGCCCTCCCCCGTGCATGACATCGTTTCCCTCTCTGCCGCCGTTTGGTGCCGCACGTGCTACGCACTGGCAGCATCGCCGGCACTGTCGTTGGAGCCAAAGCCGTGCTACAGTGTATTTTCTCAAATCGACAAGGAAAGCTTTATTTCCTTTTCGAGATCCGAGATGGCATTCAATGCACAACATGCACAACAGAATACATGGTGAGAAGCTTTATTTCGTGAGCCATCTTTCCTCCCACGGCATCAAACCAGCACAGAACATAGTTATATATAAACAGAATTGCTAATTCTCAGGCGACTGAAATTTCTTAACTATCAGTCAATTTAAATTGCACTCTAGTAAAACTAAAATTGCACGGCTAACAAAGGTGCCATTTTAGTATTAAAATTGCTACTTATCAATCATCAGTTCTATTCGTTAATTTATATGCTTTGTTGATGCATAAATCTGTCGAATACACATACTTACTTATTTTTCTTTTCCTATGTTTCAAGCCATCATGTTTGTTTCCGTCAATCTAAAATTGTACACTGGTAAAACTAAATTTGCGCTTATTTATAATGTGCAATTTTAGTATAGTTATAGTACAATTTTATTAATAATCGATTGACACTTATTTTATTATAAGGCAACTTATTCTTAGTCACTCCCATCTATAAATATAATCAGTACATGAATGGCTAGTTATATCCACATCAACCTCAGCTGGAAATTCCAAAGAAATGGCGGACAAGCAGGACAACAAATTGCGCGTCTTGCTCGTTCCCTTCTTCGCCACTAGCCACATCCTGCCGTTCACCGACCTCGCCTTCCAGCTAACCGCAGCCAGGCCGGACGCCATCGAGGCCACGGTGGCCGTCACCCCGGCGAACGTGCCGGTTGTGCAGGGATCGCTCGCCCAGCGCGGCTCCAATGCCGCGCGCGTCGAGGTCAAACTGGCGACCTACCCATTCCCCGCGGCGGTCGGGCTCCGGCCAGGAGTGGAGAGCTTCTCTGCGGCCACAGCCGCTGAGGAGTCACGCATCGAGGCAGTTGTCTTCGACGACAAGCTGATGCGGCCGTTGCAAGAGAGCCTCATCCGGGAGCACTCGCCGGACGTCGTCGTCACCGACATCACATCCTTCTGGAACGCGGGCGTAGCCGCTGGCCTCGGCGTGCCATGCGTCACGTTCCACGTCATGGGCACTTTCTCGATGCTCGCCATGACGCAGCTTGCAGTCGCCGGCGTTCATGATGCCATCGGCGAGGTGGTGACTGTTCCGCGGTTTCCAGGCAAAGAGATACGGGTCCCGATCACCGAGCTGCCGGAGACCTTGAGATTCCCCGAAAGAGGCGACTACGCCACCGGCGATCTGGTTCTAGCGGCGCAGAGCATCTGCCACGGCGTCGTCGTGAACACCTTCTTTGGTCTCGAGTCAGAATACTGCGAGGCGTACCTGCGCAATGGCTACGCAAAGCACGCCTACTTTGTCGGCCCCCTCTCGTTGCGATCACCACCATCGGTCTCCGTCCCCAGCGCCGGCGCCGCCGACTCTTCACGGTGCATCGTCGACTGGCTTGACTCGAAGCCAAGCCGGTCGGTCGTGTACCTGGCCTTCGGCAGCTTATCACATGTCTCGGACGCACAGCTACACGAACTGGCTCTCGGCCTGGAGGCCTCAGGGGCGCCGTTCCTGTGGGTGGCGAGGGCCGAGAAGTGGTCTCCGCCGGAGGGGTGGGAGAAGCGCGTCAGCGAGAGGGGGCATGCTCGTCACGTCGTGGGCTCCGCAGCCGGCGATATTACACCATCCAGCGGTGGGAGCATTCGTGACCCACTGTGGGTGGAACTCCGTCTTGGAAACAGTAGCCGCCGGCGTGCCGGTGCTCACATGGCCTATGGTGTTCGAGCAGTTCATCAACGAAAGGCTGGTGACGGAGGTGCTCGGGATCGGGGAGCGGCTATGGCCGGAGGGAGCTGGTGTGCGGAGCACCATGTACGAGGAGAAGGAGGTTGTCCCGGCGAAGGCGGTGGCGCAGGCCGTGGCCATGTTCATGGAGCCCGGCGGGGCAGGCGACGCTGCGAGAAGCAAGGTGCAGGAGCTCAGCGCAAAGGCTCACGTGGCCGTCGCGGAAGGCGGCTCTTCGCACGGTGACCTGCGCCGCCTCGTTGATGATCTCATTGAAGCAAGAGCATTCGCGACAAGGTAGACGCCGAGGAATCCTGTTTTGGCCACGATGCCGCGGAGTGCGGAGGAAGGTGGCGGAATAAGTCGCAGGGCGTGCGCGGTGCTGCGTTATGCTCGGCGACAATTGCGTGTGCGTGATTTCTGTAACATGCAGCATGCATGATTTCCTTTCCAATTTGTTTGGATCGTGGGATGGCACGATCCTGTTTTCTGGCTTTCTATAAGTAGCTATTTATTCCTTGTAATCGTTGTTGCTTATTCAGAGATAGAGGAGAGAAAATTGCCCCACAAAAGTTCCTCTATTCTTGGCTCTGTTTCTCTGCCTATACTGAATTTTTCAGTTTCGTCAGTTAACACCATCTTGCCGTATGAGCTACAGACCATTGCGAGGCGTGCTAATTCTGGGTTGAGACCATCACGAGCTAGGTTGCGATCGTGGAAATAAGGCCCAAGTGTGCCGGGATGCTACGCACAGCTGCTGTTTGTGTGTTTGTTGTCGTGCCGTTTTGAGAATTTTACCGGTCTCTAATCGCGAAATTTGGAAATTTCAGAAATTTTTTCGGTTGGGAATTTAAAAACAAAAATTTAATTTTTTAACTTCAAAAAAAAATTGAAGTATTTGACGTTCTGGATGCGGAACCCAAAACCCCACACCTACCACTTGCATAGCGCGGACCTTACCACTGGCACAGAAGCAGCGCAGTCACTAGATATAGTTATGTATCTATTTGTACGTATATAGCCGAGTTTGATGAAATTTGACCAAAAACGAAATTTTTGAGCAGTTTGAACTTTTACCGAGGGGTCCCGTGAGGCCGAAATCCTCTGTGAGATTCGGCCAAGAAAGTTTTAGAAGGACTTTAGAAAGACTGCTGAGGATGCTCTAACCAAATTCTAGATCCATCTTTGCGTAGATACGATGGAACAGCTGACGCAAAAAGAAGTACACACACCTGCTAGGTCAGCTAACAAAAAGCAAGCACATTCCATTTCTGAGCCCACATGTGCAGGCAGTGGACAGCTAGCTCAAGCGATGGACAGTACATACGCCTGCTGCACCCATATATATGCAGTAAAAGTTTGCGCGATAGATGGATCAGGCCGGGAGGATCTTGGATACCTCAAGTCTAACCAAGGGTTTCCGCATCAATCCAACAGTGATGCATGCCAGGCCGGTACACCAACCGCGCGCGTTTTCCACAACGTTGTGGCGTGAGAGCAACCATTCCATTTCAGCATTTCCCCATGCGGGCGACGGACGGACGTGACCGCCTGCTGCCCGCTGGCTTGGCTCTCCCAGAGAAGAGCACCTGCCGTGGCTGCAGGCCAAGCAGCCAAGCGTGTTCGCTACTGCTCTTGGGAGATGCCGGCAAACTGATCTCTGTACGTATCTCTTCTTTTACATTAATTATGGGTGTGAATCTATCGATTAATTAGTTACTGCGTAGGTTTGCTAACAAATGCCTTTCCTTTTCTTTCAGCTAGGATATATATGTGGTGCGTTTGAAATTCAGTATGGATTAGAGTAAAAGAGACAAGTGTTGATATATCATCTAAATTCTCACCAATGTCAAGTTTATCGGAGCCGAGAGGCCCTGGGCCCCGTGCAATGTGGGGCGGGGGAGGCCTTGGAGCAGACTGAGCCATGGGCCACCTCGCCAAGGATGCCTAGGGGTGCGAAGCCCCTCGCCGCTGTATTTATCATTCCCTATTGGACTCTAAGTCACCACCATATAATGTCCTTCGTATGCCGGTATGGGAAGATAAGTCCCATTGTAAATCTTTGCATGTTTTGTAACTCTTCTAATATAGTGAAGGTTTCGTCGGTTGACGCTCATGTTTTTTTTCATAAGGTTTTCCACATAAAATCAGTGTCTCATGTTTTTGATCTACTTCTGTTTTACTTATTATTTTGCTAACAAGTTTCCCATCCTATGATTAAAAAAAAGGAGACTAGTGTTGCTCCAAAACCCTTTTTTACTTTTCTATTGTTTTCTTTTCAAAAAGAATTACGAAGTACTCCGGATAGCCTTGGCTAGATTTTCTAGAATGACTGATATAGCTACACTAGACTTCCATCAAACAACGGTCCCACAAAGAAAATTAAAACCCACTTCCTTGCCTCCCTACTTCTCCATCCTACCTTTTCTCTTTATTCCCAAAAAACCAAAAGCATTTGCAGGAGATGGGCTCCTAAGAGCATCTCCAACCCTTCCTCTTCCCTTCCACTCTATTTTGAGCCCTAAAGAGGATCCCCTTCCTAGCTTCATCCCCTTCCCGTGACCCACTCTCCAACCTTTCCTCTTTTCCTTCCCTTCCCGCCAACCAACTCCCATAGTTTATACAACTGTCGTGCGTCTACCATATACATATTTGAGAGGTGGCCACCTAGGGCTATATAAACCCATGGTGGGTGCCAAACCGAGGCACACATCCACCTTTAGCCTCGTACTTGAAAACATGGACCTGAGCTCAGTTGCCCAATACTACTTCATGGAAGAAGAGGATTCGTTCAGCGAGGATAAGGAGTTCGTGACGCTAGCCATGATGGCCAAGGAGGAGGTGGCACCACGATCAAGCCAAGGAGCGGAAGCTTTATCCCTAGCCATGCGGTCATAGACCGCAGATCTCTACAAGGACATTACCGCCTGTATTGCGACTACTTCACCGGGAACGCTGCCTACGAGCATAGTATTTTTCAGGGGAGGTATGTCTTTGTTGTCGATTTATGGTAGCTAAGTCTAGTACACTAGGCAGAGACTGACCCATAAGTCCTCAATAAATGCAGGTTCCGAATGAGCCATCCCCTTTTCCTCCGCATTGTGGATACGGTGGTGGCCAGGGATGACTACTTCAAGCACAAGAGGGATGCAGTAGGGAAGCTCAGCCCATCACCCTTGTAGAAGGCCACAGCTACCCTACGCATACTTGTGTATGGGGGCTCGGCGCACACTCAGGATGAGTACATCAGCGTCGAGGAGAGCATGACCATACAGAGCCTAAGGAAATTCATTACAGCCATGGTGGAGGTCTTCGAGGATGAGTACCTCCATGACCCTAACGAGAATGACATTGACTAGCTCCTAGCCTATGCAAAGTAGGGAGGATGGCCCGGTATGCTTGGCAACATAGACTGCATGCACTAGCGATGGAAGAACTGCCTGACAGCATGGCAGGGCCAATATACAGGCCATGTCCATCGCCCGACGGTGGTGCTTGAGTCCGTTGTGTTCTATGACCTATGGATATGGCACACTTTCTTCAGTATGCCTGGTAGCCTCAACGACATAAATGTCCATCACTGTTGACTTGTGTTTGCTAGGCTTCTGGAGGGCAAGGCGCCGAAGGTGGGGTGCCCTGTGAATAGCCACACATATAACATGGGCTACTTTCTTGCCGATGGCATATATTCCGAGTGGACAGTATTCACAAAGACCATCCACGCCCCACTAGGGAGGAAGAGCGCAGCACTTTGCCAACCAACAGGAGGCCACGAGAAAGATGTGGAGCCCTCCTTCGAGGTCCTCTAACAACGATTTGTGAATGTTCACGAACTGGCTTGTGCTTGGGACATGCAAACCCTCACAAAAATCGTGAAGGCATGCGTGATCATGCACAACATGATTATAGAGGACGAACGGGACCTCCCATCCCAAGGATCCTCTTAAGATGGGGTACCCGAGCATGAGTGCTGGCAGACAAGGCCTACCGTACCCATCACAGAGTACATCCATAGGAATTACGCTATCCATAGACCTGTTCATGGGCAGCCCGGCCCGGTGACCCAGCCCTTTTTTCAGGCCGGGCCAGGCTGGGCTTATCTGCCGCGCTAGGCTCGGGCCTAAAACCAAGCCCGTCGGGCCGGGCTCGGGCTCATAGAAAAGTAAAAACCTAGTGTAAAGTCAGGCTTCGAGCCGGGCTTTCGAGCTGGGCTCGGGTCTGGTTTGTCAACAAAAATTTCAGGTCGGGCCGGGCTCGGGCTTGGGTCAAAGTGACTGGGCTTTTCCAAGCCCGGCCCGAAGCCCGGCCCGGCCTGGAGGATGATTAGGTCTAGCTATCCATAACTGGGAGGGCCATCATCAGCTGAAGGAGGACCTAGTCAAGCACCTTTGAACTCGGTACGGAGGGGACTAGGCGTGTTGTTCATCTTTCACAATGGGTGTGTGTCATGTTCGTCACTGCTGTCATAGCTATGTCATTTTATGAGTCATGAGTCATAGAATGCAAGTGGTTTATCCTTCAAGATCTGCACTCATAGAATGTTCATGCTTCACTGACCATAAGGAATAAACTTAGGAGTTGCTTTCAGTAGAGCCATGTATTAGCGTCAAAAGAACAGAAGCATTTCATACAGATCAATACATGGAGATTCGAAATTATCATCAAATCATAAAAGTTTACTCAGGGAAATACCACATAGTGCGACAAGACATAGTTCGACAACAGACCAATTAACACACACGTGGTTTGACCCACATAGTTCGGCAATAGACAAAGTAACACAACATAGTTCTTCGCATGGAACACGTACTGGCTAATTAACAGACATAGTTCATAAACAAGTAGGCGATCACAGTTCCCTGGCAGGGCCTAGTACTCCCTCTCCACCAAACTACACAGTGAGAGGCCTATGCTCATGATGCTCTTCTCATCCTTGATTCTCCTCTCCTCGTCCTCTACTTCCCGCACCATTGTCTCAACAACAACGCACATCTTACACTGTACCTTTAGGAATAAACTCATCCTCTCATCTTTCTTCCTGTCCAGCTCTATCTTGGTCTCCCGGAAACCCTCCATGGCTTCCTTGACATCTTTGTACATAGTGGTACTAGCAATGACACCCATCGACATTGACTCGCTAGCTCAGCGAGCCTTCACCGCCTTAATCTTGAAGCAAATCTAGTCGTCGCTATAAGGAATCAGATGCCCAAGAGGGGGTTGAATTGGGTTTTTTAAATTTTAAACTTGATTACCAAATTATGAACTTGTGTTCAAAACCTAGAAGATGTGCGGAAGCTAAGTGCAAAGTGGTTTAGAATAGAAGAGCTTTAAATCAACTAAGTTAGTTTATTAAACCAACAACCTAAGTCTAAATAGAGGTTTGCAATTCTAGGGTGACAATCAAGCAATTCATTTCTAGGAAAGTAATTGCAAGGAAGTAAATTACTTAAAGTACATAACCACAATAAAGCAAACCGCAAATGACATAAGCACTTTTTACTGTGATGCTCAAAGACTTGCCGGTCTCTCCTAATCCACGTTGAGGGCTAGGTCCGACCAACTCGAACCAGCTCTCTCTCGAGCTATCCACCACAATTCCACTAGTGGTCGCTACTTCCTCCATCCCGAAGGTGGCAAACACCAACGCCACACACAAGTTCGCATGGGCCTTCTCACAACCTCCTTTAAGAAGATCACCGGCACATGATGCCTTCCACGCCGTCTACGTGCCAACAAGCGCTAAGAGTAATAAGACCAAGATGGATCGGTCACTTCGGATCAATTCAAACTTTGAAGCACGCTCACAAGGAGAAATGGATATATAGGGTTAGGGGCTACAAGAGCACTCCTCTCGGCTCACTAGTCAACTGAATTCCTAGGGGACTCCGAAAATATGCAAATGGGAGTCACACCCACAAATTACACTACAAAAGGCCTTAAAAAGCCTGAGCTACGAACAAGCCGTTGTGGCTAGCCGGACCGGTCTAGGCCACCCGGACCACGCTGGTTCGGCAGCATAATCTCTTCACTGTCAGACCAATGGCCATACCGTGGCACCATGGCTGGACTGGCCTGGTTCGGTGGCATACATACTGCCCTTATGAGGACGGACCACCGCTATGCGGCTGGACCACGCCGGTCCGGCGGCATAGGGCCGATCCAGTGGCATTGGTGATGCCCTATGCGGCGGGACCGCCGCTATGCGGCCGGACCATGCCTGCCGGTGGCATATGTGTTGTGCACTCTTTCTGGACCTTGGTTTGGCCGATCAGACCACTGAGGTTCGGTGGTATGGGTCTGGTCCGGTGGCATAGAGATTCCACGAGACCCTTCTGGACTGAGGTCTAGCCCACCAGGATCACCGAGATCTGATGGCATAAGCATGGTCCGGCTGCACACTGCCACCACAACACTCACACGAGTGACCAAGTAAAAGATTTTAGGAGTGTGCAACTTGGTGGAGAAAAATCTAAGATGATCAAAAATCCCTCGATCCCCTCTTTATAGTATGGCGGTCTATCCTTCCAATCCAATCTTTCAACCAACACCGAGACCAGTAAAAGACTAGAAAAAATCTTTAGCCCTATACTAGCCATACCTTGTTGACACGGCACATCCTTTTTTTGATGACGTTCGACACACGATGATGTCTTTGTTTAGTCAACCTTGACTATCACCAATCATTGATGACTCCTTCGTCCCGTCGACCTTGACTTGACCATCCACTTGATGATCCACCCGTTCTATCGGCTCTGACTTGATAATCAACTTTTGGCAACTTCTGTCTTGTTGACATTGACATGGCCGTCATCCTCTGATGTTACTTAGTCGTCATTTACCTTTATGGGACCTAATTCTCTTCACATCACTCATAAAAGATATTAGTCCCAAAAGCCCAGTAGAAGATGGGTAAGTTTGATAGGCTTTACCATGTAAGCACTACAAATGTTTTAAAATACTAGTTGAGTGCCCGTGCTTTGCTACGGAATCTCAAATGGGGCAAAAAAACTCTTAAATTATACACGCTTTTAATATTTATGGAATTAATTATTAATTGCAAACATCTTAAAAACAAATAGCTAAACTATACTAAACCAATTCCATTAATACCCGTCATGCACAAAGAGATGACACAATAAAAAACGGGTAACTCACAAAAACAAATCATCTGAATAAAACAAGGATATTTATAAAAAATATAAAGTCATCGTAGAATGGCTAATAAAACTTTATTTTAAGTACGGATGAATCTACTAATGCAATCTTTCTCTAATCGACTCCGTCGAGGCGCCTTTTTCAGTCTTCTTCATAATGCAAGACGTCACCCTTTTCTTTCTTATTCACAGGGGCTACCTGTTATATATGATTTGCACTGCAAGAAAAAAAAGAAGCATATCATAATGAGGAACTTTGGGTACAAGCTAATATTTTAACAGTTGATGAAAAGTAAAACTAAATTGAGAACAAGACCAAGCATCGGTTGGTGATGGGTGTCATCGAGCACCCCACCAACCAGGACTTGAACCTAGGTTCTCATTCCAAGTGAATACCAAAGCTCCTGGCCAACATTTTTTAGAATAAAAAATACTAAATCGAATACTGGCTTATAGCTTTATACACTAGTGCTGTAATACCATTTTATCTAGTTAACCTAGAATGCTAACAAAACACACAAGATGTAGGGAAACTCGAATGCATATAAAAAAACATTATTAACCTCAGAAAACAAGATGATATCCATCACCAACCGATGACATCGTCTAGTTACTGCACTACCTTTTAAACCTCCCTCCCTTGTCAACGTAGTGGGGGATTCCACAAGAGAAAGTACTTGGTACCGCAAGGACTCCCATCATTCTGAATTAGCTCAACATCATCCAACTTGGCTCGCCAATACCCCGTATATTAATAACTGAACTGATTTCTGAATATGTGTTTCCAACAGCATGAAGTAGAGCTATAGTACCACAAGCATTTCCTAATGATTCAATTTGTTTTATGAAATACACTTCGTCACCAGTTCCCTGTTGCAAAGGTATGAACATACGTGTATGACAAAAGAGAAATGTGCATCGTGATCCAAAACTATCAAGAGCCTGCTATGTTAAAGAAATCAACTGCAGTTCATTCAACATAAAAGAAAAATGAAGGATTAATCATGCCATCTACACGATACACCTCTGCTCACCTTCTCTTCAGTAGCTAAGGCTGCTAACCCATGTTCTAAAGAATTTCTCGCATACTGCACAAAAGTGGAGGAACAAGTGTGCTAAGTAAAGACTGAATTACAGTTGATTTCTTTTCAGACAATCCTAAATTGAACTTTTTATCGTACCCTTTTCGTGTCCACTGGCAAGATTCAGTATTCCTATGTAACATGATGCAGGGTGATAACCAAAATCGGCTTAGTGGACAAGCTCTGGAGTTCAAGCAACTCAACATCCATGCATGGTAAGCTTTTGATAAGGGGCAAGATATCCATATGCAAGCAGCCCCATCTCAAGCTGAACTACTGTACAAGAGTTTCAAGATCAAGAGAGAGCAGTTGAAATCTGAAAGCAAGGATAAAATTATGGAAAAGTATGGAAATGCCGCATCAGGATAACATATTTGGTATTTTTTATGTGCAGTTCCTTGGAAGCAGTAATAAGGCATGAAGACCATTGAATACAAGAAATCTTAGCAAGGATAAAATCTTAGGTTGGATGCTACCTTCCCAGTCAACTATTCACATTATTACTTGTTATCGATATGGTCTTGAATGCTAACGAGTACGCAAAATTTATTGCCTACAGGATGTATCTCTTCCTAAGAGCAAATATGAAGAGGACGGTTTGAATATTAAATAGCCAAATGTTTATCAAGGTAAGTACGGAACAAACCGACAGTGAGCTATTAATGAACAATCAACATTTGGCTAGATAAATGGATATTAATTCGTTTTAAGCTCACTTTAGTGAAGAGACAGCCACAAAAAATGATGGATATTTATCGGTTTGCAAACAATCAACATTTGGCTAGATAAATGGATATTAATCAAGCTCACTTTAGTGAAGAGACAGCCACAAAAAATGATGGATATTTATCGGTTTGCATAAACTAAGCTTTTAAGTGTGCAAAACCAGCTTTGCAGGTTTTAAAGGTAGATAACTTTTCTGTACAAAAGGAAAAAAATGATGTAGTGATAAGCCAGCTCTGCAGGTTTTCAGCTACCATGTTTTTTTAATCCTAAGAAACACTAATAAGTCATTGCACATTCTTATACACAAAAGACTGTAGTTTAGCTAAGAAAGTCTTAACAAACTAATCTATAGGACAAATCTCATCTCTTTTCACAAGCTAAATGCTTAAACATCACAAAAGTAGTCAAATTGATAAACTATATTGAATCTGTAATACAGCCTTTGCAACCACAGAGAATTCTAAAAGCGCATAATTAACACTTGCCATTAAGAAAAATAAAAAAACGAAGGCATAAAAAAAAACTCCATAAAGTAATTAAAGGTATCAGGAGATCCTGGGACAGTAGGTAAGGAAGCAGAAGTGCTAGTTTTTGGAATATACTTGCTGAAATTCTATGCAGTTACCTGTGGATCTCTTATTTCTGTAGATTGAACGTGAGGGAAAAGATGTTACAATTACTGCATTTTCCAAGATGGTTGGTTATGCTCTTCAGGTGTATTACTAAATTTGGTAAACAACGTGGAGGACTGAGAATGTTAGATCGTTAACTCTATAAATTTTGACACATCAGTAGTTTCCGATCCTCTATGATATTGTATTTCTTGTTTCTCTAAGGAGTCTAGTGCACTGCATTAATACCCCTTTGCTACTAAGTCAAACTGATCTGCGAAGTTCCCTTTTTGAAAATTGCAATTTTCTTCTCCAGTTTGTTCTAGGAGAGGTATGATTTTTCTGGAACATATGGGTATAATTAGTCTTTCCGCTTTTGTTTGATATTACACTGCTGTTTTGATATATTCTCATGCTCAGTTTGTTTTCAGGCTACTGATATACTGTCCAAGGAAGGAACCGGTGCTGAGGTAAGTTCTTTTGTACAATATATGTTCAGTACAACTAATCTACTGGATATCTTCCTTCCTCGACATGGTACATGCCATCAACCTTTTCCTTATTTTCTACTGATATTTGTCAACAGGACAGGGTGTCACCAACTTCTGAATTATGAAGGGACACCTCTAGGAATAACCAGGTGGCAGACAACTTTACACAGAAAGGTTAGGTGAATTTAAGCTATGGAAAAATATTGGAGCTGTCAATCTTGTAGTGTTGCATGCCATTTTATGTGTGGCCACATGCTTTCCAACTTATGGTCAAATGACCATATACATCAGATTGTTCAAATGGAAGGGGAAATCAAGGACTCATTGTGATTTTACGAATCCGACAGTAAATCGGGGACCATGATACACTGGCCGATAATCAGACCAAATATGGCTTGAATAAGTGACTGTGCATAACCACATAAATCACCATCCAGTTAAAGCAATCATGAAGCAATGATAATGCAAAAATATGACAGACAATCAGGTTGCAGAAAAAAAAATACCTTTTCAATGAACGAGCGGACCATGTTTTCAATTTCCTGAACAATACTATCTGACTGGCCCTCTACAAAGAGTGAAGCAGGTAGTAAATTAGATAATGAACCTCTTAAAAAGGAAGAAAAGAAAGAGCAATAGCTCATACTTCATAATCACTTACCAACAGCAACTTTAGTAAGCCCAGGAAGATCAATAAGGGTCAGTTTCACAATTGCAATGATTAAAAGTGTTAGACACTAAGCAAAACCACATCAGAAAATACATATAAAGTAACAAATACAGTATGACTATCCTATCTATGACAAAGATCCGAGGTAGTAGTCAACCAATACAGAAACAAGCTTAAGGAAAATCACAACTACATCCCAGGCAAACGACAATCTTTTGAAAGTGAACAATGGAGGTGCATGTGACAAGGCCGCACCATTAAAACTTTTCCAACTGCACCAATACTTTACCAGCACTGTTATCTTTCCATTTGGAGAATAAATGCTTAGATGAATAGGGACAGATGATATTTGCTTTGTACGACCAGTTTCTCTATCAGTTTTATCAGCTATCTCCTTCCTCACAAGAGCTGCAAGAATACAACTGTTGTCATGTACCAAAGATAAACTTAGCTGGTACATAAAGAACTGGACCGACGAAGTTAATACTTAAAGAACCATTTTATCAACCACTGCAGCTGGTAGCTTATGTTTAAAGAAAATCAAACAAACTATAAATTAGTTCAACATCATGAATAATTATGGGCTTAAAAAATAGGATGTTCTGGAGAGCCTCACAAGCTCCCATTACATGTTCTTCATAGCCAATCTAGTTTATTACCATTATGAGATCTCTTAAATCATGCATTTTCTGACTTCTAACCACAGAATCATGCAGCTCCAAAACAAGTAGGCTGCTCGAGAATTATCGAAATATGTGAATCTCTTCCTAGGAAGGTGCATGAACTCCGCATATTCTCTATCTCCATCAATCCTATGAAGCTGCAGCACCAGAGGACGACGAGTGACAATGCCTGTGCAATAGTATCAAACCCAAAAAAATGATTCAAATCGCACATACAAGAACATAGCAAGCTTCACAAGCTTCTTACTATTGGAACCACCATACCTGAACCCCTGGTAGGAAATCCTTCCCAACAACGCTCTCCAACACTGAGGATTTGCCCGAACTCTATCAAACATGTCACAAAAGTTCAAACATCAAAACATGGAACCAAACCCATTCTGCATATACTGAAATAAGATTGAACCAAACCCACAACAATGAGGTCGGTCGGAGCTGCAGCGATGCGGATCCAGGCGTGTGTGGAGTAGAGGGTGCACACGACGTGGTCGAGGAGAGAGAGAGAAGAGGGAGAGGGGAGGCGTCGGTGACGCGGCAGCTGTGGGAGGAGGCGGCGGCGGAGGTGAGGAGGGCAAAGGCGGCGGTAAGGCGGCTGGGGGAGGAGGCGGTGGCGGCGCGGTGGGAGAGGGGAGACGGCGGTGACGCGGCCGCTGTGGGAGGAGGCGGCGGCGGAGGTGAGGACAGCACGAAGCCAAGACGGCGGCGGCGACTAGCGTGTGGTGGCGGCGGAGAATAAGATGGGGCGACAGCAGGAGAAGTAGAAGAAGTTGGGGATGGTGAGAGAAGGGAGAAGAAGATACCGCGGCGACGCGACGAATGGTGGCGGCGGCCGACGAATGGCGGCGGCGACGAATGGCGGTGGCGGCGCGACGAATGGCGGCGGCGGCGGGAGGACGAAGGCGTGGCGGAAGGGCGGGGAGGAGGCGCGTGGCGTGCAAATGTGGGGAGGGAGCAGGACGGGAGGCTAGGGTTAGGGAGCGGGCGTGGCGTGCGAATGTGGGGAAGGGAGCAGGGCGGGAGGCTAGGGTTAGGGAGCGAGGCGGTTAATGGGCCGAACTGCGTGCGCCAGTTCGGGCCTTGCTCGGCGGTTTGGTTAGGCCGGTTCGGTTTCGGCCGGTTACTATCTGAACGAACCCCAACCGCCACCGGCCGAGGGCTAAGCCTGTGTTCGGTTCACTTCATGAACCAAAGCGAACTGGCCTACCAGCCCGATTTGGCCCATTTGGCCCGGTTGGCCGGTTTACATATTATATATCAAAAAAATCAGGAAAAAACGAGGATTCCAAAAATAACAACGAAAATTTGTAAAAGTGATTAAAAAATTACAGTATATAGGAAAAATAAAGTATTGAAGAGCTTTATTATTATAGGTATAGTACATGGCTGCCTCGTTAAAAACTTTACCAAGTAAAAACTCAAAATTAAGAAAACTTTGGTAAAGAAAAAAGAGTACAGCCTAAAGCTCTACAATACATTTACAAATTACATTTGTTTCAAGAGCCAGAGCCTTCATCTTCAAGCTCTAAACCTTGGAATGCAGCCTCCAATTCTTGATTGTGTCTTTGGGCGGCGAGATTCTGGAGTCATTTTTCTGCCAACGACCAGTCCTTCATACTCAGTAGTATTTCAACCATGTCGCTATGAAGCGAAGTGCGTCTGTCCTCAAGTATTCTTCCGGCAAGACTGAAAGCAGACTCCGAGGAAACCGTGGAGACTGGAACAGTTAACATATCTCGTGCTAAGATGGATAGCACGGGATATGTTCCATTATGTTGCTGCCACCATGTGAGTATGTTGAACTCTTCCTCCTGAAAGTCGACGGGGTCCTTCGCCAAGTATGACGCAAGCTCACCAGAAGAGCCGCGTGATGTAGCTTGTGCGGTCTGACCGGTGCTCGAAGAACTTGAAGTGTCCTTGCCCGTGATGGTCTTCCAAAAGGACATCTTCCTGCCCATCTGTTGAACCGGTGCCGGTCGTTGTGGACGAATTCCTGCATACTTTTCTTCATATTTTCTATACAACTCATTCAGTCTATTCCTAACTTCATGAAAATAGTTAGAATAATCAATGCCAGTAGCAGCACCAAGTTGTGTTAGAGCATTAGTTAGTCCGGGGAGTTTGGCCCGAGGGCCCAACAAAAAAGCAAAACAATACAAAAATGGAATGTCTCTCCAATATTTTAAATATTTAGCTTTCATATGGCTAACTGCATCAAATAAAATAGGATCAGTTTCAAATGACTTCAACTGATTAGCGATATAATAGATGCATTGAATTATAGAACAAGAAGTAGGCTCATAAACAACTGAGGCAGTTTGTGTGCATTCATAAAAAATCTCTAAAAACGAATGTAAATGAGTAAGTACTTGCCAAACCTGTGGAGTCAGAAGTGGCGTACCATCATGGGTTCAATAGTTAGTGTTAATAAAAATTTCAAAAGGTTGCCTATATGGTAAGACATGTTGAAGCATAAGGTAGGTGGAATTCCACCTAACAGGCATGTCCAAACCAAATTTCCTGGGTTGTACCTGTGATGCACGACAATAATTCTTCCATGCACCAATTCTTGTGTTAGAACTATTTAAAAATGAAATTGCATCCCGAATAGCTTGAAAATAAGGTCATAGTCTCTTTAAGCCACTCTTAACAATCGATTAATTATATGGCATGCACATCGTTGATGCATTAGAAAAGACTCAGCATATGTGGCTAGCACAGGTTTTAAAATATTCATAGCAGAAGTATTAGCTGATGCATTATCTAAGGTAATAGAGAAAATCTTGTCCGTTATTTCAAATTCTTGAACAACATTCATAATATTATCGGCTATATTCTCACCTGTGTGATTCACATCAATAAGTCTAAAAGCAATTATTTTTTTCTCCATTTCCCAGTTTTGGTTTACGTAATGAGCAACAATACTTAAATAATCTTCTCTAGCCCTTCCAGCCCAGATGTCTGATGTTAAAGAAATTGAAAATGTGCAAGTTTTAAATTGCTCTTTCAATTTTAAGTTGTTAGCAGTATACAATTTTTTTAAATCCCTAGTTGTTGTCTGACGAGACACGCTAGTAAATCTAGGATTGTGAGCAGTTTTAATATACTCTTGAAATGCAGGGGATTCACCAAAACCCAAAGGTAAATCTTCAGAAGCAATCAGATGACAAAAGCTTGTCTAGCTAATTCGGGATTATACTCCCAATTACTTACTGTACCGTCAGGGTTGTAGCTCAATTGCTGCTGTCTCATTTGAACGCCTCTCCTTTTCTTACATGCCAAGGCATGCCTCCTCAAGTGTCCCGTGCCAGAGCCAGGTCCCGCCGTTAACTCCTGTCGACAAATCCTACATCGAGCGGCATACCTCACCATCTTACCATTCTCGAGGTGTCTCAACTGCTCGTAGTCGTCCCACACCTCCGACCGGTTAGCTCGGGCCCGCTTCGATCCCACGGTATCGGACCCTGAAGCGCAGGTTGAACCGGAAGAACCGTATGGCACATCACCGGTTCCTTCTGTTCGTTGTGTTTCTTGTGGTTCATCATCCGAAACCGGTATGTTCTGGCCATACGGTTCATAGTCCTCCTGTCTTAAACCGAATTGACTAATAGGAAATCCATCATACGGAGAATTTCCGTCGGCCATTTTCAAAACCTACAAAATAACAACCATATGTTAGAAACAACAAATTAGCGTATAAAAAACATCGACATTCCACAATTATATTTCTGCAATATAAACCTCACCGGCTCACCCTACCGAATTTGCAAACGCGAAATATTTTTTGCAAAATATTTCAAACTTATGTCACAAAGCACAATTAAAATTTTAACTCAGAAAGCAGAGAAGAGTAGAAGACAATGGTTTGAACTTTGAAGTGTGGCTGGATGACGACTAACGAGCGGGTGCACCCCTATATATAGGGAAAAAAAATTAGTTTTTTAAAATTTTTTACTATTTTACCGAGCTTTAAACCTTCATCGGTGAAAAAAAAACGGCTATGACGCCAAAGATAAAGCCAGTCGCGGCCCCCCCCATGCGCAGTATGTGCCCGACGCGTGGCGGTGTGCCATCGCCCATCTTGCTGGCGCCAGCGACGCGTCGTCCGGTCCGAGTCGTCGCCGCGACACATGGGCACGGGCCACCGCCACCCACACGCCGAAGTCGACAACAGCAGGCGCGACGGCGCGAAGTCGCGACAATGATCGGTGGTCGGCGTCGGGAAGCGGCGCAGCAGCCGGCCGACCGGCAGAAGCAGCGTGGCAGCGTCACCGCGTGCGCTTGCGGCGTGGAAAAGCGCGCCCGTCACGTCGGCGGTCGGCCGTCGGCCGTCACGGACTCACGCCACGCCGGTCGGTCCGCGCTCAAGACGCGGAAAGGCACGCGACCACGCGTGGCGCGCCACGCGGCCGGCGCCCGGGCGATGCGGGTGGGTGATGGCCGACGCGTGGCGCCGGCTGGCGTGTAACAAGCGGACGGCGCGGGGACGCCGGCGACGTGGCGGCGGCGGGCGGGCGCCAGGCAGCGCGCGCGGCAACGGGGCTTCAAATTTCATATGAAAAAACCGGGCCGAACCGTGCCGAATCGGGCCAAACGGGCCGAACCGGGCCGTCCCGGTTACTATACGAACCGAACCGGGCCGGCGCTATGCGAACCGAACCGGGCCGGCCCGACGGGCCTAAGGCCAGGCCCAGGTTCGGTTCGCCACGCCGAACCGGGCCGGCCCGGTTCGTTTACGAACCAAACCGAGCCGGGCCGGCCCGATGAATAGTTCTGGGGCCGCCCTGTTCGGCCCAAAAAACACGGCCATTTGGCCAGCACTATTAGGGAGCGGTGCGTGCGAATGTGGGGAGGGAAGCAGTGGCCACGGTGGGATCAGGGGAGCGGGGGCGTGTGTGTGGACCATTAGATAGAAGTGAATGGTGGAGATCGTATATTGGTGAAACCACCACCACCACCACCACCACAACAGCCTTTTTAATAGTAGAGATAGATCATCGTATATAGGAAACACTTGTTATAGAATAGGACCACAAATGAGTGCATATTATGAATAGAACACTTGATCATAATACAAAAGATAGAAAGATGCCATAATATGTTTATATTATAATTCAATGCATATAACTATCGATTCAAGTCATATTGATTTCAACTTGATCTACATTAGTCTAAAAACCACCTATGCTACTACAAAGTATCAAGGAGTCAATAATTAACATAATGCTAAACAGGAGCTTAAAGCAACCTAATAACCTAACATGAAAGTACAATTTTCAGCCTCTTTCACAACACAACAATTAATTTCAATAAAATCAGACAGAGCTCAAATGAAAAACTTCATAATACAGAAAAGATGTGTCTCGAAAATATCTACAACTTGCATGTGTAAACATTTTCCATCCAACTTGGATAGTCCCCCAAAAATACATATTTTATACCACTATCACACGAGGTTACACGATCAGACTAGGCCGATCTAGCCACCGACCCCGGTCTAGGCAGCGGTCCGCCTAGACCAGGGAAGTCTGGCTGCATAGCTCCAGCAACCTGCCCTAAGTTCTACTGCCACACGGTTTGGGTAGCGGTCCAGTAGGCCTAGACTATGGCGGTCTGGCCAAAACCAACTCAATGACTAAGTCCTCAAAAAATACATTACAAACAATAAACTCCACTTAATATGTGCATATGAAAATATATAAGAGAATGAAATATGCACAAAGATAATGAGTAACTTGGAGTGAAGTTTAGCTCAAGTAGCAAAAGTAGCAAATTATGGACCACATCAACATGTACAGTAAGAGCAAATAGCATACCTCTATTTGAATCTTTCATTAATTAAATTGTTAGTCTTAATCAAGCATTAAATCAAGCATTCAATAGATTTACAATGCACATCTTGCTTGGATAAACAATTCTTTATATCTAAATAGAACTAAAGAGATAGCATCAATTAAGGCATATTAGTCTCAAAAGGATTAGTCAATAAATACTTGTTATAAAACAATATTTATCATTAATTAGCATTTGTTATTAATCATCAAAATCATACAAGAGCTACCTTGAACTTATAGCTGCTACCGCCGCCAATCCCTGGCCCACGCTGAAACCCCACTCTACACACCCACTAGCCACCGAACGAGTTTAATTACCTTTGGTGAAGTGCTCCATCGTTCGCCTTGACGCGCGACAAAGATGTCGACTCCTCTGCCTCGACATCAGCGGGTGAAGATGGTCGCCGCAGCATGGCCGCCAGACGGTCGCCTATGCTCGCCGACCTTCCGTCTCTGGCCACGAACGACACCACACACCGTCGTCGCAGCCTCTCCGCGTCGCCTTCGAGGTCACTCCCTTCCGAGCAGACAAGGGAGAAAGTGGTCATTGTCCTCCACATCATCAAGTGGGTGGAAGGGGAAGGAGAGAGGTACGCTGTGGCTAGGGTTTCTCTCTCCTTCCCCTTCGCGTTGCAAGTTGGGGAAGAGGACGAGTTGGAGCCAGTTGAAATGCTTTCGGGCCCATTTCACGCTGCGGGAAGGGGAAGGGGGCAGTAAAGCGTACCCCTTGGAGATGCCCTAAGCGTCTCCTCCTTGTCTCGATCTCCTCCACACCACCATCTATGCAGCGCGTCACTCCATGGCCAGCCATTGTAACCGACCTCCGCCTGGGGTGGCCACCTGCTACCGTGCACGCCTTTGAGCTGTCGCCAGGCGCCAGTGCCGCGATGACCGCTAGGCCCAACCTCTCCCCTCTCTCTATAGTGGCTCATCTCACCATATCTAGAGAAAAAGACCCAAGAAGATTGTTTCAAACTTGCAATAGATGTTTTTATTTGTTGCGCAAAAGTAATTTTTTTGGCTGCAGCTACCTTTCTTGAATATTGAACAATAGATTTCTTGTTGCATTTTTATTTTTAGGTGTTGCACAAGAGTAAATCTTTTGTTAGAGTAAGCATTTTTATTTGTTGTACTATCCTCATGATTTGTTTCACTATTTTTGAAATTAGTCGAAAAAGTGCTTGTAACTCAATCAGGAAGATGTTTGTTTATCTGTTGCGCCGGCTTATTATTTTGGTCGCAATGGTTTATTATTTTTGTTCCAGCTATTTATTATTTTTGTTATACCCAGAGTATATATAGGTCTAGTGTCTAGTGCTCGGATGGGACGTTAGAGAGCTAGTCGATCCTCGTCGGTTGTGTCCTCCTTTGAAGCTAATTCCATCTAGGTAGTGTTTCTTTCAGCGGTTGCGGTTGCGGTTACGTTTAAGCTGGAAATTTATAGCTCCTCGACAAGAACATCCGAGAGATCAAAAATTATAGAAAAAATGGTTTTGAGAGTTTTGAGAAGGAATAGTAAGACCTAAAAAAATTGGATATCAAACATTAAAGCGTTTGACTTGTACAAAAATAACAATTTTCTAACTTATAAGCAAACGCAAACGCCGAAAGAAACACTACCCTAGTATCGGCCTCTTCGTCGAGCCCTCTTCTAGGCTTGTCACTCGATGGCAACGTCTCCCTCACTGTGACCCGCACATGCCACCATTTTTTTCATTACTACTCCGTTTCATAATGTTTGTAGTTTTAACTAAATGCACACAAAATAAGGAGACGTAAAAATGACTTGTCTACCCTCATTTAATGAAGGGTAGTTAAACAGATTAGCTAAATAGATGGCTGTATTGATGAAGGGTACAAAGGTTATATTAGCTCTAAAGTTGCATTGGAATGTGAGAACTACAATCATTTTGATAAAAATTTTGAACGTTAGAACTACAACAATTTTGAAATAGAGGAAGTACATAAGTTGTTTTTTTTTTTTTTTGCACGCTGCACTATGGGATGCTGCACAAGAATCCATCGGACATCCGAACCGTTGTCATACCTGTATTTTCTCATGAAAATATGTCATGTACGGAGCATATATGACCTTTCGCACAAAATCAAACAGGGTCCGGGCACAAACCAACCAGGCGAGCAAGTTAATTAGGCTCTATTTGGAATTTAATAAAATTATAATATCATGGAAGATTTTTTAGACAATCTTCAAATATAGTTTTCTATATCATATCTAAATATACAACAGCTCCCACATCTCTTTCATATGTGGAATTTTGAGATTTTTCAGAAATTATTTCTAAATAAATGGGCCAAGGCCATATATTCCAACAGGTTTGACCACATGCACGCCAAAAATAACATCTGTTTTTAACTGGGGAGTAGTTAACCAAGTCAATCCATACTAGTTCTACTAATTCTTGTCAAGTATCGATATGTATGTCTTGCGCCATAATGAGGGATATGAGGGTTAATTACGTACGTCCGCGTTGCTCAGAGGTCTGAGGCTAATAGGTAGGTCAAATGACACGGGATTGGGCGCCGCGCGCGTGCACCATACGTGAATGGGCTTTTGTTATGTCCGATCAATGGGGTCACGATATCACACGCGGATTCCGATTTGGCCAGAGAATTAGCGGATAAAGATCTCTCGTAGTGGAGGCATCACTATTGCGCATATTGGGTTTAACGTTCGCTAAGGCGTCAAATATCTGGCTGACAAAGTGCCTAAGATCAGCGCTACCAAGTGATTGAGCAGGAGATAAATACAGTTCCAGGCAATATCAAATCCATATGTATGTCTTGCGTGTCAAGATTAACCTACTCGATATACCGTTTGGATCGAGTGGCCCTCTCCAGTCACTGCTGCAGATAAGAGTTTCACAAACGGCCCATTACAAGCGGATTGAAACCAACGGGCTGGAGGACGAGATGAGGGGCGCACTGCAAGCGGTTCGTAAGAAGAACCGCTTGCGAATCCCGTACTGTGCAAGCTCCTATTACGAACCGCTTGCAATATTCTATAAGCGGTTCGTAATAGGAACCGCCTGCAGAATAGGGGATTCACAAGCGGGTCTTATTACAAACCGTTTGCAATAAGCTCCCCTCCCGCTATGCACATTTAAACTCTGTCTTCCTCAGCGAGCTCACACACAGGACAAAGCTGCTGTTCATGGTGGGCCGAGCTCTGTTTATAGGGGAGGTGCTGCCAAATTTTTAATTAAAGATTTGTGGTCCAAATTAACTGTTTGAAAGGTTAGTAACATGTTGTATACATCCTTCTCCTGTATATATTGATGTTTTCTATGCATTGGATGTTGAGAAATTTTGTTTTATATATGGAAAGATGTTTATTTTGTTACATCCACTTTAGAACTTCTGAGGCTCCTAGATCCAAATTTATTGTTTAAAAGGTGACTAGCATCTTGTACATATTTTTCTCTTCTATATATTGATTTTTTTTTTATGCATTGTATGATAAGAAATCTTGTTTCATAAGGTGCTATGGTAGCTTAAAATGTTTGAAATGCAAAAAATTGGTTGGTAGATCTATACATATTAAATGAAAGAAAGTAAATATTTCGTGGTAGGTAATAAAAGTAATTATAACTAATAGACGTAGTTAGCATTACTTGAAAATTGTAATAGATGTTTATATTTTTTTTTGTTACTATAGATGAATCGACAATGGATATACAATGCGGATCGTCGGTCAAGAGAGTTCAGGGATGGCGTGAAGGCTTTTCTCGATGCGGCCAAAGCATTATTGCCTCCAGGAAGCTTCATACCTTGTCCATGCGTAGACTGCAAGAACGAGAAGAAGCACTCCGAAGGATGGTTGGTTACGAACCATTTGGTCATAAGAGGTTTCATGCCAAACTATATCTGTTGGACAAACCATGGCGAAGTAGAGGAGATTCTAGAGGAAGAAGATGAAGAATACGAAGAAGACGAAGAAGAGGTTGACGAAGTGAATACTCAATTTGGGTCCGTGGAAGATGCACTTGACGAGTTTGGTGACGATGAGCTAGACCAGATGCTCCGTGACGGAGAGGGAGAGTTCACGGAGGAAAGACAAGACAGAAGTATCACAAGATGGTAGAGGACCACAAAACTCCTTTGTACCCAGATTGTGGGCAGGGCCTAAAAAAGCTCCGTACTACACTGGAACTCATGAAATGGAAGGGCACAAACAGTGTATCGGATAAGGGATTCGATGAGTTGTTAGTACTCGTGAAGAAGTTGCTTCCGGAAGGTAACACTCTACCGGAATCTACTTACGAATCGAAGCGAGTCCTCTGCCCATTAGGATTGCAAGTACAGAAGATATACGCATGCCCTAATGATTGTATCCTGTATCGCAATGAGTATGCCGATCTGAAGATTTGTCCAGTGTGTGAGAAATCATGGTATAAGGTGCAGCGTGACGACCCAGGTGAAGTGGATGGGAAGCGTACGAAGAAGAGAACTCCAGCCAAAGTGTTGTGGTATTTTCTCGTGATCCCCAGGTTGAAGCGTATGTTTGCTAACGAATGTCATACCAAGATGATGCGTTGGCACAAAGAAGAGCGTAAGGAAGATGGGATGCTTAGACACCCTGCAGATGGCTCTCAGTGGAGAAAAGTCGATCGGACTTACCCGGACTTTGCAAAAGAGGTCAGAAACATAAGGTTTGGGCTTACCACGGATGGGATGAATCCTTTCGCCCAGTTGAGTAGCATCCATAGCACATGGGCCATCGCAGGTTTTTAGACAGTAGTCATGCATTGCGGTGGAAAGGAAGAAAATTCAACGGACAACCAAAAACCCGTGGCAAGCCTCAGCATCGTAATGGCCGACTAGTTTTTGCTATGGTACAAGATCTAAAAGTAGTATTTGGAAAGGGTTCTGGAAGCATGCATGTACCGAACGAGGATGATCAGACACCAATGTGGAAGAAGAAGTCAATATTTTGGGACCTGCCGTATTGGGAAGTGCTGGAGGTTCGTCACTCACTGGACTTCATGCACATCATTAAGAATGTGTGCCTAAACCTATTAGGGTACATAGATATGTATGGCAAATCAAAAAATACTCTCCAAGCGAGGAAGGATCTTGAAGAAATGAAGTTGAGGAATGACCTACATCCAAAAAATAAAGAAGGGACAGAACAACTGTACCTACATCCTGCGAGCTACACTTTAAGCATAGAAGAGAAAAAAAGCATGATAGAGTGCCTAAACAGTGTGAAGGTCCCTTCCGGATACTCCTCGAATGTAAGGAGACTCGTAAACACGAAAGAGAACAAACTCCAAGGCTTGAAATCTCATGACTGCTGTGATGATGACACAGTTGCTCCCAGTGGCTATCAGAGGAATACTGCCGGAGTGGGTTCGGGGTACAATCACAAAGCTGTGTTCATTTTTCAACGCCATATCACAGAAGGTCATCGATCCAAATAAACTAAATAAGTTGCAGGATGATGTGGTTCAAAGCTTGGTTAGTCTCGAGATGATCTTTCCTCCTGCATTCTTTGATATTATGGTTTATCTCACTGTTCACCTTGTGAAGGAGATAGGTATTCTCGGACACGTGTATCTGCACAATATGTTCCCTTTTGAGAGGTACATGGGTATCCTCAAGAAGTACATCCGGAACCGTTCTCGTCCGGAAGGTTGCATTGTCGAGGGCTACGTGATAGAGGAGGTGATCGAGTTTTGTGTTGATTACATTAGTGATCTTGATCCTATCGGCGTCCCCATATCACGCCACGAGGGGAGGCTTCGGGGGAAAGGTACACTAGGAAGGAAAGCAGTTGTATGCAATGATCTTAATGCATTTAAGCAAGTACATTTCACGGTTCTAAAGCAATCAACTATCATCGGCCCCTATATCCTTCAACATAAGAGGTCCCTCTGTGCAAGACTTCGGAAAAAGACAGATGGTGGATAGATTTGAAGCAAATGGAAACTTTTGGAAGTTGGCTACAAACCTACATCCTTGAAGGGGTCAAACGATGAAGTCTCGCAGCAGTTGGCCCTGGACCATCACAAGAAATCATGACATTTCAAGGGCGAGATCAACGGTTACACATTCTACACCGATTCGGGATAACAAGAGCACCAACGAGCAATGGTGTCCGTATAGACGCCTTTAGACAACAACGGCGGGGTGGACACATATTATGGTTTCATAGAAGAAATATGGGAGCTCGACTATGGACCATTGTTGAAGGTCCTCTATTTAAGTGCCAATGGGTGAAGCCGACTCCAAGCAACGTGAAGGTCGACAAATCTGACATGACAACCGTGGATCTCAAACAAGTCGGCTATAGGCGCGAACCGTTTGTTCTAGCTCAAGCTGTGCACCAGGTATTCTATGTGATGGACATGAACTCAAGCAAATCAAAGAAGCAAAAGGACAAGGCGCAGATCAAACCGAAGCGATACGTGGTTCTCCAAGGCAAACGAAGGATTGTTGGAGTTGAAGACGTCACCGACGAGGAAGAGTATGGCCAGTTCGACGAGCTACCTCCTTTTGCGGTTGATGTCGACATAACCGTCATGAATGACAGAGACGTCGATGATCCTTACATACGTCGCGATCATAACGAAGGAACGGTTGTAAAGGCTAATATTGCCCCTACTTAACGTGTACAACTTCTGTTAAAAATACGCATATTGAACTTGTGTTATTTTTTTAATGTTATTTATAGATAAAACAAATTTACAAAAAAGAAGAGAAAGAGATAAAACAAATTTATAAAAGAAAAGAAGGAGATAAAACAAATTTATAAAAGAGAAAAGGAGAGAAAACAAATTTATACAAATAAGAAAGAGATAAAACAAATTTATAAAAGAGAAGAAGGAGATAAAATAAATTTACAAAAGAAAAGAAATAGATCAAACAAATTTACAAAAGATAAGAAATAGATAAATCAAATTTATAAAAGAAAAGAAATTGATAAAACAGATTAATTTATAAAAGAAAACAAATTGATAAAAGAAAAGAAAGAGATAAAACAAATTTATAAAAGAAAAGAAAGAGATAAAACAAATTTATAAATGAAAAGAAATAGAAAAAAAATTTGGGCAAGGGGGCGCAAGGGGGGCTCGAACCCGCGAGTACGCGGGTGAGCCCGCGCCTAAACGCCGCGCTCTAGCCAGGGGGGAGGAATGTTACATCTCAACAAAGACCGGGCACGGCGTCCTTTTCAATGTGACTGACCTCTACAAGCGGTTCTTAATTGAAACCGCTTGTAGAAGAGGGTTCCCGCGGCCCACCTAATATGGCCCTTTGCAAGCGGTTGGTAGTACGAACCGCTTGCAGATACCGACCTCCGCAAGCGGTTCGTACTACCAACCGCTTGTAGAAGGGGGTTCCCGCCACCCGCCTAAAATGGCCCTTTGTAAGCGATTGGTAGTACGAACCGCTTGCAGATACCGACCTCCGCAAGCGGTTCGTACTACCAACCGCTTGTAGAAGGGGGTTCCCGCCGCCCGCCTAAAATGGCCCTTTGCAAGCGGTTGGTGGTACGAACCGCTTGCAGAGACTGACCTCCGCAAGCGGTTCGTATTACGAACCGCTTGTAAGGATACTTCTGCAAGCGGTTGCTAATACGAACCACTTGTGGAGGCCCTTTTACCGTATATCGTACCTTCCACACCCAAATTTTTCTATGTCCCAACCCGCGCGCGCTGCTTGACTCCGTCGCGCCACCGCTGCAACCAAGCACCGCCGTCCTCATCGCCTCCGACAGCGCGCCGGCCTCCTCGTCTCCTCCGACAACGCGCCGCCGCGGCTGCCACACCGGAGGGCCTAGGTTCCTCTCTCCCATGCTCCCCTCCTCCTCTGTTTGTTGCTGCCCGCAGGATGTTCGATGAAATGTCCCAACGGGGATAGAGAGGGAAGGGGTGGCCAGCTCGGGCTGCGGCGAGGGGATTCGGCGAGGGATATTGGCCTTCCTTGGTGGTCGTGGTGGTGCGTGCGCGTGCTCGAGTCGCCGGGGTTGCGGGCATGTAGGACGGAGGAGCACTGCAATAGCAATAGCAATAGCAATTTGTTGTTACTGGTTTTACTGGTTTTATAAATTAAAGTTGCTGGTTCAACACATATTATAATTTTACTGGTTTTATAAATAAATTACAATAGCAATTTGTTGTTAAAGTTGTATTTTGGATACCTTGTTCATGTCTATAACATTAAATATTTATGACCATAGGTAGTTTCAAAATAATAGAGATAATTTATGACATGTCATGAAGTTGATATGGTATTAATGGCATACGCTCAACACATTGGCTTAGATAAAATGCCTTAAGGTTGATGGTATGCGCTTTTATGAATTTGACCAATTTTTGCCATCCAGCACGGGCGAAAGCACAATTTTACCTCTACAGTGCCCAAACCGTAGTGACTCCAAGCTTGGTCGAGCCCAACCAAGCCAGTCTCAACCGAGTTGACTTAAAGACATACCCATAAATCTCTCTTCAGAGCATCCGTAGCAGGCATTCTATAACACTCTATTTATAAAACCAGTAAAATTATAATGAAATTGTAAGCTTAATGCCATAAAACAATTATTTCTCCCTTGGTAGTATATGCTGTCCATGATGATAAGAATCTTGGCACCTGGATGAGATTAACATATGCTGTCTAAAGTATTATAGTTCCTTATTATGCCATTTGGGTCCATTAAACTCAATTAACATATCACTTAATGAAATGTACTCATGCTATCTTTTGGTTTGGTCTTTGAGATAGATTGTTAAAGTAATTGTTTTTATTCTATAGATCGCAAAATTAGGGTTTCGGTCCATGACGACACCAAGACGTGGTGACTCAGATTTCGATGACCAGAGAACTTCATGTTTGAGACCATCGCATTGTCTACACTCATAAGTGGGCATGTCGATCGACCGTAACGCTCGGCCGGTCAGTTGTCGATCTGACGGTAACGCTCCAACCGTGAAAGTGTCGATGAGGTCGCTAACCTGCTACTGGCGGGGACAATGAGAATCTTGTGGGCGACTCCGAGGTATATATCAAGTAGGCATGTTCATTAATATAAGTTAATTCACACATAACACGCGTTCTCATTTATATCCTATATGTTTTTGTATCATGGCCGGTACATCGACCACTGCAAAGTCCCTTCAGCGAGGACCTAACAAGAAGCTGAAGTCCAAGCATGTGATCACCGAAGTCGGCAACGACGGTAGTCTAATAGCCCCGGTCTCGGCACTTGCACCGTTCAACAACGCAATAGGATACTGCGTTAGGGATCATGTGCCAATCAGCATCAAGACATGGCCCAAAGTTCCTATAGCTACCAAGGATCTCATATGGAACGATATCAAGGCAAATTTCAGATTTCCAGATGGTGTCGAAGCGAAGGTGAAGGCATGGGCTTCCAAGAAGATGGCAACTTTATTTCAGCAGTGGAAGTCGAAGCTCACCCACGATTACATCGACAAGGGAACAAGGCCAGACTTTAATAAGTTTGCTAAGCTTGCGGATCATTGGGAAGAATTCGAGAACTTCAAGCTGTCCGAAGAAGGCAAAGCCGCAAGGCAGAAGAATAGGGAGAATGCGCTCAAGAAAAAATACCACCACCATCTCGGGAGCGCTGGCTACGTTAGGGTTGCACCAAAATGGGACAAGCAAGAAGAGGAGATGAAAGGCAAGAATATTGTGCCCGAATGCAATGGTTGGGATGACCGCATGCACAATTACATCATGGCTCATGGGGGCCAACTCAAGGATGACGGCAGCGTGGTGGTGGAAGCGGACTTGCAAGAAGTTCGTCAGAGGATTGATGAAGGCATCGAAAATATCCGGTCGGGCTCCTTGGTGACGGACAGGGAGAATGACCTACTCACATATGCCCTCCAAAACAAGGAGCACCGGAGACGCATAAGAGGTTTTGGGAAGAAGCCATGGAGGCTCGGCTGCGGCGATGCATGCATATCAGAGGCAGGAGAGAAACAAGAGAAGAGAAGCTTCCAGAGTGGCTTGATTGGAGGCGCAGCTCAAAGCCCATGAGGGAAACGTCGATCAGCTGGTTACGCGCAAGATCGCCAAGCGATAAGCTGAACACTTCAGGGGCAGCGTATTTCGGTCAATGTTGAGGCAACGGACACCGTGATAAGTCCGTCCACGCAACGGAGCAGCTGTGCGTCGGCCGTGGCCCCCCAAGATGATCTGCTAGCTCGTCATCCAGTGGACAGCATCACGGTTCGCCGCCCCTACGAGCTACACGTCGAAATGAGAAATCTCTCCTTTAAGGTGGCTTATCGCATGGCGTATCTGGTGGAGGCGGGCCAGAGGTTCCACTGTATTGATATACCACCGGGTTACTCTAAGGTCACGGTGGATGAGGTGGTCGACGGCTTCGGGGATCTAACGCTAGACAATCCTACGGGCGATGACGTGACCAGCCTTGGACAGGCCCTCGACGGCTCATTCATTCTCTGGCGAAAAAAGTACATTATATTTCCAGATGTCGTGGAGGCGAAATCATCGGTAGGAGAGGCCTCGGAGTTGGAGCATGCTGCAGGGCCATGCTTGTCTCCACAACGAGAACGCACGCCTGCTCCAGCGTCGCCGCCACCACCTACAACTCCACAGAAAAGCCCGTCTCCGCCGCCACCACCGCAAAGCAAGAAGAACCCTCCAAGGGCAACCATATCTCTAGCATCTCCACCGAGAAAGAAGCTCGCTGTCTGGCGTCGGGATCCAGCGGTGGCATCTCCTACCACGACGTCGGGATCCAGCCGAGGGAGAAAGGGAAAGGAGCCGGTTAAGCTTGCATATGACATGACTCCCGAGGAGCTGGAGGCAATAGCAAAGGTTGATGTGGCCCGACAATTCGCGCCAAAGAAACCAGAGCCGAAGCTGAAAATTGATCCAACATATCTCCGACAGTTAGTTGGCGGTACGACGCCACCTCCAGTGCTGACCAACTACGAAAGGACAATAGTGAAGAGCAAGACAAATGCTACTAGAAGTCGGAGGGCGGCCAAGAAAAAAAAGAACAATGCAGGAGATGAGGACAGCACTGTCGATCCAGAGATGGTGCGGAAATTCATGGAAGAGGCAGGACTCGATACCGAAGGAGCAGCTCTGGGAATGACGGATAATCTTCCAATGGCACCGATCAAATGGAAGTATCAACTGGGCCAACCGCTGGTGGACCCAACTGAGATAGATGCTCTGCCTACCAAGATGCGACAGATGCATATCTGGTACATGAAACAGGCCATGAAAGGAACGACTATGTTTCCCTTAGTTTTGAAAGACGAGCACTTCCACAGCAGGGACAACACAGAAATATGGCTGGAATTCGAAGACTTGTACAATATATACCAAAGACGCCGTCAACGTGTCTTTCATGAGCTGCTGGTGCCTGTAAGTGTCTCGAGTTCCTAAGTTTACACCGTTATTTACTCCCGTACCATAAATTTGGACTCTAACTAACTAAGTTATATATCCCTCACGTAGATTGGAGATGCAACGGCTTGCTAAAGATGGCATGTCGCATAAGTACGGCTTCATCGATCCATCGATTATCAACGAGAAAGTGTATTCATACCCCCCTCAAAGAAAGACTTTCGAGGAATACATTCTCCATGCAATGCTCGAACAACACGACAAGCTGTACATTCTCCATGAAATACCTCCGTAAGCGGTTCCAATTACGAACCGCTTGCAGAGAAATACCTCCGCAAGCGGTTCCAATTACGAACCGCTTGCAGAGAAATACCTCCGCAAGCGGTTGCAATTACGAACCGCTTGCAGAGCAATCCTAGGTGGCAGCCCACTCGCGCGCCCGGAGAGCTACGCAGCAGGTTCGTTAGGCCTGTACAAGCGGTTGAGGGAACCGCGTGTGATACCAGCCAGGTATCACACGCGGTTTCGTATAAGCGGTTCAAAAACCGCTTGTACAGGCCCTTACGAACCACTTGTGATGTTCCGTTCTGCAGTAGTGAGTATCCTGCAGGCATTCTAGTTTTTTCACTATAACATGCACAATGCAGGGTTCTTAGAAAGGTGCTTAAGAATTCTTGTTTTTTTTGTCGTGCTAGGATCAATAGGCCATATACATACATATGATTCCTTGCATTAAAATTTATTTTTTACATAGGTGTTTAGTGATGTGACGCCATGTTCTCTCTTTAAGCACTTGCGCATAACGTCATGCATCCTACATGGTTTTGAAAATCATCTTAAAAACCCAAAAAATCTGGTTTATCATACATTTCCCCTTTTCCAGATCGGCAAAAAGCTTGCTTGAATTTTGTATGAATTGTATGAAAATCATTCGCTAAGATCCCACTTCACAGGTATGCCATTGAAAAGTCAGAAATTAGCCTTGTTCCATCGCAAAGGTGCAATTTTTAGAAATATTTCATTATAAACCTTCTTGTCCTAGTGCCCTCTTCAAATGTATACTATGTCTACCATTGGGTATTCTTCCTCCATAACCCTTCTTCTTCCTACCATCTTTGGCGAGCTCAACTGACGTTGGTAACCCTAGTGCCTGTTGCCCTCCCCATGCTTCCTTTCCTGGCTTGGCTGGCCAGCCCTCTCTTCTTCCTCCTCCTCCTCCTCCTCCTTCCGGCTAGCTCCTTCCTCCATGAGCTCTATTATGCCCGAGCACCATCGACATCGCTCACCAACCTCCTAGCTACCTGTGCTCCTTCTCTCCAATAGCTTTCCATGCGTAGTGTCGTGGCCATCCATCCATCCCTCTATCCAAGCACCTCCGCATCCATATGTGTGAGCAGGAGGCTTGGGTCAGCAGTCAGCTCCCCCGACATGCTCCTTCCCTAGCGACCGCGAGCTCCCCCTCAGCCTCTCATTGGTGGTGTGGACCAATCGAGCTTGCGATGACGATGTGCTCATGGGATGTAGGGGCCAGCTGGGCTTAGGAGTTTGTTGGCGGTGTGGGATGGGAGGTTCTTAGAGAGGGAGGGGGTCACCGGAGCTACATTGATGGCATTGAGGAAAGAGATGGGAGGGAGACGATTGGAGGAAGAAGAAAAGGTAAGTGCATTTTTGTGTATAAGAACTTCATAATAGCATATATGTGAGACTTGCAACCTTGTGATGGCATGGGATTGATTTTTGACTTTTTCATGATATATCTTGGAAGTAGCCCCTTTGTAGTGACATACATCTAATTAACCCTAAAATGATAGCCATACTAAACTGGTGTAAACAGTTTGGTTGTAACTACCCAGCTCAGTACCGTACGTCCACACACAAAATGGACTAGCAGAGACATTGATTAAAAGAATTAAATTTATTACCAAACCAGTTTTTGCATAGTTAGAATTTACAAAACACATGTTGGGGACACGTAGTTCTACAACATCCAACTAGTGCAAGGTTGTATTGAAAATTTTCCACCTTTAAAAATTTGAATGCATAGTTTATGTACCTAACACCATTAGAGCAAACTAAATCTTTGACGTGAATATTTTCTCATCATTATGGAGAGGAAATCAACCCTTGGATGAATAATGTCAAGAAAATCACGTGGCAATGTGGCATGCCACATTGATCCCTGCACATGAACCTTGAACTAGTGAAGCAAATAAAGAAGTCTAGAAGGCAAGTGAAAAAATGTATAAATTTGCAAATTAACTGTTTGATCATTTTTTATTTAAAGAGCATGATCAAATCGCATTACCTGCTTATAATAGAGGGTTGAAATACCAAATAGGAGGTATCCCTAACCCATTTAGAGGCCTCGAAATAAAAGAATGAGAACTTTGGCTCCTCGAAGCCTAAGTACCTGGACTCCTCTAAGCCTAAGTACTTGGTGATGTCTAGGTTAAAAAGGGCAAGAGGGCTTGTTACATTTGATCATAAAAATGCTCCAAAAGAAAGAAAAGAATCTAGTTAAGATCTGACACTTGGGATCAGCCAACTAGCGATGCAATTCCAGACTTGAATCTTCCATTGAAGGAAACCACTGTTTGAAATATGTGTGCACACATAAACAATGAAAAACTAAAGGAACTTGCTCCCATGATGGGAAATAGCGGAGAGCAAGTAGAAGTGCATCAATAAGCACCCCGTGATGAAATATCCATAAGTTGTGCATTAACGGGAGAATATTTGAATAGCACAACAATCATTGCCGTTTTGTAAATAAAATTGTCATCATCATTGAACTTAGGGCATGTTTGGTTCATGGCCATGAGTTGCCAGGCCAAAAAATTGGCATGACCATCTCATGGCATGACCAAATTTTGCCAAAATTGCTAGTGTTTGGATTGCGGCCATTGAAATTTAGCCAATGAAAATTCAAAAAATCAAAAATATATAAAAGTATTTAAAATGGGTTTTTTAGGATTTTAGATGAATTATAAAATTTATTTCACTTAATTTGAACAATGTATGAAATTTATGCAAAAATGAGAAGATTTAATTGAAAAAAGGGAAACGTAGGCAAAACTTCTAGTTGTTGGCTGCGGTGGTTGGCCTCGTCGCAGCATGTGAGTCCAAAGGCTTTGGCGAGAGTTGGCAGGGCACGGGCGGCTGATTTCTTCGCCAGCGCCCATGCTCGCTCGCCTGTGCAAAATGGATGGCACGCCGATGGATTGGCAAGGCATGCCAATCATCGGCCAAGAAGCAAACGAACGCCAAATCTTGTTGGCACGCCAATTTTTGGCATGGCAACTCATGGCCATGAACCAAACAGGCCCTTAAGCCTGAGTCTGCATTACTTGCAGAATGCAAGAAAACGCCGTATTGGAAAGATTAGAATAAGGTAATTTTTATGGAATTGATATCTCTGAATGGAAAGGTGTTAGGGCCTATAAGCCGCAGGTCTCTCCATATAGGAATTATGCGTATGTTCGGAAGAAAAATGAGAATAATAAAGTTGTAAAGTACAAAAGCACGACAAGTTGCACAAAGTTTCACTAATGAAAAAACGTATCCCCTGATCATGTGAGAAACTACCTTTAAATATTTGATCTCAATGGTAGTAAAATTGAAATTGAAAATAAAATTGATAGATGTTATCACAGCATATATTTATGGAACTTGGATTCGAACATTTACAAGTAGATACATATTCTATCTCAGTCCTAAACCAAGATTGAGCAAATAGAAATTTGTGTAGTGTGAAAATTTGAAAGTCACTATATAAACTGAAGCAATCAAGAATAATTTGGAATAATCGCTTGAAGCGACTTTCTATGCAAGAAAGACCATATGAATATTGAATAATGTACTAAATATTGTCCCTACATTTTTATATGGCAATACTAAAATGTGTTCTATATAATTTCAGTCTATGTAGGTGACCTAAACATCATCGAGACAAATAAAGAAATAGAAGAAGTAAGCTCATATTTGATGTCTAAATTCAAAATCAAGACTTAGGTTGAACCAAATTTTCCTTAGGCTTGCAGCTAGGGCATATCACGGAAGGACTTTTGGTAAACTTGTCATCTTACAATCAGAAAGTGTATTTTGAATTTGAAATAAATATTATGTGAAAATATCAATGGTTATTGGATCCTTGCAAGCACACCAAGACACGTATAGAGCTAAAGAAGAGGGGAAGGAAGTCCTGGTACTGGAAGTCCTATACTTGAGTGCAATATACTGGAAGTCCTATACTTGAGTGCAATTGAAACACTCATGTATCTCATAAATAGCAAACGGCCGGGAATTGCATTTGATGTAAACTTGCTGGCAAAGTATAATGTAGACCTACGAAAAGGCATAAGAATGGAATTAAGGACATCCTCCGCTACCTCCAAGGGAGAAAATATCTCATATGGTGAAACTATAATCTCCTAGAAATCATCAAAGTAGACTCTTGTCTCAACAACAACAAACTACTTGAAAATCATTGTGTTGTATGAAGCCTCCCACGAATATGCATGGCTTCGAAGAATAGTTCACTACATCCAGAAGTCGTGTGGGTTGAACATCGAGCAAACTCTCACTATCATTTTTTAAGAGCATGCAACTTGTGTTGCTCAAATATAGATGTGTTATGTGAAAAAGCAATCTTATGAAGCATATTAGCTATGCTCATGAAATGCATAAAATGAATGAAGTAAATATTCAGCACACTAATCCATATCAAAATCTCGTAGAATTGTTTACTAAGTCACTTCCAACATATCTTCAAAAGATGTGTTAGAAGAATTGGAATATGAAACTTAGAGAAATCCATAATTTAGGGGGGAGAAACTTCACATACTTGAAATTGTCTTGAATATGAAGTTCAAGTACCCAATATGATCTTGAACATTAGAAAGCAAATTGGGTTGTCTGTAATCTTTTTCCCCTTGAGTGAGTTTCATAGAAGTTTCTCATATAAGGTTTTTAACGAGGCAATCCGAGCAGCACAGCAAACATATGCTATGTACTCTTTTTTTAAGAATTTTTCCTACTAGGTTTTCATGGAGTTTTTATAAGACATATGCGTCCCAAAAAAAAAGCCCAAGGCAGAGTGTTGGAAAACCTTAAAGCCCACGAAGGCCATTAGTGGATTTTTTTTTGCCAAAACTCTAGGTGAAGACTACACAAGGAGGTGGGATATGTGTACCCTTTGTATACACATCTAGGAATGAATAATAAAGAATCAAACCCCTCCAACTCTCTGTGTCTCCTTGTTCAATCTACTATTTTGTTTGTGATTGCATCGGGGAACCCTTGAACTACACCCAATAGCAATGGTTCCATAATAGTTTGTTGGATTCAATGGCTTAGATGAGTACATATCGCTTACCACCACTTACCATTAGACTCTTTTTAGTAGTAGACCAAAAACATAAAAATTAAGTAGTAGTAATTAATATACAATGATCATTAGGAAATATCCTCTGGAATAAAATAATACATACATTAGTGATTAGTAAAAATAGGCAAGTAATAAAAGAACACTACACCAACACATGTTATATTTACCTGTATATTTGTGTTGGTTCAGTTAGAACCGCACATATAAGGTTATTAGTGTTGATTCTTGAGTGGACACGTGTTAAAACTTATATGTGTCAGTTCTAATTACTATCTGATGCAGATATACAAATTATATGCCCAATTTGTATATCTGCATTGGATAATAATTAATTAGAACCGACACAACTAACATTCTGTCTCCCAATGAGTAGACAGATGTGCCGGTTGGTAATTACAACGGCACACATAACATTTTTTCTCTCGAGGTATTTCACGGGAAAAATTTTCCTTTATTATATCTCTCGACCTCCGCTTGATCAGATTTCCCCTATCTCCAAAACTTTCGATCGATCCCCTATTCGCTAGCTAGCTTCGCCAAAATGTCATCTCTAGCCCATTCTCCTTCTTCATCTCCGTCATCATCTCCACCGGCCTTGCCATAGTTGCCATGGCTGTAGTCCCCACCCCGATCGCCGTCTTTGCCCTGACCATCATCGTTGCTCTCATCTTCGCAAGGTGAGGAGGCCTCCAAGTTAGAGGAGGAATCGGCTGGCAAGGATCCAAAGGAACACCTGGTCTGTGAGGAGGAGGTGGGAGCCAACATGGAGGAGTCGGTCGACGAGGATGAGGCGTCCACTGAGGAGGAGAAGGAGCAGTCGGCCGGAGAGGAGGAGCCAACTACCAAGTCATAGTGGTAGCGCTCCCATCGTCGCCCACATCAGAATCTTCAGTGTTTAGCCCTGATGCCACCGTTGTCAACTCATTGAACGAGGAAAAGCCAGCCACTGATGATGACGTGGAGGACTCATCGGAGGAGGAGCTCGAATAGATCTGAGTTGGGTCCAACAACGATGACACCTCTGCCGATGATGGCAAGGAGGATCCTACCCTGGGCTGCTCCGATTCTGGTGACTCCTTCTACATCGGCGATGACAGCGAGGAGGATGACGAGGAAGAGTGAATGTAGTGTGTATAGGGTAGTAGCTAGCTAATAGTAGCTAGCCAAGTGCATCGGCGGCACTAAGCTAGCAGATGAAAAAAATATTTTTAAAAATATATGTGTCGATTCCAGCCATAAACTAGCACAGATGATGTGATGACTAGGCATATTGGTGCCTATTATTCTGTGCCGGTTCATAAACCGGCACTAATGACAGGTTTAGAACCAGCATAGAGTAGCATTTTCGTAGTAGTGGAACATGCCAATCTTCAAAATAACATAGATTCAAAATTTGGACTGCATAATAAATAATAAAAATTCAAATAAGTCAAAATAACCCACATCTTATCTGACTTATTTCGTGTCTTATTGGACTTATTTAATTTTTTATTACTTTTTAAATCCTTTTTTTTTATCTCGTAGGCGTATCTAAAAACTCTCTAAATCCTAAAACACAAGGGCATCCAACTCTCGATGCCACCTCGGAAAATTCTCGAAGTTACGAGATAAGTCAAATAAGTAAATACTACCTCCGTTTCACAATGGTTGTAGTTCTAGCTAAATGCACACAAAATAAGGAGACGTGAAAAATGACTTGTCTACCCTCATTTAATGAAGGGTAGTTGAACGGATTAGCTAAATAGATGGCTACATTGATGAAGGGTACAAAGGTCATATTGGCTCTAAAGTTGCATTGGAATGTGAGAACTACAACCATTTTAATAAAAATTTTGAATGCTAGAACTATAACCATTGTGAAACGGAGGGAGTAAGAAATAAGACAGATAAACTGAAAAGATCAAGCTCTTAATCTCGATCGCAATATTTTTTTCAATCCCGCCAAGGATAAACCTGAAAGCATCAAACCAAACGTGGCCCTCGCCTCTCCAACTTGATTACTCAAGTCTCTTGGCCTCTTGCAGATGATCCACAAATAGCTGTGATCCATGAGGGATCGATTAATTTAGCTCGCCTGCGTGCTTTTCCAGCCCCATGTGATGCCAGGTGCTGCATGCATGGATAGCGCAAACATGGGGGAAGCTAGCTGTGATGAAGTGGGGAGGGCCGAAGAGCACGAGCGGCCAAACAACAGTGGTGCTCCTCGCCACACGTATCCATTCCAGCAACGAGAAAAGGTTGGGACTTGGGACAGCCATTCTTGGTTCACACGCTCCACAGGCCGCATTAACTCGCGGTTGCACCTAATTCGACCTGGACTGTGGACCATGATCACCATTTCGCACGGCTGAGCTACCTAGCTAGCTTGCCACAGCGTGTGCCCAATCTGGAAAGGGACCTTCCTCTGCCTTTGTGGAGTGTACGTAAGGCGACGGAGAAGTGCAACAGGATGCATCTTTTTCACTATGTCAGAGAAGAACATTCGATCTCTTAATAATTTGTAGCTGCTGGATTGGACAAGGATGTGCGAGATCAGCACCGGTGTTCCACTAGGTATTATTACTGTAGTGCACATACAATATTACATTTCATCCGTCTATAAGGGTGTGTTTGGTTAGTGAACCGAATTGTTCTACCAATTTTTTTTGTCACGGTCAACCTAGCTAGCGTACGACCAATAATTGGCAAGTTTGTTAAGTTTGGTTCGAAGCCAAATTTCGGTAGGGTAGAAATGGCTATTGTTTGGTTAGCACCCGTGTCCATTGGTTGTGCTGCAGCCCTTGGCATGCCTTTCTCAGGTGGATGATTTCCGTCCCACATCTAGACCGTGTCATGCGATGTTTTCCTAGGGCATGCCAAAGTTCGACTACAAACCAAAGGACCACCAAATGGCACATGCGAACCAATATTTGGTGGGGTAGACGAAGGTTATCATCCAAACACACTCTAAGTTTTGCAACATAGAACATGCAATGACTTGGAGTAGTGAGAGCATGCATAGAAATTTGAGCTGTCTACCATATAAGAGTCCGACTTAGCATAGGAAACAAGAAAAATACACATGAAAGAGCAGTTAGCGACATGCTAAAAGCTAAGGCATTGTACTTGTTGTCATTATGATTGTCTATAGATGATATGGAATACCTTATAGATAACTATTGTCTCAACAATCGTACATGCCCAACCTTATGGCTTGCTGAGATAAAGTGGCTCCTGCTTCCACAAATCCAAAAGTCTCCCAAATAATCCAACTTTAAAAGCAAATTATTGAAGTGAAAGCGGATTATGGTAGACCAAATAGTAGGTTAGGACTAGCTTTTACTGCTTTGGATAAAATTTGTCGGCGATTGGGAGTTCGGACTCCTAGGTGCCGAGCTTATTTGTTGAACTAGGGATCAACGGGCCCCTTTCCGTGTTGGGCTAGGATTTTCAGGGATGCGCTGGTTTCTCAAGATACGGCTTCGGGAGAGGTGAAGGCCACCCAAGCAACGCTTCGGGTTGGCCAGGCAAGGAAGGGTGGTGACGTGGTGATTTTTTACCCTGGTTCGAGCCTCCCACTGCCGGGATAACAGCCCTACATCCAACCTTGCTCGATAGCGAAAGAGAGTGCGTACAAGGGGGCGAGAGACCGAGCCATAGGTGGATCGGGTGCTCCTGATCTGAGTACAACTGGTGGTTCTAACTACAAATGTTTGTGTGTGTGTGTGTCTTTACAGGCCATGTGGCTTCTCTTTTGAGTGTTGCGGACCCCCCTTCATCGATGGCTGCGAGGTGCTATTTATACCCGCACCAGGGGACGTCTACTCCCATTTGTAGGCTGGGTACACGCGAGGGACTACGGGACATAACGCCACTGTAGCACGTCGGGGCCGGTGGTAGACCATGCTGCCCCCACGCCGTGACGCCGGAATAGTGCTAACGGGATGGATGCGAAGGTCGCTTTTGACTTCTGCGCCTTAGGACCAGTCCGCTGCGCAGGCAGGTAGGTGCATATGGTCTCTTGCCACGTGTTCGTCTGAGTAGGGGAATGCTTTAGGAGACGTCCGAGCAGTGAGACTGCTCGGGGCAGAGCCGTTCAGCCAGGCCATAGCTCTTGCCGTGGCCGAGTAATCGTGGATGGTCGGCCCCTGCTAAGCGCATACTTAGGGTCACTCGGGGGTGTCAAATATTAAGGGCATAATCCGAAACCCCGACAGCTAGCCCCCGAGGATCAAGAAGGGAGTAGCTTCCTCTTGAGACTCTAGAATGATCTTCTAAGGGGGTTGAGTCTAGCATCGGAGCTCTATTGTTGTAAAGGGACTAGGATTAGAACTCTCCCTAGTTCTTGGTCAAAGGTGCTTTGACCGAGAACATAGGAAACACTGTCTTGGCGCCCAGTTCGACGAGTCCTAGGCGTTTAGGAAGTGAGGCCAATAAACTTCGCGCTACGCGGAGCGGCTGGAAGGAGATCACCGCTGCCGAGGATCGACCGGTTTCTGCCGGTTGGGCTTCCTGCTCGATATGGACTTAGTCTACCATGGGCGTGGAAACGGCGATTCTTCCTCGCTTGGATCTACAAAAAGGGGGCGAGGACGGGCCGAACCTTTGGCACCTAAGCTCGCTGCGCCAAGATGTCTTCCTCTTCCAGCTCCTCCGACGAGTCCTACTACAATGATGAGGCGGCCATTCGATGATCGTCCTGAGGATCATCGAAGGATCTCCATCATCGGGGGACTCTGCTGGCGGTTGGTGAGGAAGACATCTTGGTGGAGCGAGCTTGGGTGTACAGTGCCTAGGCCTCACTCTACCCCCTTTTTATAGATCCAACGGATCGCTTGCCATCGTGCTAAACAAGGGATCGAGTCCATATCGAGCGAGAAGCCCAACCAGCAGAAATCGGTCGATCTCCCTTTCGCATGTGTGCGCTGAAGTTCATTGGCCTCAATTTCCCAAACGCTCGGTTAGCAGGCACACGCCAGCTTCCTAGGTGACGGTCAAAGCACCTTTGACCAGGAACCAGGGAGAGTTTTGATCCTAGTCCCTTTATGGCATTAGTGCTCTGATGCTAGACTCAACCCCCTTAGAAGATCGTTTTAGAGTCTCAAGAGGATGCTACTCCCTTCTTGAGCCTCGGGGGCTAGCTGTCGGGGTTTCGGATTATGCACTTAGTATTAGACACCCCCGAGTGACCCTATGTACGTGCTTAGCAGAGGCTGACCATCCACGATTGCTCGGCCACAAGCAAAAGCAATGGCCCGGGCTCAACGGCTCGCCTCGAGCAATTTCACCGCCGGACGCCTCCCTAAGCACTCTCTATTGATTTAACACGCGGCAGAGGCCACGCACCTACCGCCAGCAAAGAACCGGTCCTAAGGCGAGAAGTCAAAGCGATCGCGATCCATCCTGTCCACACTATTCCGGCGTCATGGCGTGGCGGGCAGCATGGTCTACGACCAGCCCCGACACGCTACAGTGGCGCTATGTCCCGTGGTCTATCACGTGTACCCGGCGTACAAACAGGAGTAGATGTCCCCTGGTGCGGGTATAAATAGCACCTTGCAGCCATCGATTAAGGAGGGCCCGCAACACTCAAAAGAGAAGCTCGCACAACGTGTAAAGACACACACACGAATATCCGCAGTTAGAACACCACTTGTACTCAGAGATCAGGACTGCCCGATCTGCCTGTGGCTCGATCGCTCGCCCCCTCATATGCACTCTCTTTCGCTATCGAGCAAGGTTGGACGTAGGGCTATTATCCCGGCAGTGGGAGGCTCGAACCAGGGTAAAAAACCACCACGTCACCACCCTTCCTTACCCGGCCAGTCCGAAGCGTTGCTCGAGTGGCCTTCACCTCTCCTAAAGCCGTATCCTGAGAAACTAGAGCATCCCTAAAAGTCCTAGCCCGACATAGAAAGGGGCCCGTTCATCCCCTATTCAACAAATAAGCTCGGCACCTAGGAGCCCGAACTCCCAACCGCCAACAAAATTATTCACAATGCAACTCATGAATGCCAATTGTACATCCAAAAAAATGGTGCTAGAGCATCGTAAAAGTGGTAGCTATGTTGTATACCACTACAAAATTGATGCTTTTCCTTATAGCAATAGTAATGTATAATTTGGATATATGACCCTAGGACACTTTGTACACTACTGCCGTAAACAATGCAACTCATGAATGCCAATTGTACACCCAAAAAAATGGTGCTAGAGCACCGTAAAAGTGGTAGCGATGATGTATACCACTACAAAATTGATGCTTTTCCTTATAGCAATAGCAATGTAAATTTTGGATATACGACCCTAGGACACTTTGTATACAGCCGTCGTAAATAAAAACATTCAAAACAAATAAGAAAAAATCCAAACAAATGTGGTGTATCAAATATTAGTGTATTCAGCTCCTCAACATTTGAAATATTATAATAATTGAATTTCAAAATAAGTACAAAATAAATTTGAAGAAATATTGAGGTGACAAATACACTTGTATTCAATACATTAAATTTTGAGCACATCAAATACAATTGTATTCAGTTACTCAAACTCTAAACTCTACCATCCAACAGGTGAAATGTTATAATCAATGAATTTCGAAACAAAACAGAATAAACCAGACAAAATCAAAAGAAATGTTGAGGTGACAAATACACCTATATTCAACACATCAAATTTTGATCTAGGTGATTCAACATTTGAAGTATTGAATTAAAACAAATTTCATGATTACAAAAATTCATCTGAATTTGGAATTTAAAATGTCGAACTATGGAGTTCAGAAATTGATGTACTAAATACAAGTGTATTTTGCACCTCAAATTTTTTATTTTGTGTTTGTTTTGAATTGTTTTGTTTTTAAAATTCATTTGATTTTGTCATTTCAAATGTTAAATTGTGTAGTTCACAACTGGAAAGTTGAAGGCACATGTATTTGGCATCTCAATAGTATATTTGCTATACAAAAAAGCATCGATTTTGTAGTGGTACCTAACATAGCCACCACTTTCGCAGTGCTCTAGTGCAAATTTTCTTAAAGTAAACTTGAATAGTTTGCAATCTTGTTAGCCAGTTCAAAAATTTTCCCAAAACTCGTTTACTACTGTAGTGCATGTACAATATTACATCTCATCCGTCTATAAGGGTGTGTTTGGTTGGTGATCCAGATTGCCCTACCAATTTTTTGTCATGATCAACCTAGCTAGGGAACGACCAAATAATTGGCAAGTTTTTTGCATTTGGTTCGAAGCCAAATTTTGGTGGGGTAGAAATGGCTATTGTTTGGTTGGCACCCATGTCGGTTTGAGCAAACCAGCAGTTTTCAATTTTCAACTAGTAATGAAAGAATTTATCACTGCCAGTTTGAGAAAAGACCCGGCAGTGATGATGAACAAAGATTAAAAGGTATGTAAATCCTCTATAAGTAAGAACGTGAAGTTGGGTGGGATGGTTAGAAGCATGAGGGTAGTCTCAGGTTCGAGTCCTAGGTAACACACTATTTGTATTTCGTGCAAAAAATATCCTAATAACCTATAATATGTGGTATATGATTAGGATATAGATTCTATGCATAAAAAATTATTTTTTTCTATTTTTTACACCAATTTTTAAGCTAAATTCATGTGTTTTCGAGAACCGACAGTGATATTCAAGAACCGGCAGTGATAGTCCTTATCATTGCCGGTTCCGAAACCGGCAGTGATAGTCCTAGGGTTATCACTGTCGCTTACGTAGTGTCGGTTTAAAAACCAGCAGTGATATATGCTAGTTCCGAACCGGCACTGATGTAGTGTTCTGTAGTAGTGCAACCTCGGCATAGGGCATGCCAAAGTTCGACTACAAACCAAAGGACCACCAAATGGCACATGCGTACCAATATTTGGTGGGGTAGATGAGAGTTATCATCCAAACACACCCTAAGTTTTGCAACATAGAACATGCAATGACTTGGAGCAGCGAGAGCATACATAGAAATTTAAGCCATCTACCATATAAGAGTCAACTTAGCACATGAAATAAGAAAAATACACATAAAAGAGCCATTAGCGACATGCTAAAAGCCAACGCATTATACATGTTGCCATTATAATTGTCTATAGATGACATGGAATACATTATAGACAACTATTGTCTCAACAATCGTAGGTGCCTAGCCTTATGGCTTGCTGAGTTAAAGCGGCACTAGCTTCCAATCCAAAAGTCTCCCAAATAATCCAACTTGAAAAGAAAATTATTGAAGTGAAAGTGGATTATGGAAGACCAATTAGTAGGTTAGGACTAGCTTTTAGTGCTTTGGATAAAATTATTCATAATGCAACTCATCAATGCCAATTGTACACCCAAAAAAAATGGTGAAAGTGGTAGCTATGTTGTATACCACTACAAAATTAATGCTTTTCCTTATAGCATAGCAATGTAAATTTTGGATATACGACCCTAGGACACTTTGTATACTGCCTCCATAAACAAAAAATTTAAAACAAATAAGAAAAATTCAAACAAATGTGGCATATCAAATATAAGTGTATTCAGCTCCTCAACATTTGAAATATTATAATAATCAAATTTCAAAATACATACAAAATAAATTTGAAGAAATATTGAGGTGACAAATACACTTGTATTCAATACATTAAATTTTGAGCACAACCAATACAATTGTATTCAGTTACTCAAACTCTAAACTCTACCATCCAACAGGTGAAATGGTATAATCAACGAATTTTGATACAAAACAAAATAAACTGGACAAAATCAAAAAAATGTTGAGGTAACAAATGCACCTATATTCAACACATCAAATTTTGATCCAGGTGATTCAACATTTGAAGTATTTAATTAAAACAAATTTCATGATTAAAAAATTCATCTGAATTTGGAATTTAAAATGTCGAAATTTGGAGTTAAGAAATTGATGTACTAAATACAAATGTATTTTGCACCTCAATTTTTTATTTATTTTGTGTTTGTTTTGAATTGTTTTATTTTTAAAATTCATTTGATTTTGTCATTTCAAATGCTAAATTGTGTAGTTCACAATTGGAAAGCTGAATACACATGTATTTGGCATCTCAATTGTTTTTGGATTTTTTCTTATTTATTTCAATAGTATATTTGCTATACAAAAAAGCGTCGATTTTGTAGTGGTACCTAACATAGCCACCATTTTTGCAGTGCTCTAGTGCAAATTTTCCTAAAGAAAACTTGAATAGTTTGCAATCTTGTCAGCCTGTTCAAAAATTTTCCCCAAAACTCGTTTTTATGTGAAACAATGCAGAGCATCTAAGAGCATGCCCTGTGATTGATAGTGCAGGAAAAGGAGGAGGCAATTCTCTCAAAGAGGTACAATGATGGTATAAAAAAATGAGTATATGGATGGGCTAGTCAGATCAAGGCCTTCATCTCTCCTCTATGGTGTATGCTTCTATTTTATATGGTGAACCTCGTGTGGAGAGCAAACACTTCATGTCATACTGGTGATTCTAACAAATTTGATCACTTCCTACGTCGCCATTTAGAAAATTGCAAGTGATTCGTGAGGGCACTCTTTGTGGAAGACACTGTAGAGTAGTGTCCATGAGTCCACCTCAATTAAGAACTACACCAAAAACTACTTTCCTAGTCCTGATGTCTATATGTGAGCCCCTAGGCAAATAAATGCTTCTTCTCCCCACCTCCTCGCCCTAGTCTTGAAACCTCTCCTTAACCTCCCCTCACCCCCTTCTTATCTATATCTATCACTGAGGAAAAGACAGAGAAGAGCAATAAGCACCAAGTGAGACAACAAGAAGCGGTGGGTAGATCACAAAGGCGAGTGACACTACACAATGTGGCGCGTGCGTCTGCTGCCATGAAGGTTGGCAAGCATGGAGGCAACGGCCACTGGCTACAAGTATGGCAATAGGTGGAGGGACGCGATGGTCAAATTTGATAGGCACAAGGCGGCTAGCAAGCAGGAGCCTTAGGCGCAAGATGATCATTGATCTTGAGTAGCAAGCTCGAGAGGCAGAAGACACAACAGAAAGAATGGATGACCTCAGACTTGGTAGCATGATCGAGTGCTGCATGAGTGGTAGGTGCCAGACAGAGTACAGTAGGTGGCCGACGCGATGGAAACTCATAATGAGGACATCACTAGCACGGAGACGAACAAGGCTCCACCCACTCCTTCCATTACTTCCCCATTATTATGAAATGATGGAGTACAACGAGTCGGCATGAACACTTTCTCCAAGCCATCAACACCAGGGAATCAGAAATGATACATCTACCTCAAGCCAAGATCAGGGCCCTATAACTCACGAAGCTCCATGTCCAGCCTAAGATCAAGCCCACATCGTCAGCAAGCCTGTTTCAACCATTATTGACTAGCTAAACATCAAACAACCGCTAAAATCACAACATAAAGACACTAACGAGTGTTGAGCCACTTATTATTTGGGCCCAATGTCTATGTACCCCTAGTTTTATGTGGAGATGTGTGCTCCTCTGCTCAGTGACCCTTCTGCAGCTGCCAAACCTTTGTTATTTATGGTCTCTATCTTTTGTCTTCATCCTTAGGTTTTGCTTAGATTATACTGTATAGACAGTTTTTGTCAATCCTCGATTTTGTGTGGGCTTGCCATACCGCATGCCACAGCCTGACCTTCTCCCAAAGCCGGAGTTGCCTCTTCTTCCCTCCTAGGCTCCCACACTCACTACTACTGCGGTTTTGGACGCTTGCGGAAGAGATGGGGCGAAGGCGATGTTCGGAGGGGAGTTGGGAGTGCGCCTGTGTGGGGGAGGGAAGGAGAGCAACATGAAAGATTGGGGAGCGGGAGGTATTTGGTTAGGGTGCATGCTGTGCGTGAGATTAGACAGAGGACCGAGCGCTACGCGCCGAGAGAATTTTGCACGTGGCCCAATTCACCACCACAAACCGATAATTATATAATATCAGAGATTTATTGTGTGAACCATTTACTAAGAAGGCGATAGGAGAGGCCTTGTTTCATATTGGGCCCATATATGATCCTGATCTTGATGGTTTCCCTACCTGATTCTGCCAAAGGTATTGGGGTGTTTTTAAAGATGTTATCATGGTTTGTTTAGAAGTTATTTTTTATAGAAGGACATGCTAGAAGTGATGGATAAAACATCTATTATTGTGATTCCAATTAAGAACCATGAACCATCCAGAGGAGCTGAAAGACTTTAATGCTATTAAGCTTATGCAATGTGATTTATACTGTGATGTCAAAATGCATTGTGAATATGTTGCTGCCTATAATTAGCATTTAAAGTGCCTTTGTTACTGATGGCATGATCATGGATAATGCTTTCATTTCTTTTGATTCATCCACTCGATCCAATAGAGCATGATTCGGGGTGTTTGGTATTCGCAACATAGGATCAATGCTGATAACTTGTATTTGTACAACTTCACAAATTGATAGCATCAGATACTATCAAAACAAACACCCACGACAAAAGAATCTGTCCAATCACATGCTCATGATCTTGTCTATTGACAAAGCAAAGGTAGATGTGTCATTCGTTCACAAGAATGACGTGAAGAGAAATCTCAGATGTTTCAAGGTGCACATGGCTAACCTAGGAAACAAATACTATAATTCTCAAATTGTTTGATCTTGGGGTCTCAACCACAAAGACTACACATGTACAAATATCATATATATGTCAAGTGATTGACTCTACCTTTGATCCGGTCCTTAGGACTGAACCTATACCAAAACGAATGTACACAAAAGAGGAAATTACAACCTGAAGCAATTGATCTACATGCAGCCTCCGTCAACTTTCATTGTAACAGAAGAAAAGGAGTTAGCATCCTAGGTGCTGGGAGTCGAGAATATGAAAGTGAAAAGAGTTAAATTGTGTTTCTCATATCTTCACGATATTGGCTTCCCACATTGTGCACGTTTAGGAGGATTGGTCGGGAATCGGGATCACATGCTAATCTCAAGGAATATTTCCCTGCGGACAATTTCCTGTGGCAAGTATTTTTGAGTATCTGGAGGAGGCATGGGAGGGGAAACCCTATCTCAATCCAGCCAAACCCTAGGGTTAAAAGAATCCTCCTCTCTCTAGAATTTTTTCCTCATCTTTTCCTGACTCGCCCACTCTACTCGCAAGCAACTAACAAACAAAGACGAAGCAGAATCCAATCACCAACAATTGTAAGCAAGCACGACATTTGTTGCCCCTGATCGCTCCGATTTGGTGCGCCGTCGACAGGTTCAGGGGAGGCAAACCCTAGGCGACGAACAGAGACGCCAAGCAGCACCAAGAACCAAAGGAGGCCACTGCGGCAATGCTATCAAAATTAGAAACTGAATTGGTGCTTTCCTTCAGATCAAGGAAGAGGCATGAGCGGAGAGGTGTAGGAGGATGACATATCCCAAGGCATGGTATAGGATGTTGGCGAGGCGAGGCAGATGGCCCAACGACAACAAGCTCCAAGGTCCATGGGAGGAGCAAGGCGCTGTGTAGGAGGGTGGTGGGGGAGGCGGTTGCTAGTATTTCTAGAGAGAGACCGGAAAGGAATAAAAGAGATAAAGAGTGGCTGGTATTTTTTTATATTTTCTAGGAAGAGAGGAGGGGGAAGGGATTATTTCCCTACAGGCTACAGCCAAACACAGGTGGGGGACGTGGGGATTATTTACCTAAAATCCCAGTGACACACAAAATTCCCTCTCGTATGTGTTTTATTTTCGGTGGGAATTTTTACCCTATATTCAAACAAGGCCTGCATGACTGATTTTATGGAGCACATAGTTGCTCAGGATTGCATTTCTTATGAGAAATAACTAAATCTCTTTCCTTGCAAAATAAAAGACCTAAAGGATGTATTTTTTGTTACGGCAAGAAATGCAGAATACGTAGCACCATATGGGTATAGGTAAGGGTTAAAAAAATCACACAAATTTGGAAATTATAATTTTTATTTTCAAAATCCAAATTTTGATTTTCAAAATCTAAGAAGTAAGTTTTTTCAACTTGGACGGTTTTATCTGGGTTTTTAATTTACCTTAATAACTTAAATTCACATTTGTGGGCGATATTTAAGTATTCATGGCAGGTAGCATGTGAGAAACAAGAATCCGCTTTGCAACAAAAAGTAGAGCTGGTTGGATTTTCTTCAGAGCTGATCTGATTTGTTCATTGCCTTATTTGCTGATAACCTGGGTATCGAGAGCTTATCGAAGCAACTTGGAGAGTTCGATGAACTTTGTTTAACTTGTTTTTTAGAGCTTTAAAACACACCTTCGAGATAAAAAAAAAAAAGAGTGACAGAACTTCATTAATTGAAGGATTTGCACTGCCCCACCGTGCCGCAGGGCGAACTTCAATAGCTATCCCATCAGGGGTAGGAAACTCTTGAAGATATCAATAGAATAATGTTTCTTTTTCATAAGTTTCAATGGACGCGGAGCCAACAAGTGCAATTTTTTAGTGTAAGGTCAGGTTACAGGAAGACTTTTTAGAAAAGCAAGGCATTGCAAACAAATAGGGCAAAAACATGGCATACTTCTTCTAGGTTATCTATATCATACTGTACTATCATAATATGATATACGCTACCTATAGATCCATGGGTGCTACATCATAAGCATATTGGGAAGGTACATAATTATAACCATGTACATAAGCATTTACAATTTTGAAATGGACGATAAGCAAATAAGTAGATAAATTTAACCAAATATGTCAAGGAGAACACACCTAGCAGAGGCAAGCAGCGGTGGTTTGCAAGCACAAGTTCCACTTAATTAGCTTTTCATCCCCCACCCACCTGTCCCAGAGACCCAGCCAACCCAGGGCACCACTGTAGCGTTATCGTTGCAGAAATTGCAAGCAAGGCATATTCCTGCATCCAACTGCTGCTGAACGCATGCGTGGTTGTTTTGTTTGTTTCTTTGCCTCCACTGCTCCCTCTCGGTGTTCATGCTCATCTGGATTCATTACCTGGCTGCATGGCTCCATACCAACTAGCTAGATGGACCTCTATCACTTTGCTGCCTTACTGGTTGGGATCACCAAAGTTCCTTCTGCTCGGCTGTTCCTCCTCTTCTGGATTTAATTACCACCGTGCCAACAAGCCAGATCAGGGTTCACAAAGTTCTGGCCCAATGCATCCACGTGAATGCATAGCTGGTCTAGCTGTTAACCAGAGCTGTCTAAAGTACTAGTGAAGTGGTACATACATAGCCGTCTTAATATTCACGTATTAATTTTACACCTTGCCGTATTTTTTGCGTATGCCGTCTTAATATTCGACAATTCACATTAACAAAGGGGCTTTTAGCAGTATGCAGTGGTCTGGGCGACTTAACAGTACAACAAAACTTTATATGTTGAATGCTTGCTCCTGATTAACATGGTGCAAGTAGTCATTAAACAAAAAGATCGTGATGAATTATTGATTAAAAATGAAGGCTCTATCAGTTTATCAGATGGAGTGACTGTAGCGCACAGGGTCTGAGAGAAGGCACAAAACAGCCAAATGGAGAAAGGAGAAATGCTCCTCGTCTTCAGCATAAAGTGGCGAAAAGAAAGGAACCTGGGCCACAACTTTTGGACGTGTAGAACAGCTTAATTTCATCCACTTTTGATTTTTGTATAGTGAAAAAAAAAATGTCTCTTAAACAAACAGTACGGCTTCTTGAAACCATTTCTTTAAGCCGCTTATTGAAGCTCTCGAGCCACAACCGTTCAGCCTCATATGTTTGTTTCAAACAGGGTCACAATTCAGTTTGGTGTAAGCTCCAAGTCATTCGCACTCACACCTTTGTCTGCTGATACTCTCTCCAATCCCTACCGTAGCTATCTTTCCCATGTCCAAGCACTCACACCAGAGTCTAAAAACATATGTCAAGCAAATTACGTTACTTTAAACAGCTTTCGATGTAGATAGACCAAATTGATCATTTTAAGTACAGCTGCAAAGGAGCTAAAATGCATCATGCATGTCATTCATCTGTGGAATTAAATTACAGTAAACCAATTTATTTAAAAGATGGAGTACATCTTTAAATCTCCCCTACCATTTTTCACTTGTTACTATCATAGGAGAAATTGTAATCAAAAGATTAAAAAAAAACTAGAATTTAAAAAGAATATCAAATTCTACACGTGAACTATAATTAAAATAGAACATGAAAGATGATGGCATATTTTCAAGCAGACCTAAATCAAACAAAGAAGAATGAATATGTATTCACATCTGGATAATACCATGTTGCAAATATCCATGCGTCCTAAATAGTGGAGATTCACGAAATCCTTTAGGAAGGTAGCTCAAAACATCAGACATACTACTCCTAGCACAACAGCTTAAGCGACATGAAAGCATCAAAATCTGAAAAATTATAATGATGAAGGCATCTTGTGAGGTCACTTGTGAGGTCAAAACCAAACTCTAGTAACAAAGCACTAGTCATCATGTTAAAATTCCTACTCCCCCTAAACATGGTTGAACCGGTTTTTTTTATAATGAACGAAATGAAGTAAAATTCATACAATCTGTATTACTAGCCGTGAACACATTCAAATGAACCAAGACGATTTTCAGCCACATTGTGATGTAATATTTCAATGAGACGATTCCAAATAATCAGGCCTCACACTGATGTCAGCTGTCCAGTAACGCCTAAAGACTGATAGCAGCTGAATTTTAATGTTAAAAAAGGTCGACTTTAATACATTAGTACTGGTTAGCGATCATTTCAATGTCCTGCAACTAAAATCTCACTCCATTGGTCTTAATGTAAAGCAGAAACCTTGTGCTCACTGATTATGTAAGAAATATATGAAAACTAAACATATTGCTCTATTAATAAAACACCATTTGGATCTTCAACTCTATGATATGAGGTGATACAAATTCACTACAAAAAATTGACTACAGATATTTTTACTGTTGCCTTGTTGGACATAATCATGCAATGTTAGTGATGCTAAGAAACACTGCAAGCTCCAATCTGCACATTTAGAGATCTGACACATTGACCATAGAGCCAACATGGCAATTCTAACAATTTTGTTTGAGCATGGATTTGCTCTATACCCTACTTCTTTGCTAAGGAAATGGAAGTGCAGGTGGGATTGTGGGAAGACAGCAATATCCAACTTTTTGAGCATGGAATTCTGTTAGGTACCTCAAGATAATTTATCTGTTTACATTCCATAATATCTGTTTACATTCCATAAATGTCTCAGGACATCAAATAAAAAATTCACTTCAAATTTACTACTAATTCATGAAAGTAACGCCAAGATTCTAGAGACACATAGAGCATTGCATTTAGTATTTTATTGTGTGGTTTTTTACTAGAGAAGATTAAGTAAAGATTAGGAAAAACCTAATAACTTAACACCATTATATGCTGCTAAACAAATTTAGATCTTAGGCTAGCACATAATAACCAAGATAAGTACCCTTTCAACAGCTCCAGGCTGAGTAGATTGTTATTTTTTAAACTTTCCGAAGGAAGAGGAAAAGATTCAATTCACAGCAAATATAAAGGTACTTTCTCTGGTTAGGGAACCTAAGCAGTCTGAAGGGTTTTTTAGACAGACAATAGCATAATAAGTCTAGCACAAATACTACTAAGGTTCTCACATTGTGATTATGTGAATGCCATCTGAAGTCGTCATAAGGTTAACCTCAAAGTGCTACACCATACAGCGCTCACCAATGTGACTTGGGAAGTATATGTTGCAAGGTAAACTGGTAAGCAAGAATATTGGTAAATTAGCGTGCTCTTTTGGTACTGACATCCAATGATCTTACCACCAGAAGTTTCTTCAGTATCATATGAAAAGAGAGTTTGAATTCTCACCAAAAATGCAACAAATAATTAGCTGCAACAGAAGTAGGTTCATGATCGATAATGTTACACTTGGATATCCTTCTTTCAAGACGAATTGGAGAGCCTGAGGTCAATTGACTGCAGCTGCTGTCGGAGATGCTGGTTGTCCTCCAGAAGCCGGTCATATTCAAGCAGCAAGCTTTCAGATTGTTTCCGGATAGCAACCGCCTTGTTCTCAGCAACATGGACCTCCTCTGTCTTTTCTTGGACTTGTAGCTTCAGTTTCTTCATCTCCTCATTCAGAGTGGCAATCTCTTCCTGGTATTTCTTTGTCTCCTCAGATCTTCCATGTTTAGCTTCCTCTAACATTTTATTATGCTTCGATACAGCCTCAACATTCTTCTTCAACCCACGTAATTCTCTGATGTATTGGTGGAGCCGGTCAATAACAAGAGCAAGAAATAAGGAGTACCCTGAAAGAATAGAACCGCATTGCTCAGAACTGACATCCGAGAATAGAGAGCATGAATACAGAGCTGACACACAAAGTGGAGATATACATAGTATACATTCTATATCGCCAATTTGCGTGTCACCCTACTCCAAAACAAAAAAGCACCACATGTCCCCACCTCTCATCAACATTACACATTAGCAATGGAAAGAACAGTTCTGATAAATCAATAGTTGCAGATAAAACAGTTCCAGACATGAAAACAATTAACATTGGGGGGGTTGTCGCAAGTGACAATCATCGAAAACAAACTTATCCATTAATGAAACATAGTACAAATAACACAAAGAATAAATAGGCACTGTATTTACAAATTGAGCTTCGGGACTACTGAACCCAACTGGAGTTATATATATAACAGAAGTTTCATAAAAAAAACTCCAAAAGAAGCAATTGAAACTTTCAAACAGTATTTATATTTGTCCATATTTTGTAAAAATTTTCAACCATTAGAACAATAATGCGCACTCTAATACAATGCATCCGAATTGTATATCATATAAAGATTTTTCAAGGTTGAAAATACAAACAATTTTGTTCTTCAGAATGTACATTCTAAGATACCATTAGAAAAAAAAAGAGGAAGAAGCAGTGGGAAACAAGACAAACATAATAAAAGCAACTATTTTCCTGTGATCATCTTTCTTGTTCTCCTTTCATTAGTTGGTTGAGAAAATGACTTTTGCCCAAATTTTACAACACATGAAAATGCCTTCAACAATTAATTCTCTTTTCCCTCTTTGAGATGTTCTTCGCCCAAAAAGTATAAACTGTTTTATTATACTGTTTGAAGGTAAACCGATTTTATACTTTTCAGTAAAACCGTATAATAACAGTGTGGTGTTATTGCCTGATTATTAACACCATTACTTGCTTGACGTACTTTTTCATATTTGAAATAAAACAGTTTATTGATTTGAATTAAAATAAAAATATCATTTCTACATGGCAATAACAGCACACTTTTTTGTTACAAAAGAACATCACAATCGGTATACCTTCAAACAGTATAAGTACTGCCAGGATCAACATAGAAGCTATATAAATGATAGTTTTAGCCATAGTGCACACTAAATAGGACATCTTATTTATTTGTAGTAAAATAAGATAATCTCATTTCTGCATAGCAATGGCAGCACACTTTTAGTTACAAAAGACATCACAACCAGTATACCTTTAGAATGCAAATTCAGCATAGAAGCTATAGCCTATATACATCAGCCAACAGCAACACTTGGCCAATGAAGGTAAGTTACCTCTTTGAAATTTCAAAGATAAAGGCATTGCAATGAATAAGAGCACACATAGAATACATATCAAAAAATTACAAAAAAACATGAAAGCGCGCAATAGACGCCACACATAATAGAGTGCATAGACTAAAAATAGTAATAGAGCCATGTGTGTAAATAAGAAACACTGTTATATTATCCATCCAAGTTCACACCGAGACAAAAATGTCTAGTGTCCCTCACAAGTCACAACACTAATCAGATGTAGAGCAGTATGGTTTACAACTTTACATAGGGCTGCGAGTACATTTTTAAATAGATAAATAAACACTACACCAAACTGGAAAATAGTTAACGTGATGAAAATTGAGCTGTACACATGTGTCATGTATATAGAGGCCAAGTCCAAATTGAGGGATAGTTGACTCATGAAAAATTAGAGAAGAACAAGTTTGCTACAGCTATTCAATTTGAACCTCTTGCTTGTCTTGTTCTCAGAGGGGCAATTAAGGAATTTCCCAATTAGCCATATGGGGCCATGTGTAAATGAGATATAGGGAAGGGGACTTGGTCCTGGCTGCTGCTGGACACAGCCACGCCTGCGGCTTCATCGGCAGCGGTTGAGCCAGCCGTTTGGCTGCTGGACACGGCCATGCCAGCAGTGTTTTCAGCGGCAGGTGAGGCTGCTGTTCAGCGCCATCTTCTCCCTCCCTCTACTCTATTTAGCTAGCTCTCCATGGCAGTGAGAACGGCGCTCTATTTTTCCACTTCAAATCCCCTTTTCTTGTTCTTGAACCACTGACTTGGAGAGTGATCTTCTTGACTCCGATCTGAAAGCTAGTGCTTGGCAAACACTAGGATTGGGTGGCTTTGGGCAGTGTTCAACTATTCCTTGACACTACAGCTTTGATCTTCTACTGGTTTCTTTGCTGTGATGAGGGCATTGTATCTCCGAAGAACACGTCGTTGATTTCTGAGAATCGGCAGCAATAGTTTTCCTAGGACAGCGAATTTATTCGTGCCTTGCTCAATTTGACTACTTGGTGATTTGGAATATCACTGCAGCTGTATGATTTTTCTAATCTCCTTTCCCGTAGCATGCTATTCTAGTTTCTGTATTCTATACTTGAATAAAAACTGGATTTGAGGCAATATATTTTAGCTGTGGGTTTTTGGTGATTGTAAAGCGGCAGGTAGCACTCTTGCTAACCAAGGGACCTTGAAATTTTGTGGGCTTCAATTTTGCTCAGTGAGGAAAGGACTTTGTGAGAACAACTATGATAATTAATCATATACACTGGTTTTAGTTCTTTATATTACTTGTGTAGATCAATTCTTAATGCACTTGTGATTGCTCAGTTGTTCTATAGTTTAGCATTATTGTGCTGCATGTGCTACTGTGATACCTTAGCTAGGTTGGAGTCCTGGTACTTGAAATCTATCTCAAGATAACCTTACTTGTAGATCAGTAATTACTGTGTCCATTTAAGATATCTATTAGTGCTGAAAACTAAAGAACAACAAGATATTAAGAATTTGGAATTGATAAAGTACACTGGGACCAGTGCATATTTGCAGAGATTATCATATTTGTCCAGTGACCTGTTTATCCTTAGACTTGGAGACCTCACACTCCAAGTGTGGAACTAATCACAGACTTTAGGCCACATGGCTGTGTGGAACCAGTTTATGACTTGGAGATCACACGCTTGTGCAAGGAACCAGTTTATTTATTCTGAGAGCAAAGAATTGATCAAATATTCTATTTGTGCTTTATGCTAATGGAAGCTGCAAGTTTTTGCAATTTTTTATATCATGACATTGAGCAGCAGCTTCAGGTTCATGTGTTCTGACATTTATTAAGTGCTGCTGCCATTTAATCACTGTCACTATCATGATATATACTTGATTTTTATTGCTGGAATTAGTTTGATTTACTTGCTGAAACCGTGATTATTCCAACAGCTTGAACTTATGAAGTTTCCTTGGAAAAAGAGTAAAATGCCTAATTGGACATAAGACTTTCTATTTGTTCACCTGTGCATTATTCTTCAATCTTCATCCCTTTGGAAGGACTACAAGCCTACAACTAACCCATCATAATCTTCTGTCTAGCATTTTCAGTTATTTTAAGCAAGTTGTGATCAAAACAAAGATATGTGCGAGATGGATATCTACGTCACAATCTTTCTACCGTTTAATCCTAGTATCCAACAGAACAAGCTAGAATGCAGCAACACAGAGATAATTCCAATAAAAGACACCATTTTAATTCCAATAAAAGACACACAAAAATGGAATTAGTTCGGGGAGCCGTGACAGAGGTGATCCTGTCAGGGCACGCGCGTTACCAAGACGGCAAGACCTACCCATGAGGGACGCCTCGAGGAGGTGGCGCGAGAAGAGGACCTGGTCGGTGGGCGAGAGGGTGCCTCCGCCGCCGGACTCGGGGTCCCCAGCGCGGCCGCTGATCTCGGTCATGCTGTAGATCGTGGAGGCGAGCAGCGCGAGGACGACGCCGGCGACGGTCTTGACGGCGACGGGTGCGTGGCGGCCGCGCTTAAGGTGGTCGATGCCCAGCACGGCGAGCTTCCGCAGCGGAGTCTTGAATAGCAGCGCAGCCGCCACGGCCGCCTCCGCCACGAGCACCATAAACAGCAGCTGGATCATCGATGCTGGTGCTGACTACGTCGAGTTGGTTGGGTTCTCAATTTGATTCGGTGAGATCGAGATTCGAGACCGGGAGGCGTTTGGGATTTTGAGGGTTTGGCTGCCGTTTGGGGTTTCGGTGGTTTCTTCTATATTTTCTTCTTGTCGAATGAAGTTTGGGTTAATTGCATTCGTGTCATTGTAGTATGTTGATTTCGCAGAAATGCCATTACAAAATCCGATATTATTTAGATACCTGATTTCGCAGAAATGCCATTATAAAATCCGATATTATTTAGATACCATTACAAGTCTGGGTTGATTTTAAAACTGTCATTACGAACCTTTTCTTATATATATGAGCTCAAAATACAACTAAAATACGATATGACAAGTGAGCCCCATCTGTCATTCACTCCTCTTCTTCTTCCTCCCTTCCTCTTTCCTCCTCTTCTTCTTCTTCTCCTTCCTCCCTCCTCCTCTGTTCTCCTTGGGCTTTGCAAGACTGCAAGACGCCGTGACTCGTCGACTCATCCTCAACATTGCCACCTTGCTTGCCTTGAGCCCCGCCTCGGCCTCACCGTCGCCATCGCCCATGCTGAGCTCGCTGTCATATAAGCGCCGAGCTCATGACCGGACTCATCCTCGGCGTCGCCACCGTCCCCCGTCAACCCTGCTCACCACCGAACCCGCCTCGAGCCCCGCCACGGCCTCGCCGTCACCGTCACCCACGTCAAGCTCGCCGCCTTAGCATGGGCTGGCCGGTGGCAGCACAGGGCCGAGGTGGTGGAGGTGGCTTGCCGGAGTTCTCGTCGGAGTTGGGGGAGAAGGGGAAGGGAGGAAGAAGAAGAGAAGGAGTGAATGACAGGTAGGACCCATCTATCATATCGTATTTTAGAATATATTTTGAGCTCGTATATGCAAGAAAAGGTCTGTAATGACAGTTTTAAAATCAAATGCATCTTGTAATGGCATCTAAATAATAACCGGTTTTGTAATGGTATTTCTGTGATATCGATATTTAATAATGGCACGTATGCAATTAACCCAATAAAGTCTGGGCTATAAAACTGGAATTAGGGAATTGAGAAAACAATTGAATGCTTGCTTTTAAAAAAGGGATATTAATAATTTGATGAAAGCAAGGTAGTGATGTTGCATTTCTTAACTATAAAAAATCCATTTATAGTTCAAAGTTAAAACTATAAAACCGGTTATTTGATCTCTATCTATTTTTTAAAAAAAAACTCATACCCCTATTTATTTTTCTAGAACAATAGAATTTTCATTAAATCATTGACCACAGGGTTATAACCATATGAAAAACTATTACTATGCAACACCACATACAGAACAACCATAGTTGAAGCAATATTAATATTAACTTGCATTCCTCTCACCTAGATAAGCATTTGTAGTATGCATGGTATAGTGCTTACTTTAGTAATATCATACTCAGGATTTTATGCACGTTCTGAAAGACATGCTTTTCCTTACTAGAGATGATACATGAACACCCTAATCCAACTCCTCCACCGTTCTTCTCTAATCTGCCTCTATCAACCGTATTTGTAGATCGATAGAAGGATTTGATGTGAACTCTGCACAACAACCTGCCACAAAACTCCCATCATAGGAGGTGACAAATCCCAATAGCTCACAACAAATTGGGGACTACGGAAACTAACCCTACTAAAGACACCATCAAGGAGGTCACCGAAGGCAAACATCATGCCAAGGAATCTTAGAAGGGAGCTCACTACCATACCAAATTGATCTACCATCGATGCCGCCATGGAGGACGGGACAGACAACAAACCCTAACCCTAGAAAATTAGATCTAACTAAAAAACTTGAAACTTTAAGATGAGAAGATGGTCCCATCACCTCCCAACTCCGCATGAGATCTTTGGAGTCAGGGGTGAGAGAGACTGGTTGCCACCGGGGTCACCGTCTCTTGATCTGACCACCTCTATCTATTATTTGGGCCATTTAATACCCTGGCATATGAATTATGAGGCTGGTTTGGTGAATTTTAGGCTCTAAAAATTCAAGAAAATTCTCAAAAATACCTTAATACATAAGGATCACGGGAAAAATACTTAATTTATAAAAAATATCAAAAATTAAACTTCATTAATTAATTGAACCAAATTTTCTAAAAGAATGGTTTCAAAATTTAAAATTTCTAAAAATTTTTTTCCCTTCATATGTATAGACCAAATTATTTTTTAAAAAACTTCTATGATTTTGGAGTACCACTGCTACATAACACCCCTTCCATGCCACCTCATCACTGCCGGTTTACTCAGAAACGACAGCGATAACTTATCACTACCGGTTCGTGTCAAGAACCGATAGTGATAATTAATCTAAAATGAACAAGCAGTAATGGAGGGAGTATCACTCCGGTTCGTACAGCAGTGATAGTTTGTTTTTAAAATTTTATAACTTTTTTATACGAAGTTGGATGAAGACAAAATTTATATGAAAATTGTAGTGTTCGACGAGGTCTACAACTTTGTTGTTGACAACTTTTCCATTTGAAGTCATTTTGATACCCAAATAATCGTTAAAAGATTCGAATGATAAGGATGAAAAGAAAAAATATCTCATTGCTCTCACTAATAATTGGTAGGTGAGATAGTAAGGAGGCTTTGCGTATGCTGAGAAGGTCATAGGTTCGAATCCATGAACCTCATCGGTACATATTTAGTGTGAAAAGTGGTGCAACTTGTGACTTTATGACCGTGTAAATAAAGATAGTAATATTTGAGTATAAGAAATTTTTTTGGCTTTTTAAAGCCAAAAATAGGACAAACAAATTTTTTTTTGCTTTCTAAAACCAAAAATGGGACAAATAATGATATACTATCACTAACGGTTGAAGGGGGTATCTGTCGGGACCCGGTCAACGAGACCGAACCCCTCTGTGCATCCTGTACTAGTCCCAAGGATCAACAAATAGTGCGACAACAGTTCAGCAGTGATACATCACCAACTGAAATAAAATATTACATAACAGGAGCATAACCCCAATCTAGTACAAACATGGTGACACGCAGGTCGCGAATCAGAGTTTAGCGGAATACAACATAGAATCCACATGCACGGGCTCACGCATGCCACTGGGCAGCTACTATTATTCTCCACAGGCAGACAGGCAGAAGTAAGTGGCCCTAGTCTTCTGGGAAGTCCTTGTAATCACCCATCTCGTAGCCAGCACCGGCGTCGTCAAACTGCGGGTCCCCTGCGAATTGTCCCTTGACTGAAGTTTAGAAAAAGAAACAAGGAAATAGCAAGGGTGAGTACAATTGTACTCCGCAAGTCAGGGAGATGAGTGCAAAATGGGGTTCAGTCCAATGGAGAGTTTGGAAAAATTTGCAGAAAGCCAGTTTTCCAAATTTTATCCTGAGAGGGGGAAAAACAGTTTTTGAGACTATTGCGGTAAACCAAACCATTTGGAAGAGTTTCCCTTTTGCCAAACCAGTTTTGCAATTCCGTTTGCAAAATCCTTACTCACACCAAAACCCGTTTTAAAAAAGAAAGATCTACCATATGATCAGTCCCTTCACATGCTCTTGACTGTGAGCACGGCTATCATGATAGTTTTAACTCTGCAGAGTGGGTACACTTACCCTCATGAGGTAACACACCAGCGGTGCGTACCACAAAGCCGTTTTGGGCCAAAAGCCCTAATAGCACTTGCTCTGTAAATCATTCCTAGGCACCCTGTGGGGGATCGGCCCACGGCCCAAGTCTTCACGTTGTACAAGAAGGCTGAGGAAACAAGGTCCAAGGCGGCGGCGAACAGGGATACATCTTCCCCGTCCGTACAACCCGGATGTCTACAAGGGACATCACCACCTGCAAGTGGCTACTAGAGATTTAAGCTTAATAGGGTAGGTCCGTCCCATAACAGAACCTGAGGCTGTACTGTGAGGCTCAGTTCATAGGATCATAGGAAAAACAGTCCCTAGGCTAGGGGAGGAGTACTAACACAAACCCAAAACCGTGCATCACCTGCACCATACCAGCAACCGGGTCCTCCCTAGTCAGAGCATTTTAAGGGGGGAGTAGAAACACACCCCAATCCCTGGCATCTACCCCGATGCCGAATTTTACTAAACCACACAGTTGCAATCATGTGAAATCATGGTGAAATCCTACAATCATGTATAGCATTTTTATCCTATTGCAAGGAAATTGTAAGCAATGTAGTTATAAATATCCTAGGGTTCAAAATTCATAAAGTGTGCCGAACAACATTTTATTTTCCGGTGGTAACTAAGTTCTACTAATTACTTATTTTATAAGTAGCATGCAGTTTTTCTAAATACTACCAAAACCTTTAAATAAGACAATGGTTCATCCAATATGCATCAAGGGACTTGCCTTGGTCGGATTCCTGGTACGGGTAAGCGTCTTCGGCGGGGGTCTCCACGAACTCCTCGGGTCCTATCCTCGCAAAAGCATCATACCAAAATTTAATTTTCAAAAACTTTCTTGAGAGGAATTTATAATAACATTTATACATAAAGAGGAAGAGTTTCTATTTTGTTATTCATTTAATATGCCAAAATGAGGCTATATGATTTTTACACAAACCAATTCCTACTGGAATGTTGCGTTAACATTTTTATTAAGCCTAGGACTCCACTTGGTATTTTACATAATTTTTCTGGACTCTTTGGAAGTCATTAGCTATTTTTAATAAATCTATTCCCTATTTTTGGTTTTCTAAATTAAGAAATGTGGGGAAAATCTCTCCCGAGCGGCGGTGGGCTCGGCCCACGCGCGCGCGAGGCAGCCCAACTGGCATGAGGCGGCCCAAGGGGCGCGGGATGGAGGAAACGCCAAGGCGCGCGGGCGCTAGAGCTCGAGGGGAGGCGTACTCTCGGGAGTACGTCTCCACTCGTCCCGACAGGCGGAGTCCACGGGCCAGTGGCACCGGACTGCTGCGGGCGTGCGCGCCTTCTCCCTTTTGCCCGGCGTGGCGGAAGAGGATGGGCCGACGGCGCGCCGATGGCCGGGACCTACTAGGGTCGACGAGGTTGGGGAAACGAGCACCAGAGCTCAAGGCAAACCTAGGAAAGGTCGTTCCGCCGCCGGAGATGGATAGAATCGGCGGCACGGCAAGGAGCTACGGCGGCAGTCACGGTTCCACGCGGTGCCGGTGATGCCGGGGCTCTGGGTTGCGCGAGGTGGGTGCTTGAGTTACAAGGGGAGTCTAGGAGATTACCTGGGGTGATAGTGAGGGCGGAGGGGACTCGGTCCGGCCTGGTGTCGATGAGGTGTGCGGCGGCCCGAACTGGGGTCACGCCGGCGAGCAGCTCCGGGAGGTCCTGGGCCAAAATAGGGCGAAGAGGGTGAGCACACGACCGCGGAGGTGCTTGCCCCACAGGGAATTGGTCTAGGACCTACCGATGTCGGCGGAATCGGGAAGGGGGCAATCCCAGGCCGGCGGCGCCCCGCGAGACCTCCGGCGAGCTACAAGGTAAGAGAGCGCAATTAGAGCGAGGACGAGGTAGCAGAGAAGGAGAGCTCGCCGCGGAGCTCGGGTCCGAGCTACGGAACTCACCGTCGCTAGCACGGGGCTGAACTGGGTCGCGGCGGCGGGGGTGGCCGAAAGGGAAAAAAAGGGTGAGAGGGGGCATCCGGCTTTATACACACCCTGGGAAGTGGAATGGTGCAAGGGTGATGACCAGGGGGTGGCCTGGACTTGTCCGAGATGGTCCAAGGGGGCCGGTCACCGGAGGCGGCAAGCAATGCCGTGGCATTGATGCCGCGGTGTCGGGTGGTTGAACCACCGAGCGGAGAAGAGGCGGGGAGTAGGCGGCGTGGCGCCTCGCGTGGCGGTGCTCGTGGCACACGCCGAAGCGGGCGATCATAGCCTGGTGGCGAAGACGGCAACGCAGTCGCGAACATCGCGGCAGCGGCTTTGAAGCGTTGCGGTTTCTGCCAGTCGCAGCGCCATTCATGGTGTCTTGGCGCGCGTGGCTGAGACGATGCGGCGGCAGCAGCAGAACACGGCGGGACAGACATGGCAAGGAGATCGAGCGGGGACACCGGCCGACGGGGGGGCGAAGGCTCCGGCCACATCTTGTGACCTCATTGGGCGAACCAGTGGGCAGGCGCGTGCTGCGGCCAGCGTGGTCTTGTAGCGTCTTGAGCGAGCCGAGGAGGTGTGGGCAGGCGGGATTTTGATTTTCTTGTTTTTCTCTTTTGTCTTTTCTCTTCCTTTTTATTTATCCTATTTAGAAATAGGCTCTTGAGGTAGAAAATATTTTATAAATTCTGACATAATACCCTATTAGAGCCTATATTTTAGCTAACACCTTTATCGGTATTTTAAGTCTTTGGAAGGCTTGAAATCCTTATGCTTTCATTATAATAACTCATTTCTTTTTATTTTTATTTTAAACAATCCAAGATTTAATTATTTTTAATAAAAGTTGGAATGTTACAAACCTCCTCCACTTAAGAAGGATCACGTCCTCGAGATTCCAAGGATCCAAATAGGTTTGGGAACTCGGCACGAAGGTCTTTTTCCCTTTCCCAGGTGGCTTCTGATTCTGGGTGGTTGCTCCACTGAACTTGGCAGAAACAAATGGTCTTGGTCCAGGTCTTGCGAACTGCTTCATCAAGAACCTTGACCGGGTATTCCTTAAACGTCAAGTCTGGTTCCAGGTCCAATGCTTCCATAGGTATCTGATCTTGAGGTACCCTTAAGCACTTCTTCAGCTGTGAGACATGGAACACATTGTGCACATCTGCCAACCGTTCAGGCAACTCTTGCTGGTATGCCACTTCTCCTTTCCTTGCAAGGATCTTGAAAGGACCGATATATCTAGGAGCAAGCTTGCCACTGATTCTGAACCTACGAATACCCTTGAGTGGGGAAACCTTGAGATACACAAAGTCACCTTGAGCAAAGGTAAGATCCCTGTGACGGTTGTCGGCATAGCTCTTTTGCCTGGACTGAGCAGTCTTGAGCCTTTGTTGGACGAGTTTGACTTGCTTTTCCGCGTCTATCAACAAATCAGGGCCAAACACCTTTCCTTCACTTGACTCTTGCCAATAGAGAGGGGTACGACATTTTCTTCCATACAGAGCTTCAAAAGGGGCCATCTTAATACTGGATTGATAGCTGTTGTTGTAGGCAAACTCAGCATACGGCAATTGTTTATCCTAGCTCCCTTGGTTTGACAGTGCACCGGCTCTGAGCATGTCCTCCAAAATCTGATTTGTCCTTTCTGTCTGACCATCTGTTTGAGGGTGGTAGGCAGTACTAAAGTTCAACTTCGTTCCCAAGGAACCATGGAGCTTCTTCTAGAACTTGGAGGTGAATTAGGTACCTCTATCTGATACTATCTTCTTGGGTACACCATGCAAACACACTATCTTATTCATGTACAACTCTGCCAGCTTGTCTCCAGAGTAGGTGGTGCGAACAGGCAAGAAATGAGCTACTTTGGTGAGTCTGTCCACTATGACCCATATGGAATCATAACCAGACTGGGTCCTTGGTAATCCGGTGATGAAATCCATGCCAATTTCTTCCCATTTCCATTCAGGTACCTTCAAGGGTTGTAACAGACCGGCTGGCCTCTGATGTTCTGCCTTAACTCGCTGACAGATGTCGCAAAGAGCTACATACTCAGCCACTTCCTTTTTCATTCCAGTCCACCAGTATGACTCTTTCAGATCTAAGTACATTTTAGTGCTACTGGGATGAATGGACAGGGACGTGTCATCAGCTTCTTTAAGAATGACTTCTTTTAATTCCTTCTCATTTTGCACAAAGATCCTAGTCCCAAACCACAGTATACCTTTGTCATCTTCGGAAAATCCTGAGGCTTTACCTTTCTTAATCTTTTCCTTTATCTCCGACACTTCAGCATCGCCTTCTTGTCCTTTCATGATCTTCTCCGTGAGCGTTGGAAGCAACTCCAGGGAGTCCACATGGCCTTCATCGACCAACCCTAGATTCAACTTCTCGAATTCCTTGTGTAACTCCAGCTGGGCTTCCTTAACCATCATGTTGTTGCAGTAGGATTTACGACTCAAAGCATCAGCTACAACATTTGCTTTTCCAGGGTGGTAGTGGATTCCCAAATCATAGTCCTTAATCAACTCCAGCCATCTTCTCTGCCTACGGTTTAGATCCAGCTGGGTGAAAATATACTTTAAATTCTTATGATCGGTGTAAATCTCCGTTCGGTTGCCAATCAGGTGATGCCTTTAAATTTTCAGGGCATGAACTACTGCGGCTAGCTCCAAGTCATGGGTAGGGTAATTCTGCTCATGAGGCTTGAGCTGCCTAGAAGCATAGGCCACGACCCTTCCTTCTTGCATGAGTACACAACCCAATCCTTGCTTGGACGCATCGCAAAATATCTCAAAGTCCTTGCGAATATCTGGCAGAACCAACACGGAGGCAGATGTCAGTCTTTGCTTCAACTCCTCAAAACTGGACTCGCATGCTTTTGTCCAATCAAACTTCTTTTCCTTCTTCAAGAGGTTGGTCAGGGGATGAGCAATCTTGGAGAAATCTTCGATGAACCTTCTGTAGTATCCAGCCAGTCCTAGGAAACTTCTGACTTGGGTCACCGATTTGGGCTGTTTTCATTCTAACACACTCTCAACTTTTTCTGGATCTACTGCTACACCACCTGCTGATATAACATGGCCTAGGAAGGAAATTTGTTTCATCCAAAATTCACATTTGCTAAACTTTGCAAACAGTTGGTGCTCCCTTAGCCTTTCCAACACGAGACGAAGGTGGGCCTCATGCTCTTCCTCTGTCTTGGAGTACACCAGAATGTCATCTATGAAGACCACCACAAACTTGTCCAGGAAATCCATGAACACCTTGTTCATGAGGTACATGAAGTAGGCTGGGGCATTAGTCAAACCAAATGACATTACTGTGAACTCGTACAGCCCATATCGGGTAGTGAAAGCTGTTTTAGGTATGTCTGACTTCTTAATTTTTATCTGATGGTAACCCGATCTCAAGTCAATCTTTGAGAACACATAGGCTCCTTTCAGTTGGTCAAACAAGTCATCAATCCTTGGTAGCGGATATTTGTTCTTGATAGTGACTTCATTGAGCGATCGGTAATCCACACACATTCTCAAGGTCCCGTCCTTCTTCTTGACAAAGATTACTGGTGCTCCCCAGGGTGACGCACTAGGCTTTATGAAGCCTTTGCTCTGCAACTATTCTAGCTATTGCTTTAACTCTGCTAGCAAATTGGCAGACAATCTGTAGGGCCTCTAGGAAATTGGGCAGTTCATGGGGCCAAATCTATGACAAACTTGACATCTCGATCTGAGGGCATCCCAGGCAACTCTTCGAGAAACACATCCAGATACTCCCTTACCACAGGTATGGAGTTCACTGTCTTTTCTCTTACTTGATTTAGGGTGATCAGGTTCTTAGGGATGAGGTTAGAGACCATATGGACTTCTTGACCATCATCATTAACCAATCTCACTGATCTATTAGTGCAATCAATCTGTCCTTTATACTTAGTTAACCAATCCATACCCAAGATTACTTCGATCCCAAAGGAATTGATTACTACTAAATTGGCTAAGAATTTTACTTGTTTTATTCTTATCTCCACCTCAGAACAAACTAGGGTTGTAAGCATCTCCTTCCCAGGTGAGTGCACTACCATAGCCTTTTCTAGCAGGCTTACTTTTAACCCATTTTGCTTAACAAATTGAGACATCACAAAGGAGTGGGTAGCACCAGAGTCAAACAAAGCAATGCTTGAATCTTGAATTTATCGAAAACTTACCCATCACCACCGCAGGTCATCTGAACTTCTTTTGCAAAGGACGTGGTTGACACGGCCTCTTCCGACCACTTTGAGGGTCTGGGCATGTGTGGTGTCCCACGGCCTTGATCTCTGAAGGGGCCGTCTTGATCTTGACCCAACTTGAACGGCACCTTTGGGTGATGCTCTTGGTAGGACACTTATTGGCATAGTGTCGATTGATTGCAAGCAAAGCAACGAATCTGCCGACATGTCCTACGAGGTTTGGTTGTCGCCACAGGGACGAGGAGTCAGGGTCTTGGGCGAGGTCTTGCTCCTGAACTGGTGCCTTACTGGGAAAAACTGGCTGATTCCTTTGGAAACGATGAGCCTTTGGCTTGGAACTTCCTGCAACATGCTGGTGGTGCTAAACCAACTTCCTCTTCCTGAAAGCTACTCGCTGACGCTGAATATCTTCTTGGACAAGTGCCTTATTGTACAACTGCTGGAAGGTAGTGTATTCTCCAGAGGCAACGAAAGCTTTGATTTTGGGATCCATGCCCTCCATGAAGTACCAAATCTTATCTTCTTCAGTTGCCACATCCTTAGGGGCGTAACGTGCCAACTGAGTGAACTTGGTTAGGTATTCACTCATCGACATGTTACCCTGCCGAAGGCTCTGGAATTCACGTCTCTTGATTTCCTTAAGTCCCCGGGGAACATGAGCATCAGTGAAGGCCTTAGAGAATTCTTCCCACTCAATTGCATCGGGATCTTGATGGATATCACAGTAATTCTCCCACCAGAGAGCTGCTGAACCTAAAAGCTGGTGAGCTGCAAAACGGACACTTTCCTGCTCCTCACACTATGCCAAGATCAGACGGCGTTCCACGTCCTTGAGCCAATCTTCAGCATCCAAGGGATCGGCGGACCCGGCAAACACAGGAGGCTTGGTTCTCAAGAACTCTGCAAGCATGGACTGCTGAGGGTGAAACGCTAGGGCTGGAGCTGGAGCTGGAGCCTAAGGCCGGTTCAGATTCTGATTCAAAGTCTGGAGCAACTGCAGATGCATGTTCACAACTTGACGCCAATCGGGCTCGCCTGGAGGGGGTGGCGGAGGCTGGGAAGATTCTCGCTTGCCGCCTTGGCCACTAGTGGTGGAGCTTGCTAAGGTGTAGGGGGTTGTCCAATCGGTGCAGGGTTTGCTTCGGATGGGGCTGCAGCTGGAGCATGACCGCATCCACGACCACGGCCAGGGGCGGGAGCTTCAGCATCTCGGGTGCTCCTTGTGATCACCATCTGAGAGGCAATCAAAGGAGTTGAGGACAAGATAGCCAAAAAGGGGAGGAAGTTTGCTAACAATTATTTGAAACAACATAGTTTTTAAAGCACACACGGGGAAACACATAGTTCATTACAACAACAGGGGTACAAGCAACAAACACGCTGTATCACAACTGCCGATACAGTCGGTTCACAACCAAAGTACTAGCTACGATACAAGGGGAACAGAGTCCCCAGCTAACTAAGGGTCCTCGTAGTCGGACTCGAAGACAACTTCCTCGGGGTCTTCTTCTTCGTCTTCTTCTTCGCCCTCCACGCCGGGAGGGAACAAGGGAACCTAGTTGGGCGGGGGAGGCAGAACAGCAACAGGAGGAATGTGGTTGAGGTCGAGGCTGGGAGGAGGGGCTAGAACTCCGGACGGCACCTGCTCAACTCGGGGGTTAGCAGGAAGGAGCGGCAACTCTCGAAGCAAGCTAACTGGACGGACAACAACAGGAGGCTTGGGCAGTGGTACTGGACTCGGGTGGGAACTCCCCTGAGAAACCTCTGTGGTGGGGGCCACAGCAGACTCGGCTGCCCTGGAGGCAGCGGGGGTGGCAGCTCGTTGGCGGTTGTTGTCTCGGACAAGCTGACGGATCTTCTTATGAAGGTGGGTCCTCTCCATCTTCTAGAGGGACTCTCTTCTCTTGAGCTCGCGGTTCTCCTTCTTCACGGTGGCCAGCTGGCGGGAAGCTGCCTGCGCACTAACTAGCTCCCTCTGGCTGATCACGTAGGCGTCGTCCAACGACTGGACCAAGGCGGTGAGGTGGTACACTGTGGGGTCCTGCTCGCCCTCAGCGGGACGACAGTGGCTGAAGACCTCGTGTGGCACACGAGCGGGGAAGTAGCGGAAGGCAGTGTGACGCAACTCCTGCTCGAAGATGCTGCCGAACCGTATGATGGCGGATCGGGCGGCATCCTCGATGGCGTCAGAGCACTGGTCCTGCACACCAGTGAAGCGGTAAGGTCCCCGACATGGTGGAAGACCTCTAGCGAAGATGGTAACGGAAACCACCCAGCAAGGCCTGTCGCGACGAGTGCTGGTGGAGCCATGGAACATCGGAGAGTCAAAGCCAAGGGCGTCCATCATCAGCATAAGCTGACGAACGAAACTCCCGTAGCCCAACCCAAGGGAGGAAGCGAAGGTTGGCATCCTACAAAGTGCAAGAGAAGCGTTAGAGGAGTACAAGTGAGGCAGGAGGGTAAGCATTCAGTGGAAAATAGCCTTTTATAGAACATAAGGGTCTCTAACTATTCGGGGGTCACGTCCTAATGCCTATGGCTCTGATACCACTTCTGTCGGGACCCGGTCAACGAGACCAAACCCCTCTGTGCATCCTGTACTAGTCCTAAGGATCAACAGCTAGTACGCACAGTTCGAACAGAGTGATACATCACCAACTGAAATAAAATATTACATAACAGGGGCATAACCCCAGTCTAGTACAAACATGGCGACACGCAGGTCGCGAATCAGAGTTTAGAGGAATACAACATAGAGTCCACATGCATGGGCTCACGCATGCCACTGGGTAGCTACTATTATTCTCCACAGGCAGACAGGCAGAAGTAAGTGGCCCTAGTCTTCTGGGAAGTCCTCGTAATCACCCATCTCGTAGTCAGCACCGGCGTCGTCAAACTGCGGGTCCTCTGTGAATTGTCCCTCGACTGAAGTTTAGAAAAAGAAACAAGGAAATAGCAAGGGTGAGTACAATTGTACTCCGCAAGTCAGGGAGATGAGTGCAAAATGGGGTTCAGTCCAATGGAGAGTTTGGAAAAATTTGCAGAAAGCCAGTTTTCCAAATTTTATCCTGAGAGGGGAAAAAGCAGTTTTTGAGACTATTGCGGTAAACCAAACCATTTGGAAGAGTTTCCCTTTTGCCAAACCAGTTTTGCAATTCCGTTTGCAAAATCCTTACTCACACCAAACCCCGTTTTAAAAAGAAAGATCTACCATATGATCAGTTCCTTCGCATGCTCTTGACCGTGAGCACGGCTATCATGATAGTTTTAACGCTGGAGAGTGGGTACACTTTACCCTCTTGAGGTAACACACCAACGGTGCGTACCACAAAGCCGTTTTGGGCCAAAAGCCCTAATAGCACTTGCTCTGTGAATCATTCCTAGGCACCCTGTGGGGGATCGGCCCACGGCCCAAGTCTTCAAGTTGTACAAGAAGGCCGAGGAAACAAGGTCCAAGGCGGTGGCGAACAGGGATGTCTACAAGGGACATCACCATCTGCAAGTGGCTACTAGAGATTTAAGCTTAATAGGCCAGGTCCGTCCCATAACAGAACCTAAGGCTGTACTGTGAGGCTCAGTTCATAGGATCATAGAAAAAACGGTCCTTAGACTAGGGGAGGGGTACTAACATAAACCCGAAACCGTGCATCACCTGCACCATACCGGCAACCGGGTCCTCCTTAGTTAGGGCATTTTAAGGGGGGAGTAGAAACACACCCCAATCCCTGGCATCTACCCCGATGCCGAATTTTACTAAACCACACAGTTGCAATCATGTGAAATCATGGTGAAATCCTACAATCATGTATAGCATTTTTATCCTATTGCAAGGAAATTTGTAAGCAATGTAGTTATAAATATCCTAGGGTTCAAAATTCATATAGGGTGCCGAACAACATTTTATTTTCCGGTGGTAACTAAGTTCTACTAATTACTTATTTTATAAGTAGCATGCAGTTTTTCTAAATACTACCAAAACCTTTAAATAAGACAATGGTTCATCCAATATGCATCAAGGGAGTTGCCTTGGTTGGATTCCTGGTACGGGTAAGCGTCTTTGGCGGGGCTCTCCACGAACTCCTCAGGTCCTATCCTCACACAAGCATCGTACCAAAATTTAATTTTCAAAAACTTTTCTTGAGAGGAATTTATAATAACATTTATACATAAAGAGGAAGAGTTTCTATTTTGTTATTCATTTAATATGCCAAAATGAGGCTATATGATTTTTACACAAACCAATTCCTACTGGAATGTTGAGTTAACATTTTTATTAAGCCTGGGACTCCACTTGGTATTTTACATAATTTTTCTAGAATCTTTGGAAGTCATTAGCAATTTTTAATAAATCTATTCCCTATTTCTGGTTTTCTAAATTAAGAAATGTGGGGAAAATCTCTCCCGAGCGGCGGCGGGCTCGGCCCACGCGCGCGCGAGGCAGCCCAACTGGCGTGAGGCGGCCCAAGCGGTGTAGGATGGAGGAAACGCCAAGGCGCGTGGGCGCCAGAGCTCGGGGGGAGCGTACTCTCGGGAGTACGTCTCCACTCGTCCCGACAGGCGGGGTCTACGGGCCAGTGGCACCGGACTGCTGCGGGCACGCGCGTCTTCTCCCTTTTGCCCGGCACGGCGGAAGAGGAGGGCCGACGACGCGCCGATGGCCGGGACTACTAGGGTCGACGAGGTTGCAGAAACGGGCACCGGAGCTCAAGGCGAGCCTAGGGAAGGTCGTTCCACCGCCGGAGATGGATAGAATCGGCGGCGTGGCAAGGAGCTACGGCGGCGGTCGCGGTTCCACGTGGCGCCGGCGATGTCGGGGCTCTGGGTTGCGCGAGGTGGGTGCTTGAGTTATAGGGGGAGTTTAGGAGATTACCTAGGGTGATGGTGAGGGCGGAGGGGACTCGGTCCGGGCTGGTGTTGATGAGGTGTGCAGCGGCCCGAACAGGGGTCACGCCGGCGAGCAGCTCCAGGAGGTCCTGGGCCAAAATAGGGCGAAGAGGGTGAGCACACGACCACGGAGGTGCTTGCCCCGCAAGGAATTGGTCTAGGACCTACCGATGTCGGCGGAATCGGGAAGGGGACAATCCCAGGCCGGCGGCGCCCCGCGAGACCTCCGGCGAGCTACAAGGTTAGAGAGCGCAATTAGAGCGAGGACGAGGTAGTAGAGAGGGAGAGCTCGCCGCGGAGCTCGGGTCTGAGCTACGGGACTCACCGTCGCTAGCACGGGGCTGAACTGGGTCCCGGCGGTGGGGGTGGCCGAAAGGTGGAAAAGGGTGAGAGGGGGCATCCGGCTTTATACACACCTCGGGAAGTGGAATGGCGCAAGGGTGATGACCAGGGGGTGGCCCGGACTTGGCCGAGAGGGTCCAAGGGGGCCGGTCACCGGAGGCGGCAAGCAATGCCGTGGCATTGATGCCGCGGCGTCGGGTGGTTGAACCACCGAGCAGAGGAGGGGCAGGGAGTATGGGCGACGTGGTCGTCTCGCAGCGGTGCTCTGCACACGCCGAAGCGATCATATGGCGCGACCGCCGGCGAACGCGCGACGCGTCGCGGCGACGCGGCGAAGCGGCAGCGCGCTGACGCGACACGCCGGCGTGGTCGGCCGAGGCGACGGACGTGGTCGCCTGGTATGGCCGGGCGAGCGGGAAAATCCGCGGTCCGACAGCGGCTCCTTGTGGTGTGCGCAACACGGCTCGGGCGACGTGCGGCCTTGCGAACACGGGCGGGACGCGCGCGGCGGAGAACAGCGAGGGGGACACCGCCGAGGTGGGGCGAGGTTCTGGCTACTGCGTGCTGGCCGGGCCGAACCCGAGCTTGGCCGGAGCTTAAGCCGGGCCAGCGTGGTCTTGGCGTCAAAGCCGAGGAGGTGTGGGCCGGAGCGGGATTTTGATTTTCTTGTTTTTCTCTTTTGTCTTTTCTCTTCCTTTTTATTTATCCTATTTAGAAATAGGCTCTTGAGGTAGAAAATTGTCGGCGACTGGGAGGCGAGCCTCCGCAGCGCCAATAGGCAAGGAAAAGGGGGGGTGCGAGGCCCGAAGGCGGCCCTGTCCCCCAGACCGAGGCCCGGCCGCCTGGCCGGACGCTGCCGAAGGAAAAGAGCTTAGTCCCGACGCGTATCCTGTCCGCGGCGCGTGATGATTTGCCATGGGTCCTGTCCCTTTGTACCTCAAAAGCACGGAGGAAGCAAGAGGCCCAAGCATTCCTCCGAGACGGGGAAGCTCGGGCTCGAGCTTACCAAGCTCGGGCGCGAGCTTGCTGGTCCCAAGCTTGCCTCCTGCGGGGCCGCGGGTAAGTAAGTGGGGCGAAACTCCATGAGCCACATACTTTCCCCAACAGCTAGTCCCCGAGCCTCGAGCGAGACGATGACGTGCTGCTCAGAGGTTTATCTAGTAACTGCCCTTGGGCGAAAAGTTTGGTTTTTCGCGCGCGCGCGACCCTCACAGCCTCGGCGGGAATCCCAAATCGGCGCGGTTGCGCACGCCGCTTCCTTCTCCTCGGGTTCCACGTCTTTCGGCGGACAGGTGATGGTTCGTCTCCCCTTGTCGGTTTATATCAGGTGGTTTTCCTTTTCGCCATCTCTTCTCACGCCTTCTTCCTTCCTCCGCCTCTCCGCCATCTCCCGATCCTTCTCCTCCCGATGGCGCCTTTCACGCGGAGCCTTCTTACTGAGGGCGATCTGAGGGGGTTGGAAGCCACCGGCTTCGTCGAGGTCGACGGGTGGAGGGCGGCCGGCAGAGAGGCGGTTCTTGCGCCCAAAAGCAAGGAGTTCGTTTGCTTCGAGCTCTTCGCGATTCATGGTCTCCGGGTCCCGGAGTTCGATTTCGTCAAATCTGTTCTGGCCCAGTGCGGGATCGAGCTGGTGAACCTCAATCCCAACTCGATCCTGTTTTTGACGATCTTCGCGCACCTCTGCGAAGCATTCGTCGGGGTGGAGCCGACGGTCAGCCTCTTCCTCCATTTCTACGAGCTGACCACTACCGGCAAACATAATGCGGCGGGGTGCGCCTAATTCAAGCTCCGCCGCGACATGAAGTCCTCGTACCCGGTGTTCAAGGCCAAGGAGAACGTCGGGGGGTGGGCGTCGCGGTGGTATTACGCCGAGAAGCCCGACAACTGCCGATTCTGGTTTGCCAACGTGAACCCCGCGAAGGTGCCAATGCCCCGGCCTACGCTAGAGCCGGCGGAGGTAGCCCTGACGGCCAAGATTCGAGACTTGGCTACCGGGGCTCAACGGCCGACATTGTAGCCGACTTCACCAGCACCGAGCCCTTCGAGAAGCGGGTTTGCCCTTTCTTCGAGATCCGCGGTGGGATGACCTCTCCCGCGAAGGCACCTCCCGTAAGTGTTTGTTCTTGCTCTTGCAGCCGTTTGTCCGAGCTTCTTCCTGAGTCGTGTTTGTGATATTCTTCATTCTTTCTTCTCCGTAGCCTTGCCCCAAGACGATGTGGTTCGAGTCGTGGGGCTCCTCTTGCCCGGGAGCCGCAACGAGCCATCAGGCTCGGGCGTTCGCAACGTCCTGGTTGAGGTACGTGCCGCTACGGGCTTAGGCGCCTGGGCGGTTTTCTTAGAGTGACTCCCGCGCCTATTTTTCGCAGGAAATGAGAGCGAGGCCGACCCGCCAGATCTGCGTCGGCGGCGGTTTGAGGCCGCCACGCCGATCCGTCGGTGTGGCGACGCTGAAGCTTAGCCCCGTAGCGGAAGAACGAGCCACTCCCAGCGACAACTGGGAGAAACCGGCCGGTCGCTTCCCGGGTAAGGCCGCCCGCGTATGGCGGCAAGCGCCCCGTGCCAGCAAATCCGTCTCCGACCCAGCCCGGGCTGGAGGTTCCCGGGCTCGGGATTCGGTCGGTGTGCGGGACACCCAGCCGGCGCTGAAGAGGCATCGGTTGGTGCTGGACGATGATGATTCGGATGACGAGATGAACGAGGCGGCCGTCGCAGCTGCACGTAAGTTGCTTGTGCATGCCGGCCTCTCCTGTCCTTTTCCTCTGTTGATTATGGCCCTCGGGCCGATCGTGTTCTAATTCTCCCTCGTTTCTTCAGTCGCGCTGTCCCCCCCAAGTGGGGGAGCCTATCCCGGCGCAATCGGAGACAGTGGCCCAGGAGAATGAGCCTGTCAAGGGCAAACCCGGGCTCCGGGGTTCGAGGTCTTCGCGTCCTCCGGGTAGCGCATGACATGCGCCTCGCCGCGCTTGTGAAGGTGGAGACTGATCTCGGCACCGAGCGCCTGGCGCCAATCCGCGTCGAAGGGCGAACCTCGACCGGGTGGCGCCCGATCGACATCCGCGGCATTCGGGAGCTTTTTGCTAGGAGCAACATACCCGTTCCCCGCTGCGAAGCGACACTCTTCTTCTTGGCTGGGGCCGCCCGTCCGGTCATCACATTTCGCGAGCATCGTTCAGTCGCGGTTATGGGCGTGGCTCCGCTGGCCGCCTCGGGGTGGATCCGGCGACGCCGCCGTGGGTCGAGCACCACCTTGGGATTGTCACATGGAGTCACCAAGAGGCCATCCGGCTCGACCGATCCCCCGCCAAACGCCGAGGAATGGTGGCGAATCGTCTGGGAGAGGACCTCCGGTGGATGCTCGACGCAGATGACTTCCCCCGAGCCGTGTCTCCATCTTTGTTGATCTTCCGCCGAGCTTGTGGGAGACCGCCGAGCCGACGGGAGGCCCGGTCGTCTTTGGTGGGAGGAGCGGCCGGCCGTCCTGTGGACTCGGCCGAACTCGCAGGAGGCGGTAGAGCTCGGAAGACTTGGCCGAACCTAGGGAGAAGTGGCCAAGCTCGGGAGGCTTGACCGAGCTTGCGGGAGGCTTGGCCGAGCTTGCTGGGGAGGCGGCCGAGCCTGCGGGAGGTTTGGCCGGGCCTATGGGAGAGGTGGCCGAGCTGCGGGAGGCTTGGCCGAGCTTGCTGGGAGGCGGCCGAGCTGCAGGAGAGATGGCCGAGGCCTGCGGCTCGAGGCGACAACTCGGGCCGCCAGTCGCGCTCTCCTCGCCAGGGGTGTTTAGCCAGACGCTGCGATGTCGCGGCCGTGGGGTCGCCAAGCGGGTAAGTGTCTCCGGGCTTGGTTTTTGTTGTCTTGTGTTTTCCCTCCTTCGGTCCTTCCTTTCCTTAGTTTATCCTCCGGGTACAGATCTACCGCGAGCTTGACGGCATGGCTTGCTCGTTTGAGGCTAAGCACGATGCTGAATGGGAGGCCCTGCGGTCAGAAGGCACACGGTGGCGACAGGAAGCTAATGCCGCACGCGCCGAGCTTGAGGAAGCTCGCTCAAGCTCAGTCTAGGCGCTAGCTCTGGAGGCTCGGGCCGTAGCGGCTGAGGCGGCCTTAGCTGTGGCGCAGGAGGACGCCAAGGAGGTTTCTCGCCGGTCGCTGGAGGCCCTTAAGGCCAAACGCGACCGCGTCCTTGAGTTCGAGGAGCGTCTCCGGTCGGTGGAGGCGTGCCGTGTTGCTGAGGTTGCTCGTGCGGTGGAGGAGCGCGACCTCCTTGCCGCAGAGCTTTCCCAAACGAAGGCTGTTGCAACCGCGACGGAGGGTCTACTGAAGACCCGCCAGGATACCGTGCGGGAGCTGGAGGCTGCCAATGAAGCCTTACGGATCAAAATGCAGACTTCCCGGGCGAAAGAGAAGGAGCTCCTCGACCTTCAGAGCCAAAACGAGGAGTTGCTGGCCGAGCTTCGGAAGCTCCGGTGCTAGCCTAAGCCGTAGGCCCCCCTCTATTTTTTCTTTTTGTTGGGCGATAATCCGGCCTGCCTTTGTCAATACCTTTGATTAATATAGTTGACTTGTTTTGACTTCTTTCCTTCGTCACTTCTTCGGTCCGCCTTCTCTCCTAATGCGAACGTCGTTTTATCGTCGCGCCGTGTCCCAAGAGACATTCGCGTTCGATCTTGAAGCGGTTCCACGCCGGATCGCTTCCGACGCCATTACTCCTGGGATCGCTTCGGCTTCCCGAATCCTGGCTATAAAAAGAGACCAATGCGTCAGTCACTTCTTATCCCAGACTCCTTTCTTCCGTACCTCTCCCTATTGCTTCCATGGCTTGTGACCCGGAGTTGGCGGTGCTCTGGGCGGACTTCGACCTTGCAATGGCCGAGATTGCGGAGGAGGAGACGCGCGCCCGTGACATCGCCAGGGTCGAGGCGCTGGTTGAAGTCGTTCCGCGTCTTCGCGAGGCCTTTGATCCGCTCGTGGAGGCGCTGGTCAGTGCTCGTGCCCGCGATGCTACTGCCGCCACGGCTTTGGTCGAGGCTGCCCGGCGCTTGCCGAGGTGGCTGACGTTATTATCGGGTTTCTGGGTCCCTTCCGCTGGGACTAATTGTAATCGGCTTGTGAGCCATCCCAGAACCCTTTTTAATAAAGTTGTTGGTGGTTGTCGCTGCTTCTCTTTTGTTTTCTGTTGTTTTTCCTGCATGCAAACGAACGCTAGTATTCGTATAGGCAAGAAAGGATTGAAAACGTAGTATAGTCCTACCGATCCTAGCCCCCGAGCCATGTCCGAGCTTTTGAGGAGAAGCCCGGACGTGGCTTAGAGAAGATCGGAAGTCTTTTGATTGGGAATCTGATCTTGGAAAATCAACTTTTTTTAAGAAATCGTCCTTTAGAAGAAATCGACCCTTTAAAAAATCGACCCAAGCCCTCGAGCCATGTCCGAGCTTCTGAGGAGAAGCCCGGACGTGGCTTAGAGAAGTTCAATTTTTGAAAAATTGACCCTTTAAAAAATCGACCCCAGCCCCCGAGCCATGTCCGAGCTTTTGAGGAAAAGCCCGGACGTGGCTTAGAGAAGATCAATTTTTGAAAAATCAACCCTAGCCCCGAGCCATGTCCGAGCTTCTGAGGACAAGCTCGGGCGTGGCTTAGAGAAGATCAATTTCTGAAAAATCGATCCTAGACCCCGAGCCATGTCCGAGCTTCTGAGGAGAAGCTCGGGCGTGGCTTAGAGAAAATCAATTTTTGAAAAATCGACCCTAGCCCCCGAGCCATGTCCGAGCTTCTGAGGAGAAGCCCGGACGTGGCTTAGAGACCGCACACTTCTTGAACGAAGCTTGTGGCCCTATCTCTGTCTCTTTGCAAGAGGCAGGGTGTTGGGCTCTAGAGGTATCCCGGGCCTGCGGCAGGTTTTATGCGGGCTTATGGTATAGGGCCAGAAAGCGTGTGCCCGCACGGGGATTCTGCGAGGTGCGATGAATATCGGCTTACCCGTGTGCAAGGGAATCCCGGGGGTTGGCTTCTGCGTAGCCGCTATCCTGCCGATGTGTACTGGAACGGCCCAGGCTTTCTCCCAAGCCCGATCATAAGTTTGGGTCACTGGGTTAGTTTGGGGGCTCTATAGGGAATAGTGGGATGAACAAAAGGAAACAAAGATAGGGGGGAAATGGAGACTTACGACCTTTTCTCAGTGTAGAACCTCCGGTTGAGCGATGTTCCAGAGCTGTGAGGACTCTCTGTCGGCATAGCTAGTCTTCTGACTCCGGGCGTCGGTGACTGACTGTGTCGGACCCTCCCATCTTGGGGTGAGCTTGTTGGCGTGAGCCAGGTTCTGAACTCGTCTTAGAACTAGGTCGCCCACCTGCAGGGTCCGGGTCTGTACCTTTTTGGCTGCGTGCCGCCACAGGATTCTTGGTATCTTGCCACTGCAGATAGTGCTTGCTCGCGACAGGACTCAGATAGGTCGAGGTCCAGCAACCGCTCCTCGTCGTTGTCGATCTGCCCTACAAAATTAATACGAGCTGAACCAAGTCTTAGCTCGGCGGGTAGGACCGCCTCCGAGCCGTATACAAGCCTAAACGGGGTTTCGCCAGTAGCCCGATTAGAGGTTGTTCGGGCTGCCCAAAGCACGGAGGGTAGTTCCTCTACCCAGTTGTGTCTTTGTTCAGCAAGAGCATCGTACACTCGGTGCTTAATGCCCTGCATGATCTGCCTGTTCGCGCGTTCGGCTGCACCATTACTTTGTGGGTGAGCTACCGAAGCTAGGGCGACCTTCATGCCGAGCTCTTCGCAGTAGTCCTGGAATAGCTCGCTTGTGAACTGTGTCCCATTGTCGGCGATTAGCTTACTTGGGACGCCGAACCTAGTCACGATATTGTTCCTAAGGAACCTCTTTACCGTCTAGGCGGATATGCTCGACACTGGTTCGGCCTCGATCCACTTAGTGAAAGTGTCGATGGCGACAAACAGGTGTGTGCAGCCCTTTAGGCCTCTGGGAAATGGACCAAGTATGTCCATCCCCCATGTTGAGAATGGCCAGGTTAGCGGGATAGTCTGCAGCTCATATGCGGGCTGGTGGGATACCCGGGCATGATATTGGCAGGCTGGGCAGCGCTTTACGAGCTCTCTTGTGTCGATTAACGCAGTTGGCCAGTAGTACCCCATGCGAAAGGCTTTTCCTACTAGGGTTCTGAAAGAGGCATGGGCCCCGCAGATCCCGTCATGGATGTCTTGGAGAAGAAACTTGCCTTCCTCCTAGGTCACGCACTTGCAAAGTATGCCGTTAGAACCCCTTCGGTACAACAAGCCCCCGAGTAATCGGTAAGATCGGGCTTGTCTTTGGAGCCGGATTTCTCGGTGTCTCTGTGGCAGTGTCCCATGCGTCAAGAACTGGACGAATGGCGTCATCCAGGTGTCGCGCTGCTCTAGGAACGAAACGGTACCGGTCGTTTGGGTCGAGGCAACCGTCTTCTCGAGGGCCTCTTCTCCGGAGGGAATAGAGGGCTTTAGTAGGTGCTGCACGAGCACTCCCACCGGGGCGGTTTCTTGCGAGGAGCCAAGCTTTGCGAGCTTATCGGCCAGGCTATTAGCCAGTCTGGGAACGTAACACACTTCGAAGTTCGTGAAGTGCTTCTCCAGCTTTCTCACTTCTGCCAAGTATCGCGCCATTGAGCCGTCGCAACACTGATACTCCTTGTTTACTTGGCAGACGACCAACCGCGAATCCCCTTTCGCTGTTAGCCGTTTTATGCCGAGCGCAGTGCATGCTCGTAGGCCGGCTAGGAGGCCTTCGTACTCCGCAGCATTGTTCGTTGCGGGAAAATAGAGTTGTACTATATGCTGAATTTGTTCTCCTTGGGGGGAAATGAGAACAAACCCGCAGCCTGATCGCTCAAATTGGCGCGACCCATCGAAAAACATGGTCCAGTGCGCTTCTTGGCTAGGGAGCTTGGGTGAGCCTCCCGAGGGGTTGGCCGGGCCGGTCCACTCAGCCAAGAAGTCGGCCACGACTTGGGATTTGATCGCTGTTCGGGGGACGAACTTGATGTCAAATTCACCAAGTTCGACTGCCCACTTTGCGACCCTCCCGTTCGCGTCTGGGTTCCGAATGATGTCCTTTAACGGGAAACTCATAGGGACCGTAATTGGATGGGCTTGGAAATAGTGACGCAATTTTCGCGAGGCCATAAGTAAGGCGTACAAGAGCTTCTGAACCTCAGGGTACCGCTCCTTAGGCCCGTGAAGTACCTCACTTACGTAGTAGACGGGTTGTTGCTTGCCTTCGCGTTCGACTGCTAGTACAGTACTTACAGCCTGCGGGGCAACTGCCAAATAGAGGAGTAGAGTTTCCCCGAGCTTTGGCATGGCTAGGACGGAAGACGTGGACAAGTAGCGCTTTAGCTCGCCGAAAGCGGCCTCGGCTTCTTCCATCCATTTGAAACCATCGTGCTTACGCAGGATCTTACAAAAAGGTGCACTGCGCTCGCCGAGACGAGATATGAATCTACTGAGAGCCGCCATCTGCCCGGTGAGGGCTTGCACCTCCTTGGTGCAGGTTGGCGACCTCATACTCTCGATGGCCTCGATTTTCTCGGGGTTTGCCCCGATGCTCGCCTTTCCTATCACATAGCCAAGCAACATCCCAGACCAGACACCAAAAACACATTTTTCAGGATTCAGCTTAACTTGATGCTTTCTAAGATTAGCAAAAGTTTCCTGAAGGTCGGTCACATGGTACCGTGGGACTTTGCTTTTTACAACAACGTCGTCTACATAGACCTCTACGCTATGCCCTATCTCGATCGAGGACCGTCTTACGCATTAGTCGCCGAACGTGGCTCCGCGTTCTTGAACCGAAAGACATGGTCGTAGCGTAGGTACCAAAAGGTGTTACTGGCGATCTTCTCTTCGTCTTCCGTGCGCCGCGATCTGGTGATAGCCGAGTAGGCATCCGTGAAGCTCATGAGCGCCGAGTCCGCCGCTCGTCGACCGGTTGGTCTATGCGCCGGCGAAATTGTCCTTAGGGCGGCGGCGTTGAGGTCGCGATGGTCGACGACATTCGCCATTTCCGCCCTTCTTGACGCATTTAATCGGATTAGCTAGCGGTCGGAGTGCTCGACTTCTGGATGAAGCCGGCTTGGAGGAGCTTGCCGAGTTGCTCTGGATAATGTCGGCCTTCCATTTCGAAGCGTCATAGGCCTGTCGACAGGCTTTTGTCGGTCAATAGCTAGCCTATGCTCGATGACCTCCTTGGGACCCCGGGCATATCGGACGGTTCCTCTGGCGGACACGTCGGCGTTAGCCGGAGGAAGGTGACGAGCTCGAGTTCCTATTTGACTCGAGGTTGACCCTACATGGACGACCTTGGCTGGGTCGTCCTCGGAGAGGGGGATCGCTTTGGTGGGCTCCTGCGGTTGCAGGCCACCTTAGGGCGGACGGCGTCGCTGGCCTTGGCGAACCACGCCGAAGTTGTCCAACCATGGCCAAGGCGCTCGTCGCAGCCATTGCGGCCTTGTGATCGCCCTTGATCGTGATGACCCGTGAGGCCAAAGATCTTCGAGCGATGGTAGCCGTGATGGGTAGCCGCCATGAACTTAGACAGCGCGGGACGTCCAAGGATGGCGTTGTATGGGAGCTCGGAGTCCACTACCTCGAAGGTAACATACTCCGTCCGGAAATTCTGGGAGGTCCCAAACGTCACGGGCAGCACGATTTGCCCGATCGGTTGTAGGGACGACCCAGGGACAATGCCGTGGAAGGGGATGGCTATGTCCTTGATCTTGGACCGCGGGACCTGCATCTGCTCAAGAATTTGAGCAGTGACGATGTCCAGGGAGCTCCCGCCATCTACCAACACGCGATCGACTCGCGTGTTGCTGATGGTGGGACAGAGCACCAGCGGCAGACGCTGGGGTCTGGTCATTCCGGGGGGACAATCATCCCCGGAGAAAGTGATCAACTGGTGGGACCACCGTAGTGGTGCGTCCCCGGGCTTACCCCTCTCGAGGTAGTAAACCTCCCGGGCAGCGGCCTTAAGCTCGCGTCGCGAGCTATAGGCAGAAGCGCCGCCGAAGATCACGGCGACATGTGCGCGAGCCTCCTGGAAGGCGTCGCCATGGGCGCCCTGAGGCGCCCGGTCGTCCGGCACCCCATGATCGAGGAGCTCGGGCATGGGCCCGCGCCCGGCGTAGAAGTCCTCAACCGCTGCCCACGTCCTGCGATTCGCGAGTCATGGCCGTCTTGCTGATGGAGGAGGCGATGCGTTGTTCGGAGGTTAGCCTCGGCGGTCGAGGCCGAGGCCGGGAGCTCGCCGCCTCGGGCCGCGCCCGCCATTCCGCCACCCCCGGGCGAGCTGGTCGCGGAGGCGGCCGCTCAGGAGGAGCGGGCCTCTCGGGCTCTACTGCTGCGACGTAGGCGGGGGCGGCGGGCTCCTTCTTCTTCTTATTCTCGGCGTCACCCTTCTTGGCATCGGTGCCAGTCCGGGCCGCCGCCTTCTCCTCCGTCCTTCCTCTCTTGCGCTCCACCGCCTCGGAGGCGTTGATGTATCCTTCCGCAGCACGAAATAAATCGGCTGCGGTGTGGACCGGATGGAGCTCAAGGTCCTCGATGAAACGGGTGTTCCGCACTCCCTCCTTGAAGGCCTCAATGATGGCCTCGTCGGAGATCGACGGAATGGTGTTGCGCACCTGGACGAACCTACGGACGTAGTCCTGCAGGCCCTCTCCCACCCTTTGGACCACAAGCTTGAGGTCCTGGGGCTTTCGAGCATGCGTGCAGCGACCACGAAGTTTGTCCGAGCACCTCTGCACTTGTTCCCAGTGCAGATCGAACCCGGCGCTGGTTGAACAGCTAGGTTGGGCCATTCCCTCCAAGACGGTAGGGAAGTAGTTGACCATTACGGCCTCATTACCGCCTGCGGCCAGGATGGCGGTAGTATAAACAGCGAGATATTCGTCGGGGTTTTTACTCCCGTCGAACTTCTCAATGCTCCTGGGCTTAAATTTACGGGGCAAGGGGGCCTCGCGCAAAGCTCGGGAGAAGGCCGGGCATCCAGGGGCGGCCCCGTCGTTCCCAACGGGAGACCTTCCGCCTAGGAGCGGCCCGAGGCGGGAAAAAACTCCGCCCGGTGTGCGCTGAGGAGCGCCGTCCGCCGAGACGTGGGCGCCGCCGCACGCATCAACGCTCTGCGCGCCGCCGAGGAGCCATCGGTGTGATCGGGCTCGAGGTGCTCGCCGAGATCCCCAGCGAGCTCCTCTAGGCCGTCAGCAACCGCGGCGCCTAGATCGGCCATGGTGAACCCTCGCGGGTCCTTCTAACGCATGACCTGGGCAATCGCCTTAACCCTTTGCTGACTGCGCAGCACTGGGTTGGTGACGGTAGTGGCGGGTGAACACGCTGTGTGAAGGCGCGGCGTCGGGCGCCGAGCCTTCGACGGATATCCGCCAAGGTTCGCCCAACCGACCCGGCAAAGAGGCTCCGAGCGGCCTCACGCCGCTGGTGCACTTCGCTAGGGCCAGCACGTGGCTGGTGCGGGGTTGCCCCGCCTGACGCCGCAAAGACATGACGTGAGGCAGGCTCCCGCGAAGGGGACATGTCGGTGTCACCCACGGAGGCGGTGCCCTTGGCACCCTCAACTGCCATGGGCTCGCTGGTCTGCCGCCGCGGCCTCGGCAGGCGGCGCCCGCTTGCGTGCACAGGACTGGTCCTCCTCTTCAGACGTGGCCGCGAATGCACGCGGTCCGCCCGGATATGGTACTAGTGGCGGTGCCTCCAGCCCCTCCATGAGAGTTTCGCTGACGTGAGTTAGCGAAGTGCCGGGCAAAGCTGGGGAGCGAACAGCTACTCCTGAGGCGGGCGTTGCCTCCACCTCCATCTTGTCGGACTGAGCTCCGGTGAGGATACCAGCCTGCCACTCCTCATATGACTCGTCGACGTCGTCGAGATCGTCGCAATCGTCGTAGTTGAGGTCCACGGTATCAATGTCGTCGTAAGACAACAAGGCTATCCTCGACTCGATCGAGGGGAGAAGACCGCAATCGGGCCTCACGGTGGGCGCCAGCTGTCGGCGACTGGGAGGCGAGCCTCCGCAGCGCCAATAGGCAAGGAAAAGGGAGGTGCGAGGCCCGAAGGCGGCCCTGTCCCCCGGACCGAGGCCCGGCCGCCTGGCCGGACGCTGCCCAAGGAAAAGAGCTTAGTCCCGACGCGGTCGGACGCGTCAGGACCGGATCGCTGGGGATGATGACACGAGTGTTTTATCCTGGTTCAGGCCTCCACTGCGGGATAACAGCCCTACGTCCAGTCTTCATTTAATGCCGAGCTTAAACGAGTACAAGGGGGTGAGGTCCGGGCTTTGGGAAGCCCGGGCTTCGAGTACAATAAGTGCTCGAGGCACTGCGTGTGTGTGCTCCTACAGTTACCTGGATGCGGAGAACTACCGTCGGGAACTAGAGCTCCTATGAGAGTGCAAGTGCTCCTATTATACAGTAGCTATTCTCCAAGTGAGTTGTGTGTATGCCGAAGTGAAGCCTCCTCATTGTTGTGGCCTGTGCGCCCCTTTTATAGGCGTCCTTTGGCCACTGTAGCTTGTGCTGGTCCGTTGAATTAGTCGTTACCTCTTCGCCATACTGGTAGCACACCGAATCCACCGGGTAATCGAGTGCAATCCTCCGATCCCCGCGCTGGACTACTACCGTCAAGACGTGTCCTTGTTTATCTGGGCCGACGGATTGGCCGCCTACCCGTCGGCTTGCCGCCAGCACTCCTCGATGCAGGCTGCGATTTAATTCTCAATGACTCTGGGGACCAAGCGATCCTGTCATGGCGTGATGATTTGCCTTGGGTCCCGTCCTTTGTACCTCGAAGCCGGAGAAAGAAGAGGCCCGAGCTTCCGAGAGGCTTCGGCTCGAACTTACCAAGCTCGGACGCGAGCTTGCTGGTCCCGAGCTTGCCTCCTGCGGGGCCACGGGTAAGTAAGTGGGCCGAAACTCCATGAGCCACATACTTTCCCCAACAAAAATATTTTATAAATTCTGACATAATACCCTATTAGAGCCTATATTTTAGCTAACACCTTTATCGGTATTTTAAGTCTTTGGAAGGCTTGAAATCCTTATGCTTTCATTATAATAACTCATTTATTTTTATTTTTATTTTTAAACAATCCAAGCTTTAATTATTTTTAATAAAAGTTGGAATGTTACAGTATCACTGCCGGTTCAAAAACTGGCTTTACTGCCAGTTTGTGAACCGGCAATGATGTGATTTTCTGTAGTAGTGTATGAAAATCAGTATACATGCCACTTATCTAGTCGAAGTGAATAGTATTTAGTCGAAGTGGATAGAATCGGTTGCTAGATCACCAAAACCACCACTAAACCAGGAAAGATGTTAAATAATCCGAAGTTGATGGAAGGGTGTAAAATAACCAGTTTTATTATTTAGGATGTAGAATATACTTTTTATATAATTGAGGGATGTAATATATACTTATATATTGCTTAAAACAATAAACTTATTCAGACAAGAATTAATAGGTCTTTGTAGATATTTGGTATAATTTTGAAGATATGACATTAAAAGTGTGAAATTGGCCTGATGCTATTATAAATTTAGAACTCTTGTTTAATATGTTATTATGGACTTTCCACCCTTCTCTCTTCTTCTTCATGTCTCCACCCCTCCTTCCTCACTCCTTCCTCCTAACTAGGGTACCCCGAGCTTATTGCCATTACATTGCTCGTCCATAAACGCCACCATTGTTGGGCCCTCCAGCTCCCAACTGTCATGCTCGCTGGGAGTATCGCTGGGAGTAGCGCATGGCTGATCTCATCTCGCATGCCATGGAGGATCTCGTCGGTGGGGGAGGGCAACCATGGGGCAGCAAAAGCTCATTGAGGAAGCAGCGCGCAGCCATGGAGGAGCTCACCGGGGAGCAACGCGCAGCTATGGAGGGCTTGTTCGGGAGCAGCGTGCAACAATGGAGGACCCCATTCGATGGTAGGGGCTTCCATGGAGGAGCTTGCCAGAGGAAGGAGAATGATGGAGGAAAAGGAGGCAGACTAGAGTAAGATCAAGAAGATGAGGGACATTTTGGTCAAAGAAATCTGTCATGTCATATTTGCGTGAGTTACAGCTTTATAATGACCTTAGGCTGGTTTCACACTCTTTAATGACTTATTTCTAAAGTTACAAGGCATGTATCCCATTAAAAAATATACTTCAATCCTTTTAACCAGAGCTAAAAAACTCAAGGCTTGTGAGTCATCCGAGATCAGCTATTGAATTAAGTTTGAATGTCTAGAGAAGCAGTTGAAAAAGGAGTCAAGTTTAAGGTAAGATTGATCAACTCACTCAGTTTTGCCTTAATATAGCTTAAATTACATAATTATATATATGTGTTATTTCTCGTACAAATGAAGATTGATTTGATCCTGAACTATACATATCGGCAACTTTTAGTACCTAAAAATCAAAACCGGGTAGAAGCAATTCTCCATCTTACAACACCAATTAAACCATGCATTTAGAACTAGTCCCTCTAAGGGAAAACGATGATCCCCTAATTTGTATCCTACAACTCTAATTTAGAAAGAAAAGAATACCTATTTTCTATCCTAGTCAATTCTAAACCCAATCTACTAAAAACAAGAAACTAAACTAATGTAAAATTTAGACTACAACTCGAATTGGTGTTCTCTGGTGCTGAAACTGAACTTTGATAGCCTTGAAAAGTAGCTTTGATCCAGAAGCCAAAACTCATACCGGATATAAAGAGTACTTATGTTGTGACTTTGAGATATTTTAGAAATGGCGTCAAAAGGTTGAAATGTTCAAAATGATAAAAAAAATAATTCTAGGAAAAAAGATGTCAAGAACGATCTCTTGATTGAACCAACAAAAATATCAGTTGTTGTCACCGACATGGCTATAAAATCCAATTATACAGTTATCGTCTAGGGTCTACCTTTGCGTGATTGGGTAGACAAGGATCGCATGTGTCTTCTTTGGTGAGGATCGCATATGTGTTGTTAGAGCATCCACACCAATTACTCTATCTCTATTTTCTCTCTCTTCTACTCTATTTTCTCTCTCCATCCCTCTAAAATTCCTTCGCACTTTACACTATACTCTAAAAGATTCCTTCACTCCACCAGAAACTCTATTCTCGCCATGTCAGTGCTACAGTACATATAGCGCTACTGCTGTGGATGCTCTTATTTGGCGAATTTGTTTCAAGCCGAGCTTATTTGTTGGTTTAATGAGCAAGAATAAGAACACTTCTTTCTTTAGGCACTTAACAAAATGAACGATACTTTGGGGGCACGATGATTTTTATCCTCGGATCTCCACTACTGTCAAATAACAGTCATACTTCCAGCTCTTTGTTGATATCATCAAAGAGTTCAAAGTTGTGGGAAAAAAAGGAAATTACAAGGTAGTTACTCGGGTTGATAATCAGTCTAATTATACTCTTTATAAAGCTGTTATCAAAGGCGACCTCTCAGCCCGTTCATGTTGGCCGAAAAATGTTGTCTTCTCCTCCGGCTTGATCCGTCCGTCTAGCATGCAACATCGGTGTGCGAATGCAAAAAAACCCTTCGACTTTCTGATTTTCAGTCCACATCCCTTTACCGTCGGGACCATCCGATTGACTCATCAAACGGCTTTCACTGCGTCTTATTTTTCGTCTTCACCCTTGCTCTTCTCGCATCTCAACCCGCCGTCCTCCTGCCGTTTCTCTCCGTCCCAACCCTAGCTCGCCACCTCCCTGTCGCTCCTCTCTCGCGTGCCACAGATCCATCGCAGGTGTCCTCGCCTGTAGCCGCTCCTCCTCTTCCTTTCTTCCCCGCTCACCGCGCCGCTGCCTCCTCCCATCCTTCCTTGCCACCGACGCCCCTCCCTCCCTTCCCCGTGCCGGCGCCGACGCCGCCTCTCTCCTTTTCCTCTCCGACAGCGGCGCTGCCTCTTTCCCAGCTTTGCCGCTGCTCCTCCTCCCCATCCTTCCTTGCCACCACCGCTCCTCCCTCCCTTCCCGTGCCGGCGCCAGCGCCAGCGCCGACCCTCCCCTTTTCCTCTCCGACAGTGGCGCTGCCTCTTTCCCCACGCTGCCGCTGCTCCTCCCCTTCTCCTCTCCAGAATCGTCGTTTCTTCCTTGCTTGGTAGATTGGGAGATGCTACCTTCTCCTCTGAGCCGCGCCACCACCAGATCCATCGTCCCCGGCCACCACCATCACCGGATCCGCCGTCCTTGACGGGCACCGCTACCGGATCTGTCGTCCCTGGCCACCGCCGCCACCAGATCTGCTGTCCTAGACCCGTGTCGTGCCACCTCTGGGTAAGCCCCTGCGCTGCGGAGGTACCGGGCGCCGGGAACGTGGAGCCCAACCGCATCGGGTAACCAACGTCCACTGTTATTCAATGGTGCTTGATCAGGTTCTTGCTGAGATGATTAATGGCGGAGTTGACCGAGCCATGGAGTGTACTGGCAATATCAGTGCCATAATATCTGCCTTTGAATGTGTTCATGATGTATGTCTGTTACTCAATTCACCTACATATATCATCTGAGCAATGCTCTCTTCTGCTTGAAATGGTGTCCTAATTAAGAGTGCCAACTCTGAATTCAGGGCTGGGGTGTCGCCATGCTGGTCGGCGTGCCGCACAAGGCCGACCAGTTCAAGACCCACCCAATGAACTTCCTGAGCGAGAAGACCCTGAAGGCGACCTTCTTCGGGAACTACAAGCGCCGCACCGACCTTCCCAACGTCGTTGAGATGTACATGAAGAAGGTAAAATGCAGAACTGCAAAGCTCTCCTCTTTCTTCTTTGTCAGAAACATTCAGTCTTGATAATGTTCTTGGTTGTAACACATCGCTGATGATGCATCAACCTGTGATCGATAGGAGCTTGAGCTGGAGAAGTTCATCACGCACAGTGTGCCGTTCTCAGAGATCAACACGGCATTCGACCTCATGCTCAACGAGGAGAGCCTGCGCTGCATCATGAGGATGGAGGATTAGAGCCTGTTGATACCTCGCAGCTACGGTGCTTAAGAACAAGAGAGAGAAAAGTTCAAGGTCGTCCCTTGAGGTAATAATGTGGTCTTGAGATAAGCATATGTTCAGCTCTCTACTGTCCCAAGAAAGAACAAAAAGATTCAGCTCTGTAATTTCTTTCACGGTTTGGTCTCTACTATCAGTCTGTGGTCAGCAGCTTCCATTTAGCACGTGATTACCATTTTTCTTAATAACAGTATGAAGTTTTCTGTGTGAAAATTTGTGGCTTCCATTGCTGCAAATCGTTGCTAATTTACTATCCAGCTCTTCTATTTTGCAAAACGACAGTGTGAAGCTACAGTATAGTAGACTCCGATGAAGTGGAGTAGCAATCAGCAATCAGGATGCAGACCAAGCTAGCTAGTGTGTGAATCTATGCTGCTCCCGCTGCTGGTTACTGCAACTTTTTTTTATTGACCTGGTTACTGCAACATGGCGAAAGTTGTAGGCGCATCTCTGGAAAAATGCAGTGAACAACCGGGTACGTGCCGAGACGCGCGATCAATTCTAGTTACATACAATCCTAGTCATTTTCCTCATCTGAAAAAATCTAACACTACTACAGAATGGCTCATCCCCGACCCCTCATCACTGGCGGCTATTTTTGTCACCGCCAGTGATGAGGGTCACAGGACCCCCGCGCAGCTTGGGACAAAACACTAACCACCAGTGATAAGGTTGTACGGCCAACCGCCAGTGACGGATACATATCACTGGCGGTTCAATTTAAAACCGCCAGTGAAGGTTACATATTACTGGCGGTTCACTTTAACACTACCAGAGATAGTTGTGTAAGACAAACTAGCGGGAGTTGATGGGAAACGGAAACTTTCACTGGCGGTTAGTGTTAGAACAGCTAGTGAAAGAAAACTATCTCTGACGGTTATAAAGAGAACCGCCAGGGATAGTTAGCATATCACGGACGGTTACAGAGATAACCGCCAGTGATTGTTTCCACTACATAGTGCCGACCCTGCCTCCATTATTGGTGCTCTGCTCACTCTGTCTTCTTCTGTTCGATCAGAAGCGGCGGATCAAACAAGGCGGTCAGAAGCTAGAGTTGGTTCAATTCCAACTGTTTTTTGGAAGATCCAAGTGGTTGTTTGAAGATCCAAGTGCTAGAGGTTAGTGATGCTTTTTATTTTTCTTTGTACATCTTGTTTTCGAAGATTAAAGAACCTACTCTAGATTAAGTGCTTTGAGATCTAGATATATTAATATTTGTAGGTTTGTGATGTACATGGAGAGTAGGATAATTAATATCTTTGGCTTGTGATGTGTTTTGCATGTGTAGAATGCGAGAAAAGTAATTAATGGGATAAGTAACAATATATTAATATGTTCATGAGTTTGTAGTCACAATTAATGGTATAAGCAACAATTGATTTATATTAATATATAGGAGAAAGTAATTATTTTAGCTACTAATTATTTATTATAATTATTTTAGCAAACTATTTGTCATACTAGCTTTGTCGTCCAAAGGTAAACTTTTATTCATAGTCTTTTATTTCAAAAGAAGTGTAACCATGTAATAATTAAGAAAATCGTGGATACAGTTTTGCAGATAATGGACAGATCATGGATATACACAGAAAATCGTGCGACGAAAGAGTACGTGAATGGGGTGCAATGGTTTATGAGAGCTGCGCTGGCGGATATGCAGGAGAGAGGGGTTGACTTGATATGTTGTCCTTGTGTTAATTGCGATAACTTAAAATTGTATAGAAACTCATCACAAATCGAGTTTCATCTCATTAAGCGGGGTTTTAAAAAAGGTTACTCCTTTTGGACGTGCCACGGTGAGACACAGAGTACAACTGAGAGTGAAGATGACGCCTTTGAAGTAGTGGATAGTGATGATGCAGGTGTCGAGTGTGATGATGTCGGTGAAACATTAGATGAGGAAGTTTACAAGTTCGATAGAATGATGCGTGATGTCGAAACAGACTATGACACTACGGAAAAGTTCATTAAATTCAGGAAATGGTCAGAGGAGTCCGAGAGGCCAATCTTTCATGGTTGCAAGGTGAACACACTTTATTGGCGACTGTACTTGAACTCCTACAATTGAAAGATAGGAACTGTTGGTCTGATAAGAGTTTCATGGAGCTCTTACGACTACTGAAGGAACTTCTTCCCCAGAAAAATTTGATGCCAGAAACAACATATGGTGCCAAAAAAGTTATTTGTCCTTTAGGATTGGACGTGCAAAAAATCCACGCATGCCCCAATGACTGCATCCTATACCGTCACAAGTATAGCAATCTGCACTCATGCCCAAAGTGTAAAGCATCCCGCTATAAGAGGAATGTTAAAGGCCGTAACGGCGATGAGGATCAGGATGCCGACCTTAATCGAGGAATCCCAGCAAAGGTTTTGCGGTATCTGCCAGTCACTCCTTGTTTGACACGATGGTTTGGAAATGAGAAAGAGTCTAGACTTCTCAGGTGGCACTCAGAGCATCGTAAGAAAGATGAAAAGCTTAGGCACCCTGCAGACGCTCCGCAGTGGAGAAACATTGACTACAAGTTCCCGGATTTTGGTGCAGACCCTAGAAATTTAAGGTTTGGATTAAGCACAGACGGCATGAATCCATTTGGAAATTGGAGCAGCAAGCATAGCACATGGCCTGTGAACCTATGCATATATAATCTTCCTCCTTGGCTCTGCATGAAGAGGAAGTACATTATGATGTGCCTACTAATCCAAGGACCAAAGCAGCCCGATAATGATATAGATGTGTATCTTGCACTATTGGTAGAGGAACTACAGATGCTGTGGAACGAAGGGGTTAGAGTATGGGATGCGGATCGACGAGAGAACTTCACACTACGTGCAATGTTTTGCACCATCAATGATTTTCCCGCACTTGGAAACCTTTCGGGCAAGAAAACAAAAGGAAGTAAAGCTTGTCCTCACTGCTTAGATGATACAGCAAGTGTGTGGCTCAGGAATTGCGGGAAGACTGTGTATATGCGCCATTGACGGTTTCTACGTGTGAATCATCCATATCGCAAGATGACCAAGCAGTTCGATGGAACCAGGGAAAATGGATCGGCTCCACGCATACTTACTGGAAAAGAAGTGCATGACATGTTTACAGGTCTGCATGTTAAGTTTGGAAAATGTGAAATGGGGAGAAAGAGGAAGAAAACAAAAACAAGTGAAAACGGCATATGGAAGAAAAGGTCAATTTTGTGGGATCTACCTTACTGGGAGGAACTATATGTTCGACCTTTGCTTGGATGTGATGCGTGGAGGTTAATTTTGCAATAGTTTGGTTGGTTCATTGCTTCATATGAAGGACAAAACGAAGGATGGACTAAGCGCATGGCTCGACTTAGTCGATATGAACTTAAGAAGCGAGTTAGCACCAATAATTAGTAGTACAGGCAGGGCGGAACTCCCTCCAAATTTGCTTTACTCTATCCAAGGCCGAGCGAAAAGAATTTTGTCGATGCTTGCATGGTGTAAAATACCCATCCGGCACGCCCAACATGAAGAGGATAGTGTCCATGAGTGACTTGAAATTGTGCGGAATGAAGTCACATGACTGTCATGTTCTACTGACTCAGATGATTCCCATTGCAATAAGGAGTATATTGCCTCCGAACGTCCGACGAACCATCACAAGGCTGAGCTTGTTCTTCAATGCAATCCATCAGAAAGTCATCGATCCTGATACTCTTGATTCGCTACATAACGAAGCAGTAAGAATTATATGTGATCTCGAGATGTATTCCCCCATCCTTCTTTGATATTATGGTACATCTCATGGTTCGGGAAATTAAGTTATGTGGCCGGGTGTTTCTACATTACATGTATCCGTTCGAGAGGTACATGGGGATTCTAAAGTCATATGTACGCAACCGATATCGTCCTGAGGCTAGCATTATCGAAGGGTATGCAACAGAGGAGGTGATCAAATTCTGCATTGATTACATGTCGCAAGTTGACCTCATAGGTGTGCTCGTATCCCATCATGAGGGTAGGCTGCATGGTACGGGCACACTTGGCAGAAAATAGATCACACCCAACGGAGACATGTACCGTAAAACGCACTTCATTGTTCTGAATCACATGACGGAGGTGGCCCCTTATATAGAAGAGCACAAGGATTTCATCGCCAAGATACCAAACAAGACGGAGGCTTGGATAAAAAAGGAGCATAACCGTTGTTTCAATGATTGGTTCAAGGCACGATTCACCGGAACACAGTGTTCGGATCTACTCTTATGGCTAGCAAAGGGGCTAAGATACACGGTGGTGACGTGGCAAGGATATGATATAAATGGGTACACATTCTATACGATATCTCAAGACAGGAAGAGCACAATGCAGAACAGCGGTGTTCGTATAGATGCATATGAGGAGGAGCACAACCAAGGCCTAGTAACCCAACGCAAGAGCTCGTTCTATGGTTTCATTGAGGAGATCTGGGAACTGGACTACGTGATTTTCAAAATAACCCTTTTTCGGTGCAAATGGGTCCAAAGTGGAGGGGTTAAGAAATCTGATGAGTTTGGTTTGACTATCGTTGACCTCGCCTGAATGGGATATAGAGATGACCCTTTTGTCCTCGCAACCCATGTTTTACAGGTCTTCTATGTCATAGATCCTGCTGATAAGAACAAAAATATTGTTCTTAGTGTGAAAAGAAGAATCGTTGGAGTCGAGAATGTGGTGGACGAGGAGGATTACAACCAATTCGATGAAATATTTTCATTACATGATGAAACCAACCCAAAATCAAGTGAAATGGCCAATGCAACCACCTATGTGCGCAACGATCATCAAGAAGGGCTGATCGTTGAGGACTGATTGTACTTTTTATTTGTATCTTATATTTGAGTTATGTAACCCCATTTTGTAATGTAATCCTGTTATAGAATGTATAATGTAATCCAATATAATCCTATTATATAGTCCTAATATAATCCTATTATCTAGCCCTAATATATATTATCTAGCCCTAATATAGTCCTATTATATAGCCCTAATATAGTCCTATTATATATAATCCTATTATCTTATTATAATCCTATTATATAGTCCTATTATAATCCTATTTTATAGCCCTAATATAGTCCTATTATAATCCTATATAGTCCTGTATAGTTTTATTATATAGCCCTAATATAGATATCACTGGCGGTTATCTCGTGAGCCGCCAGTGATGGTCTACTACCACTGGCGGTTATATCTTGAGCCTCCAGTGATGGTTTTCTTCCACTAGCGGTTATATATTGAGCCGCCAGTGATGGTTTTAT